>OY744604.1:53318001-53918001 GCA_963556255.1 Allolobophora icterica
GTGTGTGTGTGTGTGTGTGTGTGTGTGTGTGTGTGTGTGTGTGTGTGTGTGTGTGTGTCTGCGTTAACTGTAT
This sequence comes from Allolobophora icterica, assembly GCA_963556255.1. Lineage (NCBI taxonomy): Eukaryota > Metazoa > Annelida > Clitellata > Crassiclitellata > Lumbricidae > Allolobophora > Allolobophora icterica. The sequence continues at coordinate 53,318,075 of OY744604.1, forward strand.
AGTATCTACATACCATTATCCCCGTTGCTTACATGCATACATAGCCTACCCGCCTCAACCTCTGGCTACGTATTGCTTGGCTGACCTACCATATTATTATTTCGAAGCTCAAGGTAATCCTCCCTGGACTGTTGGTGGTTGATGGCAGTTGTTTAAAAAGTAAATCATCTCCTCCCGCAAGCTGTGCATTTCATTACCAAAGTGGTGTCAAATACTAGCCCCTTTACACCAATGCAACCACAAACACAGCTCCACGAGCTGGAAGGTTGACCCTGTCTGAGGCATGAACAACCCCTGGACTAGAAACTATGTTCCTCTAAAGATTATTTGTCTTTGGAGTAAACTTAGATGGAGCAAATGCCACTGCAGCAGTTTGAAGGTACTGTTAGTGCCTTCACAATGCAACATTTACATGTTCTTATTGTTCTAGTCATTTGAAAACAAAATTCAGAACATTACACGACCAAACTTTCATCAGAAATGTTCTTATCAGAAAATTGTTGAAATCATAGCGACTCCTAAAACTCCTCCTAAAACTATTCAATTTTTGGTATGGTTCTTCTCTATACATAGTGAAATAAGGGCAGCCTTGTGGAGAGAGTTTTTGGACACATTGAAATTTTTCCATATTCATTCATTCATTCATTCGAAGATTTATATAGCGCCTCTTCAAGGGAACTACTCAGAGGCGCTCCCGACACCAGCACGTTCATATAAGACAGTTTTAAGTTTTGCAAGAAATATGCCAGGGGTGACCCCAGGGCACATGCGGAGCTCTAAGGGAAGTCTATTCCAGACTACCGGGCCCACCACTGAAAAAGCTCGACTTTGCATAGTCGTGGAACGAGCAAATGGAACTAAAAGTACCCCTTTTCCCGCTGAGCGGAGGGAACGTCGGCCTTGGACACCTGAAACTGTGCAGCTATGCATGTGGACCACCCTAATCCATATCATCCATACCTCTGATTCATGTTGTGCCATATTAAAGCGTTGGCAAAGACGAAGAGGCTCACCCAGGTACGCTCAATAGAGAAGCAAGTAGGAAGTCGTTATCTACAACGATAGAGATACAGTAATTATGATACTACTTTGCAATCGTACCTGCGTTGTTCGGTAACAACTCTTACTCTCGGTCTGTCTGCCTGTCTATCGATCTCTGCCTATTTTTTCTTCTCAGCTATCGGGTAACATCATCAACCTTCAATTCGGAACGCAGATCTGTTACACATCTCGCTTTCCAGTCTTAGACGGTCTTGTTGGCGTCTCTCTCTCTCTCTCTCTCTCTCTCTCTCTCTCTCTCTCTCTCTCTCTCTCTCTCTCTCTCTCTCTCTCTCTCTCTCTCTCTCTCTCTCTCTTTCTCTTTTGGTACTTAGATTTAAATGCCTTCTACATCAACTGCCAGTGGCTCTAGACCTCGTAGACCATAATTTCACTCAACTCCGCGTTCTTCTACTAGCGGAACTCGGACCAATTGGCCAACCATTAAACAAGACGGCCATAAACAAGACGGTCTTGGGAAAACTAGTAGCAGGCGTGTTTTGATTGCCAAAGTGGACTTTACTGGCAGTCCCATTCTTTATTTGTACAGTTTGCCTGGACGCCTTCTCATCCATATATATTGGCCCAGTTAACTACATTGGTTAGAGCGTAGGCTGCGTCCCATGCGCTTCTGTGTGAGAGTGCGAGCGGATCGCATCCCGAAGACAGTGGCTTACGGTGCCAAGCTTGATCGGTTTACGTCTGCATAGAACTTGCCATGCCGTTCTACTAGTAGATGCGCTGTTCCATCACTCTAAAAGTGAAGTATCATACGCCAGTCCTCATTCAAGCATGCAGTCTCTGCCGGAGTTTCTTTGTCTGCCCTTATCTCCGTACGATCTTTCGGCGAGTGTTATATTCATTCATTCGAGAAATAGCTCCCCTTCAAGGGAACTACTCAGAGGCGCTCCTGACACCAGCACACTCAAATAGTACAGTTTTAGGTTTAGTAAGAAACAGGCCAGGGGACCCCAGGGCACAAGCGGAGCTCTAAGGGAAGCCTATTCCAGACCACCGGAGCCACCACTGAAAAAGCTAGACTTTGCATAGTCGTGGAACGAGAGAAGGTGACTAGAAGAACCCCTTTCCCGCAGAGCAACTTGGAGACTGGTAAAATAAATTATAACCGCAAATAAATAAATTATAACCGCAAATGCCCATGCTCTGATGGTGCCAGTCCCAAGCCTGGATAAAAGTGGAGGGCGACGCTAATCATCTTTGTTATGACGCAGCGTTGTTAAACAGCAACCAGTCGTAAATAAATTTTAATAATCACAGCCTTTGTTCATCAAGCTTTGTGGCCTAACCGCATCGCTAAAAATCATTAAACTATCTTCTGTCGTCAACTACCACTGTCATTTTATCATTTTCTGTTACATACAATGCTACATGCTTTAAACACTTTACAATAAGCCTGCAATGGAGGTCGTGAGGCCCAAGAGGGATCACGAATGCGCATACGTATAGACCAACTTAAAGACCGAAGCCTTTGAGCGTTGATAAGAAAGACATTCTGTAAAAGTAATTTACGCGCAGCAATACACAGATGTGCATGTATAGTCGTAGGTCACGTGCAAATGCATACCATGAGCCCTGATGTGTGTATGCGTGTAGGCATTTGTCCGCACGTACATGCATACACACGTGTGCGTCGCCTACCTACTCTGCAGCCTTAGCGGAACTCTTTAGCGGTCTCTTGCTGCGGCGGAAGGCGAACGTGTTGTTTGAGGATTAGACGATCGACATATAGTCGCCGCCAAGGTCTTACTGCTTGCTTCTAACAGATCGTCTCAGTGGACTTCGTAAGTTATTTCATCCGCACGACTACTGTGCTTTACTCTCAATAACTGAATGATTATTGCTAAAATGCAAGTTTGTGAGGTAGTCTATAACCTCGGATCTTAGACGAATATCTGTGAATTTTGGTATTATGCGTGCAAGCATATATCTTTTATGGATGTGTTATTATGTATTTGAATATTTACATAGCGTTTTTATAAGTCTCACAAAACCTTTAGAGACAATGTTGTGGAGTTTCTTGCAACAGTTTTCGATAGAACTACATGGAGTAAGCCTTGCGACTGATTCATTAAAAGCAAATTCTGTTTTGTTTCGAACTGCCTGCCATGTGCTGTCGAAAACATAATGTTCAGTGTTCAGGTTTGGGAGCACGGCTGGAATGTTTCTTTCATTTTATGCGTTATGCAAATAATTATCAGACACCACTTTATTACAAAAGAATTCAGTTCAGCAGCTAGCGTTTGTCTATCAAACGTATAGACATTAAATTGCAGAGTGGCGCCACAGAAGTTATAACCGAACAAATGTCAGACATTTCCAAATAATTCTCAGCTATAACTTGTAACCGGCTGTCATGGTATGACCTCTCCAGGTTTTGACCTGGCCTGAAACTAACCCAAATTGGCTGCTGCCGACTTCGACGATTACGTTGGTCTCGATGACGCTACGTTTTGTGGTGCTCATCAATGTTTAGTCTAAATAAGATAAACTTGATCTGATTTCAAATCGTTATGATCCATTCGAATCTTCTTAAGTGAATAAAATAGCACCCTTGATGCAATAATGCAATGGGTATCACTCGATAGTCACTGCTAAATGAGACTAATAAGCAGGCCACAGTCTGAGAACAGTCTGGCCGGAGTCACGAAGAACAACGATAAGAACAGAGAAATAGCCAATCGGATGAATGCCATCTCAAACAGAAGGTATTTATCGTGATATGAAGACCAACATTGACGCAGCGGACATGCACAGCAAAGGGTTCCAAAGTCTGGAAGCAGAAGCTGACAAACCGAGAGTGTTCCTATTGTTGAAACATTCAAGATGAGACAGAACAGATAGAGTAGCGATCATGACATATGTAGGCTCCAGCTGTCAGAACGAAAGCTGACTTTGGAAAAAGCAGAGGGAAGCTTTTATGATAAATTAAAAACTTATTTTGAGATGATTCGCTGCTTTATCGGAAGCTTGTACAGTACATGAGAGGCGCAGTGATCTGTTCATGCTTTCGAGTTTTTGCAATGGCTATGACGCGAGGCTTGACAATAATGCTATTTTCTGCAGTTACATAAAGGTAGGCCTATAGTTTGTCAGTGCAACAGATATGAAACCCCATGACATTGACCAGGCAAACCAATACACTGCAGCAGAGGGTTTCATACGATCTCTTCTCTGTTGTATTTCAGTCCACTCTGTAGTCTAATCCGTATTCAACTAAACAGACAATGCAGTATGGAAAGTCTCGTCTAGACTACAGTGTAGTCAAGTACAACGCCACTACGCGAAATCCTAAATTTGTAATTAATCGTCTTAATCAGGCGATTTGATCAAGAGAATCACAAAACTATGTTCCGCGACTTTGTCCTTTGGAAGCACTGTAGAAATCTCGAGATTACAGCTTCAATCATAAAACGACTTCTATCGCCATTGGCATCTAATAATTAAGTTTATCAAAATAATCAACCATCAAAGCAGCCTATGCAGTTTTGAAAGGTGCACTAGTGGAGCAGAGCCTACGCTGACGCTATGCACATCGGCATTCTCCTCAGTTGGACCAGAAGGCCATGGCTCCGCTCGAAAGTGTGAGGATGCGTAGCCTAAATACTCTAGGGCTCACATGTGAGTGTCAAAACAAAAGTCCTTGGTGCCTACATTTTCTGGGTGGAATAAACGTTTGGAGGTCCACTGGCAGTGGCGGCGATCTTGTCTGAGAAGTGGGGGGGACAAAGTCGGCCACGATCTCGTCGACGACCGGTTTTCGAAAATCTGGTCCCCAAAAACATTTTTCTGCCACTTCATCTCCGAAAAATTTAGCTTTCATCTCCGAAAAAAGTTGATGACCTTTCACCTCTTTTTACTAGTTCTTCTTACACTATCCTCTTTCCCCCCCACTTCTTCACTTTTTACTTTTTTTCCACACTTTCATTTTCACCAATTCATCTCCGCAAAATTTCGCTTTCATCTCGAAAAAAAGTTGATGACCTTTTTTTATTTTTTATTACTCATTCGCCACGTTTTACAACTTTTCCCCGTCTTCCAGCAATAACCATTTTCTTTCTCTGATTTTCGTCTACAAATTTTTTTACTTTTTTGACGAATTCCTTCTTCTTTCTCATAATTTTGGGGGGACACTTCTGCTAACAAAAATTATTTTTACCTCGTCTGGTCAAAAACGCTGCGAAAACCCTCACGCGCAATTACATTTCTCCGCCTTTTTGGCGTTTCTTCAAAATGTGGGGGGGGGGAAATGCATGGAGTGTCCCCCCCCCCACTCTTAAAGGTGGGGGGACATGTCCCCCCGTTCTCCCTAGATCGCCGCCTATGTCCACTGGACAGGAAAAGAGAAAGAAGGTGAGTGTGTGGAGGACAATTAAGTGAACCATGAAAACCGTGACGAGTAAAACAGGTCATTAGCAATTTCAATGACTTGCAAAAGAACAGCGAAGAACGATCGATCGGTAAATCTCGACGACTAAAGTTCGTCAATATCTGCCCATACTTGACCTCTTTTTGAACTCACTTTGTTCCTTCCTGTATCGGTGAAGTGTACAATAACATGTCAATAAATCTCTTGGCTACAGAAATATAGCGGTTACCTTGTTATAAATACCATATTGTATAGTCTAGATTATAGACTAGATATCGGATGAATTCGTTCGAGAGTCAAGAGAAAGAAACCTATAAAACGAAAAAAGCAACAGAAGTCCCTTCGGGGACCTGATAACTATCATGTTGGTAGATAGCAATTTATCTTAAGTATTTCTTACATTTTTACTCTCGAGCATATTAAGGTTTCTAAACTAAATTTACATACCGTGATTTTTCACGAGTTAGGCCTACAGCAAGTTATTATCTTATTTCTGTAATTATTAAGGTCGCATTACTATATGAAAGAGCAAATCATCGATCGATTGTGCTGAGCAATTGTGTGTTAAGGACTTGCTCAAGATCGCGTGTTCAAAGTGCGTAGATATGTATGTCTAATATATATATATATATATATATATATATATATATTAGACATACATACATATATAATATATATATTACAGAATATATATATATATGTGTGTATATATATATATATATATATATATATATATATATATATATATATATATATATATATATATATATATATATATATATATATATATATTACATAGCGCATGTAGCATCCATCAAAGTAGAAGAAACTCTCATAACTAATACAGAATAAATATAATGAACTATATCGCAAAAATTCTAAGATTATCGTGCAATCCGTTTGATGCTGACATAATAAATAAAATCGTTTATACTGAAATGTACTAGATCGTGTCGCATGTGGCTTTTATTAACGTTGCCGTGTGCCATGTCCCCGGATTAAATTAAGGCCGATATGTCTTAATATGATGTAGGCGTTCCACGTTCAAAGAGCGAGGGAGATTGAAAGATAAACAGAGAGAGAGAGAGAGAGACAGACAGACAGACAGACAGACAGACAGACAGACAGAGAAAGAGATATATATATACTTCTCTGCTTCTATCAAATAGCCTATGCACGACATTTTGTTATCTGATTCTGTGCAAACGGAATTCGGTGCACCAAGTATTCTTCTGAATAAGCAGACAGCCGTTATATACAAATATGCAAATGTGAATCTCATTATGCATGCATGCATATGCATATTATGCACAGGATTAAACAGTGAGCAATTTAATAGACATGTCTGTACAGAATTCCGACCATGCATTCTCGTACCGGACCCTTGATCAACACAGTTAATAAAGTCTGCTTCGAAAGATAGCCTACCAGTATGAACGCTGACAGTGAAGTTCCTGTCTCTTTAACCTCGCTTGTTCGTTTTCCCTTCACAACGAGGATTCATAGCGTCATGCCGAACACTCTTTTCAGGCCAGACTCGCTCTAAGTGTTACGAACGTGTAGTTCTCCGAGTTTCGTTAAACTTCTAATCTTACTGGAATCCGAAATCTATCCGTCTAGCGAAGTCGCAACAGAGTGGATCTCTCAAACCTCTTTAGTTTAGACTGGTTTCCACCTAGAAGCAGTCATATCATAATGGAGTTGCGCCAGTCTCTGAAGCAGACAGCTATTGGTTTACATGTGACTGGCCCGACAACGCACCGCCCATGCAGTATTTCTCTTTTCTCAGCATTTAGACACACTTGTTTCTCGAACCACATCGGTGGGATAAGCTTCCGTAGCGTTACACAATAATTTAATTGCCAACTTGTTCATTATTATCAATAAATCATTTGAATATTTGAAATGAACTCAAGCGACCAGAAACAATTTAAATATAAACAATTACATAGGCTAGTTCTTGCATTTACTTAAATAAAATTATTATTTATGAATTGTATATGTGAGCCTTGACCTTTTCCACCACATTCTTAAATAAGTGCTTATATGAAAGTGCGGATTTGCACCAGTTAGCATTTTGGATGCTAATATTCATTATCGTCTCTCTGAACTTCTCACTTCCATTACCTTATTTTCTTCTGCGTGTATCTGTTTATCTGGGTTCTCGCTTGATCCACCTGCGTGGTGATAATGACATTGTTTCAGCGTCATTTCTATATAGGCCTAGACAGGACTCCAATAATCGAGTGAAAATATTCAACAAGCATCCATTTATCATCTCTCGCCTGTTTTATTGACGGCCTCTAATACTCAAGCGAACTATATGATGCTGATATAGTAATCTTTAGGTTAGACTGGTTCCCACCTGGAAGCAGTCATATCATAATGGGTTTGTAATAGAAGAGTTGCTGTGACTATGCCTGTGTCATAGTCGAAGAAACGCTTGGGACACGATTTGATGATGGTTCGTATAATAATTATCAGTAATTCCGGTTTCTATTGCATTTAGTTCTTGTTTTATTCACCGTTACACCTTTGTATCTTTGTCGTCCTCATCTTCCATTCTTCTTTATCCCAGTTCCCTTCTTTTCACCCAAGTCCTTCTTTTCCCTGTACTTATTCCTTTCTCCTGTTTCCTTCTAGTCTTCCTTCTTCTCTGTGTTTACCTCATTACCTATCGTTCTCTCTCTCTGCTTTCTCGCTCTCTTTCGAGTCTGCTTTCATTAGCTCATTCTATCGATTAATACATACATTAACTGAGACTCTTCGCTCTGTATATAGATGCTGTTGAGAATGGCAGGCCATATATATAACTGAGAATATTCTGTAATTATTATTATGTCTCGGCAATGCTTCAGGTGATGGCCAGACCTTATGTTATTCCCCCATCACCTGCAGTCAATGACGTTCGCAGCAGCAGCAGCAGCCCAACTAGGTCGGGATTCGATCAAGAAGATGACGGCGATAAAGATGAAAGGAGGGACCTTTCGAGGCCGCTTTATGACCGGCCAACAGGTGCGTCCAGGTGCTGGCGGTTGGCGCCGTATAATTCCGACCACACATGATGGCCGCTCGAGTGGATCGGTCAACATCAGCAGCCGTCGCGGCACTCTTAAGGACCGATGAATAGCGGTCTCTCTCTCTCTCTCTCTCTCTCTCTCGGTTTTTCTCTCTCTCTCTCTCGCTCTCTCTGTCTCTCTCTGTCTCTCTCTGTCTCTCTCTGTCTCTCTCTGTCTCTGTCTCTCTGTCTCTCTGTCTCTCTGTCTCTCTGTCTCTGTCTCTGTCTCTGTCTCTGTCTCTCTCTCTCTCTCTCTCTCTCTCTCTCTCTCTCTCTCTCTCTCTCGCTCTCTTTCTATTCCGCACGACTGCATCATGACGAAGGCCTCTTATAGACGAGAGACGTCATCCAGATATGAACCTGAAGCCTGTGGGCTAATTACGGGGCTATGAAGACTTATAACAGAGAGATATTGTTTTGCGTCTCACCTGCTTTTCCCGCTTGACTGCATGGCAAAGGAGAGCTCCAAAAATAATTGGCAAGCGCATTCAGCGCAATGAGTCGCCCATCAATTGCTTACTTCATCAATTCAGTCTATGCATTATGACGAAGAATTGCATGAATGAATGGCAAAACCTTCGATCAACGTCCTAATATCTTAACCATCGCTGTCTGTATAATTAAGATATAATATAATACATCACTTACGCTACATTACATTGTGTCTCATTGAATTACAGTTAGATAGCTATAGGAACAGATGAAGTGCATCTAAATGATCGGGAATTTCTGCCATTCAAAACTTTGTTTATAAATATGCAGAAAATGATTGACAAAGGTTAGGGTAGCGTTGATCAAATTAATTCATTATTCAATACGTTGGCTTAGTTTGGCTTAAATTAACTTCGTTTTGGTTACCGTAGTTTGGATTAGGGAAGGCTAGTTTAAATAGCATTAGCTTAGCATTAGGCCTAGCCTCAGGTGTCGTTAGCCTTTCTTTAGCTGAGAGGAATTTAGTAGACCAATTTCGTGATCGTTGTCTGTTCAACAGGACATTTGGGTTTGTATGTCGACGTTTATTCAACCACTCCTTCGGAAAACCGCAAATTCGGATCTTATCTGCTGTTTGTTCATGAACTCATGGAGAAGCTGTTCGTCCATTTGAAGGCGAAACCTTTGTTTGCCCTCAAAGGACATTTCCTACGCAGAAGAATGCTTGACAGAGTCATATTTGAGTCAACTGAACAAGGTATATTGCTGTCAAAGTCTGGTAACACAATAGTCTAATAGTCTTTGTAAAAGAAATGGGTCAACCTCTGGTGGGTCTGCCACCAGCTTTTGATTGGAGCTGAAAACATGCACACCTTACCTACTACCAAAATGGCGGTCATATACAGGATTAGACGTCCTTTTGTACTATATTGGTGTCCCTGGCTAACGCACCACAGCCTAAAATGTTCTGAAGTTTTGCAATTCCATTTCACCGGCTTCTCAACATCTAACTCCGATAAACTAAAGACATTCTGTCTTCGAACAGACCGTCATCCACCTAAAAACACTAGGACGAATTATTTTAAATTGTTACATTAAGGCTCACAAACTATTGATAGCCTCAGACGCTCCTCGTGTGCATCTTAACTTCCAAGGTCTATAATAGACGTTATATCAAAAACGTGTTTTCCAGATCGCAATTCTGCATTCGGCTGACTGCCAAGATTTTTGGTCGCCTGTTGGTTTCAGTGCATTATTACAATGTAGGCCTACATTGACCATATATCTTAGTTCGTAGATAGCTGTTTGTTTTCTTTACTTAGTAAATAATTAGTTGGGTAAATCATAATAGATTTCCATTGGCTGAATTTTCCTGACGAGAAATCCTATATTTTTCCAACTGCTACGGAGTGTTTAGTATCAAAATTGGTACTTCGTCAAGCTAACTGTGAGGATGAGTTTGTGTGAAGATCTTCACAGACGTTTGTACCTGTATAAACCAATTCTGACCATATAAGAAAATGAAGTTACAAATCTGTAGGAATAGTGTTCTCACTGAGTTTCGACGACGTAACTGCAATGGATGCGTTATGGCGAGATTACGAAGAGGGTAAAATCAGCGATGCGATGAGAACGCTTCTTCTGTCGCCGGACCTCGACATCCGCGAATCCGTTGGATCGAAATCCATCGAATATCGAACGAGATTATTCCGAGATGAATTTGATCGATGCAGGAAAGAACTTCTGGCAGGAGATGTCGCCACAAAAACTTTAAACGATCGACGTATGTCTCTTTCTTTACTGCGATTTGAAAACGTTTGTGAGGTCAGAGAAGGTAAGAAAAAAGATCTGCTTTTGATACTGTGGATTATTGTCTTCTTCGTCGCTTCAAGCACTGGTTTGAGATCTCTGGTCCTGTACTAAATTGGTTTAATACTTATCTTAGTCCATGCACTCTAATTAGTGTATTTAAAAAAAATTATTCATCTAGTAGGCCTACTTTGTTGGCATGCCGTGTTCCACAGGGTGCTGTGCTTGGTCTTTGTTTGCTTACATTATGCATCACACCACTGGAAACAATGCTGGATAATCATTCGCTGGGATATCATTTCTATGCTGATGATACTCAAATCTACATTTCATTTGACAGTCTATCACGTGATGCCTCTGTTTAGCTGTTGTCTGCTGTCTTTGATGAGGTACAAATGAGGCCTTTCGTGTCGTTCATCACTCGAGTTGAATCCTTACTGAACAGTGAACACAGATATGGCCTTTTGTCTTGTATGAAATCCAGTTAAATCTTTACAGAACATGAATGTGTCACCATGGCGAAATAAATAACTTTAAAGAGCCATCGAATATGGTTTGCTGCTCTAATATGATTCAGCCGTGAGCAGATGATGACATATCCTAACGCCTCGAACCCGCTTTATGTTATTTTGGTCAGCCTAGGTTTGGTGATATCGTCTGTTTGGTCATACGTTGCTTTGAAACTGTCGTCTGTACATAGCGATAGATGTTTCGCTGCTGCGATACGTCAGAGAGCGCCAGCGTATTCTGTCAGAAAAGATCGTGTCTGTCAAGGACAGTCTGAGGTCCGTTGATCAACATCTGAGCGAGTTCATCCTCACCTACAAGCAACTTATCTCGACGGACGTACTCAGCACGAAATCGCTGGCAGAGTTTGAGGCGACCGTTCGAAAGGCGAAAGAGTCGCCAGAGAATCGTCTCAGCCTCATCCACCTCGACGGCTATCTTCTGCTCATCGACGACATTCGCGATGTGCTGACAGCCTTCGAAGAGGACGTCTGTCATCCATTGGCACAGATTCACAGCGACTGCGAGACGTCGAATCAGAAGGAGATGAAGAGCAGGATTGGACTGACCGTCGCCCAAACGCAGAGCCAGCTGGCTAAGGACTCTGATCTGTCCACCATGCACCACCCAGCCATCAAGTGCAGAATACTAGCACGCGAGGAAGGTTTGTTCATGGGTCTACTTAGTCTGGCGACGGTTGCCTTAGAGGCAGCCGAGAATGTTGACAACGATCTCGACGAATACTTCTCAGCAAATCATATCCAGACAATTCTTTCGAAAATGAAAACAGCTTTATCGGCTTATCTTTAAACTTGATTCGTAGAGTAGAGGTCGCTGACTGCGAGCGGCTTTGCTGCGGGGCCTCGAGGACATCTTTATGCGGTAATAGCCATCCCTCTTCTTGTCCCCCAATTGCCAATCCTTTTTTCATCCACCAATTTCCGCCCAATCACAAATGGATCTCTTTTCTTACTTGATTTTCTTCACCAAAATCTACCATCTGTACCTTTCCATTAATTTTCTTCAAACTAACAAGTCCTTTACTCTCCATCTGACATTCTGACTCCTGCCTTCATACAGCGTATTCGTAATTGATTTTCTCTTGAGATTACGAGCATAAGTACATAAAGAGTCCTTGTGATAGACTATGCGAACTTTAACCATAACATATCACGAATGTTGTACACATTTAACAATAATAATAATGTATCAGGATCTTATGCTTTCTTCTCTTAGAGATCCTTCAAGTATTAGACGTTTTTAGACGCCGAAAGTATTCTGCTTAATGAAAATACTATTACAGCGCTGCTAAAGATGTCTGGAGCAACGGTCATAAGAGATGTTTGTTTTTCTGTATTGTCTGACTAATGATCGGGCAGATAACAGAGGCAATCTTGGATCCTAGACTATTCGTAGCGCTATCATCTCAGACAGACACAGACAGACAGACAGACAGACAGACAGACAGACAGACAGACAGACAACTGACTGACCGACCGACCGACCGACTGGACTGACTGGACTGACTGACTGACAGCTGACTGGGGTTCACTGACTCACCCAGCCAATCACGCACTGATCCGATAAGGCGTATAGCCACAGACAGACACACAGACAAAGACAACGATAGACAGGTACACAGACAGACACACATACACACAAAGACAGACACAAGGACATACACACAAAAACACACACAGACACACAGAGATAGACACACACAGACACACACACAGACACACACAAAGATACACAGAGATAGACACACAGACAGACAGACACACAGACAGACACAAAACAGACACACAGAGATAGACACACACACAGACACACACACAGACAGATGCGAAAAAGTTGCATTTTGTACCCGAAGGAGTGAGCCCCATTGTCTTCATACTGCTTTGTTTCAAAACATTTGGTCCAGGAAACCATGGGAGACTGAATTTTTGTCACCATGCTCTGGTGTCATCTTGCACGAAAGATAGGAAATAGCAGAGGGAGAATTAATTCTTGTTCCAACGTCTACATATAGCCATATAATACTTCTTCTGCAAGTTCATTGTCAGCAAAGGCTATAGTATACCCATTGCTTATGCATTCCATACCTAGCGACTATTCTGGCAAGGGTCTGTGGATATAATCCTTCGGGTAAATGAAATAATAGTAACAGCAACATCGACACCAACAACAACAATAATATCATTATTATATCTTATATAAAACGTGCCAATTCCTGATGAGCTTGCTGCCCAAAAGCAACCAGTTATGAACTTATGGACCGTCCTCTAGTCGCGAAGGACCGTACCGCTTTACAGGAGACCATTACATTGATCTACCTTCGGGCACGAGTTAAGGCCTCACTCCATGCTGGTAATTGGCTTCTTGCTCTCATTATCAGGTTTTGACGATGAGGCAATATATGAATAGCTGTGAGTTTGAATCTCGGGATCGAAGTTTGCTCTTCCCACAAGGTGACCTACTGTTGACGATAGACAATTATATCTACTAACAGCCAATAGCATCTGTAGAGGCACTGCATAAATTTTCGAATGCATGAATTAGTAAAAGAATGAATGAATGGATAGATGAATTGATGAATAAATCACTGATTTACTGAATGACTGGACTGAATGAGTAAACGAACGGACGGAAGAAGTGGACATGAATGAACGAATGATTGAATGAATATAAAAAAGGATGAAAGGATGGATAGATGGATGACTGGATGGATAGATGCATAAATGGATAAACAAATAAATAACTTTTTCCGTTCCAGAGAGAGAAAGCAGAGAGATAAGTGAGGCTGAGAAGGAATAGAGAGAGAAGAGAAAGAGAAAGAAGAGAGAATCAGAGTGATTAAAGGAAGAGAGTGATTGAAGGAAGAGAGTGATTGAAGGAAGAGAGTGATTGAAGGAAGAGAGAAGGAAAAGAGAGGAGGAAAAAAGAGAAGGGAGAGAGAAAGAGAAGGAAGAGAGAATCAGAGTGATTGAAGGAAGAGAGTGATTGAAGGAAGAGAGTGATTGAAGGAAGAGAGTGATTGAAGGAAGAGAGTGATTGAAGGAAGAGAGAAGGAAAGAGAGGAAGAAGAAAGTGAAGGGAGAGAGAAAGAGAAGAGAGAGAGAAGAAAGATAGAGTGAGAGAGAAAAAAGGATGAAAGAGAAAGAAGGGAGAGAAGGAAAATAGAGAGAGAGAAGGAAAAGAGAGAAGGAAGATAAAGAGAAGAAAGAGAAGGGAGAGAAAAGGGAGAGAAGAGAGGGAGAAGGAAGAGATAGAGAGAGAAGGAAGATAGAAGGAAGACAGAGAGAAGGAAGAGAGAGGGAAGGGAGAGAGAAGGTGAGAAAGGAGAGTAATAATAATTATAATATAATAATATATTAGTGTTAATCGACAGGCTCGCTAACAAACCACAGTAACATTGAAACATACGACAGTACAATTATCAAGGTCTTATAGAACACACGCCTTGGCTGCCTGTTAGGAGCCAGCTCATATTACAGCTGTCCCCCTAGGGAGTGGAAGGCTGAGTCGACCTAGAGGGATCTTACGAGTATCGAACCTCGTCTTTCAAGATCTTATGCTCTTCCAGCAAGAGTGCTACCATTAATCTACCCCCCCTCCTCGTGAGACTGTTACAGCAAAAGACGAAACAGTGAAAACTTCGTTTATTTCTCCATTATTTTATTCTTTTCCTTCATTCAGTGCTTTGCGTGGTAATTAAATTTGGAATAATAAATGTTATTATTATATAAAAATCTATAAATTCAAGTTGATATAACTAAATACACCGCATATGCGCTAACTGTTCAAGATGATACAAATATTAACTGCTATAATGTACGAATGTGTAAAATAGGTAACTTCATATTATATAGGCCGTTTTGGTTGACATTCCTGTTTTTATCACTGTTGACAATTTCAGCAGACTGCAGAATAGCAAATTAAAATACCATAAACACGACTAGTGCATGAAGTCTTTGTCAGCGAAAATATAGAACAAGCAACTTTCCAACTTTATAAAAGGTCAAAACATATTTGTTTAAAATGTTAAAATGATACAAGAATTATCCACGAAGAATATAAATATCGAGCCAACTGGATACAAGAGGAGAAAACATACCAAAATAGGACAAAGTATTACCAAATCCAAACCCAAATGGCAACTTGTATATCCCAATAAAGTTTTAAGTAATCGCTGATGTGATAAAATATGCTTCACATAAAGATCAATTTATTTCTTTTAATTCAGAGACGCATGCAACGACTCCGTGTGCCTCAAATCTAGTTGGGCAATACTGCAAAAATTGGGATTAGCTATACTATATGCTAAAACAACAAGTTGAAAATAATAAACATGATAAATAGTTTCTTCTCTTTCATTTCTTTTGTAGCTGTTATCTCATCGTAACCCTTTAATTTTCGATGGTGTTCTTGCACTTGAAAAAGATAAAGTGAAGTTAGTGTCGTTAATCAGGTAACACTGAGTTTTAATACTAACATCGCTGCGTTTTGCATATGCTTTCTATTAAATCAGTAAGAATTAATTTCTGCAACAAGACAGGTGATTCACTTTCACTACAAGTCACAAGTAAAGCGCAAATTAATAGACATATAGCTCAATGCTGTTAGACAGGACAAGTGCCATGTTAACATATTTGAGCCTAAATATTTATCCTTCTCGAATTTCTTCTTCAGTGTTCTGCCCTTAGGCAGATCCAGGAATCAAACGACGCCATTCTTTATTTTGTGCATTTCCTTAATTTCTTTATATCCTCGTCTGTTTCCTTTATCCATCATCCAGTATGACATCATATTCTTCCTTCGATCTCTGTTTTCAGGAGCGAATTTCTATACAGTGTGTGACCAGTCTTGCCATTCTTTAATTAATTCCTCTATTGTCTTTTCAACCTCCCCTCTCAAGAGGCTTGGCCCCATTTCTTCCGGATCGTCAGGTTCCTTGGTGCTTTCCTCTATTTCTACATCTATTGGTCTATTGTCTTTATTATAGTTAGTAAATGAATTGTATTGTTTCCGTCTCGTTTTCATCTGTTAGCGTATTTCCATATGCATCCTTCAGATTTATTCGTTGCTTATTGTATAAACTTAGGCCCATAACAAACATTTCTTACCAAAACTTATTGCAGAGTCTTGCCAATGAAACATAAGACGCCATATTTACTTTAATGAGCCTAATACTCCCATGTTTTAATTCCTGCAACGATTTTAAAGCAACGAGAACAAAATACATCAGTTACGATACCTTCCATGCTTAGTCTTATCATTGCCAATGTTCGCTCCACCAGGAAATCGGATTCTTACTTGTTCATTTCTTTTTCCTGGATAATAGATAACATAATGCAGTGCCGTGAAATAAACTTTTACCTCAGTTTATAATCTATCTAACCGTTATATTACCAGTAATATTTTATATTAATGATTCTTGTCATGCCAGCAAAGGTAATAATATTTTATCAGAATTTGATATACACATTACAAAGGGACAAAACTTGAAGCATTATTACATTTTGCTTATATTTTTTACCTTGAAAATGCAAATCGGGAAGCAAATTCATCGTTGGCCAGTGTTATCGTTACATCATAGAGGAAGGGAATTAATTCAGAAGAGCAATAGGGGCCTACTAATATCGATGATCAATGCCGTTTAGCCAATAGTTCATCCAATAGGCCTATGGTATTACGGCTGATAGCCTATCTCTCGGATTCAAGTGGTTCGTTATAATTATAAACTGAAAGCTCAGTGCTAGTTGTCCTGTTCATTGCAGGTCAGAAAGTCGTAAGTAAAAGTGGTAAGAACGGAGAGTTGATTATGTTGCTCACTGCGTTAACTGGATGGTAAAGAGCGAGCAGGAAAACGTAGCAATTAAAGATTGTGAAAACGCTACTGCAGATTTTACCAGCGCTCATGAATCAGTTTTCATCGACCCAGTCTTTCCATGGCGCTTTAGCCTACATTTACATTACATCATATATTACTACAATGATTAAGTGCTGCTACTTTGCTTTGTTTTAAGCTTCATCTTTCTCGTCCTAACTTCAATGAAAAATGAAGTAGATTTGTAAATAAAAGTTATGAACATTTCCAGTTGTCGGTTCCACAATATATGTGATTTTTTACTTCAGCCATATGAACAGTATGTTTGAACCCTTCTGAGTTTCCAGAAATAACACTTTACTATAATTTAATGAAGGACATGGATGAATCATTAGTTTGTTATCTAAATCTATCTAATGTTCACGAATAAAATCATTCATGACACATTAATCATATATATTTGCATTAGAGCAAATTGATCAGTAGTTGGCAAAAACCATAAGTCGGTAGCTAATCGATATTTGTTCCGAAACTTACTTGTGCAAAACTTCGAGTCCCTTTAGTTTTTAACTTTTAGTATCAAATATGAGCGACAGAATATCTCATTTTTTTAAATAAGTTAAAGTATTCCACAGTCGAGAACTCTTACCTGTTAAAATGCCTCGGCATTGATCAAGTTTCGGTCCTTCCACGGTCACGGGCCACAAAGGTAAGATGCTTGTACACGCGATTATAAAGCAAAAACGTAGATTTATTATGCACTTTCATCATTGGTTAAACGTGAATATTAATATCATTGATGTTTTTTCGTAAAGAAAGTCGAAATAAACCATATCAAAACTGTATCGATTTGAATGAAAGCTCATTTGAGCCAATTTATTAATGATAGATTAAATGCAAAACTGAAATGTTACAATAATCGAAACGATTAGACTACCGATAATAACTAATGCAAATTCAGAAATAGAAAATTTACGTATTGCTAAATAACTTACTGGTGTTGAGGAAATCTACTCCTGCGTTTTATATTTTCTAGGTGTTTGCACGCTTCAGGAAGGGTAGATTTAGCAGTTTCTTTATTTGGAACACTCTGTTTTGTAGTACTGATCTTTCTAAAAAAATGCAATATTCCATAAAAAATCGCAATCAATTTTGTTACTATTGAAATAGGCCTATAGGCCTACTCTATCTCTATCATAATGATCTCACAAACAATAACATTATGCCTGTGTCATAATAGTTGTGCGCTTTGTGTGAATAGATTTATATGTATGTTAGGCCTAATATAAATAAATCAATTCTAAACAGTTTAGCTAGCATTGCTTGGTCAGCACCAAACAATGTGACGTCTCGTATAGAAACTGAGTGTGGGTCCAGTTTTAGCTGAGGATACAATACAACACTATTTGCTATTGCCTTCCCTCCAACGTTGAGAAATGCACACAAGGCCATACGACGTAGAATCAATGGTACAGAGCAACTGCGAGTGAAGGGCTTGCTCAAAGTGCCTACACAGTGAATGCCTCGGGTGAGGTTCGAACCCCTACTCTCCGCATTACAGGCCGAGCGCTCTAACCAACCGGCCACCGTGCCACACCGTTCGTGGCGCCACACGTGACATTATTATTATTCGAATGTTTAACGACATCTTATGGCTACAAAGGCCGATGACGTCTTTAGAGTTTCTTCTATATATTTCAGTTCATATAACTCTTGTCATCAGTTTCTTTCGCTTCTCTCGTCGTTGATTCCGTGTTTGGCAGGTTGTTGATAGCCGATGAATGACAGGTGGTTGTAGCCGATCATTTATATAATAATTATATAGATTAATATTTAAAAGCCTTTATATTTATATATACATACTACATATAGGCCTATATATACATATGCATCATTATTCGTTTGGCCACTTGGCTTTTTTCCTTTTACTCTTTGGCCCAAACGCTCTATTTTGGCCATATCTGTTCTTTTCCCATTTTTTCGCTTCTTTTTTAATTTTTGTAAACTGACCATAAAGGTTCCTTTGGTGGCCATTAAAGGTTCCTTTTAAAAAGAGTTTCACATCTGTCTACATCAACATTAAACCATTTATATCATATTTACAAGCAATGTTCAATGTACACACTAATAGTTTATAATTGTACAGACAGGTTCAATATTCAATATCAACATGACAATGAAAGTATTCAGTTATTAGTTAGAGGCGTGAATAATAATATCAATAATTATTATTCAATGTCGGTTCTATTGCAAAATCAGCTCAAATAATGGATCCCATACATTAAATTATACAAACATAAATTTATCAATATTATCTAAGGACCAATAATATTTATAATCGGTTCTATCCAGTATATAAAAAACAGGTCAGGTTATTTATTTATTTATTTATTCCGGATATTTCTATAGCGCCTCTCGAAGTCAACTATTACTCAGAGGCGCTCCCGACTACAGCATTTGATACTGTGCCGGAATTTTCACGCCGAAGCGCCACGAGCAATTGCGAGTGAAGGACTTGCCCAAGGTCCGTACGCAGCGGCTAGAGTGGGATTCGAACCTGCAACCCTCCGGTCACAAGGCGCCGAACTTAACACTGAGACACCACGCCCCATGTATGTATCCCATCCCGTACGTGACACACTGAGACGAAGAGTATAGCCTATGTAACACTAGTCAATATCAATTTGAACATCAGAATTTTTCAGAAATAATTACGAGCAACTATATATATGTATCCATTTTGTGGCAGATAGGCCTAGCGTAGCTGAAAAAGTTGTAGCCGAAGCGGCAGGTAATAATTAAACTTGTAACATGATCTGGATCTTAACAACAGAAAGGAATTTTGAGTTGATGCGCTAGGCCTATAACGCAACTATAACACAATTTCTATAAAATAATAGATGCAAAATTAGCGCAAAACATAATATGCAATTTGAATATATGCCTTGAAGGTGTTTAGTCGCTGGGCAATTTAATTTTTTGGCTAGACTAAAAATTTCTAACTGATGTTTTTGAAAAGATGAAAAAAAATAAGCAGGCCCTAAAGAAGAAATTAGTAATACTAGCCTAAACATCCTATACAATGAGAGACCTTTCTGATACTGAGTTTTAAGCTTAAAATTAAAGTCTTGCGTATAAACTTATTTAGCTGCTTCAATATATAGAACCAGTACTGAAAATCTACAAGCACTGATAGCAATTGGATATAAACTGATTGTTATTGACTGTAATTTTACTTTGAAGCGGGTGTCATATTTCGTGCAACAAACGCTGTTAAGATAAGAGCGGATAAGATCAGCGATGCGCTACAACCAAAAGAGTAAATTAAAGTTGCTTTAATATAGATGTAAATAGTGTTATATAGAATTAATACATAGGCCTACTTTGAACACCTATTAGCCGACACCGTAGGTTTGGTTGACATCTTAATTGTAACGTTGTTTTACTCTAAACATCTTTTCACTTCGTTCTGAATGTCCTCCTAATCAAAAACAAATATTATTCTTGTTATTGTGCATTGTTACCGCTTATGACGTATTATGTGTGATGCGTATGAAGTTAAATAAGGCCCTATAGAAAACAATACATGGTGTAGACAGCTTGCAAAATAATTTGCCCTAGTCCGTAGAAAATGCCCTGACAGATTAGCTATTTTAATCGTCTTTGACAGGAGCACTAAGGAACATTTAGTCCGCCTAAACAGAACATTTTACTCCGCCTAAACATCCTATACAATGAGAGGCCTTTCTGATACTGAGTTTTAAGCTTAAAATTAAAGTCTTGCGTATAAACGTATAAAAATGTTTAGGCGGACTAAATGTTCTGTGCCGACTCATAGAGTTCGGGCCCAAATTTATATTTTATTGCCAGGTTTTTAAATTGTATAGTGTGGATTATTTGATTAATGTTTGAGTGAGAGAAATTGATGTAGCGCCTGTCTTCTTTACGTTTTCCCGGTTAAAAGAGAGAGGTGACTCATACTGAGCCCTGGACAGCCCTGCCTGTCAAAAGGATGGGGGTTGTATTATATTCATATAGCTTCAGGGCCGCATTAAGGCTAGTGCGGGCCCGGGTGCTGTGATTACCTATATAGCCATCAGCGCGGGCCCAATACAAGTACAATAAAAAAAATTAATGTACTTCCGAAACTGCGGGCCCCTCAAAACTGCGGGCTCGGCTGCTGCAACACCCTTAGCACCCCCCCTAAGGCGGGCCTGTATAGCTTAGACATACACAGACCGACAAGTAGACGGACACATGTGCCATGAAGTCTGGAAGTGTTCCAAAAATAGCTCTTAAAATCGGAGGAAAGGAGGATGTTACCTTTCCCGCCGGCGGCAAGGAGAGCGGGAAGACGGCCTGTATAAGTTGATGCCCCATTGAGAACAGTTGGCAGTTGAGCGTCGGCGGTCGTCTGTGTCAGTTCGCCAGTCTGTCAGGTAGCCTATATAGTGGTCTTTTGTCTAATCTTTCTATAAAAGAGTTAGTCTGTAGTTTAGGAAGTCCGTATCGAATCGGGAATTCTTAAGAACGGATTAGAAAGTTGAGTGTTTTATGTAGATATAGGATTCATCGAAATGTTGCGAATTCTGTTTGTTCTGTTCTGTAATTTTGGATATCTGTAAAGAATCTGCACACGTGTGAAATCGTGAGAGAGTCCCGTTGTATTGGATAATCGTTCAGAAGTGCTCTAAGTCGAACCTCAACCAGAGGCCCCGGTTCAGAAGTCCCGGTACAGAAGTCCCGTCCATTATCAAATGTAAGAAACCAGTTATTTCTCCCTATAGTAAAGTTAATCGCCCTAAATAAAGTAATTTGCTTGGATAAAATAAAAGACTCATGATGGTTGCATCTTTTTCTAAGTAGAGTAGTGTTACAGATCGTGTTTTAATAGAATAAGAACAAATTGTCTAACGTTGTATGTATCTAGCTTTTAATCGTTTGTATCTTCTGCCTATGTGTCTGAGAAACTAGACAATACTTTTATTTTGATTAGATCTAATTACAAGTATGTCTCAGTCTTTGCATGATTCGTTAGATGAGATAGAAATGGAAGGAGGGGAAGGTGATATTGTATATAGACCTGTCTCTCGCCAAAGTGTAACTGAAGTATCTTTGGACAGAATTCTCGAAAGATTTGACAGAATGAGTACAGAAATGAGAGAGAGAGATGGGACTTATCTAATGTAGAAACCAACGGAATATTTGATAGAATGAGTACAGAAGTGAGAGAAAGACTGGACGTGGTTACTGTAGAAACTAAAGGACGACTTGACATGTTAAGCGAGGAGACCAAAGAAAGAATAGAGTCTTTGAATGCAGAACAAAGAAGGAGTAATGAAAGACAAACCCGAGATTTACGAGAAATGAATGAAAGACAAACCCAGGCCTTATTTAGATTAGAAACCAGAATAAATAGTTTGGAAGATGTATTTAAAGAAATAGGAGAAACTAGAAAGTGTGTTGTGGAACAAACAAAGAATCCCGGTTGTAGCTTTGTTGGGGCTACTTTACATGGGGTCCACCCGAATCGCCGAATCCCGATTCGCCGAAAGCCCTTAAACTGCCAAATCCCCCGAATCGCCGGAAGCAGTTTTCTACCAAGCGTGCGATTTGCCGAAAACTAGCTTGAACCCGAATCGTCGTGTGTAACCAGATGTAGGGCCTATTCACCTTTTACAAGCCTGTCTTTACTATTTACTTGTTTGAAATGTGGTAACCAAATAAAATTGAATTGAATTGAAAAAATAATGCATTTATTTACTACCATAATATATGTTAAAACATAGCCGGCGAAACGGGTTTTCTTCACGAAATCGTTTCGGCAATTCGGGATTCGGCGATTCGCTACGAACAGTATTTTCGGTGATACGGGTTTTCTTCAGAAAATAGTTTTGGCGATTCGGCGGTAATACCATTTCGGCGATTCGGGATTCGGCAATTCGCTACGCGCCCCTTTAGGGCCTACATATGCTACAGTCGTGCCTCATAAATCAACCTCGGTCAGCCTCAGGAGTTGAGTGAAGCAAGGACTCAACAGGAAACTTAGCGCCACCTCATCAGTTGCGTCGAAGTGAAACGATAAGAAAGAAAGCTGGTATAGTTTATGGAAGTGAGATTCGAGCCCCAGTCTTCTCTGGCGCTGTATCTTAGTCTGACTTTCCTTTGGGCCTTCCTCTACCTTCTCTGCCTGAGGTTTCACAACACCGCGAAACACCTGGGTTCTCGGCGGAGGGAGGAGTGGGCCTTCCGATCGTGGGACCTGGGGTGCGCCACAGTTCTCGATCGTCTGCAGAAAAAGACCTTCGTAATCGTAATCGTAAACTCCACATTTCTAAAGCGCCACTCGAAAGCCAAGCGCAGCTGCATCAGCAGGAGCGTCACTTTGGTCTAAAAAATGCTTATGCTCGGAGTTACATATCTAGTACAGTTTTAACTGTTTTTTAAACATAAATACTCTTGCCTTCCTACACGACGAGTAAGCAAGAAGAGATATAGGCCTTGTGTAAAAAGCAGCAAAAGATCCAAAAGTGTTTAAGTGTGGTCTTTAAATCAGATACAGGACCATGCTTAGAGATTCTTAAAGGCGTGGCCTTTCGTGACTATTTTACGCCATAGTAGGAATGGTATCTTTAGTATGAATCTTTTGGCTGAAGCACTTGCACTGGAGAATATCAGTCCAACACTTGGATAACTGCTGCTAGAGCCTAATGCGTATGCATGTGCAGCGGAGTTCTGACCTTGACAGCACAGTGTCTTATGAGGGGTTCGGGAAATGCGCTTTTTAAAAGTCAAGCTACGGAACGGACAAAACAACCTGCAGGCTATTGCGGACTTGATTTGATATAGCTTCGGTGATTAAACTGGTCTCCCTGACGCGGCTTTTGTGTGGCGCTGAGAAATTTAGAAGATTTAGAAGATTTATATTTATATTCATAAATTCAACTTAAGAAAAAGGGGACATGCTTTTGAATTACCGCACTTTAATACATTGCTACATAAGAAATCCTTCATCATTCGCTCACTGTACAAGTATAAAAACTGGGTTAATGCTGGTTCTAGTACCTGTTCTGATATCTAAACTGGCTCTTTGTAGACCATAGGAATGCTTATGTTCCTTAGAATGTAAGGCTTAGATCATAACTTTAGTTATAGATAGGCCTATGTATGTAAATAAGACACTATCGTTTATTGTGTATAATACTGTATAATGTATATGTATGTAAATAAGACATTATATAGAATTGCTTGTGTTTAAACTGTCTTACAGTGTTACTGATATTGTGATCCTTTTGTATGTATTGTTGTAAAGTATGAGCGTTTGTCTTATACTAATAAAAGATTACTTACTTACTTACTTACTTATTAGGAGGCCTACATTAACATAAAAGGCTTGCGTACTTCATAATTCATAGCAGCTAGCCTTTCCTTGTTAACAGGCAGATATGTACTGGTTCAAAATCTCGGTAGGCTTATACACACTCACCGCAAAGCCATTTCTGTAGGGAAGCTCTCGAGATTGGCTATATAACTCTTCTGTGCAGAAACGACCTTCAGGAACTAATTATCTTGGGGTCTCTAAACATGACCGAATGACCCAGCCGGCGTTGCTAGGGGCCATCCATATATTACGTACGCAATCAGAGGAAGGGGTGATCGGATTTAAGCGATTTGCGTACGGGTGCGTACGGCGGGGGCTGGACAAAATGTGTACGTACGCAAAATCCAAATCACTGACTATATTCCTGCTTTATCAATTTTATGTAGTATTAAAACTTCACGAAATGTAAGTGTTAGTGTTGTTAGTATTTTATTTCTTCACAACAGTTAACAAATATTATCTAGCAAAAATATTTAGTAACCTACGGTAAAACAAATGTCTTATAGATGACTTTCTTATTCACTTTTGTAAAGGGGGAGAAGCTTAGTTGTACGTAAGCATGGGGTCCACAAAATGTACGAGGTGAAACAGGGGGAGAGGAGTATGAAAATATGATTTTTTGCGTACGTAATATATGGATGGCCCCTTATTAAGTTAGGAAAGAGTAAGACGCTCAGGCTATATGTCCAAGTTCCAAAACTCCCCACCCCCAGTCTTATAGGATGATATATTGCGCTTGTCACGATCAAAGCCTCTTCCTGCTATGGATTAACCAAGGAGAAATCCTATCTCTCAACAGTCAACATCTGTTATAGCCTTAAGACCAAGAGATAAAGTTTTCCAGTATTCATGCATGATTCTCTTTGCAGTCGCCTAGCTTGCTGACCCTTCCCTAAGGTCAGGGCTGGCATTGGCCGGCTCTGGATAGGTTCCATTAGGCCTACTGTGCTATCGGCGCCTTTGGCGCCAGAGGTTGCCGGGCCCCTGCTATACTGCAGTATTAATAGGCCTATAGTAACTTATTAGTAAGCGACCTGAAATTAAAGCTCTTTACTAAGCGTTTTGAACAGAATCTTGTGACATTTTCAGCTTCATTTGCAGGATTAAACTTGTCGGAATTTATATTTGCATTATGATTTCCAGGGGTCACGTGACCCCCTTGACGTGTGCGGCGGGCGCCCATACCTGTATGCCATACCATTAAGCCATATAATGGAATCCTCCTCTGTTGGCCACCATTTATACGCAGGCGTCATCCAACTCTGCATATCCTCTTCCCATGCTCTTTTTCCAACTCCATCGCACAATTACTCAACGTCGTTAACCTAATCTCTCAATGGATGTCATCCTAGCTTCTCTGCCTTAACCCTTCCAAAACAGAGTATTCATAATCCTAGACCTTCCTGCTAACTCTTCATCATCTCTTACCTTAACCTCCGACTCTCCTACCCGCAATCTTAGTATGGGGGGGGGGGAGAACTTTCAATCCACATATCTCTTTCTCTAACCAACATCTCGCGCTCCTTCTTTATGCACATTGGTGACCTCAGACGCATCCGCCCCATGCTCGACTCAAAAGTGTCTTCAGCATTTCTATGCCGGATTGATTGTCCATTCAAATATGGATTACAGCAGGGGTTCCCAACCAGGGGTGCCCGCACCCCCAGAGGGTGCGAGATGGCATTTCAGGGGTGTGAGAAAGAGTAGGTAAACTTTTTTATCGGCTGATAGAAAATCCGTCAAGTTTATACAAATGTCACGAAATTAACTCGTTACAAAAATTGTTTGCATTGAAGGTGAGGTCACATTTATTTTATTATAACAGAACTTGATATTAATAAATGTAATAATTGTGTGTGCATGTGTCACTATAAGGCCAAAGAGTTAAGTAAATTTTATCCTACATAGAAAGTGAATTTAGTCTAAAAGGAAAAAGGAAATTTGGTCTATTACAAAACTGCATTAACACAGAACTGGAAGTTGAAAAATATCATAGACACAAAACATAAAATTGGCACAAGTGGCACAGTAAAAGCAACATGAATTTAAGTTTAGCTATAGAGTAAGTGCTCAAGGAACACCAAACAAAAAGTAAAATTTGTCTTAGTCCAAAGTACAAGCAGAATAATAGTTTAAAACTCACAGAAGCTGATAAAAAGAGCAGAATACCTAGAACCTATGGCACGTGTGCCCAACCTGGCACACCGACAGATTTTCCTTGGCACGCCACCTGAACTCTGAACTTTGGTTTTTTTAGACTTTTTTATATTTCTTTATCTCTTTCATTCAGCAATTTCTTTCCAGCTTCATTTTCACATAAAATTATAGTAATTGTTAGGCCTTACGTTTTGAAATGCATTCGGTAGACCATAAATTTTGACTCTTGCATCATGTCAGTCTGCAACCTCGAACGTGATCATTAATTTTGAAAGAGTATTTGATATTTTGGTAGAAAATAAAGTTCTTCGAACATGGATATCGCTTCCAGACACATTCAACATTCAACACACTCAAAACAGTCGCATTTATAATTTAATCGATTTTTCCGTCAAGTGACTCGTGCAAATCTTTGTTCTCAACCATGAATTTCATTAAGTCTGACGTTAGAAACAGAATGACCTATGATGCAAGCGCTGCATTGAAAACAACAAAATACAAACAAGACTTAAAACAGCTGGCATCTACTGTCCAGCAACAAAATTCACACTGACAATGTAATGTTCTATATAAAATTATAAAATAAATAAATCGAATCATTAAAAATCCACATCTAAAAATGATGTGCAGTGACATTTCATTATTAGCTTTCACTTTTTTGTGGTACTTTATTCCGTGTGCATTGGTTCAATAAAATTTCTGGCATAAGAAATTTTACGCTTTCTTTAAGAACGATTTTCTGGCACGCAAGCTAAAAAAGGTTCGCCATGCCTGACCTAGTAGACGGCTTGTTTCCTTCACAACTTTACTTTAACAGGACTCTTGACTTGTTTTCTGTTAAATAAAAAGTGACATGGTCCGAATTCCCAGGCCAAAGCTATAACAAAGACTGAGCAGATAATTAATCTAGTTTTAAATCTCTCTTGCAATTAACAAGAAACTGCTACAATGTTGCTTAACACTTTAACGACAAGAGTGTACTAAAAGCGACTGGGAAACCAATGCAGCTTGTCGTTAGAGTTAAGTGTCATGTCATGTAATTAAACTGATAGTTTACACTGTTCCATGCTCCTGCACATGTGTTTTGTATTATAAAGGATTTTAAGTTCAATCCTGAGGTAGAAGCTTTTTACAGACTTTTGTACATTTCCTCATTTCCGAAGTACGAAAATCAAAAGTAATTAAACACTTCTATTCATTGACACAAAGCATCAACAGTAGGACATAGAGGTCATTCGCTAGACAGGTATTTCTTTTTATCAGTACTTGCAAATAGGGGTCCACTGGAGACATTTTCCACCGAGTACCGAATCCGAGTAGGCCTATTTGGATGTACTATTTGCCGGATCCGGAAACGAACCGGGTACCATTTGTTCCATATGCGAAGCTTCACATTTTCATGTAATAAAAAATTATCGAAATAAATTTGTGTACTTGTAATAAGTGACTGATACATTTTGAATTTTAGTCATTTTTGTGCAGTTGTGAAGTTTTCTAAAATTGCATTAAATTCAATAAATTGACATAATTTCAAGAAAATGGAATTGAATTCAATGGATGTGTAATTGTTTTAAGGCTGAACACTTATATGAAAGAGGCCAATGGATACAGAGGATGAAGAGATGCCAACTGGTGCACTGCTGAGTGTCCTGAAGCAGGCCATATCGAATGACCAAACATCTGCTGCACATTCTGTGATGTGGCTCCAGAGTGATGTGAGCTGGAAACCTGTACCTGTTGGCGCCACCGCTTGCACCAGCACTGCCATGGCAGGCCATATGCGCAGGAAAACCGAATCTTCCATCGCAGAAGTAAAAATTCTGCTAAAATTACGAATGCGGAAGCTTCCGCCGCATTAGAAATCGGACCAGACCGACCCATACCAATAATCAAACACAACACTGGTATACTAATTTTGCAGACCTAGAAGACAAAACTTACCTTAATGATGCTGGCAACTGCAGTTAACTCCACGCGGGTGTATACCCCTGGGGCAAAAGTAACGGTCTGTAAGATAATAAGGACCATCGTCAGTAAGTCCCTCAATAATAGCCTGAACGGCGATGTAGAAAAACCCAACTCCAAGTATAAAAATTGCAAAAATAAAACAACATAAAAAAGTATAATCGACAGTATTTTCTGAACCCCCCATGTTGTTAAACGGTCACTCTATAACAAACTGGCGATCAAACGTCAGCGCAATTGATGACGAAACCGCAGATATACTATTATTAAATGTATTTGACGAAACTGCGTAACTATGGCGCGTCTATAGCCGCAAGGGCTTGTGGTCACCATGCTTCGTAATCGTAATCGTAATCTCTACAGCGCCCATATAGGCCTATATAATTTCGTTTATTATAAATCAAAGTTGACAAACCGCAACTTCTTACAGAAAGAGTATGCTCCAGTAAAAAACATTAGTCTAGATTAGTCTACAAAAGGTAGAAATACTATTTAGCTCCTACGTTGTAGAACATGTCGGAACAAAACTCTAGGTATTGCCCTTGCATGGAAGTTCAAAATCATGAGGTCTTGGGCGTAGGCCGTGGGTCCTTGGTACAATATCTGGAAATAGAGAGCGAAGAACGTAGCTGGGGTTACGTAACAGTCTGCCGTCAGCCTCATCCATCATTTGGTCTAAGTCGGGTTGTTGCAACGAGATAAAGTCCATTCTCTGCATTCTACGTAGGAACCGCCGTAATCTGTCGTAATCACTCAACAAGGCATACACGCAGTCTTGTTGTCCTCGAGACCAAGGTCTTGGTCTCGAGTGCACTCGATTTCTTTTTAAAAGTCTTGGTCTTGGTCTTGAGACCAAAGGTCTTGATCTTGGTCTTGGTCTTGAGGTTTGTAGTGACAGTCAAAGATTTTAACAGGGAGGAAGATGGCGCACTTAAAGAAATTAGGCTTGCGCAGTGCGAATCAGGTCGCGCAAGTGCTTATGGTCTATCCAGAGGTAAAACAGCGAAAAGTTCCTATCTCTGCCATGTTAAAACCCGTCAGTTTAGAGTCGTTTTATACGAAAAATAGCGTAATATCCAATCCATAAAAATTTTTTATTGGTAGTACTTTATTCCAACTTCAGATGTTTTTGATGCTTGTCAAATCAATCGCGTGGAATCGTGGTTTTGGATCATTTTAATAACACCTACAAGCATCACCGCATGGCAGCCACCACGTGGTTGGTAACCACCACGTGGTTGGTAACAACTAAAAACGCATATTCAGGAGTTTCCATGTGCTTCTCCTGTGAGCCTCCAGAACTGGACTATAAAGATTCCAGCAAAACCACATCTATTGCCAAGAATATCACGAATGCTGAAAAAATAGAAAGTTCGGTACCATGCCGCACTTTTGTGCAGCCTTTAATTGTGGCAATGCAAGCGGAAAAAATCTTGGAAATTCGTTTTTCTGCTTCCCAAAAGAAGCTGAACGGTAAGCGTACTGCATTATTAATACAGATTAATTCTTAACCAAAGTCTTAGCCACAATTTCAGTACACTACAATAAACTTGTTAATTAGATATAAAAAGCAAGGCCTTTGCTATTTAATATTATAATAATCCCCTAAACAACGCCTGAGAACTGGCCATAGAAGTAAATATACATGGGTCGGTGGCATATAGGAGTTTCACCTCATAGAGAAAGGTTAGGTCAGCATCGGTTTCATGTCAAGATCTGAAGGTCAAGCAGGCAGTTACGGGGGTCGTGTATAGAGTTGGATCATTTAGAGAGTTAAGGGGAAGAGCAGAAGTCAAAATAGGATTTGAGGAACAGGTTCTTTAAGTTTTGAGGTTCTTTAAGTTTTGAGTTGAAGACATGCTTATAGAGGTTGTAGTTTGGTGATTTCATAGGCTGTGCACCAGATAATTTTGTAATTCTGACGGGAGTTTATTATGCATACCAGTAAGTATATGAACATTCATTCATAGGGCCATTTTTAATACAGATTTATGAACTGACATGACTTACAAGTATTACCCGGTATGTAACATAAAAATTTTATGTGTTAGGTGCAAGAAGTGGGTCATCAACACCAGGCGTGGGGACCTTGATAAGAAAGATCCAGCAGAATTACACAAGAACCACGTTTTGAGTAGTGCGCACTTTGAAGACAACCAGTTCACAAATGTATTACACAACCGACTCAACTGGAATGCAATACCCACATTATTTGATGTGAGTCATTTTGTTTAAAGTTGTTAATATAACACATTTAAAGTTGTTATTCCAAGGCTGATGTTATTGTTGTTTTAGTGGTCATTGGTCTGATACTGTTGAAAGTGTGCTACATCAGTATTATCATCATTATCGTATGTATATCAATCAATCAATTAAACTCAATTGACAGGTCACAGTATTGGTTGATTTTACAGTTACAAGGCATTCAATAAATATGCTTTTAATTTATTTTTAAATTGGTACAATGATAGAAGACTTGTTAATTTCAATGGTAAAGTGTTCCAAAATGACGGACCATAAGTTCTAATGCTAAATTGTCTGATCTTGGTGTGTACACTAGATAAATTATATTTATTAGAGGAACGTGTCTCATGGTCATGTATTTCAAGATTCTTCCTAAACCATTGATCAAAGCTTTTTGGTAGTAAATGTATGTGGAACTTTTAATATTAAATATTGTTAGTAGTTTGCAGGGTTATTTTCAGGACAAATGGAAAGAGATTATCTGGTCTGCCAACAGCATGAGAATTAAAGATTTATTGTCAATATCAATGCACTGTGCATAAATTCTGCTTTCATCCTTAATGAACCTTGACATAGTTATCATCAAATTTAGTGTTTTAAGAGGTTTTGTGCTATTGCAGGTTCCAAATCCTCCAGCACAACTCAGAACATCCTGACACTGAGAACAAATTCCACATTTACGAGCAAGCCATCCAGACAAATAATTGACTAGTGATTCCTCCCCTTCTGTAAAAATTTCAACAATACTCTGGTCACAGCAAATGTCACTGTTTAGAATTTCATTTGACATTTCAGACCAAATTTCATCACCATAATAACATGTACAGCGTGTTCTATTGTGTCAACAGTGAAATTTGGTGATTTTAATGTACTGCCAAGATTTTTTACAGCTGCTAAATTGGTTGCACCTTGATCACACACAATGCATCGAACAAACAAGCCAATATCGTGAACTCTAGTAATGCATTCTTTTATTAGTTCTGACAGTTTTGAGCTTGCTATTGTGTGGTGTGTAAAGAAAAATGCAATGGCTTGCTTCCATTTACTGCGCAAACCCCTAATCATGAAGACTAATGCGTCATCATCCGTGTACCCTATGACTCTGTCTAAGTTCTTATCATATGTTAACTGTGATTTCAAAGAAATTTCATCAAATACTAGTGCACACTGACGTTCACATAATGGCAAACTCATAACATGTAATTTAAGGACCTCAAAAATCACAGGTGCAAACCCACATTCAATTCTGCCAATGGCTGCACCTACAAACCTGCGTAACATTGACAAAGATGGTAAAGCCAAGTGCTGTGATACAAATCGACATGCTGCAGCACTCTTAAAATGAAACTGTAAACCAAATAATTTTTCCTTCACTGACCACCAGTTGCAAAGGCGTTAAAAACTGTTTAGCAGCATTTACAATAACATCAACTGCACCAGACGGCATTGCAGGCTCTCGCTTTTTGGGGATTTTTCAGTCTTAAATTGTGCAACTTTTCTTTCCAATCTCCAGCGTCTAGACTGTAGCTGATGTATTTTCTGCCTGAGCCGTTTTCTTAATGGAATATCTGGTGGTCTGCATTTATTACATTTTATTTGCTTATTTGTGTCTGTAGTTATTTGCTTAATTATGTCTATATTTATATCAGATGTAGAAACTTCTGATGAACCACAATCTCCTTCAGTAGCCAAAGTTGTTGCTGGAGTCATTTTGAACATCTTGGGCATTTCATTTGATGACAGATTTCTTTTGGCTTCGACACCAGTTTCCTTGTCTGTGCTCACAACACCTTTTCTAACAGACAACTTGCGTTTGTATAATTTGCTTCATGTACAAGTGATATTTCATGATTCTTTACAAGTGTTTGTGAGCATCATACAAAAAAGACAAATTGAAAGAATCTTGCATATGTAATTATCTGTAAATATTTGTAAGTACATATACTGGTATTGTAAAATTAGAAACTTGCCAGTTTGGTTTGTTGTATAATTTGCTTCATGTACAGGTGATATTTCATGATTACTTAATTCTTTACAAGTGTTTTTGAGCGTAACACAAAAAGACAAATTAAAAATTCTTGCCAGTTTGGTTTGGTATATTATTTGCTTCATGTACGAGTCATATTTCATAATTACTTACTGGTAATTCATTTCATACTGTGAACTGTTTATTAAACTGTCTGCTGGTTATAGATTATAACCTATATATTGATTCACTGTCAATAATCTCCAAAAATGCTTAACAGATTCAATAAAGAAATGGATTTATCCAGTGTTGTATGTCACTTTTTGATGTTTATAACTGTAAGCCAAAAACTTCAAAACACCACTCTTTTGATGTTTATAACTGTAAGCCAAAAACTTCAAAACACCACTCTAATAAGTAATAATGGTCAAGGCATCAGTCAAGAACTTGGTGCTAAGTAGTCGGTGTGCACACGAAATTTCAAGGTTAAGTCCAGTCAAAACCTTAAAAGAGAAATACATGAAGGAACAGAAGCAGCTTATTGTATTGTATAGTATACCAATTCTTGTGAAGCGCCTCTACCCAGTGCTCACCAATCAGAGGTGCTCCCAATGCGAAAGTCCTTGAGAATAAAGGCAAGTTTTAAGACAACGAAAAGCTGTGGCAGGACCACCAGATAGTAGTGCAGCCTGGAGCGAAAGAGGCAGCTGGTTCCAAAATGAAGGTCCAATACTAACAAAGGAACAAGACTGGACCATGGCCGTTCTCACTTGGGGAACGAATAGTTAAGTTGATCACAGGAACGAAGAGAGCCAACTGAGGCAGGAAGACATTGAGTCACAGAGGTATTTAGGAGCAAGTCTCAGGTGAGATCGGCAAATAAGGATTAGAGTACCTTTAATTGGATGCGAGCAGTAAGAGGAAGCCAGTGAATATGTTCAAACATGACTATGGAAATATAGAAGCGTGGGTGATTAGTCTTGCAGTTGTGTTAAGAACAGAATGTAGAGGGGAGAGACAGACTTTTTGGGAGGCCAAAAAATAGGGAGTGACCGTAATTTATGCCAGAGCAGATGAAGGCATGGACAATGGAGGTAAAGACTGGAGAGGAGAACACTGGTGCCAATCTTGTTGACAGGTGGGAAGCCAAAAATAGGGGGAGGGGACTTTTGAACTGATCTGGTTTAAAAAAGATTTTTGAACTGATCTGCTCAAAAAAGAAGCCAAAAAATTGTTACGCTCACGTGCGAAAAACTTTGACTTTTTGGCGTTTCTTCAAAATTTGAAGGAGGACAAATGTATGGTGTGCCCCCACTGCTAATCGTTAGGGGCTTCGCGCTTTCGGCGCTCGCTGTCCGATCCATAACTTTATTTCATGAAATTCCCACACATCCACGTCTGTTCGGCCCACAGCGGGTCCATAATTATCACACCGCGTCCATAATTATCACACCGCATGCCGTTCTGTACGCCCATGCCCAACGCACGTGGCACTTATGGCAGTTATTGGACTGAAAACTGGTCTTTACAAAGTCGTGTACGCCGATGTATGTCATTAATAGTTTTGCGTGTGAGATGCATTTCATTCATCTTACCACAAATTGTGACATACAGCGGCGTAAAGCAACTGTAAATGCACTAGCATTCACGGTAAACAGATTTCTACAACCCATGCCATATGGCGTGCTGTAAGTTTTAGACTTATCTGATGTCAATTTTTGGCCAAATATCTAAAGTTGGAATAAAGTACTACCAATAAAAATTTTGTATGATTTTCATATTACGATACTTTTCGTATAAAACGACTCTAAACTGACGGGTTTTAACATGGCAGAGATAGGAACTTCGCTGTTTCACCTCTGGATAGACCATAAGCACCAGCGCGCCCTAGATTCGCACTTTCGTCGCCAGTAGGCCATCTTCCTCCCTAATAACATCTTTGGTGACAGTCATGGACGATATTATATTAGGGATTTAGGATTACGCTATATATTAGTATTATGTGTTGCCTAGGATTTGATGTAGGCTAAAGAACACTAGAGTCGAGATCAGATAAGACTTGACTGACATTAGGGCCTGACCGGGTGTCATAAGAGGGGGAGCAGGGAGAAGGAGGGGCGAAGGAATGATAGCGCGACCGATAGGAGTGCGAGATTGGGGAAGAGATGGATGAATGACAGGTCTGGGCGAAAGGGGAGAAGGAGGAAGAGCGAAGACTGGAAGGAGGACGGCATTCACTCACAGGAAGAGGAATCGGTTAGACGTAGGATTCACTCACGGAAGGAGGAATCGGTGAGACGTACGATTAACTCACGGAGGGAGGAATCGTGTGACGGAAAATTGCAGACGCAGAAACTGTTATGCAACACGAAGTGAGAACTGTTCTAGGTGTACATACGTTGTGTAAAAATATTGTATAATAAGAATTGCAAAACATACAAGAGTACTGTCTTCTAACTGTCTTCGCGAGGTGAATTACAAAAACCCACGTGCTTCGAACGCTAACAAGACCCCCGAAGACTAGCCTAGCCGCTCGATTACGTAACACCGCTGCCACCATAACTGAAGACAGATCTAGCAACATCTTCTTTCAGTACAAGGTTCATGGTCTTGGTCTTGGTCTTGGTCTTGAGGTTCAAAGTCTTGGTCTTGGTTTTCCAAGACCAAGACCAAGACTTCTGTCAATATGAACAGTCATTAATTTTAACAAATGGCAAGATTTTAAAAATTTATCCAATAATTACTCATACAGTTATTGCTTTAGTATTTACATGGTGTGAATGAGGCTTCACTGTTGTTTTGGACAATTATTTTGACTTTCGGTTATTTACCATGGAATGATTTCAAAACAGACTCTTGATTAATTTGTACATTTACATCCAGTTCTTAAAAAGCTGCTTTGTGTGCTAGCGATTTCAGCACTTGTAGACCGTGTTTTTTCACATGGCAGAATTGTTATGAGGCCCACAGGTCATGTCTTGGTCAGAAAATTCTGAGCAAATTGGAATTTTTTAAATTTCGACAGGCATTTGGAATAACATTTCGCATGAAGGACATTTGTAAATACAAATTCGGAATTCTCTGCAGTCTCCATTTAGAGTTGTTTTGCTTGAACAAAAGAAAAAACTTATGTTTTCATTAAAATAACGAGAAGTCCGATTGGACAGTTTTAGTAAGGAATAGAAGTCTGGATACAACTGTGATTTTTTGGGTCTTGGTCTCGGTCTTGGTCTTGAGGTTCAAGGTCTTGGTCTTGGTCTTGAGGTTCAAGGTCTTGGTCTTGAGGGTCAAGGTCTTGGTCTTGGTCTTGAGGTTCAAGGTCTCGGTCTTGGTCTTGAGGTTTAAGGTCTTGACAACAAGACTGCATACACGTGAGTCGCGGGAACCAGCTGATTTAATAACAGGCGCTCAGTCAAGTCATAATCGATAGGCAGAGAGGGTGAAATTGGTTCCAGGTCAAGATCCAACGGGGTCAATCAGGCAGACAGTCAGACGGCTTAAGTGGGTCACCGCAAGGTGGGAATTGTCTGGGGTTTGGGGTTCAACCCCTAGTCTTTCTTAGGACCCCACAGTTAAGTCTTCATTGCACACCCCAGGGGTTCGAACGTTTCCAACCCCTCAGTTGTGCTAGTGTGATTTAGCATTAGGCCTAAGTGACTCTGAGTCTGTGATGAAGAGAAACAATAATATTGTCATGGTGTGTCATGTATGCATTTTTGAATTTTCTCAACAAAGGAATTGATTTTGATTCGAGTCTGACTTGTAAAATTGCTAGTGTTGACATAAGCTCAAATTTCAGATTAATTGCCCGTCTGCCTCGATTCTCTCATATCACCACCTTTATGGCAGAAGCATAGGCGGCGATCTAGGGGATGTCGCGGGGGACATGGCCCCCCACCTTTAAGAGTGAGGGGACACGCCATACATCTGTCCCCCCCCCCCAAATTTGGAAGAAAGACTAAAAAAGGCCAGCAAACGTAATTGCGTGTGAGGGTTTTCACAGCCTTTTTTGACCAGACGAGGTAAAAATAAAATTTGTCAGCAGAAGTGTTCCCCGAAAATTATGAGAAAGTAAGAAGAAATTCCTAAAAAAAGGTCATCAACTTTTTTGGGAGATGAAATCGTGAAAATAGTCTTAAACTTTCCTAAAAAGGAAGAACAGACATTTTTTTTAATGAATTCCTAAAAAAGGTCATCAACCAGACCACGGCCGACTTGTCCCCCCCCCACCTCTCAGACAAGATAGCCGCCACTGGGCAGAACAACTCCACTGGCTCCCGCTTTCTGCCCGCATCCAATTCAAGGTCCACATCCTTGTCTCCAAGTCTCTCGCACTGGGAGCGCATCTGAATGGCCCTCCCGCTAGAAGCGCTTATAAATACCCGAATACAATGCAATACAATACAATATGTTCCATTTCATCTGGATAGTTAAAAGAAAAAGCATAAGTATTTTGTGGCGTAACAGCCATATAACGAGGGTGGACAAAGTTCAGGGCCCCCGAGGTCACTATTGGCCCCCCAATCTTTTAACTAAACAAATTGAGTTCATATAGTGTTTATAATCATTATTTTGGGAACGATTCTTACCGACAATTGCTATTACTGACTGAATTCATACGTTACTCGCTCAATTCTGAACCATAGGCCTGTGTCCGCCTTGTTGCCTTAGACTTTTCTAAGGCTTTTGACACTGTCAGACACTCTTTCCAGGCCGACCAACTGGCCCTCTTACCCATCCCCATCAATATTCATGATTGGATCCTTTCCCTCCTTAGTAATCGCAGCCATTGCACTAAGTTCCATGGTATCACATCGTCGCTGGCCAGAATTAATGCAAGTATCATACAGGACCATGGGCGGCGATCTAGGGGGGACGGGGGACATGTCCCCCACCTTTAAGAGTGGGGGACACGCCATACATTCCCCCCAATTTTGAAGAAACACCAAAAAGGCCAAAAAATAAAATTGCGCGTGAGGGTTTTCACAGCCTTTTTGACCAGATGAGGTAAAAATTCAATTTTTGAGCAGAAGTGTCCCCCTGAAAAATTTTCTGAAAGGAAGAAGAAATTCGTAAAAAAGTCAAGAAATTTTCCAGGGAATTTGTTAAAAAGGTTTTCGATTTTCTAGCGAAAAAGGTAGTCAGATTATTCCTGGGAGACCGGAAAAGGGAGGTAAAAAGAGGCCAATGACTAAAAAAATGAATTCTTGTAGAAAAGTCAAGAAGTTATTGTGGAGACGAATTCCTAAGAAAATAAACACAAATTTTTGGGACATGAATTCTTAAAAAGGTCATCGCACCAGACCATGGCCGACTTTGTCCCCCCCCCACCTCTCAGACAAGATCGCCGCCACTGCATGTGTGTATACTTACTGAGCATTATTTGTATCGTAGGCTCTAGTGCAACCGGTGTCTTGCAGTGTCACTGTGCCGGCATTTGTAGGTCATTATTTTGTCATATTGACATTATATTTTGCAAGAAGCAATGAGCAAGAAAAATTGTCAAAACGGGCTTTATGAACAGGGTAATTGCTTGGTCAGCACCAAACAATGTGACGTATTTTTCTTATCATTATTCAACAAGGTCATCTGATTATCTTTGTCTGGTTATACCTAAGTCCAGAACTGTTCTTGGTGAACGAGCTTTTTCGGTTGCTGGACCTACTTTTTGGAACTCTCTTCCTGTGTCTGTTCGCTCTGCTCAGTCGCTTTTGTCATTTCGTTCTCAACTTAAAACTTATCTCTTTCAAATTGCTTATCCACCATAGGCTGCCTCTGTCTTACGGACTGACCTTCTGGATTTTGACCTGATTACGGCTTGGTTTTGGTGTGCCATCGGTTGATGCCTTGTGCATTAGACACCGACGTAATAGAAGTTACTAATTAATTAATAATTAATTTTGCTGGTTCACAGATTAACCCTTCATTTTTCATCATGTCAAAAAGAAGGAAATGGAATGATGAGTATGTACGCTTTGGTTTCACTTGCACAACAGGAAATGATGACTTGCAAAAACCCCAGTGCAGCTTTGTAGCGTTATGAATTCATAATATTATGTGCACTTTATGCACTGAGTTAAAAGCTCATTTTTAGTTCAGTTTGTTCACCCACAGTGCTGTATGAGTGTATGTGGTTCAAAAAATAGAAATGTGACTTAGTCGTCATCAAATGTGATATGACTTTTCTATAGGGGGTGCGAGCGCTAATAAAATATTTCCAAGTGGTGCGAGGCATAGAGAAGGTTGAGAACCCCTGGATTACAGCAATTCCCTGTTGCTGAACCTCGAATCCACCCAAATCAAGCGTCTGCAACTTATTCAGAACTTACTAGCACGTCGAGCTGTCACAACCATCACCACATCGCTTCCATCCTCGAAGCAATCCACTGCCTTAAAATCCCAAAGCGAATCCTCTATCTATCGGGTTTTCCACACAAAACTAAAGTAGATGACCTTTTCAAGAATTCCTGCCCGGACTCCACCTTCCAATATTTCTCGACCTGAACGGCACCGCCTTAATTAGCAGCTGACCTGCATCTTCTCTTGATCTGGACCCTCTAGAACCGGACTTCATCTGCAAGAATTTTATAGGCCTAGGAGGCAACATTTTGGGGGATGTTTGTTGGGGAAGCAAATGACGTTTTTGCATATCGATGATCACAGAACACGTGACAACTTTAAAAATAATTAATTATCAAGGACTTACGTAAATAATTAAGTGTTTTCCAAGTGAAAATCGTGTTGGGACTGTTGTAATAATCATAATAATCAATATATTTAATTTGTGTAAATTATGCCGAAAATTAAGGGGAGCAAATGCCTTGATCCCTCTAGACGCCCATGTGGACCTCCTTTGAATACCCTTTGAAATCCTCCCTTGACGATGCAGCGCTCATGAATCAGCTGTAGGTGCCCTGCGCTTGGCTTTCGAGTAGCGCTTTAGAAGTTTGGAGTTAACGATTATGATTGCGATTCCTTCATTTCCTTGGGTGCAAATATTGGCATAAACCAGTAAACCTATGCTTCTTCACCCACAGATGTCGCCTGCTCCAGTTTTTACATCTGATGTTAAGTAGGCTATGGTGCTTTACTCTCCAGAGGCAATATTGGCAATATTTAACTTTGCAAATATAGCTTATAATTATTCTTTAAAATATGCACATTCGTCTATTCTTCATGACAACAGGCCCGATACTAAACTGCATTGCATCTGCTATGTGAACAATTAAGGCGCAATACCCTTCCTGTCCGGCGTAGGGCTGCGTTACATCTAGTCATACAACGTGAAATAAGGTCATGTGCATTATTGGTCCTTAACTTCTTTACTTAGTTGGTAGTGAAGGATTAGTAAGTAAGTAAGTATATTCTTTATTACTACCAACTGCTTAAACCGCGCTGTAGTTTATGCATTCTTGTCAAAAAATGTTTTCCTCATCAGACTGTCCACCCTAGGAATTACTCGATCATGCGGTCTTGGCCTCATGAAATAGTGCTGTGGCCTCATCCGGTGGAAGATGATGGTTCAACACAATCTATCCTGCTCCTGTTGACCCGCGAAGCTCCACCATGCCGGGCTCGCGTATAACATACGGGCGAATGTGATCATTTTTACCACGTCATGTAGACGGGCGCTGTCATGATTCGCAGAGCATTATCGACTGTCTTGCATGGACGCAAGCGCTCCTTATAATTTTTATACGTTTCGAAACC
The DNA here is from genome assembly GCA_963556255.1 of Allolobophora icterica. Lineage (NCBI taxonomy): Eukaryota > Metazoa > Annelida > Clitellata > Crassiclitellata > Lumbricidae > Allolobophora > Allolobophora icterica. The sequence continues at coordinate 53,358,559 of OY744604.1, forward strand.
TAGTTTTGCAGTCAATACTACTCCCAGAATCTCCATTATCTGGACCCGCCGCAGGAACGTCATTTGGGGGGGGCAAGGGGGCATTTGCCCCTCTGATTTTTGGAAAAAAAATTTAAAAAAAGCTGGAACAAGAAAGGATGAAGAAAAATGGGCAAAAAAGAAAAAAATTATACTCAAATTTATGGAATTATTATATACTATTAACAAAACTAGAATCTGCTTAGGTTTTTTCACAAGACCACACGTCTTTGACAGGGGGGGGGACATTATGCAGTTTTCCCCCTGAGAATTTTGAAGAAACACCCTAAGGTGTGAAATTTTTTTACCTCTTTTTTCACGCCCTTGCCCCCCCCCCTGAAAAAAGCTGAAATGACGTCCCTGACCCGCCGGAGTCCCGGCACCTCTGTAGGTGCGTCCTCCTGCCCTCTCCCTGGACGACGGACTATCATATCATGTGTCTTACTTTGATTAAAGCTCACTAGATTGCAACTCTTTGTCCACTCGGCAACATGATAATAGGAATGACGTATAATAGGTCCTTGCGTGGTTGGTAGTGGCAGGGCATATTTTAACTGTATAACTAGTGGGACAAATGTCCCAGTAGTCTTAGGATTTGTCCCAGTAGTTAGGCTGATTTGTCCCAGGCAATGTATTTATTTATTTATTCCGGATATTTCTATAGCGCCTCTCGAAGTCAACTACTACTCAGAGGCGCTCCCGACTACAGCATATGATACTGTGCCGGAATTTTCACGCCGAAGCGCCACGAGCAATCGCGAGTGAAGGACTTGCCCAAGGTCCGTGGGATTCGAATCTGCAACCCTTCGGTCACAAGGCGCCAGTGCATATTTTAAGGAATTTTGACTACTGGGACAAAATCAGCCATGGGTCTAGTTCATGATCTTTCTTTGGAACTCGTCTCTCAGAGATGAATTCCTAAAAAAGGTCATCAACTTTTCGGGAGATGAATTCCCCAAAAAAGGTCATCAACATGGGCGGCGATCTAGGGGTCGCAGAGGACAAGACCCCCCCACCTTTAGGAGCGGGGGACACGCCATACATCTGTCCCCCCAAATTTTTAAGAAAGACTAAAAAAGGCCAGCAAATGTAGCCTAATTGCGTGTGATGGTTTTCACAGCCTGTTTTGACCAGACGAGTTAAAAATGAAATTTTTCAGCAGAAGTGTCCCGCCCCCCGAAAATTAAGAGAAAGTAAGAAGAAATGAAGAAATTCCTAAGGAAAAGTCATAGAATTTCATATCTTGTGAAAAAAAACATAAATTTATATAAATGAAAATCCATATATCATCTATGTATCTGCATTTGTTGTTAAAGACAGAAGCTTGTGCAAGCGAGGAAGACAATAAGCAGCAATTAAAAACAGCTAAACAGCAACAGATCAACTAAACGCTTTTGGGAAAAAAGGTGATGACACTGTACAAAAGTCGTAAAAGAGGTGAATGACTAAAAAAGAAAAAGTCATCAACTTTTTGGGAGATGAAATCGTACTTTTTGTCGAGATGAATTCCCAAAAAGTTTTAAACAAATTTGGGGAATTTTGGGAATTCCTAAAAAAGGTCATCGACCAGACCATGGCCGACTTTGTCCCCCCACACCTCTCAGACAAGATCGCCACCACAGGCGCCACTGGTCATCAAAGTTTTTTTCAGAGACGAGTTTCAAAAAAGGTCATGAACTATAGACTCATGGCTGATTTTGTCCCATAGTCTAAATTCCTTAAAATATGCACTGGGTAGTGGTAGGCTATTTGTAATTCTGGTGTTCAACGACATCTTGTGACTACCAGGGTCGTTGACATCGTCCTCTTCCTTTTTCCAGGTTTGGGACTGGCACTAGCTAGCCTAGGCCTACCTGGCACCAGGGCTGAAAGTGAGCCGGGTCTGCGACCCGGCAGTCATTTTCGCGACCTGTCTTTGCCGGGTCTTAGCCGGGTCGCGTGTTTAAGCATTTGTGCATTTATTACATAAAATAAGTATAAAAAATAACGCAAAACGTAGTTTCAAACAGATAAATTTGCCCATGGGCTCCAACGGCGACCTGGAGCCCAGACCCCGCGCTCCCGCGCTCGCCATGAGACCGGCTACTTTTTCAAACCACTTTCAGCACTGCCTGGCACTAGGCCCTATAGTACTGGCGCTTGTCTTTGAGGAATATAAACTAGGAAATTGTTTATCCGGTTGTATTTTTAAAATGCCGCCCCACTTTCAATCTTTTTTTACCTTATATTAAATATGATACTCATACTTTAAATCTCTAGAGATGTTTTATTCTGAAAGTATAATTATTCGTCAATGTTCCCTCTTAAGTCTAATAATCCGTAGAGTAATGGATAACACACTGGCGTGAAGAGCTGAAGGTACCAAGATCGAACCCCGTAGACATCCATTAATTTAAGGTTTATTCAGCCTTCCACTAGCGCGGCGGCGGTGGTTAAATGAATAAGTAGACCGTGATTTGGCGCCGTATGTGGCTGCCGCATAAGCAGTTATATTCGACTCCTGTAAAACTGTTATCATGTGTGCTTTTACTTAATACATGTATGTAAGGCGCCCTGCTTGGCTGCCGTTTCTACTATATGTAGGCCTATGTTCAATATGTACAGCGCAGTGCGTTTGCAGGCGCTTAGTTAAAGAAAAGATTATTATTATTATCATTATTATTATTATTATTATTATTATTATTATTATTATTATTATTATTATTATTATTATTATTATTATTATTATTATTATTATTATTATATCTTTATTAATTCAAATCGACAAGCACACAGCAAGATCACATCAGAAAATGACAGTACAATCGAGATCATAATAATAATATGATCCCTCAGGTGGTCAAGACTATTCCGGAGATATTATGGTGTTATTATTTTTTATTGTATTGTATTTGAACATTTATAAAGCGCCTCTAGTAGGGTGAACCGTTCAGAGGCTTAATAATTTGGAACAGCTTCTCCCTCATCAATTATTATTATTATTATTATTATTATTATTATTATTATTATTATTATTATTATTATTATTATTATTATTATTATTATTATTATTATTATTATTATTATTATTATTATCGGGGGAGGGGGTCCATAGATTAGTGGTAACATCACTGGCGTCAAGAGCAAGAGGTAGCGGGATCGCTTCCCGCTACCCTCTCAAATTTAGGTCCACTCAGCCTTTCATTCGCGAGATGGCGCGTTGTTAAAATGAGATGTAGGACGTGATGGGCGCCTTGTCTGGCTGCCGTGTACAGTTAAATTCGACTCCTGTAATAACTTGTGATCATCCGTTCATACTGATTTGTAATCATAGGCTACTGCGTTATTGTCAGTTTGAAGATATTAAACGAAGATTATTATTATTATTATTATTATTATTATTATTATTATTATTATTATTATTATTATTATCTGAACGCATTTGTTATGTAAACAAGACCACAGTATAAATAATTACACAGTACGTCGACTCTCATTGCTGGCTGTTGACAAGTTTTTCTGGTCACGTGATTACGTCACGTGATTACGACGCCACCTTGAAAAATAGCTTCTGAATTATAGATTTAAGCTGAAATTAACGTTAAAAATAATATTGCTAATTCTAATGAAGTCCTAAATGTTGTTGTAACGTTTAAAAAATATTTTATTTGATGGATTGCGGTGTATCGGCGTGTAGTCCTCAATGTTGTTTTTAACGTTTACAAAATATTTGATGTGATTGTTTCCGGTTTATCGCCATGGTAAACGGTCTCTTTCAAGATGGTGGACGACAGTGGGCGGGGCTTAGGTATTTATAATGTCGTTACAGTGGGCGGGGCTTAGTTATTTATAATGTCACACATTCTGACTGCAGCAGCGGCGACGAGTCGATGTACTGTGTAATTATTTATACTGTGACAAGACTCAGTATTTTCCTGTCCGCCAGATGGCTACACTCCAGTTCGACGTTAAATAAGGACTTTCTAGTCATGTGAATAATAGCCATGGGTCAAAGGCAAGTCCTTGGGCCACAGGTAGGCGTATAAGATGAAATGTAGGTTTAAACTTTACGAATCTGTGGGTCTCGCGTTTTAAGGTTTGAGTACTTTACATATTTACTATTGTGAGAAGTTTACAATTTAATGACACCAGTAATTATAACTGATATAAAATAATTATACATTAGCGGCGATCTGCTCTTCGATCAGCTGACCAAGCTGAACTACGCGCTCGCGGACCGCAATCATGCAGCGCCGCTCCTTGTCGGAACATGCTCCCAATGGCGCTCCGCCTGGTCCTTATGGGTCACTATACTACTTTTTATGCTACTTTAAAGACTGCTGTTTTTAACTGTGGATGGATTGGGAACTCTCCGGAGTAGACTGCAGTGAATGGGCACTATATAAATGTTCCTTAATAATATTAATAATAATTCGTCTCGAGGTTCAGTAACTTGGTAAGGTCAGCAATGTGAGATTTCGTGCACTTGACATCGCGGTTTTGAGATGCTTTGAGTAGTGTAGACCTGTCAGGTATAGTCTCATGAGTAAATTCTGATACACAAATTTATTCTTTTCTTAGTGTCACCATGTTATAATGCAAGTCCATCTCAAAATACAATTAATCGATTTATTTCCAAATAACAAACAGAAACCAATTTAGGATCTCCAATATTTGTTGTGTAGATAAGTGTCATATATAGCAGAATATTTGGATTACATTGTTAAATTGGCGAACAGTTTGAAAAAGTGATAAAACAACTGAAAGGTACGAATAAGCACCAATATCAATGGATTAAATTTTCAACAGCTCACCTGTTGAGTAGGAATTTAAAATATAAGGTGATCGAAGCAGAGGCAAAGACATATGAGGATCAGAATGATGCAAACTTAGAAATTAAAACAAAAATTGAATCCTTATAAGAAAATTGAGTTGGCTACAGAAAATCCGTCTTGTTGTCCTTGAGACCAAGGTCTTTGTCTCAAGTGCACTCGAGTTCGTTTTTAAAAGTCTTGGTCTTGAGACTAAAAGTCTAGGTCTTGGTCTTGAGGTCCATTGTCTTGAGGTTCAAAGTGTTGGTCTTAGTCTTCTTGGTCTTGCATGACCAAGACTTTTGTCAATATTTTCACTAAACAAATAAAAAAATCGGCTTCGTAAGCGGTTTTGCTTTACTAAAATAAGACTCATGTTTTCATTAAAATAACGAAATAGTCTGACTTGACAATTTATTTAGTAAGGAATAGCAGTCTGGGTATGATTGTGATTTTTGGGTCTTGGTCTAGGTCTTGGTCTTGAGTTTCAAACTTGGTCTTGGTCTTGAGATTCAAAGTCTTGGTCTTGAGGTTCAAAGTCTTGACAATAAGTCTGCAGAAAATTGCAGAATTCTTAAGACTGCAAAGAATAATAAATGATATGATAAGTTAGTCCTTGGATATGAAAACAACTCTGCGATGATCAAATATACTGTAGGCAGATTTTCAGACAAATTTGTTGCCTCAACTATACAAACTAGACATCAATGGAGGTAATCGTACAGTTTAATGAACAACAGTAGCTATAGTAATTTTTCATGCATTAAATGCTGATATAAAGGTAAAAAGTACTGGTAACAGGTATGTTTGCGTAGTTCTTTAGAAATGTCTACCATAAAGCAGTCGAGAGTTTAAAGGTAGGGCATATAACTGAAATCCGGATCGGCAAACCGATTTTGCTGATTTTGGACTATCCGGAATTATCCGGATCCGGAATGTCTAACCTGACGATTAATTACAGCTGTTTTTAGATGGTTTCGTCTACGGAGAGACTAATAACAATGTATAGGCCACTCCTTACAATTATAATTGAGATTGTTACTACTTACTAGGGCTGCCAGAAATACAGAGTTGCCATCCAAAAGCAGTGGAGTCGTGACCACCCCACGCCGTGAGCGTACGAAGTTGCTACCGCCCCTAGCCCCCCGCCGTACGAGTCCGAATTCAGTGGCCCTCTGCTGTTTACAGAGCCTAATATCAACCCTTACCCCTTACTGAACTGTCATCTGAACGCTGGCAGTGGATGGGTGGCTGGCTAAAGGCCTGCTGTCGAGTGTCAACAGCCCCAGAATTTAGTCACTCTCTGTGTCTCTGTCTGTCTGTCTCGCTCTGTCTGTCTCTCTCCCTCTCTCCCACGGGAATAATCATACAGATCATATCTCCTTAAACGACCCGACTCCATGGCCATGAAGACCGGCCACTTTCAGAGATAGATATAGGGATAATATACAAAGGCCCAGGTATAAACACTTACTGCTATAGGTGCACACTATATAATATATATACATGTAGGTATATATATGTATACTTGTATAGGTAGAGGGATAGGACTATTTGGAAGGATCTGGAATCGGCAAATAATGACCTATACTATCCGGTGTCCGGAATTGGCAAAAACAAAAACAAAATCGGTTATGCCCTATTTAAAGGACCTTTAGGCTGAAGCTCAAATGCGACATAGTAATTCAACAATAAGACTGCATTTAAATATGTTTTGCTATTGTGAATGACGATGCCTTTGTAGGATTGCTGTTGCCATGGTGAAAAGGGTTGCTGTCATAGGAGCTGGTGCAACTGGGTTGGCTGCACTTCAGCATATGAAGTCAAGACCAGAAGAATTTGAACCAGTGGCATATGAACAGATGCCAGTGATTGGAGGAACATGGGTCTATACGGATGACTTGGTCGATAACCTTGGAAGAGAAGTTCAGTCAAGCATGTACAAAAATTTAAGGTATGGTGTATACAGTCAGCTGTGGCATGCATACAAGTGCATGATATTCTGTTGTATATATCTGGTCATTTGTGTATCACCTTTAATGAAACTGTCAGAGGTACTTAGTATGTTCATACATGTACTATTGTACTTGGTTTCTGGTTAAAATGCTCAGTTAATTCATAAGTGAGTGTCTTCTGTGCAGAATCACAATATCCATGTCAACAAGACTCTGAAAAATTTGCAAATGAGATCCGTGGTCAGTTCTGCATTTGGAAAGCCAGATTTGTAAATGCACTAAAGTTTAAGCAAAGCTGCATTGATAGGTGCAAAATTTGGCAGAGCCCATCGGGGAATCCCTGCTGAAGACATTGTTCAGGCATACTGCTTTCAGAAGTATATGCAGTCCTAGCTGCTGGGTTCATGGTGCTCGAAGAACTTGAGACAGTTGAAAATTCTGAGGCATGGTATGTGGATGGAGGTTTGTGAGATGTATTATTGGGTCAGGTTAACCAGATATATGGCCATTACTAGTTGAGATAGTGTTTGATTAACTGCTAAACAATGGTCATTCTTAGTTAGGCAAGTTTCACTGAACAATTTCCCACACACTGCTCTCCGTAAGTCTTGTTTGCACATTTCTATTGCCTCCCTGAAAGCTCTGCCATTTTACAGAATTGGGCTACTGACTTTTTGGTTAAGCAAGATTGTAAGTACAAGATGTTGTCTTCTCTATGCACTATATTAGGATACTTGCCAGATACTGCATTACTTGTATGTTGGGTGAAGGGCTGAAAGTACCATATGTCATACAGAGGTGAAATCATTATTTTCACAATTTTGTTTTCAGAACAAATCTTCCAAAAGAAGTGATGGCGTTTCCAGATTTTCCCTTTTCTGAACATCTTCCTTCATATATAGGCCATGAAGAAGTGCGGCAGTATCTGGAGGACTATGCAAAGCACTTTGAACTGTTTCAGTTCATTTGTGTAGGACACATTTTGCTATTCAGTGATGCAATATTGTGTAATAAATAGGTTTTTGTGATATCTAAGATTATCAAGGCTAAATTTAAAGCATTTTGGAAGAACAACATATGTGCAGAAAGGTGCAAGATCTTAGAGGTGCATCACCCAGGGAAGATAACCGACGTGGCCCAAATGAGCAGTGGAGGTTACTGGCTTCCTTTGTGAAGTAGGTGAATTGGTCACACAAGTATAGATCATGACACAAATGTCACGATCTGGATAATTCGTAATCGTAATCTCCAAACTTCTAAAGTGCCACTCGAAGGCCAAGCGCAGGACACCAGCCTATTCACGAGCGCTATCATATATATCAATATGATTCATAAATAAATGTGACTTACCCACTTGCACCATAAACAGAATATTAACACTTTATGGTGTTCAAAGTAATATAAAACATAAACATTTTGGGCTTCAGTCATACGCCTTGAGGCAGTGGCTTATTTGCACGTGACCCCACTGCAGTGCATGAGTGAATATTTAAAGTTATTGTACAGTTTATGTAAAAATTCTGAGTTTAGTAGCTTGAAATTGAACTACTTGCAGAAATCTTGATCTATGGCAAAGCTGATTCTATGCAAGCATCTTATTAAGGGATAAAGTCTCTTACCTTATTTAACGTTAACTTGCCTCACCTTACACTATCTTACATTACTGTTCTGTGTGAATATGTGTATCTATACACTGAACATAACATCGTTTTAAGTAGTTCACAAATGATTGCCTAAATGGTGTTACAATCATGAATAACAAATGTTTGTTTGTCGGTAAGCATACCTAGATGTATCTATGGGAGTTGTCACTGGAAGGCTTCCACACACATGCAGAACCAAACCAAGCACTGGTGGCAATCTTGTGTGACAGGTGGGTGGGGGGGGGAACCAGGACGCTTTTGAACTGATCTGGTCAAAAACGAGGCGAAACAAATTTTTTTGCTCATGAATTTCTTGACCTTTTTTGGTGTTTCTTCCAAATTTGGGAGGTACAATTGTATACTGTGTCCCCCCACTGTTAAAGGTGGGGGTCTTGCCCCCTTGACCCCCGGGATCGCCACCCATGAAACCAAGGGATTCTCAACCAGAGTTGAGGCCATATTTAGAGTTCTTGGCAGCGTTCCATTGAGGATGAGGCAACCTATTAAGTCCACAACATACGTTTATCTCGTATTTCAGTGCCGCCTCATAGATGGTAGAAGATGTAGCATTCAGATATTCCTTGGTCCACCATGTCTGATTGATAGAACTTGCCCATGATTGATGGTTGATGTTGCTTCAAAGACTGTTTGCCTTTCCATCAGACCATTGCTTGACACTGTCCAGCTTTGCCACTGGACCGTCCTGTAAATAGGTGGGCTCATCCAAAATAGCATTAAGGATTTGATCACTGTAACCAAACACTATACAAAAACATATGAAATTCATGGCAAAATTGAGAAATAACTAAAAAAAAATGCAGATTCAAACACAGTGTAATTTCAAACATACAAGAATTATCGAATAAATTCCACAGATGACAAACTACTAGATCAAAATGACACAGTTGGCAAAACAATGGCCATCTTCACAGCAGACATACATGTATGTGCAGATATCCATTGCACTTTGAGGCCCAAGGGTGCCTGAAAAAGCTGGGAAATAGTTTATGTGCTTATATGCATATAATTGATGGATTAATAGCAGCAGAGAGACATTAAAAATTATGTTTTCAGAAACAGTTTTTCTAGTGTTCAGATTTTTATGTAAGCAATACATTTTTAATACTGTGGCTATATTTGTGGCTCTGTAGTTGTCTTATATTGTTAGATTATTTTGTGGTTTACTTTGGTTTCTTTCTTGAGTTCAATAGTGAAGTAGAAAGAGTTCATCCTGAGTACGATAGCAATCAGCGGCTAACGTGGTTGGTCAGAGTGAGAGATCTGACAAAGTCAGAAGACAATGTGATGGAGTCAGTGTTTGATGCAGTCATGATTTGCAATGGGTAAGACACATTTTTTCATTTACAAGAGCAGACCAAAAATATTAATGTAACTAATCTATCTTCATAAACATGTGTTCTGTTTGACTAAGTGCTTTTGAATTATGCTACTGAATGTACTTTAAGAGTATTGGCCCTCTGGTCATGTTGAAGTGATTCTGGACTAGTAATATTTCTTTGAGATTTAATTTTGATTTCTTGTACATGATCTTTCAGACCATTGCAACTCTTTTTATAGAAAACACTGTTGAATATTGAAGAGTGACTTACTTTACAGTGTAGTCCTCATGCTTGCAATTTGCTAAGGGGTCATCTATAAAGTACATCTGCATTGAGGGGGAGGGAGGGGCTAACCCAATGTGGACATATGCGGACAAGGGGAGGGGTTATGAGAGGTGCGGACGTTTGCATCTAAATTTGGTATATAGTTTTTTCAGTACAACCTACGCCAGGGGTGGGCAAACTTTTTGCACATGGGGCCACATTAAACGCCAAAAAAGTTCGGAGGGCCGGATAACAAATTTGTTACTTTTAATAACGACTAACATGAAAAGAAGTTTACGTATTTATAATATACTAGCAGGTTTACCGGCGTTGCCCGGGGTTATAAGCCACCACCACCACCACCACCACCAGTTAATGTGAAGTGAAATCTCTACGGCGAATCTTTAGAAATGCGTGCCGGTGACAGAGAATTTTCGGTGAAAGACACAGAATCTTCTCGGGTGGCGCCATCTGACGAATGAAAATAGGTCGACTCGAATTTTTAAGAAGTGGGGGTTTGGGAGGTTTTCGCCCATTTTCACCATGGAAGCGGTGAAAACGGGGGACGCGAAGCCTCACTCTGGGTGTGTAATGCCCACCCCGAGACAGTAGTGAAGGTTTGGAGTGAAAAGCTCGAAAGCTGTAGAAATGCATCGCGGTCAAAGATCTGTGACAGACAGACAGGGTTTCTTCTTTATATATATAGATTAAATACACTTTGGCTGTTACTAATGAGATGTATACGACTATGAACATGCATGCATTTAATTAACAAGTTTCCCATAATCCGGAGTGATTGCACTGGTTTTCAATTCATAGTTTCAGTTCAAGTTTAGATCACTTAACTGAGAACTGTACTTGGATTTGTTTATTTTCATAGTTGAAAATTAATGTTGACAGATGTAGCCTATAGGCCATAAGTGGATGCGAATAACACAAACATTTTTAAAGCAAAAGTTTGTAGATTTGAGAATTTTTCCTTCCTGAGCGAAGAAAAGAATGTTATCAGGTCTGATCCTTTGAGCTGTTCTTTGAGAACAATGTCACGTTGCGGGTCGGTAAACTCCAGCTGAATTCCGTATAGGCCTAATATTATGAGCTAATTGTCAATGTCAAATACGAACGGTATAGTAAGCACAGCAAATTCAGTCTCAGTTGATTTAAAATCCACAAATCGTCTGGAGAATTCTTCTGTCAAACTTGACAGCTGAAGGCTATATTTTTCCTACCCTGCAGTTTGCAACTGCAGGGTAGGAAAGTTCCCGTAGTTTTTTGTTCTTTCATCTGCTTTGAAAGCAACATTAGCTTTAGGCGGTAAATTAGGCCTACTTGAATGGATTTCACTTCTGCGTATACAGATCGTGTGCAAAAACCTCTGTAGGGAAGTGGGACAGATTGGCAGAGTTAATGCATAGAGTTATTATTAAAGACGAAACCAGAATAGTAAGCAAGAGAGCAGCGCCACTTGATTAAAACGAAGAAAACTTCTTGCGGTTTGAATTTTTTTAATGTTCTGAAGAATTGTGGGGGCCGGATAAAAAGTGTTGGCGGGCCGGATCCGGCCCGCGGGCCGTAGTTTGCCCACCTCTGACCTACGCCTTTAACACCAACTTCAATCAGATGCCAGGCATCTGATTCATCATTAGTATATGCCTAATGTTCCGTTGCAGAAAAATCAATAACCATTTCATGTTTCAATCTTAGTATGTTAAGTTGCTTAAATGCACCTCTGGCTCTGTACATTTTGCTAGATACATACATAAATTATATGCATAATTTTTTTATATTAGTGTACTTTCGTAGGAAAAGCCTAAGAACTTGCACTTGTACCAATGAGCCATGGCCTATAATATACGTCACTACAGGTATCAGGCAAAGCTCGAGGGTACGTACCATACGTATTCTATTTTTTGAAAGGTACGTACGTTTTTTAACGTACCCTATTTTAGGGTACGTAAACAATACAAAAATACGTTAACCACGTCATTGCTCATTTAGGCCTAGCCTCATTATAAGAATGTTCGATTTAATTTAAGCAAACAATCACAACCCAGTATACAGCGTAGTAAATTGCTGCAATGCTATATTGTAGGTCTATGTTTATCCAGCATACATTGCACTTAATGCACTAATGTCAGTCAGTCGGCACAGTTCTGCTGCTGCACCTCAAAGTCCAACTCCAAGCAAAAGGTTGAACAGTTGAACAACTGCTACTTGACTTAATGTACACTAATCTGAACTGCTACTCCCAGAATCTGACTCGGAATCGTCAGTCTCACCGGTTTCAATGACGCATACTGTTGACGTCAGATTATACGTAGGCTATGGGTCGCCGAGTAAACCATAAATAAAATTTTCGTGTATGATACGTACCATACGCGTATTGTATTTTTTGAAAGGTACGTACGTATTTTAACGTATTCTATTTTAGGGTACGCGTACCCTCGAGCTTTGGTATCAGGTGTCTATAGTCGAATGCTATTGCAGGGAGAATGGTTCTCTTCCATACACACTTGTAACATTTGGACTGGATTTCTGTAAAAATTGTTACATGTATATAAGAATTAGGATACTCAAGTCCTAATTAATAGTCTCTTTCTTTTCTCCTTTCCTTTTCTCTTTCCTTTCAGCTGTATCAACGCACTACACCCAAATGCATATCCCTGGAAAAGCATAAAGTTAATCTAGGTTTAGTATTCTGTTGCAATGTCTAAGGCAATAGATCAACAATTCAACATTGTTTTACATACATTGAGTAGCAAAAAGCACATTGCAGAGTTTAAGGGCCTAATTGTTAGTATTTTAAATGGATGCACAGTATAACTTAATAGCGACTTTAAGGAGGCTTTATTTCTGATATGAAACAAAAATTATATTGGAGAAGCATGCACTTTGAAATAATTAGAAAAAGATTCATGAGATTAGGACATCAAAAAGTGGATTTTGAATTTGGCTTGCCACACAGCAAGAGTCTTGTAGCCAGTCATCCTCTGATGCAGACATCTGCATAGGGGAGGGACAAGGATGGTAAGACAAAATACAGACAAAGAGAGAAGGAGGGGTCCAAAGTACATCATTTTTGTGGACATCCTTTATGGACGACCCCTAAGCACTGTAAAGTCACTTTTGGAATTCCAGCTTGCCTGGTATTTATTAGCACAGTTGATCCACTATTGCCGTTTGAATTTAAGCTTAGCAAGGAAAATGTGTGTAGATGAAAGTAATAATTATGAAACAAGTTTCGTTCTTGTACCCTTTTTCTGGACTATAAGTCACTGTTTGTTGTAGGAACTTCTAAGGTTGCATCTTATTAAAAGGAGCGACTTGTCTATGATATTTTTAATAACTAGACTATCCTTGCATACAATCTGGAGTGCTGGGATTAATAATACTATAATGGCACTTTGCAAAATATCAAACACCAATGCATTAAAGTACAAGTGTTGAAAATCTTCAGTTTAGAAAGTGCAAGAAATTTTATTTCAAAAGAATTTCACCATGTAACAGTGTAAGTAAATTTTATGTAAGTGATTTTACCACATCTATTTTTGCATGACTGCACCAATTTGACGATGTGATTTGTAGCCTGGAAACTGTGGCAAGCTGCAAAATATTCACTTGCGGTACAATATCTGGACTTTTACAGACCATAATTATGTAGTTTCATTAATTGGCTACCATAAAATCAAAACTATAAAAGTGAATTTCTTGAACACTCAGAAATACTAAGTGAATGAAGTAACTTGTTCACAAGCTACTCGAGCAGCTAAGTCATGCATGACATGAAGTTTTTGAATTTTGGGGTTTAAGCTCGTTAGGTGTACATTGTATGAAACTTGAGTCTGGAGCCTTATGTCGTATTCCTTTGTGTCATTGTTTTCATATAATTTGAGATCTGCATCATTACACAGAATATTTTATCAATGTTGACAATAATCTTTGTAATAATTTTGCAATAATCCTGCAGACATTACTCTGTGCCTTTGGTGCCCAAAATTCCTGGGCTGCAGGAGTTCACTGGTCAAGTTTTCCATTCACACACTTACCGAACTCCAGACAAATACAAGGGAAAAAGCGTTCTTATACTTGGAGCACATGCCAGTGGAGTTGACTTGGCTGTTGAAATTGCTTCCATTGCTGATAAGGTTAGATGGTTTCTTTTGCTTGTTGGATTTTTAAGCCTTTTTCATCATCTTAAATCTTAATCATCATTGAGCATCAATCTAATTTAATATCTTCGGTATGGTTATTGTCATTGTACTTGGAGCACATTGCATCACTGAATTTCGTGTTTCATTTGGTTATGTATTAAAGCTATGCTAATTTTTTCCATTTTTAAAAGAAGGATTTAATAACTGCAACAATCATAACCAACCACAACAACCATTCCTGTGTAACTTCTTTTATATGCTTAAACCTGAACTAGGTAAGTAGTAGGCCTAATTTGGTTTTTGGCTTAAATTTTTTAGCATCACTGGCAAACTCAAAAATAAATTAAATACTGCAACAGTTTTGTTAAGAATTAGTTTATTATTGTAATTAATCTGTAATTATTTCTTTTTGTATATCCTTTCCAGTAATGGTTTTCTTTGTGTGGCCAGGTGTGGCTTTGCCATAAACATCCTCCTTGGGTGATATCTTTCCCAGAAAATGTGACGCAGGCACCTGGCATCAATAGACTTACATCTGATTCAGCGATTCTGGATGATGGTCGGACCGTGAAGATTGATGTTTTGGCATTTTGTACTGGATACAAATATTCTTTTCCTTTTCTGTCACCCGAATGCAGATGCTGTGTCACAGAGGATCAGCAGGTTGTGCCACTGTACAAACACCTCATTCACACACACTACACTAGTCTTTCATTTATTGGATTGACCAAGGTGATCATTCCTTTTCCTGCTTTCCACTGCCAGATGCTTTTTGTGCTGGCTGTGCTCAGTGGAAAATTTGAATTGCCAAGTGAGGAGGAAATGGAAGATGACAGAAAGAGGGACTTTGAGTGGCGCATATCGAAAGGGCTTCCACCAACAGCTGCCCATACAATGGCCACCTGGCAGTGGGATTACAATGATGAGCTGGCTAAGCTTGCAGGATTTGAGCCCATGCCTCCAGTTGTTAAGAAGCTGAGTGAATACTGCTTTGCAGAGCTTAAAGTTAATATGAAGTATCGTGAAAACAATTTTCATCTGTGTAATCGAGAAGAATTCATTATCTTGTAATAATCAGTGCTTTTTTCAGCCGGAACGCGCCGGAACGGCGTTCCGGCACCTTTTTTCAGCTACTAACAAGTATTTCTTTATTTTAATAATGAAAACAATAATTTAGTTATTTTAATTTAATTTCAGTGTTGTGAACTGTTTTCAGTGTTTACTGAGACCCCTCCCAACACTCAATCCCGTTTTTCTCGGGATTTTAGCCCTTCCATAATTGTTCAGTTCCGGAACCTATTGTTCCGTTCCGTAACCTTTTTCCGTAGAAAAAAGCACTGGTAATAATCATGTGATACTAAAAGTTGTGGCTTTGGTGTTCAGTTATTTCTTTAACTGTGCAAATATATATTGAAAATCTCCATGTATCCCTTTCAAAATACTTGATTTGAATTTTATGGTGGAGCATTAAGTACAATACAATACAACTGCCTATGATTTCGCCCTTCTTCCTAAGGTGGCCCCAACCTCAGAAGTGCACACGCCTCGGTGGCGCAGAAGCAATTATATTGTAGAGCAACTGTGCGCGAGGAACTTGCTCAAGGTCCCTACACAGTTAAACCACCCCGGACGAGGGTCGAAACCGTACTCTCGGTGTTACAGGTCAACCGTTTGAACCAGTCGGCCACCGTGCCACACTTTTTTTGTAAATCCTCCAAAAACTCGTCTGCCAAAAATCTCGCGTATTGGCGTAGTAGAGAAATAAATCTTGATTCCTGGTAAAGAGGAAAGGATTCTGAATTGAATGTCAGGAATTGTTATTAACCTGAGGCACCATTTACTTCTTTTTATGTTCTCATCTGTGGATGTTGAGAATCAAATTACATCAGTTTAAAGCAATTTTCTCCTATTTGTTTTTATTTATCTTTCCTTGCAGGGAATGCAAGATATATGAAATATGTGATCTAATCTAATAATTTCATTGCCTGCCAGGAGTACAGAGTTATAACGAAGGCAAGAGATAATCATTTTATTTTCTTTGAAGTGCAGTGCATTTGTGCATTTCGTGACAGTTATGTGGTAGCATGTCATCTTGTCATCTCTGCTACATTACGTTAACGAGCCAGATACAGGCATATATGTGGTTTCAATCCCAGGTTGGAAAACTGAGTTTGCTGCTGAAACAAGCAATCCAAAAAGAACTGTTACTCACTTGCTGCTGTTCCTTTTGCAATTGAGGCAAAAGATCTTTCAACTAAGGTTTAGCCAATTTGGTGATTTGAGCAAAGAAAATACGGACATTTAATTTGCCTTGCGTTTTATATCTGAGTCTAAAGTTAGTTGTTATGGATTAACTTTAATACCATAATAAATTGCTATTTCATTACTAACAGTATTGCTGTGCATTAATTTTGGAAAAATCTAACTTGTGTCCACATTTCATTGCAAGTGGCTGAAAGTCTTTAGAAAATCTTGATTTTAGTGATGTCTTCATGTTCTACTATAGACTTTTCAGTATTGTAAACATCAGAAAACAATAATTGTATCTACCAGTATACAGAGTATGTATAATTGTATATAGTGAATGATGTGATTGTTAACATCAGTTTTATCTATGCAATGATGTGTTTCTGTATTCTGTGTATGGTTAATGATTACTACTTCTGTGTTGAGTGTGCATATACAGATAATGGTTATTTAAAGGCATATTAAATAATTTGTTATTATTATTATAGTCATCACCTAATGGTGTTATTTGTCCATTAATTTATTTGGCTCTGCTAAGGACATAAGTAATTTGATATTGTACTTGATTAGTTTTGATACTGAACTTTAATACTGAATTTATACTGAATTTGATACTGGAGTTTTAATACTGAATTGTTATGTTCAGTAATGTGTATACAACCCCTTGTTTGTAATAATGGCAAGTATACTCAGTGAATGGACATAATAACTAAGACAGGCTGGCATTTTAAGCTCAGGCTTCGTACTATGGGTAGTTGATGTTGCCTTTATGATAATTGAGAGTCTTATTTACACACAATCGCTACTGACAAGCATTGCCAATTACCGTTTGTTTCTGTATACATGTTATACGTCAGTATTCTTGACTCGCTACTAACATTACCTGCCGAGTTTTTGTGATAGCAACCTGTAGGAAACTGTTCTAGTAAAGTTCATTTGTTTTAAATGGTGCATCTGTGGTAATTTGCTGGTTAGGATTGTACTCTGTCCAACATGTGCTTCTTAAATTAGCTCAGTCTTTATGGTTGATTTCGTAACAATGAGTTCTTTTATTGTTGAGGTATCTGGTTGCTGTGAAGTCAAAGTTTCAAGATCTCTTAACTGGAATAATTAAGTGAGAAAATTAACTGAACAAACTGCATTGTGGTCTATTCAAATTTGGTGGGAGTAGCGTATTGGTTTTGGTCTAATTAAGTGAAAGTGGCCTAATGTTTAGAATTTAAAATTAATGCTTCAAATTGTGTATCTAGATTAATTATTGCAGTACAATGTAGTACATGTTAACAAAACACTATTACATTGTCATTTATAGGTTTCAGTGGATTTTGAAATTCGTCGCCTGAGAATTATCTTGGCGTATCTCCATTTTCCAAAATTCCGAGATAAACGAGGTAGAAGTTTGGACCGCATTTTGCGGAAAAATGAGAAATTCAATGCAATAAGTAGGGCATTGTCAAATTACAGTTCACACACAGACGTCATATTAAAACATCAACATTACATAAAGATTTTGCATTTAAAAAATTAACAATTATAGTTGTTATTCTTAAATTTGTGAAAATTTTGTATAAACTGGATTTACAAATATTACAAACCATCTTTCTGAAAACAAAGACATGAAATGATTAAATTAAAGCAACGACCAATTATTACAGAGTGTTTTCGTTAAAATATTCATTTACATAGTCCGGATTTTTAAAAGAAAAACTTTTAATTGTCTGGATATGCGACACTATAGTCCAGCTAAGCGCACAGGTTTATACTGCTGTATCTCCTGCGCGTCCAATCAGCGACGAGCTTTCTGTCGACATACAACAACAGAGACTGCTTCACTATGAATGCTGTATGGAGATACGATAAAATGTTTCTGAAAACAGGAGATACGACAATATAGTTTGTTGAATATCTTTAAAACGACCTATCGTATCTCCTAGCCATTGAAACTGAAGAAAGATCAAAAAACCTCTGCTACAAATCAACTCTTAACTACTTTTCGAAAAAAAGTGGAGATACGACAAGATAATTCTCAGGCGACGAATTGTAGAACTTACTGAACAAAGTATGAAAGCAAATATAAAGGACAAATCTCATAGACTGACTGATTAGGATCCATTAGACTGTCCTTTATATTTCCATCTCACCTGCCCTCTTTAGAATAATTTTGTATGTATGATGCCGTGCTTTGATGGTGACGATCTAAATTATTAATACGTGGTGCATGATCGTCGGATGGTTTGCATGGTCAGAAGTTCAAATCCCTGTGACATTAAAAACAACAGAAATTTTATTCGAGCGTTCTATCTGTGCCCCAAGACAACAATGCCATACCCATGGCTGCCTCTTAGGCTTGCCTAAGGAACTGCGCTTCTTGTCTTATAATTACACAAATTGGTAACACTAATATACAATTATTATGATTATGAATTACTTGTAGCAGGAATATATGCGCTGCTATTGTTGTCATTTCTTGTGTTCCTGCTGCTGTTATAAAATTATATATTTTAAAAATTGAATCCTTGAATAAAATATTCCCAAATTTTGTTCGAAAGGACACAGAAATTGCCCCACCTCCAACTCTTTCAAGCTATCTTCCACAAATAATGTTTTAATATAATTATTATTGTGTTGTGCATAATAGCCTAACATGCTGGATTGTTGGTAAAGTTGAGGTTCAGATGACCACCAGGGCAGAAAAGTTTGTTACGTTCTGTCTGTCTATTCCAAGTGTGCCTGCTAGCATAGGCGTAATTTGTGGGGGTACGAGGGGTACCCGTACCCCCACTTTTTGGACTGGGGGTACCGTACCCCTCACTTTTTGAACAATGCCAATCAATATTTTATTATTGTGCCTTCCCAGAGATCGCAGTCTCCGCCTTGCTTCATGTATGTAAGAAATTGGTACCCCCACTTTTTAGACCAAAGTTACGCCCCTGCCTGTTAGACAATTTGACTATAATAAGTACACTACTGGACCCTGTTAGTGGTATGATTGGACAGTGGGGAGAGGACTGGCCAACTACCCTTGTGTGCCAAGGCTAAGAAAATTGAAGTTGACTAGTTTAAAGAACACCTTGACTAGTTTAAAGAACACCTTTCTACTGTGTACATGTATGTATTCACTAGGTATTTGTGTATGTATGTCTGTATCAATACACTTTTTAAGTGCCTCATAAGTGTTGTTTACAGTAGCCTAAATGATGTAAAGTTCATTGAAAGCAAAGATTGCATTTGTAAGCAAGTCACTGGGTGGGACTCGTAAGGGCCAGTTTTGAGAATGTTGATCCCATATGTACATGCTGGCAGGGACTTGTGTTGCTTCAACACGTGGAACTGCAAGTCGTCTCTTATAGCGAGCTCTTACACATCCGTATAGAGCCCAACTAATGGAATCCCATGCAGAATAGAAAGTCTATGCTATGTTTAAAGTTCCTGGTCCATGTTGTGTTGAGGAAAAACAATAACGACAGTCAACTGAAGTGCATAATGCTGAATGACGCGCTCCTCTGCTGCTGGTAGAAAATGAAACGTTGAATATTCCCATGTCTCTGGGTCTTTGGAGGATAGTTGTTGCAAGGCGTAATTTTCATAGGATAAAAGGGTTATCCTTACCCCAACTTTTTTTTACTAGGCTACCGCACCCTCCACTTTCAATACTGTGAACAAAACAATGGGGCACCGTACCCCAAGTTTTTATAGAGTGAATAATGATGACCATTGCTATCCAGCCACCAAGATCTACTTCCAATTGTCCTCCAGATACACTGTATTGCTTCTTCTCCCTAACTTTTCATAGGGTGATAAGTACAGCAGAGACCAGTTTATGCGTGGCCTGTTTACGCGCGAATCCTCTTAACACTGGTTATACCATGGTTCCAAACAGCACCTAATTAACTAAGAATAACGAGACGGGGTTATTGGTCGACATGGTTTGGCCCGGTCGTCCACTCGCGTTGACGTGACGTCGGGACCACATACTTCGCTGTATATCTTTCGCAAACTGCCATGCTGCCGTCTCCTGAAGTGCAACGTCAGCACCAGCTCGTCAACAGTGCGTCGCCGGTGCAAGGGCTGCTATGCACGCAGGTTGCAGCTGATGACCAACGCCCAGAGGCGCAACCGAATCCTGTGGGCACGGTAGTACTCCAGCTGTTCAGCAATGAAAGCAACTTCTGCCTGTTTGCCAAACAGACCCACAAGCATGTGGGGAAGTTTCGTGGAGAGGAATTCAAGCATCCTCTGAAGATTAGGTATGGAGCTGTGTGGCTGACAATGGCATCGTACGACTGCGTATCGTTGATGGAAAGTTCAACACGACCAAGTACATCGGCATAGTGCAGAAGTGCATGGTGCCATCAGCGCAGCAGCTGTTCCCGCATCAGTTCTTGTATCAGGACTCAACATGCGTGACATTCTTGATTACACAGTATGATGATGTCTGGTTTTCAGCAGTCTGGATTATCTGAACTAAACGCCTATCTGGCTTCAGATCCGAGTGTAGAAATCAACTCTGCAATGCCATTTTCTTGCTTGGGGCCCCGCTCACCCTAGGGCCGGTCCTGACAGCATCACTGTGTTCCTGTAACCTCAGCTGCCATGGAACGTGTGTTTTGCTCTGCAGGCAACATTGTAAACTCATCAAGCTATCCTATCCTGATTCCATTCCTTCACCACCACACAACCGCCATCATCACCGATTACCACCGTAGCACCCTGCTGTCTCCTCAGTAGCCAATTCTAATTTCAGTAGCCAATTCTAATCGATTAGCAATTTAACGAAATTTGCCAATTTCTCGTAATCGTAATCTCCAAACTTCCTAAGCGCCACTCGAAGGCCAAGCGCAGGGGGTACCGGCCCGCTATTCTGGTGGTCCGCTATTCCGGGGATCCGCCGGAATATATACATACAACATACATACATGCATACAGGCCCGCCGAGAGGGGGCAGGGGGAAAATGCCCAGGGGCCCGGCGACTTTTTAGGGGCCCAGGCCGGGCCCGCAATCAACTTATGAAAAATATTATAATCAGTTATACAAAGTTTCTGATTTATGCCTTTTAAAATTAGTATCTGACGCTTAACTACAATCAGTTTAAACTTCAAGCATCTGAATAAAATCATAGTTGTGTGTGTGCATATATATATATATATATATATAATTTTTTTATATAAATATATCGTACGGTCGTACACGCACTTTTATTATTTCAATTTGCGTGTTTTTTTTGTTTTTTTTCGTACGACCCTACGATATTATATTTATATAAAGCCTAAGGATAGTTTAAAGGCCCGTAACTGCTCTGCCTATAGGGGCCCGTGACTGCTCTGTGTAGGGGCCCACGACTGATCTTCCTAGGGGCCCGTGACTGTTCTGCCTAGGGCCCGGAATTTCTGTCGACGGCCCTGCATGCATACATACATACATGCATACAAACATGCATACATACATACATACATGCATACATACATGTATATATATATATGTACATACATGCATACATAGGCCTACATGTATGTATGTATAGGCCTACATACATACCGCATACATGTATACATGTATACATGTATGTACATATATATACATGTATGTATGCATGTATGTATGTATACATGTATGTATGCATCTTTGTATGCATGTATTCAGACGGTCTAACACGGACTGCAATCTATCCCGCTCCTAGCTGTTGACCCGCGAAGCTCCACCATGCCGGGCTCGCGTATAACATACGGGCGAATGTGATCATTTTTACCACGTCATGTATAGACGGGCGCTGTCATGATTCGCAGAGCATTATCGACTGTCTTGCATGGACGCAAGCGCTCCTTATAATTTTTATACGTTTCTAAACCTAGTTTTGCAGTCAATACAACTCCCAGAATCTCCATTATCTGGACCCGCCGCAGGGACGTCATTTGGGGGGGGGGCAAATTTGCCCCTCTGATTTTTGAAAAAAAAATTTAAAAAAGCTGGAACAAGAAAGGAGGAAGAAGAAAGGGGCAAAAA
Source organism: Allolobophora icterica (assembly GCA_963556255.1). Lineage (NCBI taxonomy): Eukaryota > Metazoa > Annelida > Clitellata > Crassiclitellata > Lumbricidae > Allolobophora > Allolobophora icterica. Next base: position 53,380,968 of record OY744604.1, read on the forward strand.
AGAAAAAAAATTATACTCAAATTTATGGAATTATTATATACTATTAACAAAACTAGAATCTGCATAGGTTTTTTCACAAGACCACACGTCTTTGACAGAGGGGCACATTATGCAGTTTTCCCCCTGAGAATTTTGAAGAAACACCCTAAGGTGTGAAATTTCTTCGCGCGGAGCGCGAGAAATTTTTTTAGCCTCTTTTTTGACGCCCTTGCCCCCCTGAAAAAAGCTGAAATGACGTCCCTGACCCGCCGGAGTCCCGGCACCTCTGTAGGTGCGTCCTCCTGCCCTCTCCCTGGACGACGGACTATCATATCATGTGTCTTACTTTGATTAAAGCTCACTAGATTGCAACTCTTTGTCCACTCGGCAACATGATGATAGGAATGACGTATAATAGGTCCTTGGTTGGTAGTGGCAGGGCATATTTTAACTGTATAACTAGTGGGACAAATGTCCCAGTAGTCTTAGGATTTGTCCCAGTAGTTAGGCTGATTTGTCCCATGCAATGTATGTATTTATTTATTTATTTATTTATTCCGGATATTTCTATAGCGCTTCTCGAAGTCAACTACTACTCAGAGGCGCTCCCGACTACAGCATTTGATACTGTGCCGGAATTTTCACGCCGAAGCGCCACGAGCAATTGCGAGTGAAGCCTTGTGAAGGACTTGCCCAAGGTCCGTACGCAGCGGCTAGAGTGGGATTCGAACCTGCGTGCAACCCTCCGGTCACAAGGCGCCGAACTTACCACCGAGCCACCACGCGTATGTTTAAAGTATAACTAGTGGGACAAATGTTGCAGGAGTTTAAAGATTTGCCCCAGTAGTAAAATCAGAATTAGTAAAACGCATTGTCATGAAATTCCAAAAAAGTCATAAACTTTTTCGGGAGATGAATTCCTAAAAAAGGTCATCAACTTTTCGGGAGATGAATTCCCCAAAAAAGGTCATCAACATGGGCGGCGATCTAAGGGGGTCGCAGGGGACATGTTTAAAGGAGTGGGATTCGAACCTGCGTGCAACCCTCCGGTCACAAGGCGCCGAACTTACCACCGAGCCACCACGCGTATGTTTAAAGTATAACTAGTGGGACAAATGTTGCAGGAGTTTAAAGATTTGCCCCAGTAGTAAAATCAGAATTAGTAAAACGCATTGTCATGAAATTCCAAAAAAGTCATAAACTTTTTCGGGAGATGAATTCCTAAAAAAGGTCATCAACTTTTCGGGAGATGAATTCCCCAAAAAAGGTCATCAACATGGGCGGCGATCTAAGGGGGTCGCAGGGGACAAGACCCCCCACCTTTAGGAGTAGGGGACACGCCATAGGCCCTACATCTGTCCCCCAAATTTTGAAGAAAGACTAAAAAAAGGCCAGCAAATGTAATTGCGTGTGAGGGTTTTCACAGCCTTTTTTGACCAGACGAGGTAAAAATGAAAATTTTCAGCAGAAGTGTCCCCCCTCGAAAATTAAGAGAAAGTAAGAAGAAATGAAGAAATTCCTAAGGAAAAGTCATAGAATTTAAGCGGGAGAAGAATTTTTGAAAAAAGAAAAAGTGCAACAGTGGGGATGACGTTTGGGAAAAAAAGGTGATGACACTGTACAAAAGTCGTAAAAGAGGTGAATGACTAAAAAAAGAAAAAAAGTCATCAACTTTTTTGGAAGATGAAATCGTACTTTTTGTCGAGATGAATTCCCAAAAAGTTTTAAAAAATTTGGGGAATTTTGGGAATTCCTAAAAAGGTCATCGACCAGACCATGGCCGACTTTGTCCCCCCTCCACCTCTCAGACAAGATCGCCGCCACAGTCGCCACATGGTCATCAGAGTTTTTTCCAGAGACGAGTTTCAAAAAAGGTCATGAACTAGACTCATGGCTGATTTTGCCCCATAGTCTAAATTCCTTAAAATATGCACTGGGTAGTGATATTTGTAATTCTGGTGTTCAACGACATCTTGTGACTACCAGGGCCGGTGACATCGTCCTCTTCCTTTTTCCAGGTTTGGGACTGGCACTAGCTAACCTAGGTCTACCTGGCACCAGGGCTGAAAGTGAGCCGGGTCTGTCCGGGTCTGCGACCCGGCAGTCATTTTCGCGACCTGTCTTTGCCGGGTCTTAGCCGGGTCGCGTGTTTAAGCATTTGTGCATTTATTACATATAATAAGTATAAAAAATAACACAAAACGTAGTTTCAAACAGATAAATTTGCCAATGGGCTCCAACGGGGACCTGGAGCCCAGACCCCGCGCTCCCGCGCTCGCTCAAACCACTTTCAGCACTGCCTGGCACTAGTAGGTCTACTGGCGCTTGTCTTTGAGGAATATAAACTCGGAAATTGTTTATCCGCATAGGCGTAGCAACATTGACAGTTGCCTCCTCTTGCTTTTATAAATTTAAAATTTTTCCTTGGGTTATAGCCCTGCACCTGGATTTTGCCTCCTCTTGAACAGAAATCTCCCAAAAAAGGTCATCAAATTTTTTTCAAGATTTTTTGCCTCCTCTTGAATTTAAGTCTGGCTACGCTCCTGTTTATCCGGTTGTATTTTTAAAATGCCGCCCCACTGTCAATCTTTTTTTTAGCTTAATAATATTAAATATGATACTCATAGGCCTACTTTAAATCTCTAAAGATGTTTTATTCTGAAAGTGTAATTATTGGTCAATGTTCTCTCTTAAGTCCAATAATCCGTAGAGTAATGGATAACACACTGGCCTGAAGAGCTGAAGGTACCAAGATCGAACCCCGTAGACATCCATTAATTTAAGGTTAATTCTGCCTTCCACTCGCTAGGCGGCGGCGGTGGTTAAATGAATAAGTAGACCGTGATTTGGCGCCGTATGTGGCTGCCGCATAAGCAGTTATATTCGACTCCTGTAGCTAAAACTGTTATCATGTGTGCTTTTACTTAATACATGCATGTAAGGCGCCCTGCTTGGCTGCCGTTTCTACTATACAGTAGTTCAATACGTTCAATCTACAGCGCAGTGCGTTTGAAGGCGCTTAATTAAAGAAAAGATTATTAAAAGGTCCATAGAGTAGTGGTAACATCACTGACGTGAAGAGCAAGAGGTAGCGGGATCGCTTCCCGCTACCCTCCCACATTTAGGTCCACTCAGCCTTTCATTCGCGAGATGGCGCGTTGTTAAAATGAGATGTAGGACGTGATGGGCGCCTTGCATGGCTGCCGTGTACAGTTAAATTCGACTCCTGTAATAACTTGTGATCATCCGTTCATACTGATTTGTAATTATACTGCGTTATTGTCAGTTTGAAGATATTAAACGAAGATTATTATTATTATTATTATCTGAACGCATGTTATGTAAACAAGACTCAGTATTTTCCTGTCCGCCAGATGGCTACACTCCAGTACGACGTTAAATAAGGACTTTCTATTCATGTGAATAATAGCCATGGGTCAAAGGCAAGCAATTTGTGTAAAAGTCCTTGGGCCAAAGGTAGGCGGTGTTAAGATGAAAATAATGTAGGTTTAAACTTTACGAATTTGTGGGTCTCGCGTTTTAAGGTTTGAGTACTTTACATATTTATTATTGTGAGAAGTTTACAATTTAATGACACCAGTAATTATAACTGATATAAAAATAATTATACATTAGCGGCGATCTGCTCTTCGATCAGCTGACCAAGCTGTCGCAGCGCCGCTCCTTGTCGGAACAGGCTCCCAATGGCGCTCCGTCTGGTCCCTATGCTACTTTTTATGCTACTTTAAAGACTGCTGTTTTTAGCCGTGGATGGACTGGGAACTCTCTGGAGTAGACTGCCATGAAGGGGCACTATATAAATGTTCCTTAATAATAGTAATAATAATTCGTCTCGAGGTTCAGTAACTTGGTAAGGTCAGCAATGTGAGATTTCGTGCACTTGACATCGCGGTTTTGAGATGCTTTGAGTAGTGTAGACCTGTCAGGTATAGTCTCATGAGTAAATTCTGATACACAAATTTATTCTTTTCTTAGTGTCACCATGTTATAATGCAAGTCCATCTCAAAATACAATTAATCGATTTATTTCCAAATAACAAACAGAAAACCGATTTAGGATCTCCAATATTTGTTGTGTAGATAAGTGTCATATATAGCAGAATATTTGGATTACATTGGTAAATTGGCGAACAGTTTGAAAAAGTGATAAAACAACTGAAAGGTACGAATAAGCACCAATATCAATGGGTTAAATTTTCAACAGCTCACCTGTTGAGTAGGAATTTAAAATATAAGGTGATCGAAGCAGAGGCAAAGACATAATTATGTTGATCAGAATGATGCAAACTCAGAAATTAAAACAAAAATTGAATCCTTATAAGAAAATTGAGTTGGCTACAGAAAATCTGTCTTGTTGTCCTTGAGACCAAGGTCTTTGTCTCAAGTGCATTCGAGTTCGTTTTTAAAAGTCTTGGTCTTGAGACTAAAAGTCTAGGTCTTGGTCTTGAGACCAAAAGTCTTGTCTTGAGGTTCAAAGTGTTGGTCTTAGTCTTCTTGGTCTTGCAAGACCAAGACTTTTGTCAATATTTTCACTAAACAAATAAAAAACTCGGCTTCGTATGCGGTATCGGCTATTGCAATAATCGGCTACACGTGGTATCGGAATAATCGGCAAAAAGCCATATCGGTACAGCTCTAGTGTGAATGAGGCTTTACTGTTGTTTTGGACAATTATTTTGACTTCCGGTTATTTACCATGGAAAGATTTCAAAACAGACTCAGAGTTTGTACATTTACATCCAGTGCTTGAAAGCTGCCGTGTTCACCTGTTGAACGTATTTTCACATGGCAGAATTTTTACGAGGCCCCACAGGTCACGTCTTGGTCAGAAAATTCTGAGCGAATTGGTTTTTATAAAATGCAACAGGCATATGGAATAACAGGAAGAACCGCATGAAGAACTTTTGTAAATGTGAATTCAGAATTCTCTGCATTCTGCATTTAGAGTTGTTTTCCTTTACTAAACTAAGACTCATGTTTTCATTAAAGTCACGTCTTAGTCAGAAAATTCTGAGCGAATTGGTTTTTATAAAATGCCACAGGCATATGGAATAACAGGAAGAACCACAGGAAGAACTTTTGTAAATACTAATTCAGAATTCTCTGCAGTCTGCATTTAGAGTTGTTTTGCTTTACTAAAATAAGACTCATGTTTTCATTAAAATAGCGAATAGTCTGACTTGACAATTTATTTAGTAAGGAATAGCAGTCTGGGTATGATTGTGATTTTTGGGTCTTGGTCTAGGTCTTGGTCTTGAGTTTCAAACTTGGTCTTGGTCTTGAGATTCAAAGTCTTGGTCTTGAGGTTCAAAGTCTTGACAATAACTCTGCAGAAGAAAATTGCAGAATTCTTAGACTGCAAAGAATAATAAATGATATGATAAGTTAGTCCTTGGATATGAAAACAACTCTGCGATGATCAAATATACTGTAGGCAGATTTTCAGACAAATTTGTTGCCTCAACTATACAAACTAGACATCAATGGATGGTAATCGTACAGTTTAATGAACAACAGTAGCTATAGTAATTTTTCATGCATTAAATGCTGATATAAAGGTAAAAAGTACTGGTAACAGGTATGTTTAGAAATGTCTACCATAAAGCAGTCGAGAGTTTAAAGGTTGGGCATATAACTGAAATCCGGATCGGCAAACCGATTTTGTTGATTTTGGACTATCCGGAATTATCCGGATCCGGAATGTCTAACCTGCCGATTAATTACAGCTGTTTTTAGGTGGTTTCGTCTACGGAGGGACTAATAACAATGTATAGGCCACTCCTTACAATTATAATTGAGATTGTTACTACTTACTAGGGCTGCCAGAAATACAGAGTTGCCATCCAAAAGCAGTGGAGTCGTGACCACCCCACGCCGTGAGCGTACGAAGTTGCTACCGCCTCTAGCCCCCCCGCCGTAGGAGTCCGAATTCAGTGGCCCTCTGCTGTTTACAGAGCCTAATATCAACCCTTACTCCTTACTGAACTGTCATCTGAACGCTGGCAGTGGACGGGTGGCTGGCTAAAGGCCTGCTGTCGAGTGTCAACAGCCCCAGAATTTAGTCACTCTCTGTGTCTCTGTCTGTCTGTCTCGCTCTGTCTGTCTCTCTCCCTCTCTCCCACGGGAATAATCATACAGATCTCCTTAAACGACCCGACTCCATGGCCATGAAGACCGGCCACTTGCGGAGATAGATATAGGGATAATATACAAACGCCCAGGTATAAACACTTACTGCTATAGATGCACACTATATGATATATATACATGTAGGTATATATATCTATATGTATACTTGTATAGGTAGAGGGATAGGACTATTTGGAAGGATCTGGAATCGGCAAATAATGACCTATACTATCCGGTGTCCGGAATTGGCAAAAACAAAAACAAAATCAGTTATGCCCTATTTAAAGGACCTTTAGGCTGAAGCACAAATGCGACATAGTAATTCAACAATAAGACTGCATTTAAATATGTTTTGCTATTGTGAATGACGATGCCTTTGTAGGATTGCTGTTGCCATGGTGAAAAGGGTTGCTGTCATAGGAGCTGGTGCAACTGGGTTGGCTGCACTTCAGCATATGAAGTCAAGACCAGAAGAATTTGAACCAGTGGCATATGAACAGATGCCAGTGATTGGAGGAACATGGGTCTATACGGATGACTTGGTCGATAACCTTGGAAGAGAAGTTCAGTCAAGCATGTACAAAAATTTAAGGTATGATGTATACAGTCAGCTGTGGCATGCGTACTAGTGCGTGATATTCTGTTGTATATATCTGGTCATTTGTGCATCACCTTTAATGAAACTGTCAGAGGTACTTAGTATGTTGATACATGTACTTGGTTTTTGATTAAAATGCTCAGTTAATTCATAAGTGAGTGTTTTCTGTGCAGAATCACAATATCCATGTCAACAAGACTCTGAAAAATTTGCAAATGAGATCCGTGGTCAGTTCTGCATTTGGAAAGCCAGATTTGTAAATGCACTAACGTTTAAGCAAAGCTGCATTGATAGGTGCAAAATTTGGCAGAGCCCATCGGGGAATCCCTGCTGAAGACATTGTTCAGGCATACTGCTTTCAGAAGTATATGCAGTCTTAGCTGGGTTCATGGTACTTGAAGAACTTGGAACAGTTGAAAATTCTGAAGCATGGTATGTGGAATGAGGTTTGTGAGATGTATTATTGGGTCAGGTTAACCAGGTATATGGCCAGTACTAGAAAGTTGAGATAGTGTTTAATTAACTGATAAACAATGGTTATTCTGAGTTAGGCAAGTTTCACTGAACAATTTCCCACACACTGCTCTCCATATGTCTTGTTTGCGCATTTCTATTGTCTCTCTGAAAGCTCTGCAATTTTACAGAATTGGGCTACCGACTTTTCGGTTAAGCAATCTTGTAAGTACAACTTACAAGATGTTGTCTTCTCTATACACCAGGGTCCGATTTGTCAAAAAAGAAGCAGGGGGGTCGGAAATCTATACAAATAGTAAAAATTTATTAAGCCATAATTAATTATTTTACTCGTTATTTTGTAAATGAGGCTAATGAACTTCCATTATAGGTCAAGATTCTGCAATGACCAAGTCAACTACGATGCAAACATAACATCGAAAACAATTTATATTCAAAATTAGAAGGAGTTTTCAGTCGCAGTTTTAGCTGAAATATACTAATAGGAACAACAAATTGTAGGCCTACACAGAAGCGTTAGACGTGACTAAATTGCACTGAAAGATGAAATAACAAGTACACAACCAAAGCTATCAAACCATTGCACCAAGTACTGTAATTGGAAAGACTAGCAAACCTAATGAACCAGTGCACGAAGTACACTAGTACAGCCACTATAAAAAAAAGCTGTGCATATTTCTTTTGTTTGTGCACAATAGTCGCCTTGCCAATTGGCTTATCTAAGGCATCATGGCGCCCAGATTTCAGCCAGGAAATAACGTATATATCCTGGCATTCCAAGATGTTAGAGATGGCCCGTTAATGCTGATCATCAACAGCCAGCAGGTTGCGCACTGTAGGCCTATGTTGCAAGTTCATCTGGCTAAAGCCACAGTCGCAAGCTGCAGACGAAATGAGCAGAATCTTAAAAGTCTGTTCAAGTGTTGCGAGATGAGACCCCATATGTTGGCCTTGTTTGTATGTATAGAGTACTCGATGACAACCTGGGAATTGTGACTTATTGTTAATTTTTTTTAAATATGAAAATAAATTGGGAAGATCATTTTACTTATAAATAAAGTGTCTTCTATTATATTAAGAGGGTCAAGTACAAAACAAAAGGATAAGCTTTAAGATTCTTATCCAGTTTTTAATAGAAATTGTTGATGCAGACAAAGAAAGACATTAAAAATAGTGATAAAACTAAAAACAGACTGAGTCAGTTAATTAGCTCAGTTAAGCCTACAGTTGGATCTAAATTTGAATAGGCCTAATAGGACTTTGCACACTTTTCCATTGGCAAAGTCATCAATAAACTGATTAAAATTCAGTTGACGTAGAATATCACTCTCTATGCTCCACGCTGCAGGGTGGCTAGGTCTCTCATGTGTCATACATGCGCGAAGCGTGTTCATAAAAAACAAACTGTAGGCCTAGTGCTGAATGCTCATTCTCTAAGATGAAGACAATTATTGTCTTCATCTTAGAGAATGAGCATTCAGCACTACAGTTTGTGACCACGAGAACCAAGTACATTCTTAACATAATTTCCACATTTGGAAATGAACTTTCAACACCTTTGCCATGTAGGCCTATTGGTACATGAACTGCTCCTGACTTATGTTGAGGCCTGCCCTACCTGTCTCGTGTTTAAACATTTTGACAAAATAAGAACACTGCATATTATGAGCTCATTGCCAAGGCTTTCATCGAGTCATCGCCGTATATTGCTACAAGGTTTTTCTCTGAGTTGTGCATTTCTTCATCACTACAAGATTCAAGCCTAGATAGAAAGCCAAACCTTGAACAGAGTAGTTCTGCAGAAAATTGTCAATCCGAAACTTCTCTGAAGCAGAGTGCACAGCTTCTGGGGTTCCACCATAATCCAGTGGTAGGAGACGTACGTTTTGATGACGTGTTCTTGTTTGAACATATTCTGCCGTTCCACAACAGAGTCAGACTCGGCAGAGCGGGAAAGTTGTTAAACTGGCTGTTGCTCGACAACAACTGCAGCATCACCAGTGACTTTATATAGGCACAGATGAGCCTGCATTTTGACCATCACAGTGGCAGCAGATGTACTAATAGCTTTTGCTTGAAGGAAAACAGGAAAACTACTTTGCAAGTACTTTCTGATTTTGAGATGTTTTTTCCTTACTTAACGCGTTTTTGAGAGCCACTAGGCCGATTAGTGGCTCATATGCCGATCTCTAATTCGGTTCATGTCACAAAAATGACAGCATATAGCTGTGTTCTGCTATAGATGTGCACTCTAATCTAGGTCAATCGAGGTCAAAAGCGGCAGCGAACGCTGGACAGAATGCTACTGGATGCTTGACCTTTACCCCGCAACTGGATGCTCGTGGCGTTGGAGCCGATCTGCCCAAGGCGAGGACCCCGGGCATGAAGGGGCCTGAGGGGCTGGCTTGTGCAGGAACTGCGGTCCGTTTGTTGTCGGCTGTATGCTTGCCCTGCGAAATATCTCTGACACTGCCTCTGCCTACACAGTAGACGACCTCAGCTTGAGTTAAAAGTAACTTAATCCGTCAACAGCTGAAGATGCCAAGTTTAAAGCGCTACTCGTGAACAATATTAACGCGATATTTCAAAATTAGGGTACCGACTGGATAATAAATAATTACCCAAAGGTGACAAGGCAGTACTGCTTGCGATTGGTCATAATGGAGTCGTTTGGTGTAGGACTCAGGGTAATGAATTTGAGGGGGTCAAGCCGACCCCCTCGGGGGTCGGCCAAAGGCTTGAAGCAGGGGGTCAAAAAAAGAAGCAAGGGGGTCCAACCCCCCCGGCAAATCGGACCCTGCTATACACTATATTAGGATACCTGCAGAGACTGCATTACTTGTATGTTGGGTGAAGGGCTGAAAGTACCATATGTCATACAGTGGTGAAATCATTATTTTCACAATTTTGTTTTCAGAACAAATCTTCCAAAAGAAGTGATGGCGTTTCCAGATTTTCCCTTTCCTGACCATCTTCCTTCATATATAGGCCATGAAGAAGTGCGGCAGTATCTGGAGGACTATGCAAAGCACTTTGAACTGTTTCAGTTCATTTGTGTAGGACACATTTTGCTATTCAGTAATGCAATATTGTTTAATAAATAGGTTTTTGTGATATCTAAGATTGTCAAGGCTAAATTTAAAGCATTTTGGAAGAACAACATATGTGCAGAAAGGTGCAAGATCTTAGAGGTGCCTCACCCAGGGAAGATAACCGACTTGGCCAAAATCAGGTTACTGGCTTCCTTTGTGAAGTAGGTGAATTGGTCACATAAGTATAGATCATGACACAAATGTCAAGGTCTGGATAATTCATATCAATATGATTCATAAATAAATGTGACTTACCCACTTGCACCATAAACAGAATATTAACACTTTATGGTGTTCAAAGTAATATAAAACATAAACATTTTGAGCTTGAGTCATACGCCTTGAGGCGGTGGCTTATTTGCACGTGACCCCACTGCAGTGCATGAGTGAATATTTAAAGTTATTGTACAGTTGTAAAATATTCCGAGTTTAGTAGCTTGAAATTGAAGTTTTGCATTGAACTAATTGCAGAAATCTTGATCTATGGCAAAGCTGATTCTATGCAAGCATCTTATTAAGGGCTAAAGTCTCTTACCTTATTTAACCTTAACTTGCCTCACTTTACACTATCTTACATTACTGTTCTGTGTGAACATGTGTATCTATACACTGAACATAACATCGTTTTAAGTAGTTCACAAATGATTGCCTAAATGGTGTTACAATCATGAATAACAAATGTTCGTTTATCAGTAAGCATACCTATATGTGTCTATGGTAGTTGTCACTGGAAGGCTTCCACACACATGCAGAACCAAACCAAACACTGGCGCCAATCTTGTGTAACAGGTGGGTGGGGGGAACCAGGACGCTTTTGAACTGATCTGGTCAAAAAAGAGGTGAAAAAAATTTTGCGTGGGAATTTCTTGACCTTTTTTTTGGTGTTTCTTCCAAATTTGGGGGGTACAATTGTATACTGTGTCCCCCCACTGTTAAAGATTGGAGTCTTGTCCCCCTCGACCCCTCGGGATCGCCGCCCATGAACCCAGGGGATTCCCAACCAGAGTTGAGGCCATATTTAAAGTTCCTTGGCAGCGTTCCATTGAGGATGAGGCACTACAACAACCTATTAAGTCCACAACATACGTTTAGCTCGTATTTCAGTGCCGCCTCATAGTTGGTAGAAGATGTAGCATTCAGATATTCCTTGGTCCACCATGTCTGTTTGATTGGTCATAGAACTTGCCCATGATTGATGGTTGATGTTGCTTCAAGGACTGTTTGCCTTTCCATCAGACCATTGCTTGACACTGTCCAGCTTTGCCACTGGACCGTCCAAAATAGCATTAAGGATTTGATCACTGTAACCAAACACTATACAAAAACATATGAAATTCATGGCAAAATTGAGAAATAACTAAAAAAAAATGCAGATTCATACACAGTGTAATTTCTAACATTCAAGACTTATCGAATAAATTCCACAGATGACAAACTAATAGATCAAAATGACACAGTTGGCAAAACAATGGCCATCTTCACAGCAGACATACATGTATGTGCAGATATCCATTGCAATTTGAGATCCAAGTGTGCCTGAAAAAAGCTGGGAAATAGTTTACATTTACATGCTTGTATACATATAATTGATGGATTAATAGCAGCAGAGAGACATTAAAAGTTATGTTTTCAGAAACAGTTTTTCTATTGTTCAGATTTTTATGTAAGCAATACATTTTTAATACTGTGGCTATATTTGTGGCTCTGTAGTTGTCTTATGTTGTTGGATTATTTTGTGGTTTATTTTGCTTTCTTTCTTGAGTTCAATAGTGAAGTAGAAAGAGTTCATCCTGAGTACGATAGCAATCAGCAGCTAACGTGGTTGGTCAGAGTGAGAGATCTGACAAAGTCAGAAGACAATGTGATGGAGTCAGTGTTTGATGCAGTCATCATTTGCAATGGGTAAGACACATTTTTTCATTTACAAGAGCAGACAAAAAATATTTAATGTAACTAATCTATCTTCATAAACATGTGTTCTGTTTGACTAAGTGCTTTTGAATTATGGTACTGAATGGACTTTCAGAGTATTGGCCCTCTGGTCATGTTGAAGTGATTCTGGACTAGTAATATTTCTTTGAGATTTAATTTTGATTTCTTGTACATGACCTTTAAGACCATTGCAACTCTTTTTGTAGAAAACATTGTTGAATATTTAAGAGTGACTTACTTTACAGTGTAGTCCTCATGCTTGCAGTTTGCTAAGGGGTCATCTATAAAGTACATCTGCATTGAGGGGAGGGAGGGGCTGACCCAATGTGGACAAATGCGGACCTGGGGAGGGGTTATGAGCGGTACGGACGTTTGCATCTAAATTTGGTACATAGTTTTTTCAGTACAACCTACGCCTTTAACACTAACTTCAATCACGTGCCAGTCTGAACTGCATTGGTTCATCATCAGTATACGCCTAATGTTCTGTTGCAGAGAAACCAATAACCATTTCATGTTTCAATCTTAGTATTATGCACCTCTGGCTCTACATCTTGCTAGATAAATACATATATGTATAATTTTTTATATTAGTGGACTTTCGTAGGAAAAGCCTAAGAACTTGCACTTGTACCAATGAGCCATGGCCTATAATATACGTCACTACAGGTATCAAGTATAATTATGTAGTTTCATTAATTGGCTACCATAAAATCAAAACTGTAAAAGTGAATTTCTTGACCACTCAGAAATACTAAGTGAATGAAGTAACTTGTTCACAAGCTACTCGAGCAGCTAAGTCATGCATGACATGATAGCTGGTGTTGGTTTAGTGCTTGCTGTGTTTTGAAGAATTTTGGGGTTTAAGCTAGTTAGGTGTACATTTTATGGCAGTATGAAACTTGAGTCTTATCTGGTATTCCTTTGTGTAATTGTTTTCATATAATTTGAGATGCATCATTACCCAGAATTTTTTAACGATGTTGTCAATAATCTTTGTAATAATTTTGCAATAATCCTGCAGACATTACTCTGTGCCTTTGGTGCCCAAAATTCCTGGGCTGCAGGAGTTCACTGGTGAAGTTTTCCATTCACATATTTACCGAACTCCAGACAAATACAAGGGAAAAAGCGTTCTTATACTTGGAGCACGTTCCAGTGGAGTTGACTTGGCTGTTGAAATTGCTTCTGTTGCTGATAAGGTTAGATGGTTTCTTTTGCTTGTTGGATTTTTAAGCCTTTTTCATCGTCTTCATCATCATTGAGCATCAGTCTAATTTAATATCTTCGGTATGGTTATTGTCATTGTCTATTGCATCACTGAATTTCGTGTTTCATTTGGTTATGTATTAAAGCTATGCTAATTTTGTCCGTTTTTTTTAAGGAAAGAGATTTAATAACTGCAACAATCATAACCAACCACAACAACCATTCCTGTGTAACTTCTTTTTATATGCTAAAACCCAAACTAGGATAAGTAGTAATTTGGTTTTTGGCTTAAATTTTTTAGCATCACTGGCGAACTCAAATATAAATTAAATACTGCAACAATTTTGTTAAGAATTAGTTTATTATTCTAATTAATCTGTAATTATTTCTTTATATATATCCTGTCCAGTAATGGTTTTCTTTGTGTGCCCAGGTGTGGCTTTGCCATAAACTTCCTCCTTTGGTGAGATCTTTCCCAGAAAATGTGACGCAGGCACCTGGCATTAATAGACTTACATCTGATTCAGCGATTCTGGATGATGGTCGGACCGTGAAGATTGATGTTTTGGCATTTTGTACTGGATACAAATATTCTTTTCCTTTTCTGTCACCCGAATGCAGATGCTGTGTCACAGAGGATCAGCAGGTTGTGCCACTGTACAAACACCTCATTCACACACACTACACTAGTGTTTCATTTATTGGATTGACCAAGGTGATCATTCCTTTTCCTGCTTTCCACTGCCAGGTGCTTTTTGTGCTGGCTGTGCTCAGTGGAAAATTGGAATTGCCAAGTGAGGAGGAAATGGAAAATGACACAAAGAGGGACTTTGAGTGGCGCATATCAAAAGGTTTTCCACCAACAGCTGCCCATACAATGGCCAGCTGGCAGTGGGATTACAATGATGAGCTGGCTAAGCTTGCAGGATTTGAACCCATACCTCCAGTTGTTAAGAAGCTGAGTGAATACTGCCATGCAGAGCGTGAAGTTAATACGAAATATCGTGAAAGCAATTTTCATCTGTGTAATCGAGAAGAATTCATTGTCTTGTAATAATCATGTGATACTAAAAGTTGTGGCTTTGGTGTTCAGTTATTTCTTTAACTGTGTAAATTTATATTGAAAAGCTCCATGTATCCCTTTGAAAAATACTTGATTTGAATTTTATGGTGGAGCATTAAGTAGAGAAATAAATCTTTATTCCTGGTAAAGAGAATAGGATTCTGAATTGAATGTCGGGAATTGTTATTAACCCAAGTCATCATTTACTTCTTTTTATGTTCTCATCTGTGGATGTTGAGAATCAAATTAAACCAGTTTAAAGCAATTTTCTCCTATTTGTTTTTATTTATCTTTCCTTGCAGGGAATGCAAGATATATGAAATATGTAATCTAATCTAATAATTTCATTGCCTGCCAGGAGTACAGAGTTATAACGAAGGCAAGAGATAATCATTTTATTTTCTTTAAAGTGCAGTGCATTTCGTGACAGTTATGTGGTATCTTGTCATCTCTGCTACGTTAACGAGCCAGATACAGGCATGTATGTGGTTTCAATCCCAGGTTGGAAAACTCAAGTTTGCTGTTGAAATGAGCAATCCAAAAAGAACTGTTACTCACTTGCTGCTGTTCCTTTTGCAATTGAGGCAAAAGATCTTTCAACTAAGGTTTAGCCAATTTGGTGATTTGAGCAAAGAAAATATGGACATTTAATTTGCCTTGCGTTTTATATGTGAGTCCAAAGTTAGTTGTTATGGATTAACTTAAATACCATAATAAATTGCTATTTCATTACTAACAGTATTGCTGTACATTAATTTTGGATAAAATCTAACTTGTGTCCACATTTCATTGGAAGTGGCTGAAAGTCTTTAGAAAATCTTGATTTTAGTGATGTCTTCATGTTCTACTATAGACTTGTCACTTTTCAGTATTGTAAACATCAGAAAACAATAATTGTATCTACCAGTATACAGAGTATGTATAATTGTATATAGTGAATGATGTGATTGTTAACATCAGTTTTATCTATGCAATGATGTGTTTCTGTATTCTGTGTATGGTTAATGATTACTACTTCTGTGTTGAGTGTGCATATACAGATGTGGCTGTGACTATCTTGTGATAATGGTTATTTAAAGGCATATTAAATAATTTGTTATTATTATTATAGTCATCACCTAATGGTGTTATTTGTCCATTAATTTATTTGGCTCTGCTAAGGACATCAGTAATTTGATATTGTACTTGATTAGTTTTGATACTGAATTTTAATACTGAATTTTACTGAATTTGATACTGAATTTTAATACTGAATTGTTATGTTCAGTAATGTGTATACAACCCCTTGTTTGTAATAATGGCAAGTATACTCAGTGAATGGACATAATAACTAAGACAGGCTGGCATTTTAAGCTCAGGCTTCGTACTATGGGTAGTTGATGTTGCCTTTATGATAATTGAGAGTCTTATTTACACACAATCGCTACTGACAAGCATTGCCAATTACCGTTTGTTTCTGTATACATGTTATACGTCAGTATTCTTGACTCGCTACTAACATTACCTGCCGAGTTTTTGTGATAGCAACCTGTAGGAAACTGTTCTAGTAAAGTTCATTTGTTTTAAATGGTGCATCTGTGGTAATTTGCTGGTTAGGATTGTACTCTGTCCAACATGTGCTTCTTAAATTAGCTCAGTCTTTATGGTTGATTTCGTAACAATGAGTTCTTTTATTGTTGAGGTATCTGGTTGCTGTGAAGTCAAAGTTTCAAGATCTCTTAACTGGAATAATTAAGTGAGAAAATTAACTGAACAAACTGCATTGTGGTCTATTCAAATTTGGTGGGAGTAGCGTATTGGTTTTGGTCTAATTAAGTGAAAGTGGCCTAATGTTTAGAATTTAAAATTAATGCTTCAAATTGTGTATCTAGATTAACCCTGCGAGTACCAGTGGGGTCAAAAAGGACCCCAAGCCCACTTTAACTGCATACTGCGCAGACACTGTTCGTGCAAATTTATTGAAATTATGTGACTTTCAAGATGTACCTAATCTCTATACAGGTTTAAATTGAAAATTGCACTGTTGATCACCAGAGGGCGCCGCCAATCTTTTATAGCATTGAGTACCAGCGGGGTCATTTTGGACCCCAAATGTTTTTAGCAATATTTTCAATGATACCTTAAGAAATAATTCATATTTATTAATTAAATATAATATTTATTTACACTATTACCTGAAGAAATTCTTTTCTAAATAATAATTTATATACATTTAAATTTTTCCACACAAAGCACCACAACTACGAAGTAGGCCTACAATAGCCATTGAATGGCAGGCACGTTTATCATTAGGCCCCTAATGTCATATCCAGTCCTGTCGAAGAAACGTGCACGTTGTTTCATTTGTCCAAGGGAAAATGATAAGAAGGCCAGAATAATCTGTGCAGCCTGTTGACGCAATGTGTGCAAGGAACATGCTCAGTATACCTGCATAAACTGTAAGCAGTAACTGTGTAATGACCGGATATTGCCTACGTTAGTTTTGAACATTGAACACTCAGATATTTTGAACACTAAATTGTAACTATTACATTAAAAAATTCATTCATTTCACCAGCTAAATATGTTCCAATTACTTTACTAACGCATGTTTTCTTGACAGTGAATAAAAATGCAAAAAAACAGAAAAGTTTTTGTGAAAATTGTGTTGGGGTCATTTTGGACCCCAATGGTACTCAGTGTATCAAAAAAATTCTGGTAGTTTGAGGGTTAATTATTGCAGTACAATGTAGTACATGTTAACAAAACACTATTACATTGTCATTTATAGGTTTCAGTGGATTTTGAAATTGTAGAACTTACTGAACAAAGTATGAAAGCAAATATAAAGGACAAATCTCATAGACTGACTGATTAGGATCCATTAGACTGTCCTTTATATTTCCATCTCACCTGCCCTCTTTAGAATAATTTTGTATGTATGATGCCGTGCTTTGATGGTGACAATCTAAATTATTAATATGTGGTGCATGATCGTCGGATGGTTTGCATGGTCAGAGGTTCAAATCCCCGTGACATTAAAAACAACAGAAAGTTTATTCGAGCGTTCTATCTGTACCCAAGACAACAATACCATACCCATGGCTGCCTCTTAGGCTTGCCTAAGGAACTGCTCTTCTTGTCTTATAATTACACAAATTGGTAACAATAATATACAATTATTATGATTATGAATTACTTTTAGCAGGAATATATGTGCTGCTATTGTTGTCATTTCTTGTGTTCCTGCTGCTGTTATAAAATTATATATTTTAAAATTTCAATTCTTGAATAAAATATTCCCTAAATTTTTTCGAAAGGACACAGAAATTGCCCCACCTCCAACTCTTTCAAGCTATCTTCCACAAACAATGTTTTAATATAATTATTATTGTGTTGTGCATAATAGCCTAACATGCTGGACTGTTGGTAAAGCTGAGGTTCAGATGACCACCAGGGCAGAAAAGTTTGTTACGTTCTGTCTGTCTACTCCCAAGTGTGCCTGTTAGACAATTTTGATAATAAGTACACTACTGGACCCTGTTAGTGGTATGATTGGACAGTGGGGAGAGGACTGGCCAACTACCCTTGTGTGCCAAGGCTAAGAAAATTGAAGTTGACTAGTTTAACCCGTTAATGACCACGTCCTTTTAAAAGGACAGTAACATTTACTTACTTATTTTTTAGATCACATCAAATTATTTCGTAATTTTTGTTTTCTGGCGTCCCACTGATGTTGTTAAACAAATATCCGTGCAAAAAGTTACAGAAGTTTTATATTTTGTTTGTGTTTTAAACACTCAAAATTGTGAAATTTTGGGATCCAGAAATGCCGCCCATCAAGAAGAAATGGAAATTTATTTTTACTATTCAATTATTATATAAAATAGTTTTCTTTGGAGTTTTAAGTAGCTATTATATGACTACATTCCTTTACCATTTCATTTTCCCAAAAACAGTTTTTTCATTTTGGAAATTTTTGACGAAAACTTGCTGTCCTTTTAAAAGGACGCTGAGCACATAAAAATCTTGAGTCATTTTCCGGTAAATGCATAAATTGACAATTCAGCTGTCCCTGGTCATTTCTAAGAAAACAATGCCTAGTCTGATCATGCTAAGTGATTAGATTAAAACGTTATTGATCAGTCAACAATTTAAGACCTTTGAAAGTAATTCAGAGCAATAAAATAATTTATTACAATTTATTTTGAATTTAAAATGTTCCACTCCGTTACCGTCCCTAGGCTATAGTACATATTGCTTTCGTCTACAATTTCAAAATGATTTGCATTAAACCAAAAAATTTGACTGTTTCTTTTATAATAAACATAATTGCATATTTCTAAATACAACTTAGAAACTTACAACTTCAGTATAATTTTTACAAATATATTTTAACTTGTCCCCGGAAAATTATGTCCGCTCCGTTAAAATGTAAAAATTTTCTCGTATCTCACAACGCTTCCAGTTCTTTGGTCCCGCAACTTAACACATCTCTTCTGTGAAGATCTATGTAAGTAAGTATGTCTTAATACAGGATCTGAATGCTAAGACAAATTTCTTACAAATTTTCATTTATTACGTACCTCATGTGTTTTTTCATAATACATCCACTCCGTTACTGCATTTTTGCAATGATTATGAATAAATATAATTTAAATAATATTTTTAATATAACGTTTATAAGCTATATAATGAGTGTACCGACGACTAATGTGGACGCATGAGAGATAATATGATATTTACCGTGCTGATACACAATTTGTCCACTCCGTTAACTGTCCACTCAGTTACCATAAATGTGACCCTTGAGGTACTAAAATTTATTCCACTGTCAGGATAAGTCGTCTACTTAAATTATCATTTCTAATACAACTTATATAACAATATATGACATTTTAAATAAATTTTTGCTTCGGCAGACTGTTTTTTTTTAAGTTCACTTTTCACATTCTGTGCTCAATTCTCGACAAATGGTAACGGAGCGGAACTTTTTATGGTAATTTTTTATGTAATTTTGATGTTATGAGTAGATTTTTAAGACAACATCATAAATATTTTAATGTTTTTTTGTTCATTTGATCACTGGTAATGATTAGCTGAAGTGATTTTTATTTTGTTATTTGGCCAAAAAAAATACAGTCAACTTTACGTTGATTAGATTCCCTATTTTTCTTTCGGTAACGGAGTGGAACTTCTTAACAAAATTTAAAATGTGATGGAATTAAATAATCATTTGTATTGTAATTTCTTTTATATTTATTTTATAAACATTAATACTAAGAACATATTGGCATGTCAAACTACACGGTAGGAAGCTGTCTACTATATATAAATAGCTCATATGTTTTGGTAACGGAGTAACGGAGTGGACAAACATTCCACTCCGTTTTTCGTAGGGCTATTTTCTTTCTGCTAAAAACTTCATAATTTTACATATTAGTGCAAAACCAAATATATATTAGTGAAATAGAAATATTCAAGATTTGCTTCAAACAAAAATCAATGTAATTTGCCCCAAAAAATTTTTTGCTTCTTCAATTAGTGAATGTGACATATTACCGGAAAATGACTCAATTATGATACCGTAGCCTAAAATCGGTTTTGGTTCAGTGTGCAAACCATCACTCACAGGCTTACGTTTTAGTCACTCATCCCTATTCATGTCCCAAATTTTGATTCTTATTTTCATTCATTCATTTATTCAATAAATTTATATAGCGCCCCTTCAAGATATCTACTCAGAAGAACTCCCAGCCCAGCCCCGGCGAAAAAGAAGAGTTTTCGAACGCTGATAAAAAGTACATGAATTATCCCTATGCTGGACACGCAGCTTCGAGGAGAGTCCATTCCAGAGAGAAGCCCAGCCACCGAGAAGGCCCCACATTGCTTTGTCGAGGTCACCTTAATTCAGTGGCACGACAGGAACATTGTTACACTGGCATCAAACTGTCATTCTGCAGCACCACTAGGTCAAGCACGGCGTTGGTCAAACAAGGACAAGAAGGCCATCTCTGTCCCTCAGCCACATGTGGTCAGTGCCTACAACAGATTCATGGGTGGCGTCGACCGTGCTGACCAAAACATTGCAACCTGCCGGATCTCTATCCGCACTAAGAAGTGGTAGCAGTGCCGTTTTAAGGCATAGGCACGCGAGGCCCGGGCCTAGGGCCCCGCGCAGCGGGGGGCCCCGCGGCGGCCCAGAAACAAAATAATAACAATATTATAAGTTCTGTTCTAACAAGTAACAATTCTGCAAAGAAAAGTAAGAACAATTACACATCTTTATTATTTTTTAAACAAATGTCTGCGGTCTGCATTTTTAGTTAAATATAATTATTGGTAATAAAATCACAGCGCTATAGAAATAAATCAATTACTTTAACGCATGGCGACAATGGCGCACAACTTGCTGTAGGCTATTGGCTATTATGTTTGTTTTCATTTGTCTGCTTTTTCACAACGCTATTCAAGGAATTTTTTTGTCTTGGTAAGTTAATATTAATTTTTAATATTAAATCTCTCTGTCCTAAAATCTAGTCATTTTATAAATTGTTTTAAACTTTAAATTATAAAAAGGGCAAAAAGCGTATCAAATTTCGCACAGTTAATAGGATAAATAGACTGATGTTGGCGTGTCGACGCTCGGTACTGAGTCGGTAGTGAACTTGGCAAACTTATTTAACTTAACAAAATCACTTCATTTCCACCTCCTTCAATGTATAAGGTTGAGGTTTTTTGATAGTTTCTACCCTTTTTGTTATGCAGATTAAGATTCTGATTGTCAGTTATCACCGTCGTTCACGGTAAATCGATTTGCAACTTTTGGCCAATTATCACTAGGCCTACGATCAGTTAAACGAAATATCAGACAACCCATCAAAAATGCGTAGAAATTATGTGAGTGGTGCCGCGAAGAGAAAAAAGGAAGCAACTGAAATTGAAATGTCGAACAAACATCCAAAAGTAGGCCTATCTTCTTTTTTTCAAAGTCAGAAAACACAATCATCATCGCAGTCCGACATTGTTGAGACGTAAGATACTCTTACGTTGTCTTACTCGTCTACTGAATCACTGATGTCATTGTTTGCGATAAAGATGAACAGTTATTGTCGCTGCAAGATGATGGTCTACCAGTCGAAAGTACAGATGTTGTCACAACACCAAAATTCGAAACCTATTTCGCAAGATGTAAGCCCTGCGGAGTCAGCGGACTATACAACTGATGCAGCCTTATGGAGTCCAATCACGGAAGAATTGCGATCTTATTGGATTCGTAAAGGTCCTGCTAGTTGCCAGCATAAAGAGTCTGACTTTAGTACGACTCAACGCGTGTATCGAACGGGAGATAAGTTGCATAGACGTTGCTTAACTGATTCCTGTTTCCGTCGTGAACTGCGAAATGGTGAATCAGTTTATCGCGAGTGGCTGCTCTTTTCTCCATCGCAGAAGTCTGTGTATTGCGTTGTCTGTCGCTTGTTTTCAACAACAACGATGGGTCATCAATCTTTCTGTCAATGATGGTGACAAACTGTACGGGTGAACGTTCTTTCTCAAAACTTAAATTAATCAAGAACGAGCTTCGCAGCCGTATGATGTCATGAGCATAGAATCAGATGTGTTGGAGTCTTTGAATTTCGATGATATTATAAAAGACTTCGCTCAAAGCAAAACACGAAAGCGATGTTTGCAAGAAACTGTCGTTACAAAGTCACAATCCATGTATAGCAAACATGTACTCATTATAATCACACTTTCAGTTTGTATAACAAATAAACAATGGAAACTGTAGGCCTAAAGTATGTTAAACTAAACTTTTATTTTACACTTGTAGTAAAAATTAAGATTGATGTGTTAGCTGTGTTATTATGAGTTTAGTAACAGTATACTATATTAATAAATTTAACAAAATGACACATATGCACGTACAATGCACTAATGCAATGCTGTATCTGAGACTGAGATATTGAGACGGAAATCGGATTACGTTTAAGGTTATTTAGGGTTTGTGCGGGTTGTGCCTAGGGCCCCCAAACTCCTTAAAACGGCTCTGAGTGGTAGTGGCCAGTCTTCTCCTTGGTCAGTGCATCCGTTAACAACGCTTGGATGCTCTATAAACATGGTCATTCCAGTGCAACTGAGAAACTTGATCTCTCGGAATTTACACGGCACATTGTAAATGCATATCCTCTGAAAACCTCAACCCGCTCAGAACGGAGCATGGAGCTTGTATACTGCAGAGGAAGCGAGTGCTGCCAGAGGTGAGATATGACCACAAGGATCACACCGTCGAAAGTATTCCAAAGCAGAGGAGGTGTGGACACTGGACAGTGTGGCAAGAAAGTTTCACGTCAGTGTAGTAAATGTCTTGCTTCTTTACATATTGACTGCTTTGCTGCCTTCCACAGTCAGTGAACTGAATACCACCATCACACCATGTTGAAAGCTGAGACATTGGACTTTGCCAGTATTCACTGCCGTCAGATCATGACAATTCGTATGCTTTATGATTTTGTCGCATAATGTGTGTGCCCAGAATGCTGTTTGCAACTGGGTAATAAAGAAAATGCTTGCTTACTTATTTTTTTACATCAAACGACATTGGCACTAAGTCACTGCTATCAGTATTATTTTTGTGTTGACATTGCAAGGCTGTTTCTATTACTATGATATGCTATATAACAACACCATTGATTCTTAGTAGCGTTTTGACTCGTATGTGCTCAGCGTCCTTTTAAATGGACACCTGCAACCGACAAAGATATGTTTTCAAATTTTTACCCCTAGTGTTCTTTTATTACAAGGACTCAATGTGCAAAAGAACATCAAAATCTGGCCACTGAATAAAAAGTGGTCATTAACGGGTTAAAGAACACCTTGACTAGTTTAAAGAACACCTTTCTACTGTGTACATGTATGATGTATGTATTCACTAGGTATTTGTGTATGTATGTCAGTATCAATACACTTTTTAAGTACCTCATAAGTGTTGTTTACAGTAGCCTAAATGTGTAAAGTTCATTGAAAGCAAAGAGTTCATTTGTAAGCAATTTTCTCTGCCGGTGTCCCGAGATATTCTATCCCCCCTAAAGCGTATCCCCCCGGATGGAATAAACCGGTTTAGAGTATCCGGTGGGATGAACCATTCTATCCCCCCTCGTCTTACGCATCACGATAGCCTCGACGAAATTCCAGTCAAAATCACCAAAAACAAAGTAAATTGATTTCAGGTCGACGTACAAACTAAAGATACGCAATTCAAAAATTTTATGTGTGCAATAAATCCAAACAGTACGACTGAATACACTTAGAAACCGCCAAAAATGCAAACTAAACCGAATACTCCATTTCGCTAAGGGGGATACGCATGTATGGGGGATACTCTATTTCGTGACACCGGCATGCTCAAGTCAATGGGTGGGACTCGTAAGGGCCAGTTTTGAGAATGTGGATCCCATATATACATGCTGGAAGGGACTTGTGTTGCTTCAACACGTGGAACTGGAAGTCGTCTCTTATATATATAGTGAGCTCTTACACATGCGTATAGAGCCCAAATAATGGAATCCCATGCAGAATAGAAAGTCTATGCTATGTTTAAGGTTCCTGGTCCATGTTGTGTTAAGGAAAAAGAATAACGAGTCAACTGAAGTGCATAATGCTGAATGACTGGCACACCTCTGCTGCTGGTAGAAAATGAAATGTTGAATATTCCCATGTCTCTGGGTCTTTGGAGGATAGTTGTTGCAAGGCGTAATTTTCATAGGATAAAAGGGTTATCCTTACCCCAACTTTTTTTACTAGGCTACCGCACCCTCCACTTTCAATACTGTGAACAAAACAATGGGGCATGGGGCACCGTACCCCCAGTTTTTATAGAGTGAATAATGATGACCATTGCTATCCAGCCACCAAGATCTACTTCCAATTGTCCTTCTCCAGATACACTGTATTGTTTCTTCTCCCTAACTTTCGTAGGGTGATAAGTACAGCAGAGACCAGTTTATGCGTGGCCTGTTTACGCGCGAATCCTCTTAACACTGGTTATACCATGGTTCCAAACAGCACCTATTTAACTAAGAATAACGAGATGGGGTTATTGGTCGACATGGTTTGGCCCGGTCGTCGACGTGACGTCGGGACCACATACTTCGCAGTCTTCGCTGTATATCTTTCGCAAACTGCAATGCTGCCGTCGCCTGAAGTGCAACGTCAGCGCCAGCTCATCAACAGTGCATCGCCAATGCAAGGGCTGCTATGCACGCAGGTTGCAGCTGATGACCAACGCACAGAGGCGCAACCGAATCCTGTGGGCACGGTAGTACTCCAGCTGTTCAGCAATGAAAGCAGCTCCTGTTTGGCAAACAGACCCACAAGCATGTGGGGAAGTTTCGTGGAGAGGAATTCAAGCATCCTCTGAAGATTAGGGTATGGAGCTGCATGGCTGACAATGGCATTGTACGACTGCATATCGTTGATGGAAAGTTCAACACGACCAAGTACATCGGCCTACTGCAGAAGTGCATGGTGCCATCAGCGCAGCAGCTGTTCCCGCATCAGTTCTTGTTTCAGGACTCAACATGCATGACATTCTTGATTACACAGTATGACGATGTCTGGTTTTCAGCAGTCTGGATTATCTGAGCTAAACACCTATCTGGCTTCAGATCTGAGTGTAGAAATCAACTCTGCAATGCCATTTTCTTGCTTGGGGCCCCGCTGACCCTAGGGCCGGTCCTGACAGCATCACTGTGTTCCTGTTACCTGAGCTGTCATGGAACGTGTGTTTTGCTCTGCAGGCAACATTGTAAACTCTTCAAGCTATCCTATCCTGATTCCATTCCTGCACCACCACACAACCGCCATCATCACCGATTACCACCGTAGCACCCTGCTGTCTCCTCAGTAGCCAATTCTAATTTCAGTAGCCAATTCTAATTCTAATTACAGATGTAGCAATTAGCAATTAACAAAACTTGCCCATTTCTCGTAATCGTAATCTCCAAACTTGAAAGCGCCACTCGAAGGCCAAGTGCAGGGGGTACCGGCCCGCTATTCCGGGGGTCCGCTATTCCGGGGATCCGCCGGAATATACATACATACAACATACATACATGCATACATACATACATGCATACAAACATGCATGCATACATACATACATGCATACATACATGTATATATGTACATACATGCATACATACATGTATGTATGTATACATACATGCATACATACATGTTTGTATACATACATACACGCATGCATTCATACATGCATGCATGCATGGATGTATGTATGCATGTATGTATGTATATATGGCATGTTTGTATGCATGTATGTATGTATAAATGTATGTATGTTGTATGTATGCATATTCCGGCGGATCCCTGGAATAGCGGACCTCCAGAATAACGGACCCCTGGAATAGTGGACCGGAACCGAGCAGGGCATCGGCCTATTCACGAGTAGTCCCCGGCGCCGCCGCCATCCGCCGCCGCCGCCACTAAGCCCTCAAGTCGAAACCAGTCGCTAAGCTATCAACTGCTAGCGACTTTGTTCACTTAATATTTTGCTTGTTGTCTTAATCGCAGTTTCCAAGTAAACAATGACAGAACAGTGCTTCTACTAGTTAACAGCTGATAACATAATTAACTGTACTTCTATGTTGTTGTCTATCAATGCAAATATATCTATGTAGAAACTGAAACTGAAATTTTCCAGTAATTGAAACGAAAATGGAAATAATTTCAGGACTGAAACTGTAATAAAAACTGAAATTATTTAAGAACTGAAACTTGTACAGAAATAGAAATTACAAACCCAAAACTGAATTAAAACTGACACTGTAATTATTTTTCAAAACTGAAATATCATGGGCTTGGACTTAGTGGTATGCTGTATTCCTTCTATAAACACTCGAGTGCTTCACAAATTCACATTAACATTAATTTTCACAGTCATCGGTCTGCCCGTGCCACTGCCAACATGCCCATGTGCAGCAGAGCCCATGTAAGACCCATATTCCCATATTGAACCCGTATATAGAGTTCATATGGGTTCAATCTAGTGTCCACGGAAATCATGGCACGCTCAGTACAGTATGCGGTACAATGCATTATATTGCTAGGTAATCCGCTATGTCCAATAGACATACCTGATTACATGAGAAGTTGATAGCAAGTCGCTAAGTCAGTCGATAAGTCTAATCGACTTAGTCGATAAGCATTCGACTGAGTCGCTAAGTCAGTCGCTAACTCATCAAGTCAGTCGGTAACTCCGTAGCGACTGACTCCGGGTACTATTCACGAGTACTATTATTATTATAATTATTATTATTATTATTATTATTTATTATTATTATTATTAATATTCTTTATTGAAAACCAAAAGCGAACCGCACATTGGTGAACAAGTATAGAAAAAAATATAAAACATTGAAGTAATAAGAAGATAATAATATTTTTAAAAGGAGTGTAAATTTAACAAAAATTAAATATAACTAGGCTAATAACACTACATCAAAAGCATCATAATAATAGAGAAATTTAAAACTATATTATCTAAAATGTTTGGCAGTTTTACTAATTAAACAACATCAAAAAGCATCCTAATAATAAAGGTTTTTCTCACCAGATTATCAGAATGGGGTAAAGTAAGATTGTGGCCTCTGGGGCGCAACAGATACCCTATTAATTTAATTTGAGGCAAGAAATCATGTTCGAAGGACATGACCATTAAAGCTTCTTATGGCTAAGAAGAGACGGGTATCAGCTAGTTGACAGAGTTGAGCATAGGAAGGATTGTCTTCAGGTAATTAGGTAAGTAATGTCCTCTCATTAGTTTTCTTATGACTGAAGATAGTTTATCCCGATCACTTTGAGTAGTAAAACCCCACCAGGCAGGAGAAGCATAAAGTATTCTAGAGAGGTCAGATCAGAGGATGTTTGAAGAGGGCAATCCAAAAGAAGTCCGAGTCCAGTTTCCAGAAGGCAAAATCAAATAAGATTGGGTTTTCCGAAGAGTAGGCCTATACCGGAGGGAGCAAATCATGGAGGGAGGGAGGGAGCAAAACATGCATGCCCTGGGTCCCGAAGGATTGCAGCAAAAGCAGGGATTGTTTTAAGGTGCAATGATACACAGAAATTGTGACAGAATGTGCAGTGATAAAAGGCTGCCTGTGGACGAAATGAGTTGAAATTCTTAATTATTTATGATTTTATGCGCTCTGACGCTCGCCACGTGCAGTGATAAATTTTCCTTAAAACATGCCCTGGCAAAGAGTATCGTCCGCCTTAGAACACAAGTCAAATGTAGGAGTATCATCAGTTGGCAGATACCCTCGTCGCTTAAATTTACGTACCAAGGCAGAGAGACACTCTCTCTCTCTCTCTCTCTCTCTCTCTCTCTCTCTCTCTCTCTCTCTCTCTCTCTCTCTCTCTCTCTCTCTCTCTCTCTCTCTCTCTCTCTCTCTCTCTCTCCACCATTGGAAAATCCCCACCAGACTGGAGATGAGTACAACATTCGTGCCACTGTGGTGGAACGTACAACATCACGTACGGAGGCGGCTTCCAGTTAATCCATGCGAAACCAGGACTCGCAGAGCAAACAAGGATTGTTTAGCTTTATAACAGTATTTTTAACAGATGATGTTAATGTGCGAGGAGAACCCAATTCTTTCCGAAGGAGTGACTCCCAAAATTGTGATTTCATTTGTACCCGTACGATCCCCGCAATGGGCGGAGGGATATCTAGAATTTTGGTTCGGGGACGCCTTCGGGTTTACCTACTATGTGTCAATTTAAACAAAAACTGAAACTCTATCTCTTGGATGCACTCACATGACTGTATTAGGCCTAGGCCTATGTGTTTATTTGCACAGGTACTGTTGTTTTTGTTTGTTTTTTTTTCATCTCTTTTTAACTAATGAAAATTGATCTGTATACCTTAGTTGGAATTCATGTGTACTGATAGTTAAGTTCTATAGTTAAGAGTTCTTTGTTTCTTTTACCTGCTGATCATATATCTTGATCGATGTTACCGTTAAAAGTATTGATTGTGCTGCCATTTACTTGTATTACGATAAATGTTAACTAGGTGGCCCTGCTAAGCGGGATCAAGATCCCTTTTGGGTCTCCTGTTGTTGCCAAAGTTCAAACTTTTATGTTGTATTTTCCTTGTACTTCAAATGGCTTAAATAAAAGGATTGATTGATTGATTGATTGATTGATTGATTGATTGATTGATTGATTGATTGATTATTATAATTTCACACGACTTGCTATGATTTAAGCGCAAGTTGCAATTTCTTGCCCAGAGTTGAAGAAAGAGTTGAAGTAAGACCAATAAATTGGTAATCTAGGCTTATAAGCTTTATAATATAGCACATATTAAGCATGATATGATGTTTTATCCTCCACAGACAAATCTGTATCAAAATATAATTCGTAGGTTTTTCTTCATAACATAACATAACATATCAGGTTTTTAGGTGGCTCAGAAGACTTGCATCTGTGTCTCGATCCTCCTCGCAATTGCACTTCGTTCTAATATCCAAGTTAAGTTTCTTCTTAAATGCAATAACCGAGTCCACAGTCACAGCCCCCTCTTCCAGCTTATTCCAATTGTTTACTACTCTGGCACTAGATGGATGTAATTTTCGCTTAAACTACATTTTGCTATGTAGGCCTACATTAGATGTGTAAACTTTCTAGCCGCTAGGGGCAATGCTTCTACAAGTTTTCTTTTACGTCACGACATTTAATAAGGACCTTCCAAGCCCGTGATATCTTGGTCCTTGGTTGCCGCAGTAGTTTCTGGGTAACGTGGTGGATTGGTGGAGGCAGTCAATGATGACTTGATGTGTTGACGGTGAATAATTTTGCCGGGTGTAAGCATTCTCTAAATGCGATATATTCTTTGCGATCGTCGAATTGCCGATTCATCTCTATTAACGGTGGAGTTGAAATCGTCCGATTGGCAGTTTCTTATAAGCTACCGGAGACTGATATCCAATGTCATGTATGTAGACGATGATATTACTTTAGCTATAGCAGGTACACCGTGGCTGACCTTAGTGCTATCTTTAGAAAACTACAATGACATCATAGTTTTGTATGGCTGGGTCCTTCAGTGCGTAGCAGAATTGATCGGCCTGGAGTAAAAAAAAAAATCAATGCAAAACATTGCTCATGCAAGAAATGTCATAGATTAGTATGCTAAAGATTTTATAAGCTCGGTTATTATACGGTTCAACCACTTCGCTCAACGCGCACTTCTCCGCCCTAACACTTCTCCGCCCTAACACTTCTCCGCCCTTCCGTCACCTCATCAGTAAAATTTGCGAATCGCTCCAAAGCCATAGCTGTTCCACCTCTCTGTAACAAACTCCCGCCAGTACTATGACAAATATCTGATCCTTCCCACAAACTCACCATAACCTCACCTCTTGCTATCTGTCCACAGGGCTTGCACTCAAAACTGAAAACACTGCTCTTTCACAAATCTTATCCTGATTCCTCCTCTTTCCCTGACCTCCCTCACTATTTCAGCCCTAAACACCACCCACCGTAGCCGTCTGACTGACTGCCTGCCTGACCCCTTTGTGTCTTGACCTGGAACCTGTTTCAACCTGCCTGTCGATTATGATTTGACTAAGCGTTGGTGAATAAGCTGGTGTCCTTTCGACTTTGCTTCTTTAGGCGCTGTAGAAATTTTGAGATTATGACTGTCATAGGCATAGACTCTGGGGGGACAGCTGGGGCACATGCCCCCATAATTGAGATGGACTGCACATCCAATGCAAAAAGTGTAGAAAGAATAACCAAATGCCCCCAAATAATTTGGACAAGTTTACGCCAGTGATGATTATCAAATATGTAAAAAACTGATCGGATATTGGAGCAACATCACCAGTTGAGGTGGTATAAGTTGAAGGATATATACTGCCTATATATTCACTAACCCCGATCTTTGACTTGATTGCAATATTTGCTTAAAACTTGCTTTTTCATTTACAATGCCACTGTGGCCACTGTGGCCTTACTGCTGTACGCCATTTGAAACATTCCCAAATGATGCTTGTGAAGCATCCTAATGATAATACCAATAATAAAACCATTGTACAGCACTTGGCATGGCTGAGGCCAAAAAGGGTGCTTTACCTAGTTCAGAAATTAGCAGTAATGATATTTGTAAAGACAGGTTTTGAGCCATGACTTGAATGTGTCCAGAAATGGTGTGTTCTTGTTGTCATCAAGACTGTTCTGCACAGTGATTCCAGCAATGGTGCAGGAATTTCGCCAAACATTATTATTTTTTTTTATTATTTATTCCTGATATTTCTATAGCGCCTCTCGAAGTCAACTACTACTCAGAGGCGCTCCCGACTACAGCATTTGATACTGTGCCGGAATTTTCACGCCGAAGCGCCACGAGCAATTGCGAGTGAAGGACTTGCCCAAGGTCCATATGCAGCGGCTAGAGTGGGATTCGAACCTGCAACCCTGCGGTCACAAGGTGCCGAACTTACCACTGAGCCACCACGCCCCACAAGACTGCAGCACATAAGTTGGATCCTTGATGATGACTGTAACCTCTGTTCTAGTTGTCTGCTTCTAGAAAGCAGAAGTCAGAAATATAGTTCAAACTCTGCTCAAGAATATGCAACCAGTGGATCTGTGACATGATCAGATGATATCTGGCCATTGATGAGGTGGGCAGCTGAGTTTAGCACTGACTGTGTCCACTGGAGCTGGCAAGTTGGCAGACCTACCAATAGGCGTAAATGCTGTAGTCAATCCTGGAGACTCTGACGCTGTTAACCAAAGTGACGGCAGCAGAAGTAGGCTTCAATCTGGGGATGGTTTCTAATATCCAGTTTCACTGTTTCTGGAGCTTCAGCTGGTGAATAATGCACCCTTTGTAATTAGTTGAGGAGAGCTTAAACGGGTCAACGTGCTTGATCTATTCTAGACTTTTTAACGTTACTGCATTATGCTTTAGTATGTGCTGTTAAGTTGTAACGCCCTTAGTATTTTTTATGTCACGAATCCAAAATTACGTATTTGTTACCTTGTGAAGGCTCTACTGAAAATGCATATTTTTAAAACTCAGAATGGTTTTACAGTGAATTTAAATACAGATTTCCCAAATTTTTCTGCGCCACAGAAAAGCTGTACCAGAGAGACAAGACGATTGACTGACACTGTACCAAATCAAGTGTGCAAAGGCCAGGTTGAGTGGTCAGTTTTCTGAGAGGAGGTCAAGCTGAGGAAACTGATTGGTGCTACAGTGGAAATGATTGGATGATGCAGGAGCAGAACCAGGATAGGACAGTATGGACAGTTGGGATTTCTGTTTTGAATGGAATGTTGCAGGAGAGAGAGCAAGTGGCCAGTGCTGAGATTGACAGGCAAGAGAGACGAATAAGCTAAGTGGCAGAGATCGGTTTGTGAGTTTGTTACAAAGAGCTGGCACAGCATAGTCTTAAGGAGTGATTGCAGGATTTGAGACAGGAGGCCAAGGTAGAGAAAAGTATGAGCAAGAACGAGTAAATTTGTGGTTGTATAGTGAATAGGTGGTGAATGTACATGAGAAGATTTTAAGAGCATTGGGGGTCATCCATAAAAGACATCTGCAAAATATGACCTACTTTGGACCCCTCCCTTCTCTTTTGTCCGCATTTGTCCACATTTTCCGTTACCGTCTCCCTCCCCCTTTTTAGACGTCCGTACACCAAAGCCAACTGAACGAAAAGACCAACATATATATATAACTCTTCCAATTCTTGTCCTCCTCTGAATTGAACGATGAAATATTAGCCTGTTGGATCAAAATGTCTTCCCTCTCTGAGGCAGTCAAGAAGAAACTCAATATTTCAACGACCCTGTTATTCCTGTTAGAGTTTTCAAGCCCAGAGTGTATAAAGTTCTAGTACACGGCATGAGGTTTTAGGCAATCACCTCACTGACCTTTTCGTCTCAGGAAGGTTGAAACAAGGAGGTGTTTAAAAAACTACCAAATTTAGAAATTTGAATTCAGATTTCTGCACTGGTCACGACCCCCTTCCTCCCTTGTCCGCTTTTGTCCACATTTGAATGACCCCTCTCTCCCCTTATTACAGACGTCCTTTATGGATGACTCCTTGTAGGTAAATAGTGGATGTGATGGGGAATTTGGAGCCAGTGAAATGATTTAAGAACTGGAGTTATTTGGTGGTGTTTGGGAGTTTTGGGTACTGCACAAGCAAGAGCATACATATTTACGGTTGCAGTGTGTAAAAATTATAATTCATGTATTCTTTAGAATCTGAAAGTTCTCAGAAAGTTAGCCAAGTATGAAGAGATTAATTTGTATTAGTTACCTGTAATAGCAGTTTGCTGTATGTTTCTTTTAGGCTTAGAGTAAAAGTTTGTAGTTATTATTTATGACCTAATTATATCAAATCAAAATAAAATTGTTCATTATTCTAGGTGCATTTTTGCAGATTATTCATAAGCTTTGCTGTTCAGAAAGTGACTAACAGAATATCATTCAATATAAGAGAAAATGAACAGCGTTTTCACAGGTGTTAAGCTGTTATTAAAGTGTGTAATAGGTGTGGTTATTTTTCTACTGTTTTATTTGCATACATGTGCAATTCGTACATCTAGGATAAGGTTAAGGGTAAGTTTATTTGTAGAAGGATTCAATAGGTCAAGTGGTAATTCTGTCAAGCTGAGCAAAGGATTTCAAGGTATTTGCAGGTTAACAAACAGTGTGTTGTCAACTTGTCACAAAGGGACAGGTTGAGAGACAGTCCCAAGTAGATTTAAACTAAAGTTGATGATGTATGCTTAGGAAGAGAAAAGAATTAAGCTTTAAATTAAATTTTTTCCTTGAGGAGTATAGGAAATATATTGTAAGGCTTGCATCTGATGTCTGTTTGTATCTGACGGAGGATGGGCAGAAGTACTTAGTGCTCTGATGTTATTTGGCATGAAAAGTAACAATGTTTTGAATGCTCGATTGATAATTAGTAAATTTGTAACCCGAGGCTGCTCTGCAGGTTATAATCTGCTGGCTATCATAAATAGAATGAGGTTTGTGTTTGATTGATCGCAGCAGCCTCTGACAAATTGAAAAGTCTGCAATTTTAAAGATTTGCTTTGATTTCCTTTTCTAGTTCAGATCTTAGTTCTGAATTTATACCAATTACTTCTAATTAGCGTAGAGTTTTAACCTGACTGATTGCTACAGTTCTTATTCTGCATGAATAAGAACTGTGAGTAGAAGGTTCTGGAGATTTTTTTATCAGATCATGGTTGTGGACTGTGGTTTCACTTTGAAGTTTGTAACAGTCACTAGATGTATTGTTTTTGTTTATTACAGTAGCAGCACCTTGAATATATATGTAGGTTAGATTGCTGAGAAGAATGTGGAACTGCTTCTGCTTTTCGCCATACACAGCATAGACTAAGGCACAGTCTAAAACACAGGCTTAAGTATAGACTAAAACATGACTTTTATCCAGAAACAGACTACTCTATTACGGATTAAGCTACAATCATGTCAACCACATAGACTTGATTTTTAATGAGAACGTATTTGCATAACAAGACATGGACTGAACAAAAAGAAAGCATTGGACTTGATAAACTTCAAATAGAGGCTATTCATTTGCCCTATCACTGCCTAATAGGTAGCAACAGGGACTGATGATGATGATTTTTGGATAGCTCATCAGTTTTTCTACTAGTGGATATGGCCAGGTGAAGGCTTTATCGTTGATTGGCAGGTTTGCTGTAGGTTGCATAACTCCTCACGTTAGTGCACCTGCGTCCTAACAGTAGTAGGCAAATGCAAAGTTGTGATGACTAATGCTCCATTGATCTGCAATACTGGCGACCTGAGCCATCATTGTAAAAATATGTGCCTCTTCTGTTGACTTTTGCCAGCTGTACCTTTGTGCTTGCACAGCCAGCCTCTAGGTCTGTCTAGCTACCAGATGTGACCCAGATCTAGTCTTCTCAGCAGTTGCATCGAGATCGGAGAGTGAGTACCTTTCTGCTTGTGTTAACGTATTGCTTTCCAAACCCAGTGTTGGCTCTTTTCCCACTTGATTTATTTTAGTTTAATGTGATTCTGCTGAACAAGTTGTCACTGAAGGCCAGCTATGCAGTCATTGATTTCTATGGGTGTCAATGTAGGGTTGCTTATTGTTATGGCATTGGCTGTGGCTTTCGTGGTGTTGATCAGACCAATACACAAGATGCAATGTTAGTAAGAATGCTATTGTAAATTGACAATGACAGTCATGTTACTCGCAGGGCATGATACAGTGAAATAGAGTCATTGCTCAATTGTATTCATACACTGCTGTAACTATACAGACAGTTTAGCATTTTAACTGCAGCATATTCAACAACCCCCATTTTACATAGTATTTGACACCCCAGCACCTTTCTAGCATTGTGCCATATCCCCATCTTTGTGTTCTGTCTCTCTGTCACACTGCTCAGGCTGTATTTTAATTAGAGACGGATCTGCACAGACAGGGTCAAGAAAAATGTATGACATACCGTAGTCAAGAGTAGTCTGAAACCTGCTGTGTTTTGCTATATGTTGTTACTCAGTTAAAATGGTGTGCTGTCTAGAAGGTATTGAGGAGTTTGGTAATAATAAACTGACATAGCAGCAAATACTGTTGAATTTCTCAGTTGATAGAGCAGTTGTCAAATTAATTAGGTAAATTTTCAAGCATGTAGGGATTCAATTTGTTTGGCTTTGTCTCTTGTGTGATCTTGTGTCTTTTTTGTACTCGTATCTGTCTGGTTCGTTAGTGAAATTAATCAGAAATAAGAATTTTGATTAAGGGGAGCAATCTGTTTGCTCATTGAGTTGGAACAGATGCCAGTTTCCGTGTGTGCTAGCCAGTTTCCGGTGAAAGACACTTCTTTAATTTTGCACTGAAATGGATGGAACATGTCTGGTTGGGGCAGTGGCATTCCGTCTGTAGTTTGTTCTCAGAACTAGTCTCAATGCAGCAGACATTAATGTAGCTAGAATGCTTATGGACATTGATTATTGGTTTAGTTTGGTCAATGTTGCTTATATACCCAGACAGTGATATGCTTCTTTGTAGTAAGTAGGTGAAATTATGTGGCCTTTGGGATCAGATGAATTTTTGGAGCACCAGACATTATGTTGATGAATATTCTAGTGTTTGCATTTAGCAGTCATTGCTTTTGGGAATGTGTATTGCAGTTCAGCAGAGCTGTGCCTGGAATTGATAAGTCCTTTTCTGTGGCTTAGAAGGCAGGTCACTCGATGAACCTTATGAATGATTCACTGAGTCAGTTGAAATTGCTCATCATGATGAAGACTTCCAGTGCATAGAATGCTTATACGTATGCATGCTTCTCATAGTTGAGGGAAAAGATGGGGTCAAAGGGTAACTAACCTTCAAACATATGCCATACATGTACTTGATATTTTAAACATTATTTTTATTAATTAATCAGATGCTCATATTGTGATAATTTCCGAATTCACGTCAAACGAGCAGAAAATTATGCATGAATATGTATGTTTGCATGTCTGCTTACATGTATCGGGTGTATATAATGTATTGAGTTCTTATGTTGAGCAGGAGCACATTGCAACAGTTTTTAAGGTCTACAGTTAAAATTGCTGAAACTGGAGTTAAATTTGATCTGTGTTGCATATCTAATCTGGTGACTTTTGTTGTATTGAATGTGTAAGAAATCAGTACATGACATGCACCAGAATCCAATGCAAACCCATTCAAATTATAGAAAGTTGGTCTGTTTCATCAAAGAGCTGATAGTATGCAGAGTATACTATAGTATAGTATATAGTATACCATAGTATACTATATAGTATATACTAATATATATATAATACAAATAATTATAGACTAATATATACTATATACTATATAGTATACTATACTAAGCAAAACCCAATGTAGAAGAGACTTGCTGGAAAACCGCCACAACATTTTGGCTTTATATTTCATCTGGAGATCTGGCAAAACCAGTTACATGTGGAAAATGATTCCTGTGTTTTTATGTGGGCGTCAGAGTATGGTCAGAGTGTGTTATACAGTATTATATACACAGGAACCTTACATAATATTTGTATATTGATAGCTTTCCTGTGAATTATATGCTTTTGGGTCTATTGATTGGTTGAAAGATGATGATTTTATAAATGGATGAAGAAGAGGTTTGTCTGATGAGTTCTGACATTTAAAGGAATTGATGTTTTCTGTGTCTCAGCTGTATGCATGTATACGTGGGAGACAGAGCTTCTGCAGTTTTTTAGGCCTCTAGTTTTGTGTCACTGTCACATAGATACGTATATTGTTCTAAGTATAGTAAAGGCACTGATAGAGTATTGAAGCAGTTATGTTACATGTGTATTTCATGACAGTACAATTCAAGAAAGTCTTGTGCTATAGTTGCAGAAAATATTTGCTTACAGTGCGTTTTGTGGTTTTGGTGAAATGTGAAACGCAGACCTTACAAAAGAAGTCCATGTTATGGCTCCCGTTTTATGTGCTATAAGGAGGATTGACTGTAGGTTACAGTAAACTGATAAGAATGAGTGATTTGTATGAATCCTCTGGTAGTGATAGGAAGGCTATTCAGTGGTTGTTATGCACTGAGATACAATAGAATTGACTGCAGTGGAGTCCAGTTGCTTAGTTTCTGATCAATCTTTCTATATATAGATTATGCCAATCAAGTCAGATCTTATTAACTTAACATCAAGTATAGGAACCATCTTAACTTTGCTGCCAGTCTTCAACATGTTTACTCAGTAAATTTAGGTAACAGTAAGGTTTGAGCATCTTCTTTATTTATTAGGTATTAGTTATTAGTTATTTGGCTTTATTCAAGTGCTCGTTCATTTATTCATACATTCTCTCATGCCGTAAATTTATTTTGCATTCATTGAAGTCATGGGTTACAATGATGCCTGATAGTGGAAAATTTTCTAAGTTTTTCTTACAATATAAAACTTTGTGTTTTTTTTTGGTTGCATTGAAAACAATCATGTTTAACAGCAGTGAAAATAACCACGCAGATCTGTTAATAAGCAGAAACTTGCGGTGACTGATGTCTTAGGTGTTAAGAAATCAAGTCTTTCTGCACATTTGGTGAGACATGATTGTTGGAATACATTGCTACTTAAGGTAGTTTAAATGTAACTCCTTAATCAAGACGCTTCTATGAAGACACTTTATTTAGTGTATTGTAGTTATGTCTTTCAAATGATTCTGTTCTTGTTTTGCAGAGGGCCTTCTGCTTTGTCATCGTCGGCGTTGTGAGTGACACAATGGATAGTCGAGATCTAGACAGACATTCATGGTGTGGTGCATTCAGTTTCAATCAGTCAGATTTCTTTCTGCCACTCAGCGTTTTGCAGTTGGACCCGGCTGACAGGGCGGTTCTGCGTGTCGCAGGTTAGTCGATAAAGCAGTTTAAGCTTCAAACATTATTTGAATAAATATCAGTGCTGTAAATTTGTTACTCTATGGGGAGAGTAGTTCCTAGTCTTTTTTCATGTTTTTGAAAAGTAGGTGATACATGACAACTTAATGTTCTTATGCACAAGATTATTTTTAATACTGCACTGTGACAGCTTTTGAAGTTCAATGACTGCACTAGAAATTAAGTTGCTACCCTCACTAAGGGCTATATGTCTTTACCTGTGTTTGATAAATGAGCAGAAATTCTCCCAAAATGTATTCACTGCCTGTAATTTAAATCTCGAAGCCTTGCATTGATGTGCAGTTGTTGTAATCTTTTAACTTTGTACAGGGGTGTGTAGTTATTGGTCCCACGAGTTGTCTTTGTTGTTGTATAAGTTTATACGAAGTAAAACCAAGCAACTTAAGTCTCTAGCTGCCAAACATTTTACCTGGAGATGATGTTTTGTTGTTACAACAGTTGATAACAAAGCAAAGCCAATATGCTGAAGTGAACTCTTAATAGCCACTTTAGAAGCAGAGCTTTCAATCTATTTTTATCAGTGCTTTCTGTTTCTGACTAGCCTGTTTGTTGGCATGTGTTTTGTTGGTGGAGGTTTCAGCACTGGAACTTGGCCAGTTATGCCAGTTACTGTGACTGACCAGCCGACAATGTTAATGCACAGTGTTTCCTGGCACAGACTGTTGCAAGGAATTGCAGACTCAGGCCAAGTTTATGGCAGACGGTTATTTATTGATGACTCACTGTTGTCGATTAAGTTAAAGAAGACGTTTGCACTTGCACTGTAGCAGTGAATTATGTGTAGCAGACGTGGATTGATTGGCTGTAGTATGCACTGTACATATCACTGCTCAAGGAAACTTTAATGCATTTTTAGTTTGAATGAGCTTAGACCTCTGAAAAGTGGTAATTAAGCCATTTGCAAAGAGTGAAGGTTTTGTATGAAATTGCTTTTGACAGCAATTTCACAGCAATGGCTCTCTGACATACGTAAAAGATTAATGCCTACTATTTTGAGGTTCTTGGATAGGCTTCCAACAAAGTAGATGTGCATCTCAGAATCACCATCTCATTTTGAGGTGACTTCTAGATCAAAGAGCATTTCCACTGCACACGCCACTGGGTAATGTCGTCTTATTTAGTGGAATCTGCTATGCTATGTTGCAAATATAGCCCCTTGCCTTCTGCTAAGGCAAGGGGCTGGTTTTATTAGAATTCTCCAGCACAACGTGATGATGCATAGAAATTACCAGCAAACAGCAACTGTTTGCAATATTTGGCTTTGTTCGAATGTTAACATGTCCATTTTCTTGAGAATGTCCTGCCATGGTATCTTCAAATGAGTCCTTGGTGGCAGCTGAGCATTTGATGTGTTTCAAATGTCTCATCTGGGAAAGCCAGTTTCATATCTTTGCTACAGTTACGTTTCCTTAAGGATGGCAGCTGCATGTAGCCACTGGAAATTAAACTATGCCATCTGTTTGCTCTGACATGAATTGCTTTTTCTTTGACCCACCTATACTTATATGGTCACTTGGATTTCTGAATTGACCCTTAACTAATTTCAGTCCACTCTCTCTAATCCACTTCAACACTGCAGGTAAGCTAAACTGCCTAACCTATAGCTTTACAATTATCTTAAATTTCCACCTCATCAGTTGAATTAGTGTGACTTGGTAATTGCCTCAAGTCATTTCCTTTGACTGAGACTGAGGTCCACTGGAGTTCCTGTCAACATGGCTCACCTGTTGTTTACTATTTGCATTTGTATGGGTTTACCTGTGGTTATATCGCGTATATTATTGGATGCTTGTATGCTTTCTTCTGTATTTCTATGACAGATTAATTGTATGGTTATTAAAAAGAGCAGTTGCAGTTTCCTGAAAATCGTAGTTTTAGTTCTTGATTTTCTGGCAGTTTCACTTTCATTTTCTCCAGTGACACTTGAAAGTCTTCTCATTTCTGTATTGATGGTTTGTGCTTTTGCCGTGTTGTTTCAGTGGATCAATAGCCTGCAGAATCCTTTGCTAATATGCACATGACTCCTGAATGCTTTTAACAAGCTTACAAATATACTGAACCCTCACTATAACATGATATTTGGGATCCATATCAAGTACCATGCTATGACAAGGGCTGTGTTAAACTGAAATGATCATATGCGTCCATGTATACGTCTCTGTCATGGCTAAAAATTACTTTGGGAATTTTTGTGCATGCATGTGTCATGGCCAAGATGGCTGCATTCCTGTAATGTGTCATTTTTAACTGATTAGTTGTTTACAAGTGGATTTTGCTTTGTCCCCACAGTTTTTGGTTTTTGGGCTTAGATTTTGGAATGCTATCCATGTATCTGTTTGTTCTGCTCAGTTGCTATGTCATTTCTTTCTGAACTTATCCATTCCAAGTGGCTTATCCAACATAAGCTGCCTCTGTGTCATAGTGAACTGATATTCTGAATATTGACTTGATTCATGGCTTCACTTGGTGCACCATTGCATGATGCTTTTGTGCATTAGACTCTGGCATGATAGAAGTTACTAAATAATAATAATAATTAGTACTATTTTAGATCAACGAAGTACATACTAAATGCAAAATAAGCTTTTATTTTGAAGAAAAAATATATAAAAAAGAAATTCTTACTTTATTTGGACATTTAGTTCAAGCTTATGAATTAGTCTAGTCTAGGTTTTCTCAAAAAGTCGGAAAGAACTTTGTATATGCTTCTTGCTGCTGTGCTGTATCTGCTTAGTAGAATATTAGAATATAAAAGAAAGTCCATAGCTGGATGATTTTTATGGGTCCTATAACATGTGTCTTGAACCATCTCAAAGCAGTTATCTAAGCCAGATACAGCTGCAGTAGGCAGTGGAATATTATCCACTTTATCTTCTTCCCTTATTTACTTTACATTCGTACTTACAGCCTTTAATAATTTCTGTGACACAACCTCACAAATGGCAATGCTAGTAGAATCAAATACTTGCATATACCTTAGAGTGTTTGGTACCAGTGAAAATCTATAGTTCTAAATAGGATGCTGACACTTTATAGCAACCAACATGGTATACTATGCCACCACTTGACCAACTATGAGGTTGGCAAACAAAAGATCAATGCAGTGAAGATATATGCACTATATGAGTTTTCTTTCAAAGGACACACATGTACTTGTGTAAATTTATGATTGCGACCATGTTATGCCCAAATTTGCAAGATATCAGTGTACATGTAGGGTATAGCAAAGCTCTTGGTGTATTCAAGATTCTGGCTGTTGACCTAAGTTACTGCTTAGTTACTGGTAGCCAGTGACAAGTCCAAACTTGGCTGATAATTTTGTGCTTGTTGGTTTGAGCTGAACTTGAGGCTTCTGATGGTCATTCTCTGATGCTTGCACAGGTCTGGTTGATTGCTTGCATCTAAACAGGTGGTCTCAAACTCAATTAAGTTTCCATGTAGGACTTACTCTTTATTTCTGCTGCAGTTTAGTATGTTTTGACAGTATTTCCTTTGCATATTATTTTGGCTTAAATGACTGCATGAAGAGGGATGGGCTTCCTGATGTGCAGCTGAGTTGCTTAGGATCTACAGACCAAGGTACATTGTCTGCAGCTGGGTAATCTTTGTTTTGGCAGGGGAATAGATAGGCTTGTCTTTGTAGTGACCTTGACCGTTAGTCACTGGATGAATACCTGCTCAATGTGCACCAAATGGCTGATGGATAGCTAGCCTTGGGTCATCTTCCACCATTGAGGGAATGCTGGGCAGTGGTGTTATTGTGTGCCACCTACCTGTCATTACCCCACACTGTCATGTAGCTTGAAGACTCTGAACATGATGCTCTGTCAAGTATGAATGGGAATCCACTGGTTGTGTTCCACCTATGTGCGTGGCGCTGGTGACTCTGCTAGTTTTCAGTGCATCGTTTTGCATACTGATGAATTTCTGTTCTTAATTACATTTAACATCATCTATATTAATAAAGCGAGAATTCTGTGTGTGTGTGTCTGTCTGTCTGTCTGTTTGACCGGGCTTAACTTCTACAATTTTTCACCTTTTCACTCCAAACCTTCACTGCTGTGTCGGCCTCGGCATCGGACACCCAGTGGAGGGGTTCGCTTACCCCCTTTTCGCCGCTAACATGGTGAAAATCCCCAAAAACTCTACCCAACCGACCGTCCCTCACGCTTCCACTGCAAAGCGGTTCTATTTATGGCGCCGGTATTCCCCAACGTCATTAATAATGCGCATAACGCTTTTCAACTGCCAAGCGGTTCTATTTATGGCGCGGATATTCCCCAACGTCATTAATAATGCGCATAACGAGGTTGTTTACTTTTGCACAAAATTTAATTACGATCGATTCGAACTATATTCATCGTTTTACAGCAAAATTGTATGTTCAAAGACTCTGCTTTACTAATGGCAGTGACGGCTAGATTTTTGGCGTTTTCTTTAACCCGCCAACGCCGGGTTCACCCTCTTCGACTGTGAAGCAGTCAGTCCACGGGAGACTGCGAAGCAGTCGTCGCCAGAGGGCGACTGCGAAGCAGTCAGTCCACGGGAGACTGCAAAGCAGTCGTCGCCAGAGGGCGACTGCGAAGCAGTCAGTCCACGGCAGAGGTCGCAAGACGCGACAAGGCGTATACAACACTGCGAATTCGCTACAGGGATTGAAACTTATAACCCCGGGCAACGCCGGGTAAACCAGCTAGTATATAATATAGGGAGGGCATCTGTGATTAGTTTTCTTATAGTGGCACTGTATGAAATTATAATTACAATTATTCATTAATCCTGCACAGTCTACAGGTGTAGAAATCCAAATGACATTCAGTGAGTGATTTACATTATGTAATGGGTTGTTAACCTAACAGAGTGATGTGTGGAAGAGTTTGAGTGGTGCAGTAATAACGCAGTATGTAGCTGAATGGTATTTCAAGGTGTCATCATCTCTGGACTGTTATGCTTCAGTAGAGAAGACCTATGCTGAGGACTCTTGATGTTTCTATCAGGTTGATTATGCAGCTAATCCATCATCTGCCTTTCGAAAGGATGCACTTCTTGTTCAGGGTGACTCACTGTTACTTAGGGCAAGGACTAGTGACAGACATATTGGTCTGAGGAAATCGGTTGCACAGCATATTTACCATGTCTTTAAAATCTCTGTCTGTTGGAATAAAACAATAAGTTATTTGAACTCAGAGTGTCACAGTAAGTGCTCTGAAACTGCGTTTTTGATAATCAATGCATGGAGCACAAAACTGGTTATAGTACCAGATTTAAGTTACGGTGTAGGACCTCTTCAGTCAGCTTCGCTTCAGCAGCTCTGCAAGAGTTGTTTTTGCGTGTTGTGCCCAGTTGGTCGTCAGTCGCTTCAGCTGCCCGGAAAGATAGGTTCTTCTGTTCCATATATCAAAATGAAAACACAGAGAAAACTGCGCACTGTCCTGCATAGATCCCTTCCTTTAGAAAAGTCTTCCTGTGAGCATCCCCACTATTCCTCTTAACTCAGCCCAAGTAACGTTCTCATCGTTTGTTTGGAACACGGTTTAAATCCCACAGACAGCCACGTTCACACTGCGTTTGAGAGGTCCATAAATTGTGCTATATAAATGCCAAGATACATACATGCCTACATACATAGAATAGAGTAGAATATTCTTTATTGGAACCAATTGTGAACCGCATTTTGGAGTACAGCAACTTAAAGATGTTTAAATGCAAAACACACAACCTGGCAGCCAACACCAGCGCCCATTCCATTGCGTGTATCCATACATTCATTTTGTGTACAGTTCGTCACCATCATCATCAATTCCTGACGCCAGCCATATGGAGGCGATGGGTTCGAATAAATGATCTCCAGTGTCCTCAGTCATTTGTCAAGACCATTGCCCCCTCAGTGTGTTAGTCCAAGTGATGTTATGTCCTCATTTATATTATATCTATCCAACGTAGTCTTGGTCTGCCTTGTGTCTTTTTCCTTCGAATCTTGCATGTAGTGCACTGTGTGAGATTTGGTCAACTGGCATTCTCTCTACATGTCCAAACCATCGGAGTCTTAGTTGAATGACTTTGTCTAACAGAGTTTTTTGGATACCTAATGATTGTCTTATGTCATCGTTTCTTATATTCTGTAGTCTTGAAATCCCTGCGATCTTCGCAGCCAGCTCATTTCTGCTATAAGATATTTTTGCGTTGTCCAACACTCCGATCCGTATACGAAAAGTGGTTGTATCATCTTGTATATTCTTTTGTGTACAGTTACTTTGTGTTATCAGCAATGTTCAGTGCGTTTATAATCACTTTTGCAAATATTTAAAATTATCTGAAATATCTGTTCCCTTAATCAGAATTATGTTCCATTCTGTTCCATTTACGCTGTTCTAATTAGCGCATACAGTATTTTGCAGTGAACCTCGAAGGGCATTTAACGGTTACATTGCATTGCATGAACTTAGCTGGCAGCCTTATTCATTCTGTTTGTGGCCATCTGCTTTTCATGAGCTGCTGTCAGATCATTGAAACTTTTATGGACAGTGGCGTCTGTGGTTAGTTTAAGTGTCATGAACTGATAGTTTATATGTATCAGTAAATCATCCAATTGGTTTATAGGATGTCTACTGTACGTTGTTGTAACTCTGTTGCAATAATTTTATCATAGG
Organism: Allolobophora icterica; assembly: GCA_963556255.1. NCBI lineage: Eukaryota > Metazoa > Annelida > Clitellata > Crassiclitellata > Lumbricidae > Allolobophora > Allolobophora icterica. The sequence continues at coordinate 53,425,614 of OY744604.1, forward strand.
CTGAGTGTTTCAACATCAGCTTTACTGTATCACTGGTTGGATGTTGGTGTTCGGTTGGTGAAACTGTCTGCCTGTGCCAGTGATGCATTTGTAATGAGCTTGACCATTGATTTACTGTTTTGACCACTGATTGTGCCTGTGGTGTGAGGACTATATATATATATATGTATGTATGTATGTAAAATGTAAAGATATATTGCTGCATGTTATATATGTGTATAAATAATTGAGTGCTGTAAGCAGGCATTTCATATGCAGCAGTCTTTTGAAGAAGACTTGAGCTAATTGATCAACTATTCTGTCTCACAGAAAACTGTATTTTATGTACTGTGCTTTTGCTGAACTGGACTCTGTGGCTGTAACTCTTAGACGAGTCTTTCATGCTTTTTCCTCAGTTTGAATTGCATATCTGATGTGAATAAGTGAATGATTTAACTCATGTGAAGCCACTGTCCAGCTGCTATAATGCCACTGTCTGTTTTGCCAGCAGTTCGTGAGCCTTATGCTTGGAAGTTTGACCCTAGTAATAGTACACTGCAAATTTTTAAAAACCTTTTAAAGTAAGCATAACTTAAGTAACGACTTAAGTATATGATGGAGTGAGGCTTGTCTAGGTTGTTTAGTTGTTTTGCTAATTATTGCAGACTACGTTGGAATTTGGAAATCTTAGCTGTAAAATAATATCAATATAATATTGTGGCACAGGGATAATTTCTGTGGCCATCTCCTAAAGAAGCCTTTGCATGACCAGTCTTCTCTCTTGCATCTGATCAGTGTTGCACAGATCTCATTTTGTAACTGAGTTGCTAGAAAGCCTGCTCAAGTGGAATAAACATTGAAATCCCTAGGATGTAACACTGGCCTTTGGGTTGATAGTCCAGCAAGCCAGTGCCTATGTCATTATGCCTTTCCTTATTGTGGCTTGACTGGCCTGTATCATTGTGGCTTGACTGGCCTGTATCAGTCCTGGCTTGAATTTACAGTTGCTTCAAGTTAAGTTAATGCGATGCATGTAAAGTCTGTTGATGCAGAAGGTGTAATCCTGCTTCTATAGCCTGAAAACAGTAAATGTTTCTTTAAATTGTGAAATGTAGTCTTCATCAATGCCCCACTAGGAAGGTTGGCAGTCTCAACTTTGTCAGGTTTGTGAGAGTGACATATTGATTCTTATAGAACTGATGGCAGGAGAAAGACAAGAGAAGAGGTTCAGGCACATCTTGCAGCTGCTGGACATTTAAGCGTTATAGGACTTCTTGCTTTGGACTAAGCCACCGACCCACTATTGATTTTTTTTAAGGACTTTTAAGAAATTGACTAGTTTTGTAATAAATGACTATTTCAGTTGTTATTTTGTTTGAACAGATGAAAGGGATACAGTACAAAAGAAGACGTTTACTAAATGGGTTAACAAGCATCTCATTCGGGTAAGCAGTCTGTGATTAAATGAACATATTAACATAAACATAATGAGCAAGAGGGCGTATTGTTTTATGTACTAGCAGCTGAGCATAACACATCAAGTTATTAACTCTGTGTGAATGTCTACCTTGTTTGAGTTCCTGTTGAATCCTGTTTTGGGCAACCTTTTAAGTGACTGGGTTAAGTCATAGGGATTTTATGAAGTATGTAACCCTTGGCATGCCCGTTGTTTTTAGCCTTTGTTCTGACCTCGACCAGATAAATTTGTTGGTTCATTTAGCTCCTTAGCGATAAAAACCTTATGTTTCATCAAACACTGAAGATGAACTTTAAGTGTAGACTTGAAACTTCCCTTGAAATGAGTTTTGAAATAAAGATATACAAGTTCTCAGTTTTGTTTTTGGAGATGTGAATGCAGTCATTATTTTTTTGCATTCGTGATGATTAGAGACTGGATTTGAATCGTGCATATGTTCTCATTTGAAGGTGTGTTTTATAGTGGCAAGTGATTTTATGGTTCAGATCTGTTTCTGCTGTACAATTTCTTTGGAACTGGGACTCTGTGAAGAATATGATAAACTTCTCTGCAACTGGTTTTACTAACTGTTGAGATGTGACACCAGAACCTCCTTTTATAAGACTGTGGCAATGAAGGTGTGCATAACAGTCTAGTGGTTAGCATGAGGTCGAGAGGTCAAGGGTTCAAATCCCACCAGGGTAGAAATTTGAGATTTTTGCTCCATCTGTACCCCTTGCCAACTCAGCTGTAATGAGTAAAATGACAGTACACTGTTGGTGGGAAGGTAAGACGGCTAAGGGAGATCTGGCCACCAGCCCCCATGCTGAGACTAGGAATATGAAGTTGCTAACACTTCAAAACCATGTCTGCCTCTCAGGCTGAATGAAGTCATTTTCTGAAGCTGAACTAAGTAATATTGGATCCATATTCCCAACCATGTTATGCTTGAATTTGTCTTATAACAAAGCATGTTATGATGGGGTTCTTGTTTGTTGTGTTGAAAGATCATTTTGACTTTTGAAACTAATGGTGTTAAAATATCTGCTTTAAACTGGATTCCTTTGAGCAGTTTAATAATTGCTTGTTTTGCTGTACGACAATGCATACGGTAGAATGATAAATATATTGTCTATTGTTTTGTCTGCCCGTTAGCATTGGCATGCCGGAAAGGTTGGTTCAAACAAGTTACCTTAAGCTACATCTGGTGTAGACCAGTCATTTTCTCTTATCAAATTGTTGCTTTGAGGGGCTTTTTTTTATGAAGTTTTGTTTAACTTTTATGCTTGAATTCTTGTTGCTGGTTCATTATGTGTTGCTGGTTCAGATTAATTTTTGTTGAACACATTCCACGTAATCTATTGTATCAGTTTATAATTTATTTCTGTTTTTATTCCTGTGTGTTGTAAATTTGTCAGCTTTGTCACAGAGCTGGTTTGGCTTCTTCTCTGATTATATTGTCTTAAAATGACAGTGTAATTGAGAAGTTGATGCAGATCTCCTACGTGTATCGCTGTTCATAATGGAGCTTTCTATAAGAACTAATTTTTCCAAGTCATTGAGGAAATTGTTCTTGCTGGCTTATTGCCATGTAAGAATTGCATGCTGGATGCCAAATGATGCGATTGAGTACACTTGTTTATGTCATGGGCAGCGTGCAATGGTAATAAATAATTTATTGCCACTAAAACTGACTGGTTTTTGACATACAAAGCTTAGATAATTTACTGAAGTTTGTTATAGTACACTATAAATAAATTTCAGTAATCTGTCTAAGCTTTGTATGTCAGAAACCATTGAGTCTACTTTGATAATTAATAAAAGGTAGACCTTAATGGCAGCTGTTCATTCCTTGCTCAACCTTATCTTACAGCTGCAAAGTTAGGTCTTTGCTTATTTTGTGCCATGCTCTGCTCTACCAGATTAAATATTAAGATGTTATGTAGTATGGTTATAAAAGTCTTACCCAGTCTTAAGTCTGAATGTAATTAGATATGGGTGTAAACTGTAGAGATGTGGAGTTGGAGGCAGTGTAATTATCTGCTGTTCCTGGTCATTTTGGTGGTAATCAGAGATCTAACAACCAAATTTCAGTAGCAGTCCAACTGCTATGATAATACTTTATTCATTGCTCATTAGTATCAGTAGACCATTCCTTATTGATATGTTACATATTGCCATGAAGCCATAAAACTCCACAAAGTAAGGGACCCCAAAGGAGCCAAGCTATGATGTAGTAGAACTATAGTGAGACTTCAGTTTACTTGCAATTTTGGTAATTGTTCTCTAGGTGTGCTATAATGGTGGAGCTCTGAATGTAATACTCTAACTCATTGCAGGTGCAAACAACCCACTCCCCTCAGCTGCTCTTTTAATGTGTCAATGTTTTCAGCTGTTCATTCCTTCTAACTATATATTAATTAGCCAGTTTAAGATAAGCTGCAGACTAATAGTCTGCTTACCTAATCAGGTCATTGAAATTGGATGACTGATTTACAAAGAACCCAGCAGAACAATCCTCTTCAACTTCATGTTGTTCATTGCTTCAACCTATACTTTTCTTTTTCATTTACCTCTGAATATTTAAAATAGAAAAGTGAAATGCTGAAATTTAACAAACTTTTACAAGCACACTGAGCACAGTTCAGTTTTAATTGAACCTGATCTACGTAGTGGCTTTTGTGGTGCCACTGTCAATTGCATGAGACATCAGCAGGTGGTGTCCAAAGGAATTCCAGAAGGTAGAGAGAGCTATTGAGTGATGTGCCAACCATAAGAAAAAGTGCTTGTTAAGAGGAGAGGAGCATATTACAGGAGTTGTGCCAAATGGCATTTCCCATATCTAGTGGCATGCTATGTTGCAATATGTCTGATTAAAGAAAGATGTTTAAAAACAAAGATAATAAAAAGATAAATAAAAGATAATAAAAACAAAGATATTAAGGCTGTAAACAGGATAGAAATTAATGTAATAAACATGTGTAAAGGCTGTCAATAGTGTTGTGCAAAGTCTTTTGGAAATTCAAGGAAAACAGAAAATAATTAAGTCAGGTTTCAGTGTGTAATATGAGATCTGTGGAGAATCGAATGTGTATGAATAGGGAACCAGCAAAATCAAACAGCCAAAAGTACATTCTTTTCCATTATAAATACATCAACCTGCTTTTAATGGAACCGAACTGCTAATTAAGAACTACTCTTCTCTGTGGAATAGTGTTTTATATCTGTGCATTGTATGAGTAATGCCTAGATTTTTCTAGTTATTTCTATAGTAAATATTTGTGTTTTGTTTGATGTATCAGTCTGTGGCTGGAGGTAGATGTGAAAGATAGGCAGCTGGAGAGGATAAAAAGTTTCTTCTGTATGGGTGATGGTTAGTCAGAAGAAAAACCTTTGTATATCTGGTGTTTGTTTATAGTATTCATAATTTTTTCTTCTCAAGGTTCTATGACCCATTTAATATCTTCTGATTCAAACAGATCTGTCTTTTGAACTGTCCAACATCACTGTAATTGATTATGTGATTACTGTTATCAGACTAACTGCTCAACTGTCACTTTCAGTTCCAGTTAATCACAGTAATAAATCTGAGGCACCTTTTGCTGCATTGCCCCCCCCCCGGACTGTGCTATTGAGCATTGTTATTATGGTCAGAACCACTATTGTGACTTCAGAACATGACTTCTGTTGAGTCATGTTGACCTAATCTGAATAAATTAATGTCTGATATTAAATATTTATTCTGTCTGGGAAAGCTGACATTAGTAATCACGTGTTATGACAGAATGACTAGTAATTGATGATGTATGAAATTAGCCATGGCTTCATGAGAAATTAACTAAAACCAGGCAGGCTACAACACGAGTGAAAAATTAGAATATGCTGGTGCCTGAGAGAGTTAGCCTATGGGTGGTAGAACCGGTTTCAATTTCTGAGGTTGCCTTGAGCCTAGTGCACCTGTGAATGTAGGGGGCTTAGGCTGAGAAACCCTATCCCTAAAATGAATTTGACTGATGCATGAAATGCTAATTAAAGATTATTTATGTAAGCGACCTATTCATTACAGTGCTCGGCCACCAACTGTGACTGCTTCACCTTGCCTCCATTGGCAGCTTGCAGCCCTAGAGATTTGCAGTGGTTCAGGTCAATCAGGTGTATGGTAAAGTAAAGTATTGGCACTTCTCATCAGCTGTAGTGATCCTAGGACTGTATTCTGCACTTGTTAGAAGCTCAAGGATTTGAAAACTGCCCCAATGTTGTTTCCACTGTGTATTGATGTACTTGATATGTAGATCAGGTCAAGCTGGCTTGACCACTTCACCTACAGTCTTGTATGTTTGTACATGGATATTCATATGGTCACTTTTATAAACTTCTCAAAGGCATTTCTAAGAACTTTTGATAATCTGCTTAAATTTTGTGAACTTGATCTGTTTTGAGGAAGTGATTAGAGTGCCTCAGATCATTGTGCTAAGTAGGTTTACTCAGGTGGTAATATGGTGGTATTTGCTGCTCCACTCCTCTGGAGAACTGATGAGTAATTCATTCAATCAAGAGCAGAAGGAAATGGAGACTTGATAAGCCTACATACAGGCAGAGTGAAGTTTAGCCAAACTGTGTGTACATGGTTTTCGTTTTCATGTAGGTGGTTTTGATAGCAGAGACATTCTTTAAGTGGACACTCTTAAGAGTTGTCTGGCAATTTAAAGACACAGTTGTTTAGCTACAATGCTCAGAGTCACTATAATAAAAACTTCGCCATGGGCTACAGCTAGAGTGATTTCTTGCCAGTGTCTAAAGTTCTAGGCACATGTGTCATGCGATGTTCAAGATGCTATAGTTTTACAGTGGAGCTTCTTGTTTTGCTTCTCTGTCTATTGCCCATACCAGTCTAGTGTGGTTAATAAGTCGTCTCTGAGTCATCAGCCATTTGAAGTGATGGTACGTCAAGAGGTAGAGAAGCTCTTATGCACTTGGTTTCGTGTATGGTCTTGTTCACTGTCCACTGCCTGCCTTGATGATGATAGGGGTGATGCACCATATACAGTAGAAAATTTCAGGGGAAGAAAAATTGAATATAGGGGAAACAGACAATCAGAAGCAACATTTCACAAAGACAGCTTAATACAATGAAGATGTAAGTAGTAATAATTGGGCTTGAATAGCCCTTAATAAACGTTATGCATTAAATATTTGTTTGACATCTAAGCTACTGTTATGGTGTCGCACACATATAAAAAATTAAACAAAATTGTTTATTATTGCAGACCAGTGACCATAGCTTCACTGACCACCACCTTAAGAACCCTTGTAACAGAAAAGTCTGCTTCTTGCTATTGCGCCTTAACTTATGTAAAATAAATATCCTCTGCAACTTGTCTTTGTTGAGACTGGTCTGATGCTAGGGGAAATATCAGGTGGTGCTGCTTCTGTGCAATCTTAGGCAACTGCAACTCTCTTGTTGCCTTACTTAGGTGGTGCCAGTACTAACATAGTATGACCAGGCAAACCAGTGGGTCTAGAGCAAGGACATTTGCTGTACCTGTCCCAATAGTATGGAATGTTTTGCCTGTTGTGCTTTGGGATCCATAAATATCTCTGGAGAGCTTTTGATAGATGTTAAAGACTCATAAATTTGTTTATGTCACCTTTTTAGCATTTAGTTACATTATCTTGTGCATTACAAACTAATTCTAACAACAACAACAACAACAACAACAACAACAACAACAACAACAACAACAACAACAACAACAACAACAACAACAACAACCACAACAACCACAACAACAACAACAACAGCAGCAGCAGCAGCAACAACAACACCAACAACAACACCAACAACAACAAAAACAAAAACAACACCACCAACAACAACAACAACACTTCCTAATGCCAGCCATTTGGAGGCGATGGATATGAATTAACGTTCCTTTTTCATATCCAGTGCTCCTCTCAATGGCAGTCCAAGTGTTGTTATGTCTGCTTTTATGTTGTCTGTCCAGCGCAGTCTCTGCATTTGTTTCTATTTCCTTCAAATCTTGCATGCTGTGCAATGTTTGCATCAGTTGGCATTCTCTCTGCATGATCAAACCATCCAAGTCTTTACTGATTGACCTAGTCTCTAGAGAGAGTTGTTTGGATACGTAATAATTGTCTTAATGTCGTTATATCTAATTTTCCAACTCCAATTTCTAATTTTGACAGTACCAAACCTTGATAAATGAAGAGGGTGATGCTAATCGTGTTCTTCATGATAGTGTCATTAGTGGCTAAACAGAAACTATCTTAGATAACTGCCACCTTGTCTCTTCACAGTTCCTTGACTCTTGCTCTGCGTCACAATTTAATGACAGTCTATGGTTCAAACTGGGGCAGATGGAAGTAAAACAGAAGGCAGATGTGGACAGGATGCAAGTAAATATGTCACTGCCATGCATGTTGATTATTAGGGTGGATTTACTGTCTAGTATGTTAATGGCTGCTACTTACAGGTAAAGTTAATGGTAATCAAAGATAACTTTATAATTAATTACTCATGTCTGTGTTAATAAATATAACAGAACTGCTTATTATTACTGCAAAACTTGCAGAGGCATCACTTGATTACCATATACATAGTTTATGCCAAGTTTGGGTGGTGGATGGATGGATGGATTGCACACTTTAACGAGATCTTATGGCATCAAAGTGTACTGTAGTAAGCTCCTCAAGCCAGTGTGGTACATCTGCTGTGTGTGTACATCCAACTAGAGCAGAGGCATATAAGTTGATATATCATGGATTGGCTTCCAAATAACTCTTAACCACAGTTCTATTTTTGATTTGGAATCAGTAATGGATTGGTTGTCAAAAGCAATTTGGAAGCCAGTCCAGTGTGTTTTTCATAAATTGGATGGGGAACAATCTGAATGTTTATATTGGTATAGATTCATTGTCTTGTGCTCTTCTGTCATTTCTAGGGTGACCTTATTTAGTTTAATGCTTTCAGTTATGCAAACCTTAATTTGTTGATTATTGTTGTCACAGATAATATATGGAGAACTGTAGAAGTAATTCTGTATAGTGCTTGTGCCATGGAATGTAAATTGTGTGGTACACTTGCTTTAACAACTTGTAAGAATTTAAAAACTGATGCAAGAATTCATGAATTTATATTTAGAATCTTTTTCATATGGTTGTAGTTTTATGATTTTTTGTTGATGTTGAGTGGTAATGCAGTGCTTTTATAAAGGGTTTGTTTGTTGATGTTAAGTTTTAATATCTTGCTTATAAGGGATAAAGGAATGATGATTTAGAGCTAACATTGGGCTTTCCAGTTTCCTGCCTTTAGCCTGCTGAACCAAGGCTTGCTTTACAGGTTAAAGATTGGCTTTGGTTGAAGGACAGCCTTACGCTTTTATAACCAGTAGATAAGAAAACCGCTTAGTTGGGTAGTGCTATCTATCTTCGAGTTGATATTCATCAACTCGAAGATACATATTATTATTATCATTATGAATAGGTTGAAGCTGCACATCAATGCTTAAACAGACTTTATTGCATTACATGCTAACAGTTTGTTGAAGACTTTATAATTGAGAAGTATTACATACATATTTAAATATTATGCTTCTGCTTTTGAAGAAGTCTAGCTTGAGTCAGAAGGGTTTTGGTATAAATTATAGCTGTAAACAAGACAGAGTGCATTTATTAAGGTGTCCTTCTCTTGAGTAAGTGGACCTGAAAATTACATTAATTGCATTTAATACAGTATTTCTCCAATGGCTGAACTGACGGTGCTTTAGGGAGAGAAAATTTATTGATCACTGGAAGAAATGCTGTAGTAATATTATTCCAAAGGCACAGAAACAGCTGTTAATCGACCAAATCCAAAGAGACTTAGAAATTAAATCACCAGGAAGCCAATGGTTCCCCATAAAGTATCCTCAGTAAACAAAGTGATAGTCATTCCAAGAAAAGGAGAAAAATTGAAACAACTGCTGCAGCAGTTAAAACAGATGTTCAGAGATGGAGAAATCCTAAATAAATCCTCTGGACTCAAATGTGGCTCCACTTCTGATCAATACCTTTCCAGAACGTGTCTCAATGTCTCCAATGCAACTTTTTGAAAGCATCTTTTCAACTGATAGCATTTGATGTTTAACAGCTCAGTTTAAGAAACCTCTATGCCACTGGAGATGATATTTCCAAACTGGCTTCAAATTGGATGTAGATGAAGTTCACAAGTTTATTGGCATAATTCTTAAGTCTGGATATCATTGTCTATCAATTGAGTATGACTACAGGACTACTCAGGACCTGGGATGCAATCTAATGGCAAATGCAATGCCTAAAATCAGGTTTCAGGCAATGAAGAAGTACTGCCATATAGCTGATAACAGATCTCTTGGCAATTCTAGAGTGCCACTATAAGATCAGCTAAACAAATCTTCGATGCAGGGTTGGTTTTTTTTAGAAACTCAGCGCTGACGAGCCCATGGTGCCTTACTATGGACATAATAGGGTAAAGATGTTCATAAGAGCCAGTCAGATTTGGTTCTGTGATCTGGATGCTTAAAAATAATGTCTATATCAAGCCACATTTTCTTGGGGCAGCAGTAGTCAGTCGGCGGAAACCTTGGTGAGCACATTGTTATGAGTTTTGCCTAATTCATCACAGAAAAAGCATAGTTATTACATCCTATACTTTTTTACCAGGTACTATCTACTGTCTAAGCTGATAGACATGGGAACAAGAGCAACAGGTACTGTCGGTGGAGGGAAACTGGTGCATTGCCTCTGAAGGTGAAAGAAAATGTTAGGAAATCTAGAAAGAGATGCAGTTGAGTATACTTGTGATTAAAAAGCCACATATTAAGCATGGTGGGAAAATAAAAGGTTAATATGTCAGTGAAGGATGGGATCAGTGTTGGAAGATGGAAAATGACCCAAAGCCTCAGTGTATAGTAGATGGCAAAAAATTGGTCCAGACCAGAAGAGCTAGTAATGATTGTGGAGATGATGCAGTGAAGACTTGAGTGGAAATGGGAAATTGGTTAAACTAAGTCCGCCTTAGCTGACACTCGTCATCAAGTCGTTTTGGTTGAACATGAAAGATGAGGTCCATACATGTTCACATTGTTCAGGTTTGTGAGAATAGTTAATTATCATGACATTTAATATTGGGCTTTTTACATCTCAAGGTGCTGCCTATGCAGGCCTAAACGATGTAAAATGTGAATATAAAAATAATGTACAGATAACTAGAAGAGTGTCCAGTGGTGGGATCGTGCACACACGTGGATCTGAACGAATGAATTCCTCTGCAGAGTTGGCAGATGACTCCCATGTTTAGAGTTCCAGGAGCAAGTTGCCTTGGTAGTGTAGAGTGACGACAGGTCACAGCAGCCATCCGTGATACACGATGCTGCCACGGCTCAGTGGAACCTCTTTGGTCATAGATGACGCAGTGTCCAGAAACCCATCTAAATGTCTGATTTGTGCAGAAAAGATCTTCATGCCTGCCGTTGAGTAGTCAGAGGGCCAGTTGTGACTGATGGCTTAGGTCATGCCCAGGACCTGTGATGCTCCTTATTCACTGAGACAAAAATTACTTCCTAGCTGCAGACAGCATATTCAGGTCTGTAGACCTGAATATACATTGTTATATAATGTTAATTTGTTAATCTATTGGTCTCCATAAAGATGTCTCTTACTACATGTATTTAGTTTTTGTTAGTCACCATCCACTTGGAAGACCATCCCTTATCATAATATGCAAAGAAATATTGTGAAAGTATTTTATATCAATGGTGGAAACAAAGAACTATTCCAAAACACAAACTAGGGCTGTACCGAATAGTTGATTATTACTATTCGGCCGAATACGAATAATTGGACCAACTATTCGGCCGAATATGAATACGAACAGTGTACAAAATAGGTCTACCGACAACATTCAAAATTTCAAATGTAAGCAAGAGTTTCAGTTCAGTAAATTTAATACATAAACTAAAAGTAAACAGTTAACTACATGTAATTTTTGTATCCTTCTGCCAGTCTGTGTGAACTAGGAATGGAACTAATTTAACTAAACTTGGAAATTATCACTTACTTAACGTTCACTCCACTCGCTATACAGCCGCATATGCAGAAACAGATGTCACGTGACTACTATTTGTATTCGGTTCGACCGCTACTATTCGGCCGAATACCGAATAGCTATTTGGCCCACTATTCAGCCCCGAAGCGAATACGAAGCGAATATTCGGTACAGCCCTAACACAAACACTGCAGTAGCAAACATCCAACTATATAACAAATTATGACGTAAGTTCTGCATTGAGACATACAATCCGCCAAAGTGGCACTGAGTGTGAGACAACCGCCAGTAATAGGTGACAGTGACATCAAATAGTTGACCAAGAACATTCAGTGGCAGAATCAAGACCTGTAAAAGAGATTCATTTTATTGCATTGTTTTAGTGTTATGTTGTTCATAGGCAACTGTAGTTTTGTTCTTCTGGTTTCATTCAGTATCTTAATTATGTGTTTGATCATCTGTCAAAGGTTCAACATTACCTCGTCGAAGATCTCTTTGAGGACCTTCGCAACGGTTTAAATCTTATCAGTCTTCTAGAAGTACTCTCACATCAGACATTCGTAAGTAATAATTTATTTATCAGTGATTTTAATACACACTCTTACTCTTTAACACATGTATGCAACCAGCATGTTCCATGCAGCACACAGCCCTCACAAAAGTTCTGTGTAATGTAAAGAGGAATTACGTAATACTGTTTCTACTGTTCATTACAGCACTGTTCGTTTTACATTACTTTTGAAAGTTGTTTTGCATATATTTGCATAGTAATAGGCTTTGAAGAACATGGCTGCTTTCGGATTTCCTGAGTGTTGTCTCAAGTGGCATTTTCTTGATGTTCAGGGCTTAAGTGTTGTAGTAGCCATCATGTCCACATGTTGACTATAGAGAGGATCTTGAGTATGTATGTCTTTGGATAATGTACAACATATGCCTACAATGCCCTACATGCTCAAATTATGTCTAGAAATTTAATTTCAAGTTCTTTTGCAATGTAGCACATAACTTAGTGCTGGACATGACTGCTTAGGTATAAGAACCGGTGTTTAGGTGTGAATTTCTTTTCTTAATGGATTCCCCACTCCTGTATAGTTTACAGAAATCTGTAGCCCTAAAGTTCTGCATAACACCTTCTTATTTATATTAATACCTTGATGTCTTTTCCTTCTCATGGCTGGATTGTTTCATTTCGATGTATTCTTGAACGGGGGTCTGCAGTGAAAGGCAGGGAGGTGTGAGGCAAAACTGTTAAGTGTGCAGTGGATGGACACTGATGATGGTTATAATATATGCAAGGTGGATTACCCTGGATGATCAAACAAGTTAGGGGCTTGCTATTGACACCAACAGGTTTTGAGCCCATGATGAACATAGAGAAGGAAGGAGTAGAGTTTAATGATTTCCTTGACAATGAACTGAATGATTTACTGTTTGTGGGGTTTGGAGCAGTGACTTAGTTATTCTGTCATGATTTCATTTATATTTTCAGCCAAGGGAGAGGGGTTTAATGAGATGTCATCGAATGCAAAATGTACAGACGGTTTTAAGTTACCTTCAACGTAAAGGGGTAAGCGGTTGGTTTCACTGACATAAACAGTTCTGTTACTTTACATTGAATTTGACAAAAATGTTTGGTTAATTAGTTTATAGTTTTGAGTAATTTATGTATGATTCCACATTTTATAGTTAATTTTGGGTCTCCCTTAGATTTTTTTATTCTTTTAAATAATAGTTTGATTCATGTACTTCCCTCACTGAGGCCCCACATGTCCATTTTCTGACCGCCATTCAGTGGCCCATATATTCTACATGTGTCGCTTCTAACCTCGTCCATTCAGATAATGCTGAGACTGAAGTTGTATACAATCTGTGACTGTTAAACCACAGAATCAAGTCAGGGGGCATTAGCTATCTGCAAAAGACAGGTCTGTGTATGTTGGTGACTTCCCAATAATTGGGCCTTCTGTTAGTTCTAAGCATGTGAAAGTTGTATTCACACATAGGGGAAAGCTTCTAAGCCAGAGACCCCAGTGTCATTTAGTATGCAGAATCAATGCCAGGCACAACACCAAGAAGTCATGAAAGAAATGGGGTTACTGCATAGTACAGGACAGTGCACAATGGCTGATACAAAGGCTAGGAGTTCTTGGTACAAAAAGTTACCCAATCTGAGGACTGGAATGAGCCATCTGACACTGACAATGCATTGACCAAGATGGAGGGAAATGCTTCATTGTCATGGGTTCCTGTCTTTCACTCTCTGTGACTATAGCCTCTGCCTTCTACTCAAGTCAGTCAGTCAGTCTTGGGTCTTGGCCTCATTACCATCACTGATAAAGGATAATAAGAAATATGAATGGCTCATTCAATATAGTTTTATTGAAAACCAATCAGAATGACAAATGAAATCTATCTGATAGAAATTTATGCCATCTATTTTATTTGTTCTGCTAGATCAAGATGGTGAATATACGTGCAGATGAAATTGTTGATGGCAATCCAAAGCTTACGCTCGGTCTCATTTGGACGTTTATTCTGCATTTCCAGGTAGGTCAACTTTGTGTTCCTAAAAAGCACTCCTCTCTGATGCATCTTTCACGTCAGCCTCTCACATCATACATGTGGGAATGCTGAAAATTGGGCACACAGGATTTAGTATGAGAAGGTCATGTTATCAAGTCCTAAGTAGTAATAGGTTTAAAATATTTGCTACAGTTTGTTTGAAAAGTATGGTTGTGTTTTTTTGTACTCCATTTGTATTAGAAGTTGTTATGGTTAACAGTTCAGTTAACCATGGAAGTTCGATTTTGTCCTTGTTGATTTTAGAGTTGATCTGAAATAGGGATGTGACTAGCTTTTTCTTGTTTGGCATTATCCTGTGTATTACTTTTGCTTACTATGAGATTACAGTAGGGAATCAGAGTTGTTGGAAGAGTCATTTCTTTTTTCATGCAAACGACGATGTAGTAAGCAAAAATTCTGAACGTATTAAAACAGCACCTGGTGCAGATGTGATCAGATCAATTGCATGCTTGACTATTATTGAGGTATTGATCAGTGTGGCCTCTAGTGAGATTGATGCTCTATGTTTCTTTTGGTACGTTGTTTACATGCAACAGTAATTGCTGTCTGTGCCAGTAGAATGTGTTGCTGGTTTGAATCAGGATTATGGACCAAGATATTAGCTGGACAAGTGTTGTGCTTGGAACTTTTGTACATTGATGGACGAAAATCTAAATCTGCTCTTTATCTGAAGTTCTTAAGTACTTGTATGCAAGAAAGTTCCTGAGGTTCTATCTGTATAGGTATAGGTCTTGTGTTTGGTAGCAGACAATGGGGAGTTATGCTAGATAACTCAGTCTAACAAATACACTCTGGCTTTGTTGTGTATAGTATATTTCAATCTCTACTACCCAAAAAGAACAGAAAATTATAACACAGTAGGAGAAATAACTAATCCAAAGTTATTTTTAATTAACATTATCCATATAAACAGATACAATTTTATAAATTCTAAACACTAGAGAAAGCCTAAGAGTTCGAAGTCAACTAAACAATTACATATAATATAACAAAGTAACTTTACACTGTACGTGGATCCCAAGGTTTGGGTAGAGCAAGATGCAAGGAATCATTTAGGGCTCATATACACTTGGCGCTGATTTGTCATTCAATCAATCAATCAATCAATCAACAGAATTTGTATAGCGCCCCTTCAAGGCAACTACTCAGAGGCACTCCCAACCCAAGCCCGGTCAAAAAGGAAAGTTCACCTAGAACTTGTCAGCATGTTGTTTAGTTAGCTGACCCTTGGACTTGATAAGATACCCTAACTCTGAACCTCTGTCAATCTCCCAGCTGCCTTGCACCCAGACTACACTGTCGTCAATATACGTTGAAACACATCAGAACTCTGTCTTCAACTCTGTAAGGCAGTTGAAAATCCCTCCCTGGGACTGTCCACACGGATTTTATCTATACCATATCCTGTCTAGGACCTTTGACATTCCAATCCTGACTGGTATGGTGTTGTACCGTCTTGTCTTGAAGGCTGAGATGTCACAAGAGTAACTGGAAAATGGTGCACGCTGCCCCTTATCCTTAAGTGTCAGTGGGATGGGGAAAGGTTCTTTTCACTGTAAGGATTTGGGTTACAAATGGCTACATATATAAAATTATAACTATAACCATGCTTCTATACATCAGTAGTGTACATCAGGAACTAAATACATACAAACTAAATTAGGCTAAATCAGCTTACTCAGATGTTATCTATTTAACAATGCAGATATCCAACGCATATAGAGCGTAGGGTCTGTACTATGCGTCTATGCACCAATGTCTGTACAGCTGAAAAAAATTAAATTCATGAAACTGATTAGGCTAACTGAATAAACTGATGCTATGTACCCTAGATTTTGAACTACTATGCTAGTTCACACATCCTCAGAATATACTATAAACATCTATATATAAAATGGCATGAACCCACACACTACTAAACAATCTGAATAATAGTGGGCTAGGCTAAATATCTCAACTGAATGCTACAACAGTCATTCATGTTGTCTGTTGGCCAACTTTTACGGGCATACCTGATGTATTTGATGTATATATGTCTTTTCAGCCTTTTCTGTCTGCTTGTCTTTTGATCTACCAATGCTTTTTCTCAAATTTCAGATTGCCTGTTTTCTGCTGGCATTTTGCTATATACTCTTCTATTTGTCCCTCTGCTTTTCTGTTCTGCAACCATTTCAATGGTAGATTGCTATCTGTTGGTCTTATTAGTGTGTCCTGCTATGGACTATAAATCAACAGTCATTTCTCACCTGTTTACTGTCACCTTCATTGCTGTTTTTCTTCTAACTGTTGATCAGTTTTGAAGCCCTTTTAGAGTAGAGAAATGTGTCTAAATGCCTAGATAGCCTTGTCATACTTCTGACTGCTTATAAATAATTTCAGCCTGAAATGTCTGCGGTAGTCATGGGATTCAGCCTAATATCATTGCAGATGTAGGTTGACTATAGTAGTCTGAATAACAGCTATCATAACGATTTGCAGATACTCATGCATAAATTTATGTCAAAGATCTATGCAATCATAGCTGCCAGTAACCAGCGATCTGACAAGAATCGATTGGTGATAAAGACACAGTAAGACAGAGTTCCACATGAATGATTCCAACTTCGTTTCAGCTGGGCTATATTCCCAGTGTATTCCGAGTTATTCAAGAAAGCATGGCTTACTTATTTTAGCCACTTGAAATTCAAAGTGTAATTAGAGGGGGCTGGAAACTTTGGCATACAGAAGAGGAGGGTTGGTTACTGGTGCACTTGGACCAGCAGCAAAGCTACTGACTGCTGAACTGTCGCTTAGGTTATGTGTGCACCTCCTGTCATAGGCTACTTTTCTGGGCTGTACTGATATCAATTAAGGTCTCTCTTTATTTAGGAAGAGTCTGGGGGGATTTTTATAGTCTGTTCCAAATTTCTGGACTAATATTTTAAGCTTCCTGCAATAGATCAGCAATTACCTAACCATCCAAAACAGGAAGAGATCTCTTCTGAAATGAGGTCGAAGGCATAATGTAATAATAATGTGGTAAAACATTTATACAGCGCCCCTTAAGAACCTCTCTTAATAATTTATGAAACCTTTCTTATCAGCTATTTTGCTCGTGTAGTGCACCTCCTGTTAGCCACACCATTTTGTGATTGCTCTTGCTTGGATGGCATGTTGTCTTTTTCTCTGAGACCAATCTTAGTTATGCAAGGGACCCACAGTTCAAGTTTACACAACATTGCTTTTTGGGATATTGCTTATGCAAAGCATATTAACTGCATGTACATACAGCTGGCAGAAGCTTAAATAACCAGCTAATACATAGGAAACAGATTCAATTGAATTTCAGTTAATTTGAATTTGAATCTCAATTCACCCACCATTTTATCTTCGTAAGCCACTATGACTTTCAGCATCTGCATGAGTCATACCCTATTTTTTTAAATTTTGAGAGCCAGTGTCACGTTTACATAGGCAAGTAGTTGGTTGACATTTAATCACATGGATGATGCACACACAACAACGGAATGATGATGATGTCCATGAGGGTATCTGTGGATGATCATAAATTATGAACCAACATGAACACTATGCATCTCATATTGTTAATGGCACCAGCTGCTGAACTCAGAGACATGAATTTATTCTGTCATGTCATGTTGTTGTTTAGCTACAAAGACTGATGTACTGTCCACCTTGTACAACGTCTTTGTATTGTGCTTGTTGGATCGATTGTTGGCGTGGTGGATAGATGGATGGATGGAGGGGTGGATGGGAAGATGGAGCAGTTTATGGACGGACAGAGGGATGGAAAAAAATATAGATGGATAGCAGAATGGATAGTAAGATAAAAGGATGAATGGAAGACTTGTATGACAATATAGAATGGATAGTTTAGCTAATAAGAGTATAGATTGATTGCTCCATCAGTGCGTCAATTGATCTATTGGTGGATGGATGGTTAAACAGACTGATGGCAATAATAATTGGTAGGTGGTGGATAAATGCATATATAAGTGGATGCATACAGAAAACGGAATACGACATGGATGTATATTATCCACATAACGACCTACGGTTCTCACAGAGTTGTCCATAAACAACACAGAGGAACAGATGCTAAAATTTCTACAAGAAAAGGTAAGAGATGCTATCAACAAAATGAAAAATTATAATGCACCAGGCATGGATGGAATCACTATAGAAAGTCTACAGATAGAGGAGGAGGAGGAGAAACAGTTGTTAAAGCTATACATACCCTTGTTACAAAGATTAAACAAGAGGAAGAAATACCAGAAGACTGGACAGAATTGACAATCGCCTCTATATACAAAAGAAAAGGAGATCCACAAGATTGCAAAAATTACGAAGGCATTAGTCTACAGAGCATTCCAGGAAGAGTTTTCACCAAAGTGATACAACACAGAATGAAGCAATATGTGGAGAGAGCACTTGGAGAGAACAAGCCGGGTTGAGCCCAGGAAGAAGCACAGTTGATCAACTATTCATAATGAGACAGATCTATCTATACTAGAAAAAACAGCAGAGAGAATGCCAGTTGACAGAATTCCACACAATGCACTACATGCAAGATTCTAAGAAAAAGGCCAGGCAGACGAAGACTATGCTGGATCAATAATATAAATGAGGACATAACATCACTTGGACTAACATGAAGGGAGCAATGGACTTAGCAAATGACCAAGGACGACAGATATCATTTTATTCGTACAAATTGCAGTCGAATGGCTGGCGTCAGGAAATGATGATGATGATGATGATAGTGAACTAACAGATCATCACGATTTGATGAGTATGCTGATTTGCTGGTGACAGGTGGAGGAATTGACACATGTGTCGATACATGGAACAGACTGGAACCTTTGTGTAATTTTCACCATGTTTGTTTAGCAAAAGATGTTGAGGGAAGAGATCCTGCTTCTGCTGCTCCTTAGTCTGCTGACTAATGTCTCTGACGGATTGCCAGTAACCTCTGCCAGTCTGCCTGTACGTCAGTGCATCTGTAGTTTTGATGCTGTAAGCAGAAGGGTGATGAAGAATGAATCATAAACACAGGTGAAGTTGAATGGTTAAGGTGTCAGATTGTATTCAACACATGTGATGGTTAATCATTCTACATCTTGGGGTCTGTTTGTACTGACTGCTGCTATCTAGCTATTAATTAAATATATGATATTTTCAGACAATTAATTGGTGCTGCCACCTAGGGAACACTGAGTAAACACTAGTGCCTGGTTGTGCTGCCATCTGGTGAATGATAAATCAACATTGTTGGTTTGTTTCATGTATGATAAGCAATGCCATCTAGCGAATTGTAGACTTATTTGTTTTGGGAATGATCTTCTATAGACACGAATCATTTACCATCTAATGTATATATTGAGAAAACAAGGGAGGCTATTTAATTGTAACTAACTGCTGGCGTTGTTTAACAAAATAAAAAAACGAAATCACCATGTGTTTGTGTGTTATTATAATAATAGTCTTCGTTTAATATCTTCAAACTGACAACAATGCAGTATGATTACAAATCAGTATGAACGGATGATCACAAGTTATTACAGGAGTCGAATGTAACTGTACACGGCAGCCATGCAAGGCGCCCATCACGTCCTACATCTCATTTTAACAACGCGCCATCTCGCGAATGAAAGGCTGAGTGGACCTAAATTTGGGAGGGTAGCGGGAAGCGATCCCGCTACCTCTTGCTCTTCACGCTAGTGATGTTACCACTACTCTATGGACCCCCCCCCAATGTCCACTGCCTTTGAGGAGGTTGATGGTAGTAAAAACTTTCATCGCATCAATGTCTAATGCACTGGTCTTAACCAGTGGCATACTGAAACCAAGCCGTAATCCAGTCAATGGTGTTAGATATGACCAGAGAAAGACAATCAGACAACTTGGCTGAATAGTGCTATGTCTGGGCAATATAAACTGATTTTAAGCACAATGGTTGGCATGAGTTTTATAAACTGAGTCCTAATTTAAAGCAAATAATATGCTAGACAGGAAACCTATGGAAAGATTTAAGCTGAAGGAATTATGTGTTTTTTTTATGTATTAGTTATGGCTTCTGCCAATGAGTGCTGAACCATTTGTTTCAACATATTTGACATATTAACCCCTTTAGCGTGGATCCCGAGTATACTCGGGCTGGCTAATCCGTTCCCATAGCGTGGATCCCGAGTTAACTCGGGCAAGGATAGACCTCACCACTTAGTAAGCGTGGAGCCCGTATAAACTCGGGATAATGTTTGAAGGTCATGTCTGTTGTGCAGAGCGAGTCATAGTACATGTTGTAGCAGCCGTGGGGTAACCTTGGCCTAGTCACGTGGTCACTGGCGACTACTAGCCGGCCGTCGTCGTGACCATATTTTAGGTCAAAATGGCAGGTCGCAAACGTGGTTTTTCTAGGGAAGAAATAACACGGTCACTTTCATATGATAACTTTATATTCTTTGTGGTTCTGACCACATATTTTGACATGCCATGGTGCTTCACGGGTGTTTTTCTGTTGTACCTTGGCCTAGTCACGTGGTCACTGGCGACTACTAACCGGCCGTCGTCGTGTCCATATTTTAGGTCAAAATGGCAGGTCGCAAACGTGGTTTGTTTAGGGAAGAAATAACACGGTCACTTTCATATGATAACTTTATATTCTTTGTGGTTCTGACCACATATTTTGACATGCCATGGGCTTCACGGGTGTTTTTTTGTTGTACCTTGGCCTAGTCACGTGGTCACTGGCGACTACTAACCGGCCGTCGTCGTGTCCATGTTTTAGGTCAAAATGGCAGGTCGCAAACGTGGTTTGTCTAGGGAAGAAATAACACGGTCACTTTCATATGATAACTTTATATTCTTTGTGGTTCTGATCACATATTTTGACATGCCACGGTTCTTCATGGGTGTTTTTCTGTTGTACTTCTGCCAAAAATGTGCAGAAAACTTATTTTCAAGTGAATAAAAAAATTTTTTGGGTGACGGAATAATGCAAAAAAAACTTAATGTATTATCTCCAGGACAATCATAGCATCATTAAAACACCATTATCTGAAAAAAATTGGCAAAAAAATTCCACATTATACGAGAGTTAACAAAAAGATAATTCCACGCTAAAGGGGTTAATACAAACAAGAAGTGAGTTATAGTATTCAAGGTGACTGGAGGCTAGTGCATTTGTCAGAGCTATCCTTGAAAACGTGGGACATAATGCCTAATTCTGTGTATGTCACAGTTGTGTATATGAGACATAGTAGAATCAGAAACAACGCCCAAGTTACAAACAGCATCTGCCAACTTAACTAGTGAGTGACCCATTTTCACAGATTTAAGCAGTCTAAATTTCTTGAGCTGCTGTGGAATGCCCAGTAGAAGTCTTTGATGGGCTAAGGAAGGGTCTTTTGGCCATCAACCTCCTCAAAGGCAGTGGACAACAAGTGAACAGACGAGTCTGTGTGTTTGTATGTATTTAATCATGAAAGCATGTCTGTATGTATGCATATGTTTATGTGGGTATGTCTTTCTGTTTGTCTGTATCTATGTGTTTATATATGGACACTTAAAATGGGAAGAGCAGCCCCTCAAACTAGCCCCAAGAAGCAGCCATGGATATGAAGTGTTAATGGCTTCAGCATATGAGGGAGGGTGGTCAGCCTTGTCCTTTGATGCCTGATAAACAAGTCACTCTTACAGGAAATTAAGCTTTTATGGTTTGAAATTAGTTTCATTTTTTCATTTTGATTTGTTGTATGTGTGGAGAACATTTTGACAAAGTCTGCTAAGCTTATTCCAACTGAGGCTGTAATTTGATGCAATTTTATGATAAAATGGCACTGTAGACGTTCTCAGATGAGATGGAGCAGCAGCAGCAGCAGCAGCAGCAGCTGGGTACTTTGATATTATTCCCTCAGTCATGACATTGCTAGGCTCTGAAGTGACAGGTAGCGACTGCATTGTCAACGGCAACAGCCCACACAATCAATATCCTAGAGAGGAGATATTTCCATGTACATATTTGCAGCAGTGAGACACAGCGACAGCACAGTCTTAAACATGGCTGCCTACCCACCGGCGTGGACTGGTTACCACCTTGAACGGGGTCGCAGTGGACAGATTTTTGAGGTGTTGCAGTATCATTTTCAGTCAAAGAGTTGTATTCTGACAGTTTATAGAAGGATGGTGGGTAGGGCAGCATTAGGCAATCGAAAGCAATGCTTGTATCAGAGGTGTGCGCCTTGGAAAACCGTCTGTGTACTACACAGTTTACAGGTAATGTGAAATTGTAACATGCTGTATGATAGTAGTTGGGATTCATCAGAGAATTAGTGTGGATTATCTATGCAGACACAAGTGTTTGGCAACAGAGCACAGCCATATAGTTTTGTCTGATTACTGTAAAAGCCACATTACATTCTGGCTGTAGGTCAAACTGTGCTGTATAATCAGACAACTTGTGCATTTAGTCTGTGCCGTAGTTTAAGTAAACCTTCAGGTGTCTGCTTGTGTCTTCTGCGTCTGCTGTGTACACTGTTTAATAGGTCATCAGGTAGTGGTGCCTGTTGTTAGGTTTTCTGTGGCTGCTACATAATGTTGATCGGAGCACATGATTTGTGCTCTGTTTTAGTGTATACATGTAGTTTTACAGAATTAGCCAAAACTGCTCTGTAGCATCATAGTGTGTAAGGAGGTCATGTAAAACTGGCCAATATGAATGCTTTAATACATTTAAAAAAAGTTCTATTATAGGGACTAAGTAATTGCTTTTAAAATTTTATCACAAGAAATAAATCAAACAACAGCATTTGAGAATTAACCAATTAGGCTTACCATTAATGCTCAGTATAACAAAAGAGAGAGTAGTTATGTAGTTATGTGAGGGAACAATGAGTTAGTTTGCCACTGTGTGTGAAATTCTAGATTATACATGTACGTCAGAGTCACATTTAGGTGCAGTGCATATATGCATGAATCTGCTTAACAAGCAGATTCACACTATATGCACTGCACCCATGTCTCCCAACAATACTTAATTAACGCTTGAGACGCATTAACACATGGTACAGGAACTTGCTGCGTAGTGCTGCATATTGCTCAGTAACTTGCACAGAGTTTAGATTGGAAACATGTTGTTGGACTACTGGCGTTTCCTCTTCCTTTTGTCTGCACATGTTGGTAAAGACTTATCACACAGCTTAGTCATTGCCTGTACTTGGTTTACAACTCTTTCCTCTGAATTGCTGTTGTTAATGTTGTTGTAGGCATTTGCTATTTCTGTTTTATTTGTATTGTATTGTATTGTATTTAAACATTTATAAACCGCCTCTAGTAGGGTTTACCGTTCAGATGCGCTCCCAGTGCGCAAGGCCGAGAGAAAAGAAATAAGTCTTAAGGAAAGCAAAAGAAGATGAGGGGTTACTTATTAAAATTTGAGAGCGAGTAGAAGGAGACAGTGTATTCCAGAGAGAGGGACCAATTGAGGCAAAAGATCGGTACTGAGCCATAGCTGTTCTAGTATGAGGAACTGAGAGATCAATCTGTCTGAGGAGCGAAGTGGACGATGCGAGGAGACAGAAAGAGGCTGGTGAACTACATAAATTAAATATTTGGGGGCGAGACCCCGCTGTGTCTTTGACACCAGAATAAGGATTTTGAACTTAATACGTGCAGAGAGAGGAAGCCAGTGCAGTTTCTCAAACATGAAGGATGAAATGCGTGACGGGCAATTAATCTCGCAGCTGCATTTAGGACTGACTGCAGAGGCATGAGACGGACCTTAGGAAGACCGATTAGAAGCGAATTGCAGTAGTCAATTCTGGAGCAAATGAAAGCATGGACCAGCGTTGTGAAAACAGAGGAAGAGACAGATTGTCGAACAGCCCTGAGACGCCGTAAATGGAAGTAGGAAACACGTGTGAGGTTAGAGATGTGATCTTTGAAGGAGAGAGAGCTATCAAGCGTAACACCTAGGTCACGTACACTTGATGAAAAGGAGTAGTGTGGGAAGATTTCCAAGAGGAGGGCGAAATCAATCTTCAGCAACTGTTGAGGGGAGCCAAACCATATGAACTGGGTTTTAGAGGCATTAAGACAGAGACGATTTGAGGACATCCAGGAATGGAGAGACTTAGATAGAGACTCGATACGCTCAACTAAGTGCAATTGAGATAAAGGAGACCCATGGACAAATGCTTGCACATCATCTGCAAAGAGATGACCAGTAGCTCCCGAGAGTGGGAAAAGAGAAGGAATGTCAGCCGTGTAGAGAATAAAGAGTAGAGGACCAAGTACAGAGCCTTGAGGAACGCCCAGCTTAATGTGAATCCATTTTGTTCTAGAGTCGCCCGATATAATCATTTGGGTTCGTTCAGACAGATCTGATCGAAACCAGAGAAGGCTTTGTTCGCTGTTAGTCAGGTTCAAAAGACAAATGCTTGCACATCATCTGCAAAGAGATGACCAGTAGCTCCCGAGAGTGGGAAAAGAGAAGGAATGTCAGCCGTGTAGAGAATAAAGAGTAGAGGACCAAGTACAGAGCCTTGAGGAACGCCCAGCTTAATGTGAATCCATTTTGTTCTAGAGTCGCCCGATATAATCATTTAGGTTCGTTCAGACAGATCTGATCGAAACCAGGAAAGAGGAAGGCCCTGCAACCCATATGAAGTCTCAAGACGCTGAAGGAGAATACTATGATCTACCATATCAAAGGCTGCAGAAACATCGAAAAGAGCCAGTATATCTTTTTGTGGGAGGAGCTTAGCATTTAATATCGCGTAACTGGCCTGGGCGCTCATGAATAAGCTGGTACCCTGCACTTGACCTTCAAGTGACGCTTTAGAAGTTTGGAGATTACGATTACAACTATTTCGTAATTGACATTTTTCTAACTGCTCAAATGCCTCTGGGTGCTCGCTCTGTAGGCTGTTGGTTAGCGTTGTATCGTTTTCTGCGTGTGGTGTAGGTTGCGCACTGACTCAGACATTCTCTGTTGTGGGTTCAAGTATTGGAGGAACGTTGGACAGGACGGACAGTCACATGTGATGGTTTCATAACAACCAGCTGCAGAACACAGAACTTTAGGATGGAGATACAGAGTCAGAGACTAAGCACATGCACAGTGACATGGAAACAAACTAAGAGAATGTCTTTGAACTTTCAAATGGCTCTGTTTTGTAGACGGTGGTGGTAGAATGCTAGTGTGGCTGCCTGGAATTAACTTGCCTTTGAGAAGGCTTTGTTCGCTGTTAGTCAGGTTCAGTTGGTGCTCAAAAAGTCTCTTCTCTCTACTTCTTATGATTATTGAGTAGTTGGCTGGCTGTAGGAAGGGCTGGCTAGAAGAGTGGCCAGGTGATTGACTGGTTGACTGGTGGTAGGGTGCTAGTTTTGGTGCAACTATTCCCTGTCAGCCTAGCAGGCTGATTGAAAGATTTTGGCTGATGACTAATGGCTGATTGACAGACAAAATTTGGTTGATTGGCTAATTGAAGGAAGGACATTGGCTGGTTGACTGATCGACTTTCTGGATGGAAGTGTTTGGGTAGGCTGGTTGCAAGACTGGTGTGTGTTAGACAGACTTATTGGTTGGCTGGCTAATTTTATTGCTGCATATTAAAGTATATGAATACTTTGTTGGAGTCGAATATTTCCTTATTCTCAAAAGTATAAACTTGACAGAATTCTGCTTTACGTAATGGATCGTTTCGTTTAGATATGTTTTCTTGTTACGCTGCAGCAGTATTGGCAACTTGAGCTGATGTATTAGGAGAAGAGTGCAGAAACCATGTTTCAAGTTTTTATTTATGACATTATATACACTCTCTGATTACTGATACAAGGACTGGTATCATGTGGACTATGAGAAACTACTCCCTGTCAGCTCTAATCATTTTGTGTTGTTTACTACAGATAGTATGTTTTCGTGGCTACCTTTTCCTGAATGTACTTTTCACTTTGTTTCTTGGAACCATAAAGCTCTTTCGCTTATAAGTAACGATTTTTATTGTTCAGGAATTCTGGTCTCAAATGCACGTACTGACTTCTCAGATTTTCTTATCGTTCATTTGCAATGTAGTCTCAAATTTGTGGCAAATGCCTTGCTGCTTTCCTTTCTAGCAGTTATAGGCTCGTCGGATTGGTTGCGGAGGCTGAAGCCTTACCCGAGTGCAGGGCAGCAGTATATGAGCCAAAATACAAAGCCAGTATACTATTTATATGGTGAAGTGTTAGGTTTGTGCGTTTCAGTAGCTTATGCTGTGCAGAGAACTTTGAAGTTGGGTGTATAATGAAGAACAGCTGTCTGATCTCATCTGTCATGGAACATATTTTACAAGCTCTTGGATGTTGTTGACTGGATATGAATATTTCCTGTGTGGATGGGGGGGAGCTGTTATAGTAGGCATTTATCATCACCTGCGTTTCACTCAGACGGTTGTAGTAGTCGAATCATCGTTCGTTCTGTGCATTGGTTGTGTGCGGGCTGCTGCAGCGGTGTTGAAGTGGGTGTGTTGTCTAGGTGACCGATGTGGTCGGGCCATCCCACTTGTCAGGGCTGTTTCGAGGTGCGTAATCTTGTGGTTTTAGAGCATTTCGTGCCGTCTTCAGGAAGTAAGGGATATTTGGAATGACCTCTGGTGGACACTCTGCATTAAAAATGAGTCTTCAGCTTTAATATGGATAGTTCTGGAGAAAGCTTGAGGGTACCAGCCCCAGAATTTACTGCAGGAAGTTAACTACTGAGAATAATTGTCTTTGTTAATACTACTGTAGAATGTTAAACAGTGGTAGTTTTCAGCTCTGATGTGCATTGTCAAGAAGTACTGTTTTAAAGGATCCATTTTTACATACAGAAGTCAACAATTTAGTTATTACTGCTAACTGGCGCTAAAGCATTTCTGCCTGGTAAACATGACCTGTTGGAGACGTTCATATGATGTAATATCACCATCACAGGCTTGAGCTGAAGATGTTCTGTGGATTTGAACGTTACAAGAATGGAGGAAACGAGGCTGATGAGTGCTACCAACAATCGCCGCCATGCCTGGCTCCTGGCCAGGTTCGTGTCCGAACGCTAGGAAGTGTTGGTTCAAAGTTCAGTTGTGGTGGTGACACCAAGTGCTGTGGTGGTCACCTGTGTGCAGATGGACTTTCGGCAAGACCAGAGGTCATTAAGCGGAATCATATAAGGCATCATCGTTCCAAACATGCCACTGATGATCTCTGTCTACCAGAAATTCATGCGGTAATGAGATTGGTTATTTGCAGTTTAAATATGTCAGTTTGTTGGCTTATATATTTTAGTGATACTTCGGCAGTGACACATTTTGAGTTTGAATTCTCCACAAAATTGGCAGAATGCAGCTAACGATGATATTTGTATATCTGTTGACTGACAAAGCGTAGCAGAGTTTTGGAGTAAATCTCTCACTGAACACAGCAACACTTTGGTAAAGGTAACTCCAATTAGCTGCAGAGTGGTACCGGCCGCAGGCCACAGGTTGAGTAGCACTGCTGTAGAGCACAGGGCCAAACTTTGTCACCTTATTGTGGAAGGGATAGGGTTATTATTAAAATTAATGTAAATGAAATTATTATAGGGTTATTGTAGAAATTAATGTAAAACCTGCACAGTTTCGGAATAAGTGTCGGCAGCAGCACAACACAAATTACGCACCAAGTGTTAAATGGCTGTATTGTCAAACTTTATGTTGGTCTTGTGACCCAACAATGATGTTAAAAAGTATTGGCATCTAATATTTGCTGTTTCACATGTGTCATTTATATTGTGTTGCTTGTAGTTAGCACTCTTTCTTAAACTGTGCAGAAGTTGTATACATCTCTGTTTGTTGGGTATAAGTTGAAGGAGCAATTGTTTCTTGTGGAGCTAATTTCTTATCTCACTATATTTAAACCAATCAACAGTAATGGTTTTCTCACTAATATGGCATACTATGCAAATTATTTGTACATTTAGGTGAATTACAGCCTCTGTATAGCCATGTGTAATCCTTTTAACTGTTATAACAATGGTGATCAATGTGAGCATTTTCATGAAAAAGTCAAAACTATAGCACAACTAAATGGCTTAAACAATGCTTTTCGTTCATTATGATCAAATTACTCTTCCCAATCTCTATAAAAGCTAATCAAATCTGCTCCACTTCCAGTCTGACATGCAATTTATTATTAACTTGTCTGTAAGACCAATGCTTGGGAGTGTTCAACAATTACAGCAGAATTATAGATGATCAGCTAAATATGCGTATTATTTTATCATCTTAAGATATATATCAAATCGGTTAATGAACTGTGCATCAACTGTGTACATTTTATCCAGTTTTGTCATGCCTTTGATTGGCCAAATGTTCCTGTTCATTCAGTGCAGGTTTTGAAATCAGGTAGTTTCTAATACTTTTACCCAAAGGGGTCATCCATAAAGGACGTCCGCAATGAAGGGGGGAGGGAGGAGTCATCGAAATGCGGACAAATGCGGACAGGGGAGGGAAGGGGTTATGACCAGTGCGGACGTCCGAATCTAAACTTTTAAATTTGATAGTTTTTTAAACACCACCTTGTTTCAACCTTCCCCGAAAGACGAAAATGTCAGTGAAGTGATTGCCTAAAACCTCATGTATGGTATAACCTTTACTGCAACCTTAAAGAGGCTTTTATTACTGCACATACTGCGATATGAAACCCAAACTGTCACTTAATAGGTGCACAGGAACTGTGGAATAATTGTAAAAAGAATGATGATGACATTAAAAATTGGCTTAGGCATGTGGACGTCCGCATAGGGGAGGGAGGGAGGTAAGGTCCAATGCGGACAAGGGGAGGGAGGGGTCCAAAGTAGGTCATATTTTGTGGACGTCCTGTATGGACGACCCCAAAGAATTTCTTACTCTTTGAAAACTTAAAGTTTGAATAGCACATCTCTACACCAACAAGCAGAATTGAATGAGTCGTAGTTCATAAAAGTCTAGACTGTAGGTAAACC
Source organism: Allolobophora icterica (assembly GCA_963556255.1). NCBI lineage: Eukaryota > Metazoa > Annelida > Clitellata > Crassiclitellata > Lumbricidae > Allolobophora > Allolobophora icterica. Next base: position 53,454,711 of record OY744604.1, read on the forward strand.
ATGATGTTTCAACTAAATATACAAGAATGGTGCAAAGTATATGTATGTCAGGTGTCAAAGGGAGCACCCACCAGAAGTGATTTGTTCCAAACTTTTTGTCGGAAGCGATCTTTTATATCCTAAATTATCTTATCGAATTACAAGTAACGTTTCATCATTTGCAGAGTTTCAGATTAATTGTGAGTCAAAGCTCAGTTTTCTATGTTTGAGTCATGTTACCGTTAACACACAGGCAGTGCTGCTGGCACAACTTGTGATGCTTTAGAGTTTTTGACTCTTCGTGGGTTTTAGTCGAACTTTTCCAAACTGCAGATAATAAAGCTTTTGGTAAGCAATATCAAAGAAGCCAGAACTACCTGGTAGCTGTATTTTCAGTGAATCAGCTAGGTCATTGTGGCCAGTCACTTGGTCATAGAGTCTGTTAACTGTGGCTGGTCACTTGTTGTAAACGGGGGATCTTAGTGCAGACATTTATGTCAACTTGAAGTTGAAACAGTGAAACATCATTCTCTTACACTGAACATGACATGTTAGTTTTAAAGTTGGAATTAATTTTAGCCATCATTTTCTTGTTTTAAAGTAATCTCAGCTGGATATATGGTAATAGTTTTGCATTATGCAGTACTTTTAGTAATTGTACAGTTGTAATGCTCTGGCCCTTTACCGCCTGTGTGCAGCGTATGACATTTTGCATTCTTTGCTATAATTTAAAAATCTGTCAGTAATTTACTTACATTTGTTTTTGCTAGATAAATTTTTTTAGACTGTTACAACTCGCACTTTACAGCCTCTAACCGCATCGTTGATCATATTTATTGATCTCCAACCAAGTGTTGCAAAATTATTTTCTCACATGATCCATAAACACTTGAGCTTCTTGTTTTTTATCAGGGAGACTTATGTTATATCTATAGGGTATTCACTTTAATATGTTTTCTTACTTCTGTGTCTCTTGTGTCTTATGCAGTGATCAGCTCGCCATGTAATCCATAAGGAAAGATTGTCCAGTTCTTGGTTTGCCTTTGTTGTCTCTTTGCTGCACCCAGATAAGCCCTAGATCTTGGTTCTGAAGACTAAGAGAAGCATCTGATAAATGAGCAATTACCTTACCTTACTGTACAAGCGCTAGTTATGGTGTTACTGATGCATTTCTGTTTGGGCAGTCTCTTCGTCTCTTCTCGAAGTTCATCTGACATTCAGCTTCGTTTTAAGTAACAGTAGTTTATATGCTTTGCATTAGACAGAAGTTACCATTTATTGTTCATAGTGTTGTTGTAAAATTCGTGTTTTACCAAATGTTCCTTGTTTTATAAACTTGGATAAAGATAAAGATTTGAGACAAGGAACATGATGTCCAGCGTTTTGTAGTGTCTCCGTTGTGTCTAGGAAGCCACTATAATTAACTAAATCTGAAAGCTCATCTGCGTTTTACTTCCTCTCATCTTTTGAATATATGTATCTTGCAAAAGCCAAAATGATAGCCAAGTATTTTCTAGCGTGTCTTCAATGTTTCTGCCTATATTTCTATTGTCTCTGTGTCCATATGTCTGTCAGCTATCTCAGGTACTCTGAATTTCATCTTAGAAGCATTTCTGCTTGTTCATTGCTGGTGCAACTGCATTTGTGACTCGAGTCAGTAGTGCTGTCTCAGGACTGTTTTTCCAAGTGCCATTTGCTGGTGGACTGTGCATGTGCTATTTATATTGATGCTGTTGAGTGACGTGGGAGGTGTTCCGTGGCATAACCGTAAATACATTTTATCTCTTTCTGTCCTGTCTCTCTCACCATTGCTCTCATTCTTTCCTACGTTGCTTTTCTGCTGGAATGTTTGTAGAAATGTTGAAGTACGGCCGTAAATGCAATGAAATGCTTAATGGAAGTAACTGTGAATAATGATATGGGTTGTTTTTGGTGGCTGATATGCCTGGCACTTGGGGTTTTTCATGTTTGCTCAATTAATGAAAGAGCTTCACATGAATTGGCCTCATTGATATTCATAATATCTTTTACAGACTGTTTAGCCAAAAAGTTCTTCATTCTTCTACTAAATAAGTGTTTAATTGCTACCCATTATCACTTTGACAGGCATTTCTCTGTAGCATTGTCAGTTTCTGTTGCATTGAGTTAAACCACCATTTTCATGAAATTCGTGGACATAGAGTCCTTGACTTCTTCTGCTTGACCATGCATTTAGCTGAACTGTAACTTTAGGTCTTTTTATCATTTGAAGTCTTACAGATTCGGCAAGTTTTGTTTTTCTTTTAAACTGATTTGCCTTCTTCAAATCCTACTAAATTGACTACAAGTTTAATTAAAGACTGCAGTGTAAAGACTTGTCTTGTGCGACATGAAATGATTAGTTCCTTTGAGAAGTACTTAAAAATGCTATATATCAAATGGAATCTTACATACATACATGCATACATACATACATACATACATACTGTTACATGATTGTTAGCATATGAAACTGCCCTCCTTTCTTTGCTTTCTGAAATTTATTCAGCTGTTGATAGGTCCGAACTCACTCTTCTGGCGCTATATGATGTCTCCTCAGCCTTTGACATAGTTGACCACACCATTCTTCTACAGCGCCTTGAGACCTCTTGCGGTCTGAAGGGCCCCCCTCTCCAGTGGTTCCGGTCATACCTGTCTGATAGCACTCAGATGGTTATCTCTGGTGAATCTAGAACTCTGTGGGTCCCTATTAAACTGGGTGTTCCGCAGGGCTCTGTTCTAGGCCCTCTCCTCTTTATTTGGTACACGGCCGGTATCCCCTCTCTCCTCCCCATCCATGGGGCTTCAGGCCATCTCTTTGCTGACATGTCCAGGCTTATGTCCATGGGCCTCCTTCCTCTCAACTTCTTCTTGCTCAGCACATCAAAGCTCTTTCTCATGATCTTCATAACTGGATGTCTTGCAATCGCCTCTCCCTCGCTTCGTCCAAAACCCAATTTATCTGGTTTGGCACTCCTCAGCAACTTCAAAAACGCTACGCTGTGCTGTCTCAAAGGTTTCCGCTTTTCACTTTCTCGTCTAGCGTTCGTGATCTAGGAGTGACCCTTGACAGTTCTCTCACCTTTACTGAACACATTTCCAAACTCACTCGCACTTCCTTTTTTCACCTAAGGCGCCTTAGAGCTATCCGTCGCTCTCTCTCATCTCAAATTTCACTTCAATTGTCCATGCATTTGTCTGCTCTAGACTTGACTACTGCAATTCCCTCCTCATTGGTCTTCCTAAAGTCCGTCTTGCTCCTCTTCAGTCCGTTCTCAATGCTGCTGCTAGATTAATTGCCCGTCTTCCTCGATTCTCTCATATAACCACCTTTATGGCAGAAGAACTCCACTGGCTCCCGCTTTCTGCCCGCATCCAATTTAAGGTCCTTATCCTTGTCTCTAAGGCTGAACTTGGTTTCGCTCCAAAATATTTATGTTACTTAATTCATCGCCCTCACTCTGCTGCTTCTCGTCGTCCTCTTCGTTCATCTGACCGTTTTGACCTCCTCGTTCCCCGGGTCAGGACTTCTCTGGCTCAATCTATGTCTTTTGCCTCCATTGGCCCTGCTCTTTGGAATGAGCTTCCTCCGTTCGTTCGTTCTCCTATTCTCTCAGGTAACGTCTCTTCCTCTTTTACCTTTCTTAAAACTTGCTTTTTCTCTTGGGGTCTCTCGCACTGGGAGCGCTTCTGAAAGGCCTTCCCGCTAGAAGCGCTTTATAAATATCCAAATACAATACAATACAATACAATGATAGCTTGGGGATACTTGGCATGTATCCATGAGTTCTTTCATAAGCAGCACAAGATGTCAAATCGTAAGATAAGAGCAGGTGGCCACACACTTGTTTCCACCCAACCATCTCTTCATTCTGCTGTTAACAATTGCAGCACAATGCACATATGCAAATCAAAAAGGTTTATGTGTTCTTATTTGTGTTTTGACCGCCTGAAGGTCTTTGAGCATTACTTTTGAGAGCCATGCAGTTGGAGTGACCCATTGTGCAGTTCTAATTCAATTGTATTGTTGTTTGTGTAGGTTGGTGATGTTGTGGTTACTGGACAAACAAACGACAGTTCGGTCCAAGATGCGCTTTTGCTGTGGTGTCAACGAATGGTCGAAGGTTATCCAGGGGTCACAGTTAACGACTTTTCCAAATCGTGGCGAGATGGCAAGGCTTTTCTTGCCATTCTTCACAGGCACAGGTAAAAGTCTTGAAAACTTGGTTCAATTTACTGCAACATATCTGGTGGCTTGGCATTTTGGAAACACAAACGAGGTGAAGCCCTGTAGCAGTTGCTCTACTATATTAGTGTGTCATTGGGAACATAAGGCCATCTACACTTTCCATCCCTGACAGGATGGTAAATTGGGAAGATGAAATGTCGTCCTAATATCTGATTGCTGCAGTTACACTTGCACTTCAGCCAAAAGTTCTTTCAAACTTGGAACCTCATTTCTCAGGAGTTGCTGTAGAGATGAGTAACTAGTTAGGTAATTACCTTTACCTGAACTCTGTTATCTTGTGTGCATGAAGCACAGGAAGTAATGAAACGTTAGTGAAATTTTTTTGATTGATCATAGATATTTCTGTTGTAATTCACTTACGCATCACTTGCTATCGTTTATTTGTTTTGGTCAGAAATGTTCATGTTGTCCTTTCCTTAGTGCTAATGTTGTCAATCAAAATTGCAATACTTCCCTGGCTTTTTTTTCTAGAGTTCCTATAAAAAGTTCATTTGTGAGAATCAAACATAAAAGATAGACGCCTTGGAAGTACAGTTGCTTAGCATCCTTGCTTAACCATTTGCCAGATATTTTTAGTCTTTGTTCTGAACCCAGCCAAATCTCGAGTTGTCACTGATAGGTGGGAGTGGTCGAACTTCACATGCAGTTTATGTTTTGCACAGGCAGAAAGCAAAATAGTGGGATTGCCAATTTTAGGACTTCAAAATTATCTAAGACTGTGTTTAGTGAGGGAGGATAGATCTTAAGCCAGGCATCTCCAGGTCAAAAGTACTGTCATCCAGAACTACTCCAGAGGCATATTTACAATTGCCTGAGCAGGAGAAAAGTTGGAATCTATGTGATCTACTTTGTTTACATCTGGGCATCACTAGCTCTGCACTTGTAGTTCTTGTTGCTCCATTCCTGAGTAGACAGCCTTGAAGGGGTGCTATATAAATGTTCCTTTATAATAATAATTATTATTATTATTATTGTTGTGACCATTAAGTTTGGCAATGATCTGAGTCAGAGATTGTCGTTGTAAGACTACAAAAGCTATCAAACACTGATGAATCTATTGCATCTGCAACTGGGCTGACCCAGCAAAATTTTAGTAAGAACTACATCAGCTGTTCCCTTTTGCTTAGGTGCCGACATTACTACACTACCAACTTGTTGTTATTAGTAATTATGAGCAGGGCTGTAGTCGAAGGTATACGCGGGTATACAGCATGTACTCGCCTCTAGAGACCGTATACTCACCTCACAAAATATTTGTACTCGTGTCTAATATGTTTTGGAAAACTAACCGGTAGCGTATACTCACCTCTAATTTGTTTCGGAAAACTAACCGGTAGCGTGTACTCACCTCTAATTTGACCACTACAGCCCTGATTATGAGTTGCTTCTGTGTGGTGCAGCAGCCAGGCATTTACCAGTCCAGACAATGTAGATTTCAGGTTATTTTGGAATTAGAACCAGCTAGCAACAGATGTGACTTCTAAATTGACGAGCTCTAACAATGTGTATAAAGATTTATTCAATAAAAAGACTTTTGTGTATCTGTAAAGAGAATAAAATGAAGTTAATGAGATGAATTAGGAAGATCATTGACAGAATGTAGAAACAATAGATGCATATTAGAACCTTGTGTAACCCCACACTGAGAAGATTTTACATTATCATATGACTTGTAACTATCTGTAATCAAGACACCTTTCTTTTGAACCAGCAAAAGGCAGACTGTATGTCTAGTTTTTTCAATAAGAAGGGATGGTCAACAGTATCTAAAGCTTGAGCTATATCAAGGAAAATTCCTATTGAGAATTTATTATTATCAATGACTTGAGAGATTTGTATACTTAAATTATATACTTACCGTAGCAGTGACATAGATGTACAGTGACACCCCCCCCATCGATAGCCAGGTTCATTTTACAAATGAATGAGTTCCTTTTCAATTCTAGTTGGGGTCCATGTTGCCAACCACATTATATCAGAATTCATGTTATAATTAAATGCATGTATTTCTAAATTGTTTCCAGTTTATAATAGAAAGTATGTTTTGTGGTGTAAGGATGTAGAGTGTCATGGAACTGATGACAGGACCTGAGTGAACAGCAGGTGTCTTATGAAGGGCCATGGACCATAAAGCTGCTGAAAACCTCACATTGTTTATCTGTTGAGCAACTGCCTGTCCCAGCTGCACTGGGACAAGGTGTTAAAGAGAAGGTTTACATGTTCTGGTGTCATGTCATAAAACATCTGAGGCAGAGGTGCACATTTGTTGAGTTGGTTTCATCTGTTCTTCAACCAAAAGACCTAATGACTCTGATCAGCTGGGATTTATGTGTCTATTTTACACAATAATATATCCACCCACAGCACATATAGCTCCTATATCTTCTCTTATCTGCACATCTTCAGCAGCAGCACTGAGTTTCTAAGAAAGATGCTATATAACTTTTAGCTCCATGCATTAATAAATACTTCTGTTATGCCCAAGTTACACACTCAACGCGTGCACACACACACACACACACACACACACACACACACGTGTATGTGTGTGTGTGTGCGTGCATGAAGAGAGAGTGGAGAAGAGCAGATGCGTTGGTTCTAAGTGGACTATGGTGTTTACTATTACCTTGCCGCTGGTTCAGCTTATAATATCGTACACATTTCATGTCCATGAAAAAAGTATTTGCAACCAATATTTTTATGTGTGCCATTGGCATCTTCTATTCTCTGCACATCTTGCAGCAGCAGCAGCATCGAGTTTCTAAAAATGATGCAGTATAGTATATTGCTTAGCTCCATGCATGAGTAAATACTTCTATTGTGCCTTTGCCTTGAGCAAATGGGTATCAAGTGATGGTGATCCAGATTTAAGCCAGTCAAAATATCCACATGGTTTTATCTAGGAACGCCTGCAATAACATAAACATAAACCCTGGTAGAGATGGAGATTCATCAGCACTGCATGAAATGCATGCAGTGCATAACATGCAAATATACACAGTACTACTACACACATAGACATGTGTATGTATACATGCATACAATACAAATGCATACTTTCATACATGCATACAATACACACATGCATAATAGGTGTGTATAATACTGTATATATATATATATGTGTGTGTGTGCACATATTTATTAGAAGATCATTCCCGAAAGCAGCCAGTTTTGTGATTTATTATTTTTACAAAAATTTATCCAGTGGATATTGTATAGTTTACACTTCCTTGTAGATAACCAAGTATTTATGGCACCTAGGCCAGGTGCTTATATTTCTGACAGGCTCTGTTTTGATCAGATATTATGTGAGTTTACATGGTGAAGATGTTTCATGGGTACAGAAATTTCTGTGTTTTCATCTAGACCGGATCTTGTTGACTTCGGTCGAGTGAGAAAACTGCCGCCCCGAGAGAACCTTCGACTTGCTTTTGACATTGCTGATCGAGTCTTTGGTGTTACTCCACTCCTGGATCCTGAAGGTATGATATCCCTTCAGGCTGCTTGCCGAATTACAGTTTGGTTAATGTACTCGGATAACTGACGTTCTCTTGCTTACTTTTTGAGCTGAATTCTTAATTAGCAAAATATAAATGCTGGACTAACAATAATGCAATGACTGCTGTGTTTTTGCATGAATCGAGAATGTGAAGACAATAAAATACTTAATCTGCTTTGTTTTCTTATCTTTTCGTCAGATGTTGATGTTCCGGAGCCAGATGAAAAGTCGATCATTACGTATGTGTCTTCCCTCTACGACCGCTTTCCAAATGTCCCCACTTTGGAGCAGTCATTGAGGGAAAACGTAAGCATTGACCTCATTCTCATCAGTTGTTAGGATCATTTCTTGAAGGGTTGTTTTATTTCTTAATTCACCTCAGCAGAATGGAGTAGATATTGACTTCAGATAAAATATTTTTCTGTTTTTTGATTCGAGTAATCTCGCCCATTAACAAAAGAATTGAAGTAAACTCTGACAAAGACATGAACTCTATAAACTCTTATTACTATTGCTCTTTCTTAATGTAGGAACGTCTTCTAAAACGAGAGGAGTATCATGAACTGGCTCTTCAGCTGAGGAATTGGTTGATAAGTTCAATCGCTTCCATGGCTGATCGGAATTTTCCATCTACACTGACAGAGATGAAGGTTGGTGATGCACACAGTTTCATCTTACTTATATTCAGACAACAGCTATCTATATTAAAACAATCAGTCAAGGCTTGGTGGCCATTTTCCTAGGAATTTCTTCACATCATCTTTTCTTATCCTAAACAACATTGTGCTATTTCTGCTCAAGTGTTGTAGCTTTGATACCAGCAGAAGAAGTATTATCGTACTATTTCTTACATGGTATACGTGTAATCTAATCTAATCTGATGTAATGCCATTAATTATCATAATGCACAATGCATCACTTCAACATAGTCTGCATATTAGGATGTTTTGCTGTAGAAGCTTTTGATTATAATTATTTGGACTGGGTTGGAGTAGCAGGACGAGGATCATATCCTGTGCTTATTAAGATATATGTACTATTAGCTGTCAGATTAGCTTGGATTAATATGAATAGGACTGGATTGGTTTTATTCATTGTTGAGCTACAGCCTTAGATATCTGAGGTTGTTGCTTGATAGTGAGCTTTCAACCAACACATCAACTAAACCTCTAGTGGTTGTATCTATGACCTGAATTCTCTGAAGTGGATTGAGCTCTATAGAATCATGCAGTGGCTGTTATTATTATACATGTGGTTTGTTGATGTACATTGGATGCAGCACATTGTATCTGTAGGTTATCTCTTGTCATGTCAATGGCAAGGTTATCATCGGCTTGTTGACTCTGTTGCTTTTAAGCTGCCATTGTTGAAATAGAAATTTGGCAAATGCAAATTCTCTAAGGACTTGGCAACTTGCAGCCCACTAGCTACAGTCTATGCCCCGTGATCGATCGAGTCAACCTGCTACGATCGACTTGGCTCAGCCGACGGTCGACTCAATCGACTTTTTCGACTCGATCGACTTGGCAAATAAATGATCGACTTGGCAAATAAACGATCGATTTGGTCGACTTGGACTGTATCTCTTGGCCAGGGACCCGGGAGCCATGGTGCCAAAGGTGCCAATGCTCACACAAGTTTTGGCTCTGTAGCGCCGAGGCAGAAGCAGGCTCACACAACTTTTGGCTGGCGCTTTGTATTTGATGCTTGCTAAAGTAGTTATTGACTTATTGTGCTATAGACGTGCAGGCCCGCCGAGAGGGGAGGGCAAGGGGGGCAAGTGCCCAGGGGCCCGGCGATTTTCAGGCGATTTTTAGGGGCCCGGGCCGGGCCCGCAATCAACTTTTCTCATAAAGCCTAATGATAGTTTAGGGGTCCGTGACTGCTCTGCCTAGGGGCCCGGAATTTTTGTCGGTGGCCCTGTAGACGTGTTTCATTTCATGAATATGTAGGCCAAGTATAATAAACTTTCCACTGATTGTAAAAAATGATAAAATATTATTATTGGTTATATCGGATATAGAGTATAATTCTATCCATCTGAGGTCTGTAGCCTTAGCTGAGGTTAGCTCACGCAACTTTTAAACACTTTCCGAGCCACTGCTCTTGGCCAAAGTTGAAGTATTCAGTTCCGCCCTAACATACAGACATTCGAACGTTTTGAGATCGTCGTTACTGAGTACAGAGCTGAAATTTCCTGAAACTAGCACATTTTTAATGCATCTTAATCTTTCCATTTTCACCGTAAAACTGTGAAAAAAGTATCTACAGCTTCCACTATACGAAATCACCAAAAGGCTCATAATTTGCACTGAACTTCAAATCAGGTTAATACGGTAGTTGTGCATTTGCAAAGCATTACGTTATCATAGTCATGTGGATCATTTTGTGAAGTAGCCGCAATAAATAGTAAGAAAATATTTCATAGTCGAGTCGAGGAAACTACGATCGACTCGACTTGTCAAACATATGATCGACTCGACTTGCAAGTCGATCGAGTCGAAGATTTTTCGACCGACTCGACTTTGCCGAGTTTCGATCAACTTGATCGACTGACTCGATCGATCATGGGTATACTACAGCCCTCCAGGAGAAACACAATGCTGGAAGGTTTCAGTGACAATTTAAACTACCTGTTGTAGAGGTACTTTGAGACATTCAACTAGCCCATTATTGTTTAGATTATTGTTGGACTGGATTGTTTTGGGGCAACATGCTAAGCGATCTGTCTTTTTCTGTAGATTGTTCTTTCTGAATTTAACCGGTTCCGAGTTGAAGACGTTCCATGCCAGTCACGCACCAAACTCAAACTCGGCACACTCTTTGAGCATGTACAGGTTAGTCTGAAAAGGATTCCATACTCTCTCTGAGCAAGTTGATTGCTTTCTGTCTTTTGCCAGTTACGTATAAAATATTCTTCAGTTTTTTAGATAAATTTTCCATAATGCTTCTTATCTGTGAATGATCCCAAGTAAGAGGCTCAGATTAATTGCACTTGCTGTCAGCAGTGAAAGGGTAGTAATTGCACTTGCCGTCAGCAGTGAAAGGGTATTAATTGCACTTGCTGTCAGCAGTGAAAGGGCATTGATCAGAACATCTAGTTGGATAAATGGATAGAATGGACGAACTAGCCGGTCGTCAGGCAATATTATGAGAACACATATCAGGTTTGTTAGAAAGGGACTGTGTACCGGTAACTGAATTTTTAATCTTTGTAGGAGTTGTCGATAGGAACTCCAAATTTTATTGCAAAAGACAATGAGTTACACATGGACCAAATCAATCGGCTGTGGACGCGGTTTACTCAAGCACAACAGGAGAAGGACATGGCCATTCAAGCAGAAATATCAAGGTATTCTGAGATAGGTGGTGAAACTGTTGCTTAAATCATTATTCATTTAATCTGTAACCTCTGTGGTTTGAGACAGAATGAAGCCCTGGATTTTTCCCTTGCTATGCTTGCAAAAAATGTGTTTGAAAACTGGCAACTGCAGTTTTATGTCTCTGATACTTCTTGCAATGTTTCAAAATAGCTCACTGATGAAGAAAAAAGAGAAGTTTCATCCTCACATGAAACTGTAATTGATCTGGCATTCAGCATTTTGCAGTATGTTGTGTCTGTTTTATTTGATTTTGTATTTATTTGTTGTTTATATTCTTTAGATTTTGTTTTGTTGCATGTTTCAGATTAGAGAAACTCAATCGCACCTCAGACAAACTGCTACGAGAGATACAGACTTGTAGTAGTCACCTTGATAATATCGAGAAGAGGCTGCTGGATGTAAGTACCGATAGCGATGTGTGCACTTGTATCTGATTAGCATCACAGGCCCCTGCTGCAGCAACTTATTGATCAGTAAGAAGTAGCATCATGACTTTTATAGCACTACTGTCATTGCAATTCATAAATCATTAAGATTTAGGAATTAGCTAGAGTTGCTGGTTATCTTCTGCCAAGTATCATATAAGGGCACTCTGGATGTGTAAAGCATAAGAATGCCAAATATTAAGCAATCAGTAATTCATCAATGAGAAAAATATCTCGTTGTGGGATTGTTGTTGTTAAGCTGGTGGTTTTCGTGAGAAACAAGGGGAAAAAAGTTTAATTTTAAATATAATGTCTTGACTGTAATTTGATGATATTGTATTGTATTTATAAAGCGCTTCTAGTGGGAGGGCCATTCAGAAGCGCTCCCAGTGTGAGAGACCCTGAGAGAAGAAGAAAGTTTTAAGGAAGGTAAAAGAAGAGACGTTACCTGAGAGAATAGAAGAACGAACGAACGGAGGAAGCTCATTCCAAAGAGCAGGGCCAATGGAAGCAAAAGACCTAGATTGAGCCAGTGATTATGTATCTATGATAATATGCTAAGATGTTACCTGACCTGAAGGTAATGGTGACATAGTAATTGGTTGCTGATGTGTTTTTTCTTAGTTTATAAAGTTTCGATCACGCTGTGTTATGAGAAATTGACTTATTTTAACCTGTCCAGTCCATAAAGGAAGTTTGCCCAGTTGTTGGGTTGCTGTGGGTTTTGAGTGTGCTTTTGCTGAAATATCTTTCAAGCCCAGAACTACCACATTTCTGAAGACTAGTTTTGAATGAGGCAAGTAGTAGTTGAACAGTTGCCTTGCCTTTTGTGATATGTTTTGTCTTCCTGTTGGAGAATTGATGAACATTATGTGGCATTTGTATTATCATTAGGATGGCCAGAAGTTCGATGCAATGTCTGCCTCTGAAGCCAAGTACTTCTGTGATTCCATGGGTCATTTGCTTTCGATGGAACAGAACACCATTCGCAACATCATGTCAGATGGCCAGGCACTGGCTAATGCCGGGTTCCATACAGCACCACACATTCAAAAACGGTTAGATTCACTATGAAGATTCTTCCATTGCTACTAGGAGCATTCCTTTAGCACATTCTACATTATGTTGTTACATGTTGGTTGTTCTAACCTGCTACTATGCAACTCTTACTGATGATTATAATTAGTTTCCATATTTGTCATTTCTTTTGTAGCATCATTTTTGAACTATTCAATTTCTTATTGCTTTGGCATCACCAGTGGCTGTAAATTCTGCTGCTTTTCATTACAAATATCTGGCTTAATGACAGTTCATGCTGTTTAGGGCATTGTGCAGAGCACCTATGTTTCTCTTGAAGTGGCACTAAATAAATTTTGAAGTACAATTACAATTTTTCATAACACATTTTAACCGTATCTTTTGCCTAGTGGCTTTGATTAGAAGTTGTGAATTTATATGTAAGTGGAAATTACCAGCATTCTGGGTGGTCATGTATTTAGGGCATATGGCCTTCACCAGAGGGCTGCTGCACTTACTGTGGCACTGCAGAAGGAATTCCTGTCGGTGGTATCAGAGAAGGGCTTGGCTCCACCAATGGCTATTGTCACCCGGTCTACTGAGAACATATCTGATGACACATATGAACAAACAATGCTTTCGCTTCGACACATTCAGAACTGCCTAGAATGGATCAACAGTAAACAGGTTTGTTTTATTTTGTGACATTCACAACTGTTCCAATTGATTGTCAGGCATGTGAATCATAAATATTGCCATCATTGTCGTCATTGCAAAATGTGAAGTGGCCTCATGATGTGCTTGAATATTTAGCCTCTCATATGTCTGTAAATGTGCAGCGCTTAACAGTTAACAGTTTGTAACTTTGTTTAGCTAAGTACCCTGAGCCGATATTGTTGGGTATATCTTTCTCTACTCTTGTTGGATTTACAGGGAGAAATAGACAAGATCTCGTATGGCTCAGACTTAGACTCGACTACAAAGGCTGTGCAATTATTCGAGACATCTCATCAAGAGATTAGCAACTTTCGCAATGAGGTTCAACAGTGCAAAGCATCTAAGGTGATAAATTTATTGACCATTTCTGGTCTACCTAAAGCCTTATCTTTCTTATGTTGCTTGCATTGCTTATTCTCAGTTTTCCAGTCTTTCTGACTGCCCACAAGGAAGACCATTGACCTAAGTATTTTCCTTAGTATCTTCTATGATTGCTTTTTAATTAAAAAATCTGTAGATGACTGTGCAAGATAAAAAACCTTAAAGAATATTTGTATGCTCTAATTTTTCGCTAACTAGTTTGAATGCCTTATTCCTGTGTGCTAGAGTATTATTGTCGCAGTGCACCTTCTGCATCTCTATAGAGTTATATCGCTGATTATTTTGCAGTTTACTGTTGCTGAATTTGCGAATCAGACTTATTCTTTGTTTGTGCTACAAATTTTGAATGTTTTAACTTAATTTCTTTGCATCTTGACCTACTTGACTGCTTGGGGAAGCATGGTCTTCCTTATGGGCAGTCAAATGTTGGTGTCTATGGGTCGCATGTGCTCTCTTTAGCCAGGTAATTATCATCTTAACACTGTCAACAGACTCTGAACAGTGAACATGTTGCTATCTGTGAACTATGGACGTAAATCCTTTGGCTGGGCTCTGAGTGTGTATGGACTACTGCTGGTTACTCTTAGTTTTTAGTGCATTGTTTTACTTACTGGTGGAATTTCTGTCTTTAATGACAGTTGATATCATATAGGCTAACTATCGTATAGCAAAAAGAGCATCTGTGGTTAGTTTTTCTTTTAATGGCATTATAAAAATATCTAAATAAAATTACAAACTAAACTGGACAGATTTTAAGTGTTGTTAATTGCTTCCTTCATTTGTGTTAAACTGAATTTGAAAATGGTTTTAATAGATTGAGTGTATTATGCTTCTTTCAGAAAACTGTGCGAGGTGACCACGTTCGAGTTTTTAACGAGCATATTTCACGACTGGAGCTCGCCTTCTCACATCTGTTTGTAAGCTTGCCAGATATACAGATACAGTGGAGACCCATTTGTGTGCAGTCCGTTTATCTGCAAATATGTTTATTAGTAGTTGCAACGTGGCTCCCAACAATACATGTTTAATATGTGAACATGCAATTCAGGAACTAGTTGTGTAACCATCTGCATAAGCTGTGCACAGCTACCTGAATATGAGGCAATAGTCAATAGCTGCAGCTGGCTTTAAGCTCTGCAGAGGGCAGTGCAGTTCCTTAGGAGGTGAACTTAATATATAGATGCACATTGCACATGCCTCCACTCCCCACATCTAATAATAGCTGTGATTTAGTTAAATTATGATACTTGTGCCTTTCCCTGCCTCTACCAGCCTACTTAGCACTGTGAGATGGAAAACACTAATGTGCATTCATGCTCACATGCTTCTCATATGAATAAATGCATATACTTACATGCATGCATGCATGCACAAATACATATATTTACACATACATATACATATATAACATTTTCCACATGGTTTTCTGGGTGGAAATATAATGCTTAGAGAGGTAAAGCACAATAATTTTTGCCCAAAACCTCACCACAGTGCAACCTTTAAAGTATTTGGACACTACTGTGTATCAGTGTAGCCCTCTTAACCCATAGTGCATTAAAGTGATGGTGACTTTGGCTTCCAACAACTGCACATAAATGGGTCTGCACTGCATAAGCACCCATGCAATGATTGTTAGTATACTGAAACTTTACTTAGTTTGAGCTTATTTCTCTACTTATCTCAGTAATGGAGGGTACAGTAACCGTCTTCTTTGACAAGTTTTTAAATATTTATACCAGTGGCTGTAACTTGTTGAATTGTGTCACATTACATCATCTGGCTTTCATTTCTGTGTTAGTCTGTCATCTGTTTCTGTCATTTGCTAAAGTATTGCTTAAATAAATGAGGACATGACATCACTTGGACTAACACTAAGGGAGGCAATAGACTTGACAAATGACCAAGGACAGTGGAGGTCATTTATTTGTACCCATCGCCGCCAAATGGCTGGCGTCAGGAACTGATGATGATGAAAGTATTGCTTATTATTATGTGGCGCTTTTACGTGTGGATATGTTGTAGAACACGGCTGCGTTTCGACTCAGTAGTTCAAAGTCACTGAGAGAGTTTATGCTGCTGAATGCTGACCTACTAAAGGAACTGAATCGTGTTGAAGACAGAGAACTTTCTCGTGGCTGGGGTTTCTTGCCAATGTCTGCCAAAGAGATTAACGAGTACCACCAGGTACCACCAGTCCGCTTAACTTATCTTAATACATGCATTAAGTTGAATAATATCCTGCCACTGATGCTAAGCTCCCTCTTTCCACTGATGCTACAATGTTTATGTTTATTTATTTAAACTTTTCTAAACTTAGGACTTGTAATACTTTCCTTAATGCATATATGTCTATATTGCTTCAAACCCATCTGCATTAAATCACTCCATTGCTGTTTTAAAAGTATCTGGAAAGTAGTACAGATTTATGGCTTCTTGTATAGTTCCTTATTCAATTTCCTTTGATGTTAATACTGGATTATGACTTCATGTTAAATTTGCTATTACTTCCTTGTTGTAATTTTATCAGTTATGGGTTTCTGGTTATATTAAAATGAAAGAACAGCGTATTTATTGTAACTCTGAGAGTAGTCATCTAATTGTTCTAGTAAGTAGGGAAATGTGTTTAATGTGGAAATACTTGTTATTTTCATGTCCATATGTTTACAGTGAGCAATAAAAAAGCATATAAATACTCTTCTTTTAGGTACTCTAAACAAGGATGAAAGGTATAAAAAGATGTGTGCTTCAGAGTTACAACAGGTTTTCTTAAATGTGTTTGTGTTGTGGTCACTGTTTGCAGGGTCTTGAAGAAGTGCTCCAGTCTGCAGACACACGGCTAAAAGCTGTTCAGCAAAAGGCAGAAAGCTTAATAAAATCCCGGCATCCTGCATCAAACACAGTTCAGGTGACAACAGGTCTTCAGCTCAACAGACTACAACACATCCAGAATTCTCTGGCTTGTGTGAAGCTGCTACAAACTCTTTAAACCTTTTTGGGCATCTGCATTGGCTTCCTGTACAGTTCATAATAAGATTAAAACTGGCCTCTCTGACATATAAAATCCTCACCAATGACATTACTACCTACCTTCAACCACTAGTCTTTTCGTATATCCCTTCCGACAGCCTGCAATCATCGGATATGGATCTTTTGGCAGAGCCACGATGCAGAACAGCTATGGGTTCTTGTGAATTTTTGTTTGCTGCCCGTAGGAATGGAACTTATGTCTTTGTGATGCTCACAAAGACTTTTAAGCAGCTGGATGTCTATTATTATGATTATTTTCTTTATTATTAAGAAAATTGAAAAAAATGCACACAAAGTCACACAGAATGCGCATCTGAGGCATGGATAGTCAAACATCAGGTGAAGAGCAGTTAGATAGATATCCAGGTGATTGAATCTCATGTGAGATCGGGTGTGTTGATTCAGACCTATTCACTGCAGTTGCACCTCTGAGTGGATACCTGTGCCTCTGAGCAGAGACCTTGAAGAGGTGCTACTTAAATTCTTTTTGAATGATTGATTGTAAACAAATTGGAATCAACAAACAACTGACTGAACTGAACAGCTTTGATGTTGCAATAAGCGTGCCTGATCGGTTGGTGATGGCACAAAGTCATTACTTTACACGGTAAAAAACTTGTGATCTGATACGAGACCAGCTTTGCTGAACTATATATCGTAGACAGGAATCTGATAATCAGAAGCTATGACATCAAGGAGGTCTT
Source organism: Allolobophora icterica (assembly GCA_963556255.1). Classification (NCBI taxonomy): domain Eukaryota; kingdom Metazoa; phylum Annelida; class Clitellata; order Crassiclitellata; family Lumbricidae; genus Allolobophora; species Allolobophora icterica. The sequence goes on from OY744604.1 coordinate 53,472,113, forward strand.
CCTCTCGAGTTGGTATATCAACAAAGTGACAAAGGTTGTAGATGGAGTAGATATCTGACAGTCAAATCCAGGGCAACACAGATCACTGCAGAGCAGAAGTCTTTCCAGTCTCAATGTAGATGGATGCTATCAAAGTCATGAGGTCATTGTAGAATATAAGAGTTCACCAACTGGGCCAGGAGGATGGTACATGTTGGCAACAGTGATGGATGACGATGATCTTCCAAGATTGCACTAACTGAACTGCACATGAAGATATACACAGCGTTTCTGCCTGAGGATGTATCTTGATGTCCAATGTCCATCTTGGCTACCTGGCAACTAACTGTTCTTCATCTGGTGACTAACCATGACTCAGTGTTGCATTTCTGTGTGACTGTGCATTACATTTTTTTTAAATATTAAGGCACTTTGTCTTAACAGTGTTGAAGGATTACTAAAGTTGGTTTGTATTTCTCAGTTTTGAACGTATTTGTTTTTAATTGCTGTTGTAACCCTGAACCCAACTGAAAAGTATTCCATAGTGAGAGTGATTTTGCATTTATTATGGAAAGGATTCATAGCTATTGAGTGGCTTTATGGGTACTGTATATAATACCTATTAAAGCCATGGATAAAATGTTCATTTGCTTGTTTATCTGATAGTTAAAAGGCAGGAAGAGATGTCTTTTGTTTGTGAACAAGTTATTCTTATTATAATTAATATTAATTACTGTGGTTGAAATCCAAGAAGTTTCTCTTACGTGTAATTTATTTTTATTTATTTATTCCGGATATTTCTATAGCGCCTCTCGCAGTCAACTACTACTCAGAGGCGCTCCCGACTACAGCATTTGATACTGTGCCGGAATTTTCACGCCAAAGCGCCATGAGCAATTGCGAGTGAAGGACTTGCCCAAGGTCCGTACGCAGCGGCTAGAGTGGGATTCGAACCTGTAACCCTCCGGTCACAAGGCGCCGAACTTACCACTGAGCCACTGAGTAATATGTCGACCTGGCTTCTCTTGTGGATTAAGACTTTGAGTTTAATTTTTTTTTCTTGAAGCGACCATTTGTTTTTTTAGATTAGATAAGTAAACTGTCTTTAGTTAAAGGATGGCTTTATACAAAGTAATCCATACAAATTACATAAGACTGTGATTTTTCTGCGTAGTTTTACTGCAACTGTTTACTGTGTTAGGCTTCTTGTGGTGTACTGACCAGCAAGTACAACTGGCTTCAACAGATTAATCTATGCATGAAGTCTCATCTTGAAAATTCCACAAGAAAAGAAGAGGTCGGTTCTGTTATTTGGATTTTGATAAATGTTTTGCTGCTCTGTTTAACATGACAAAATGCTGCATATACTTACTTACTTACAAATGGGAGTGTAGTGTTACTTGAAGTTTTTAAAACAATTGCTGCAGGTATAGTCCAGGCAATATACAGTTAGACCTGGGCAAAATTGCTTCAGAAGCTTTTTAAACGGTTTCCTGTCCAGAAAAAATTACTGAATAACATATCCAAAATCGCACAAAATCGGAATAGGGGAACACCCCCAAAAATGAATTTCAAAATGGCGGATTGGGGGTTTTCTTAGAAATACCGATAATAATAAAAATAATTTGCAATTAGACCTGGGCAAAATTGCTTCAGAAGCTTTTTAAACGGTTTCCTGTCCAGAAAACATTGCTGAATAACATATCCAAAATCCCAAAAAATCGGACCACGAGAACACCCCCAAAATGGTCAAATCCAATATGGCCGCCGTCGACCATAATGGAAAATTAACTTTTTTGTTTTTTAAAGTATATGCACGTGTAATACCTCTAATGTGACTGATTTCGGTATGTAGAATTCATTTCTGATATTGTTTTCACCATTCGAGGTCATCTTCACCTTGAAAGGTCATGGTCAAGGTCATTTTGGCAGATTGGCAAATTCACCTTTTTTGTTTTTAGCGTTTATGCACATGTAATACCTCTAATGTGACTGATTTCGGTATGTAGAATTCATATCTGATACTGTTTCCGCCATTCGGGGTCATCTTCACCTTCAAAGGTCATGGTCAAGGTCATTTTTGGCAGATTGGAAAGTACACCTTTTTCAAGTTTTTTGTTTTTTGTTTTTGGAGTATATGCACGCGTAATACCTCTAATGTGACTGATTTCAGTATGTAGAATTCATTTCTGATATTGTTTTCACTATTCGAGGTAATCTTCACCTTGATAGGTCACGGTCAAGGTCATTTTGGCAGATTGGAAAATCCACCTTTTTGGTTTTTTAGAGTATATGCATGTGTTACTGATTTCGTTATGTAGAATTCATTTCTGATATTATTTTCGCCATTCGGGGTCATCTTAACCTTCAAAGGTCATGTCAAGGTCATTTTGTTTCATCGATGACACCATGAGGCAAACTTAACGGTAAATGCAAATTTTATTTGTTGCTGTTCTTCTCTGTGACCATCTACTACTCTTGCCACAGATTTTGTGGTAGATTTAATAATAATAATAGCAGAGATTTAAGTGCCATAGTTCGTAAGCAGTCGAAAGGAAATCGATGCAACGATTCAGAAGCACTGCGATGCAACGATTCAGAAGCACTCCTGTCTAAGATGCGGCAGATGCCACTAGCATGATTCTCTAATCTGGGTGTGGTCATAGACGCCATCATAACCTCAGCTTCATCCCTCTGCCAAAATGCGAAATTCATCCATCATGTACTTGCCTCATACATTGAGATGTCCCAGCTATGTAAGCGATGTGATTGCAGCAGCTGGAAAAAGTGTTCACATTTTTGGTAGATTTTAGACATGAAATCTACCACAAGTGTGGCAAGAGTAGACTCCTGACATTGGGTAAGGTCCAGCCTAGGCTCAATCTTTCCATCAAGTATAGTGACTTGTTAGTGTGAGCTGGAAGATTACCATCGAACAGTGGAGATGCTGAGAGCAAATTGTGTGTCAGTATCTACCTGAGGTCCATGCCGCGCTCCTTAGCAATGTCCATGTTCCTATGCGCCTCTGTCATGTCCTTCGATGAGAAGTCGTTCATCTCCTTCTCCATTGTTTATGGTGTCTTCTGAGGTTAGTCGGTGAAATGCGGCAGTTTCGACTTCGATGAAGTTGTGCTAATTTTCTTGATCTTCTCAACTAATCTCTCCTGCCTGTGTGAGCGGTAGGCATACTCACGATTCTCAAGAAAGTTTAACAGGCGGTTAGCCATCTTTCGGTCAACAGCCACCTTTGTGAGCAGGTGTGCAGTTGCACGGGGCTGTCACCGAGTATGAATTCTCCCGCTCTAGCACCAAGTCTAACAGCTTAGACACGTTATGGTTAAATGCGAGACGGCGAGTGATACTCAACGCATGCTGTTGATGGCATTGTGTGTGGCTCATGGGGTGGTTAGAGTTGAGAAATTTGAGAAGGCTGGTGATAGACCCGATCTCGTGGAACAAGAGCTCGAACTCTGCCATGGGAGTGGCATTGCGTGTGGCTCCTACCAAATAGTGACCTCCAGGACCCTTCGACACTCGCTGGATGGTCTGCTCGACCTTCATTTCACCTTCGACAGCGCAGAACCATCCTGGGCGATCCTGAACAACCCAATAGCTCACACAGAAGCACCGATAGACCTCAGGATGTGTGAACTCCAACACTTTGATTTGTTCCAGATACCACGACCCATAACGTAGATAGCTGATGCAGTCACATTCTGTAAAAGTTGCCATAGAATCCTCGACAGTAGCCGTAAGTATATTCCAGTTTCTTCCTCTCTGATACTACAGCGTTCTTGATGACGGCGACCAACTGCAGCCAAACTCAAAAGAAATTGACAACTCAGACTTGGCCTTGCACTCCTTCTCAAATTCCCGGAATTCTTGATGCAACTCCTACACTTCTCCAATCAGGGACACACTGTTTAGGACAACACTATTCTTCAGCCAGTGTAATTTGCACTACTTCCAACTGTGATAGCACTGGATATGCAGCTTTATCCTTGTTATTCCAGAATATCTCTCCTCTCACTGAAGCAACCGGATCAGGACCTCCACAATAAGAATAACAACAGACTCTATTACAGTAATAATGTCAAACTCAATTTCTGTGTATATGGAAAGTTTGCCTCATGGCGTCATCGATGTAACAAAATCTATCTACAATATTTATGACACTGACCATAACCTTTGAAGGTTAAGATGACCCCGAATGGCGAAAATAATATCAGAAATGAATTCTACATAACGAAATCAGTAACACGTGCATATACTCTAAAAAACCAAAAAGGTGGATTTTCCAATCTGCCAAAATGACCTTGACCGTGACCTATCAAGGTGAAGATTACCTCGAATAGTGAAAACAATATCAGAAATGAATTCTACATACTGAAATCAGTCACATTAGAGGTATTACCCGTGCATATACTCCAAAAACAAAAAACAAAAAACTTGAAAAAGGTGTACTTTCCAATCTGCCAAAATGACCTTAACCATGACCTTTGAAGGTGAAGATGACCCCGAATGGCGGAAACAGTATCAGATATGAATTCTACATACCGAAATCAGTCACATTAGAGGTATTACATGTGCATAAACTCTAAAAACAATAAAGGTGAATTTGCCAATCTGACAAAATGACCTTGACCATGACCTTTCAAGGTGAAGATGACCTCGAATGGTGAAAACAATATCAGAAATGAATTCTACATACCGAAATCAGTCACATTAGAGGTATTACACGTGCATATACTTTAAAAAACAAAAAAGTTAATTTTCCATTATGGTCGACGGCGGCCATATTGGATTTGACCATTTTGAGGGTGTTCTCGTGGTCCGATTTTTTGGGATTTTGGATATGTTATTCAGCAATGTTTTCTGGACAGGAAACCGTTTAAAAAGCTTCTGAAGCAATTTTGCCCAGGTCTAATTGCAAATTATTTGTATTATTATCGGTATTTCTAAGAAAAACCCCAATCCGCCATTTTGAAATTCATTTTTGGGGGTGTTCCCCTATTCCGATTTTGTGCGATTTTGGATATGTTATTCAGCAATTTTTTCTGGACAGGAAACCGTTTAAAAAGCTTCTGAAGCAATTTTGCCCAGGTTCAATGGATTTTTAAGCTAGATTGCCTGGACTAGTATGCCAAAAGTTACCACCCTTCAGAAAAGTCAGTTAAGTATTTACTTTAATCCTTATATGTTGCCAACCTGAGTTATGAACACATTGCAACAGCTTCTTTAAGTTATTCCTTGGGTGTACGAAAGAGTCATGTTTTAAGTAGCTTTCCAGATTATAGAGAAATATTAAGAATTTGTTCTATGCCTCCCAGTTGCATTACCAGTTGTCACTGTCCAGCAGAACTCAGTGAAACTTGCAAAATTGTGTTGTAGTTTGTTGATGTTTTCATTATGGTTGTGAATTGAATTTTGTTTGGTCTGATTTATGCAGTTCTTCCAAGTTGCTGACCAATTGCAGAGAGAAATAGTAGAACAGGCGAAAGTCATACACCAATGCATGGCACGCAAAGACATCAGCATTGAAGATGGTGAACAGATCTTCCAAGTTTTGCAGGTAAACAGTTTTCTTATTCAACATATTCTCGTTCTTCTGCTTTTTCTCTTCTTAGTCTCTACCTTTAACACATTAACGATGAGCATGTACTAAAAGTGACTGGGAAACCAATGCAGAACTTCATATGTGAGCTTGTGTTTGTAAGTTGCATATACTTAATGCACACCTTTTTAGATCCGTTAAATTGCCATGGTTAGCACCTTTGTGAGTTTCTTAAAAGGCATTTTACAACTAGTAGCCAGTTTCACGCATACATGCATTGCACACATACATAGATCCTGGAAGAAAATGGATTCTTCGCATACCAGCTCTGTTTGACTTCGAGCTTTCGGTTTTAATTGCCATATATTTTGGTTTGGGCTTTATGAAGATAGTATTGTTTTTAGTTAATTTATTTGATCTATTATGCTGCTTTTATTTGTAAATTTTGCTGGTCACTTTTGCTTTCATTCCAAGTAGCAAATCCCCCACTTGTTTATTTATTTATTTATTTTATTTATTTATTCCGGATATTTCTACAGCGCCTCTCGAAGTCAAGTACTACTCAGAGGCGCTCCCGACTACAGCATTTGATACTGTGCCGGAATTTTCACGCCAAAGCGCATTTAGCATTTCTTTAACACAGTTCTGAATCTGACATAGGCCTGACGGGTTTAGGACATTTCCCCCCGGGACATTTCCCCCCCCGGACAATTCCCCCCCGGCATTTCCCCCCCGGACAATTCCCCCCGTAGGACAATTCCCCCCGGACTTTTCCCCCCGTTGAGACAGTATAGTTGGTTTTGGACAATATCAATCTATCTATCCATCCATCCATCCATCCATCCATCCATCCATCCCATCCATCCATCCATCCATCCATCTATCTATCTATATATGTATCTATCTATCTATCTATCTACCTATATATGTATCTATGTACATGTATCTATGTATGTATGTATCTATCTATCTATATATGTATCTATGTATCTATGTATCTATGATGTATGTATGTATCTATCTATCTATATATGTATCTATGTATCTATGTATCTATGTATCTATCTATCTATCTATCTATCTATCTATCTATCTATCTATATATATATGTATCTATGTACCTATGTATGTATGTATCTATCTATCTATGGATGGATGGATGGATGGATGGATGGATGGATGGATGGATGGATGGATGGATGGATGGACAGTCAGACAGACAGACAGACAGACAGACAGACAGACAGACAGACAGACAGATAGATAGATAGATATTGTCCAAGACCAACTATACTGTCTCAACGGGGGGAAAAGTCCGGGGGGGAAATGTCCTACGGGGGGAATTGTCCGGGGGGGAAATGCCGGGGGGGAATTGTCCGGGGGGGAAATGTCCCGGGGGGAAATGTCCGGATACCAGGCCTGACACCCGAAGTTTGTATGAGCTTGTGAGTCAGCCTGTGAATCTGAAGACCCTGGATTTTCTTATCGATACTAAGGCTCTGTCTTTGTACTCACTGTGAGGTTTGGGTTGCCATTATTAATGCTCAAGATTGATATAAATATAAATATACTGTGTGATTCACCATATACATTCGTTTCTGTACCAGTTATTCAGTGCATCTGATACATGCACACTTCTGCCAGCCAGCACAATTTGTCACTGTAGGTGCAAAATAACGTATTCTATTCTGAAGTCCTTTTTGTATATACTCATGTTTACTCCTTCGTCTGGCTACATGTAAGCTACCTGTGCATCTCCTTTTGACTGGTGTTGGTCAAGTTCAACACCACACTGAGTCCCCATCTTCACGCTTTCCTCCTACTCCTTCTGTCTGACTTCATTGAACCGAATCCAGGCCACCTGTGATTTCTGTCACCTAAACATTTGTTACTATCCAGTACATATCCCCACCAATTCAGAACCTATATCTGTAATCATCCCACTGATTTTCTTGCTTTAAATGAAACCTGGCTCCAGCTTTCTAATACGCCTTCTTTCATATCAGATATAGTATTGGTCAACTTTTTTCTCCTGAGTGAGCCTCATTAGGAGGGTTAACTTGGAGGGTAGCCTTTCGCTACAGGTCTTTGTAAGCTATCTCACTTTCCAACTTTAAATCCAGCCCAAAATAATTTGTATGTTTGCTACAACTCTTGACTCCAGCTATCATTTTGGCTATAGCTTTTAATGTTTTCCGACCTCGGTCACTTCACTTCTGCTCCAAGGATCTGTACTGGGCCTGATCCTGTTTACATTATAGACCACTCCACTTGGTTCACTACCTACTTACAGCCCTCACTCTTGACTACCACTTGTATGCTGATGGATTGTATTAGTCACACATGTATTATTTATTGACTGTGATTTCAAATTCAACATTAATTAGTAAGTGACTGAATCTTTTGATTCATTTGCATATTTGTTGATTTTGGAACAGGATGTGAGTCGACTTTTAGTGGACTTTGATGCCCGAATTGAGAGACTGCATGCGGAAAGTGAGACAATTGCTTCCAGCTCACTACAAGGTCAAACAGGTCTCTTTCCAGTCACCTCAGTCACAGGACTTTGCACCTACAAGCAGCCAAGTGTAAGTCTTCTGTCTTAGTTATGAAAGCCAGTCATAGCTATTTACAGATGTGAGCATTCTAAACAATGTCTGTCACACACATACTATGTAAAAATGATGATACAGACGTACACAGTATTTTCATATGAACTTAGCAGATGTAACTTAGTTGTTTCTCTTGTTTCAGATGAGTCTTTCGGTTGGTGAAGAATGCACGTTACTGGATAGCAGTCAACCAGTGCGGTGGCTTGTTCGTAACTCTGCAGGCAGAGAAGGCCTTGTGCCAGCCATTTGCTTTCGTATACCTCCACCAAGTGTCCCTGTCACGGAGTGTTCGCTGGGGTAAGGTGTTCTGTGCCTACTGTCCCTGTAGATGATCAGTTGATCACACTACACTTTAATGATTAAGTGATAATTTGTTGCTTTAGAAAACTGTCCATGTGTTAGCTGAGTGCTACACACTTTGGGTTCAAGTCCTCGTGGCCAACTCACTAATGCTGTGCTATTCTCACTAGATCAGTTTACAAAAACTGGATGCTGCCCTAGTTTTATCCACTTTTGTTCTTGGATTGCCACTGAAAAATAAGTAAATGCACTTTGGATGCTTGCAAACTGTTAAATTGGTGTTGGTTATAAATGTGCAGGCAACATTATTAATTTTCACTGAATTTTTTAAGTTAATAGTAATCTGTGTATAAGCAAGTGCCTGGTTCATTTACCAGTATATACCAACTCACCAATAGGTGCATACGTGGGACGTGGTGGCTCAGTGGTAAGTTCGGCGCCTTGTGACCGGAGGGTTGCAGGTTCGAATCCCACTCTAGCCGCTGCGTACGGACCTTGGGCAAGTCCTTCACTTGCAATATTATTGCTCGTGGCGCTTCGGCGTGAAAATTCCGGCACAGTATCAATGCTGTAGTCGGGAGCGCCTCTGAGTAGTAGTTGACTTCGAGAGGCGCTATAGAAATATCCGGAATAAATAAATAAGAAATAAATAAATACTGTTGCAGTGGCTTCTTGTTTGTTATAGCCCTAAAAATTGTTTTGTTGGCATTTAGGCTTCAGAAGGATGTTGAGAGGCTAAGAAAGTTGTGGACAGAATGCCAACGAAGTTTAAAACATCGAATGCTACTGTCTACCATTCAGCTGGTCAGATCTTGGGATCAGAGCCAGGTACGATACTAGTTTAGGTTTTTTCTCATCTATACATGTATACTTGCTTTGCCTGTTTAGTATTCAGATTTAAGAGACCATGACTTGTACAGGACAGCGGAAAACTGTTGTTTTCATTTTTACTTACGACTCAAAGTCTTTGCAGGTGACAACTAAACGATTGTTTTCATGATGCAGATGGACTAAATTCAACCAGTATAATTTCTGCAGGAAGTTATGTAAAACAAATATACAGTGGGATATGTTTATGTGAGGGTTCCATAATTTCTATTTCGGAAGTCTTTCATTCAGTCTACAAATAATGAGCCTGTATCTGTTCGTATTTTGTGTATTGTTTTTGCTGTCATTCATTTACCTATTCTTTGTAATTAGCTTATTGGTGTTACTATGTATTATGCCAATTAGGGTTCTGGTGACAGTGAATTTAGCCCAGAGCAGATGATATGCGTTCTGAAGGCTGTTCAAGAAGATGGTGAACAACTATTGAGTGACTATGACCCGAATGATCCAGCGGGTATATGCCTTCGGGAACAGCTTTCATACTGTGACAAAGTCCACAAAAGACTGTCTGAAATGTGCGTATCAAAACATTTTCAAATTTAGATGATATCAATTCAACTGCTGATTTCAATTTATTCATATTAGTTTAATATTTTAGCAGCAGCACTTTGTAACGCTGTATTGTCTTGCATAGATTTGTGTAAACACACTTATGGTAATTCACACTTTTCTAGTACAGTGTACACAAACTTACTGTGATTTAAACTTTTGCAATACTTAAACTGTCCCTTGCATGCATAAAAATGTATAAATTTACCAGTTGAGAATTCAAAAGTAACATACACATAGGTGTAGCTGATAATTTTGTTGCATTACATTATTTCAAAAACAAGTACAGCAAAAGTCTGTTGAACAACACTTGCTAGTTGCCAGCAGTCGTGTAATTTCTAGGACTTCTTTCAAAGATAATGTAAATATTGAAATTATATACACTGACATTACTTAGCGGGTAAAGTGTTTAGTTATTATTCCATATAATTTTCCTAAGCTAATTTTACAACATCAATTCTTGTAGTGACAGTGAACCAGTTAGCTCGTTGACCCCAGCTGTTACCATTCCTTCTGATCTGTTGCCCAGTGAACGTGTACAAGATGTGGTGAGTAGTATATATCAACTTAATAATTTTTTGGAAAAGGGCTTAATTAGTTCTTGGAAAAGATCATGGTGAAAATTCTTTAGAATTGTCATCATTAATGTGTACTACATAATATATGAGGTGTGTTGAAGATACGATTTTTTTAAAGTTTACATACAGTCTTCAATACATACAAAATTCTTTGGCTCATTTGGTGCTGTGGGACAGGATGCAGACTTCTTAACCCTATTTGGGTAACTGCTTTTGGCAGCCTGTGTAAATAAGGATGAGACAGACTATTCTGCCCCACTGCAAGCACTCCTACCTACCTGCAACTACTAGTCTCTCCTTATATCACTCCCCACAAGCTGCAATCTTTGGGTACATTTCTTTTGGCTGAGCCACAATGCAGAATCATCATGGGCTTATGTGCATTCTACACAGCTCCTCCGAAAAATGGAATTGTCTGCTAATGTGTTTTTGCCAACTTTTTGGAGCTGCAACTCTTTATCCTTTCAAGAACACCTCAGTATTTGTTACTGCCTTTGTACATATGAATCTCGTAACTGCATTTCACTAGGCAACTGACTAACTGCACCTCAGACTCGTATTTCTGTGTGACACTTAAAATTTCTTTGATTACAAAAATGCTGATAATGATGATGATAATTAAAATAATAATTAAAATAATATTGAAAGTACAGTGTCGACTAGTTAACATACCTTTGGACAGATTGTGTTAACCTGGTTGCATGTAATGATGAAATGTGGTAAAAAAAACGGGCAAACGCCAATACACTTTTTCAACTCTTGTCGAACTGTTGACAAGGTCTCTCGTGCATGCCAACAGAGAGTGACAGCGACACCTTACAGAGCATGTACGGGTGACTTAATTGACATTACATCCGGTTGTAAAAGCCAATATTTAGGCTAGACTGCAGTTCTTGTAGTGCACCTTAACCGATTTGGTGTGTTAAGTTGATAGCTTTTGGGACATAACACAGAGCTTTTGCATTAAGCAGAACAGCACATTATCTGGGATCGCTTTAACGAGTCAACAAAAGTAGTAGTAGTAATAATATTTTTTCAGTCTCAGTTCCAGTAATAAGTTTGTCAGTGATAGTATGTTAGTTTCTGATTGGATTATTGTATGTCTTCTCTGTTTGTATATGTTAAATCTCAGTCGTTATCAGTCATATTTGTTTACAAGGAAATGTTTCTTAGGTCATCGTCTTCATGCGTGTAATTTTTATCATTAGCATATGTATGTCAGTATATCATAACAAATCTCATCTTTTGATTGACTACTGCTATGCCTCAATACACTTGCAATCTTGTTCTTCCTGTTAATTTTGGTTGCAGTTTTGCTAATGTTGGAATTTTATTGCAGGGAATGAAGGAAGATGTTCCTCAGTCAACCTCTGCAGTATTTCCTGACTCTGACTCAACTGTGTCTTCTTTGCCACATGCTGTTGCTCAACCTGACGTATTGCGATTGCAAGGGTTTGGTTCTGAAGAAGAATCCAGCTTGCTTCACATTTCATCTCAAAAATTTCCTGCCGATGCTCAAATCAACGATGGAGTTAGTGACGTAGCTGAGAGGTTCCAGACGGCAGAGGTTGTCACTTCAAAGGGGACAGAAGACAAAAGGTCATTGTCTCCTACAGTCATTTGCTCTGATAAAGAGGTAAAGGCACCATCAAGGTCAGTTTCTGCAGTCAGTGATGACTGGCTGGTTCAGAGTGCACTTTACAACACAACTGGCGAGTACATTCCAAAGTACTTGGTGCTTCATTATCCGTTCATAACTGTACCAGTCACTGGTCAGAAGCTGACTCTGAGTGAAGCGTGTGCTAGCGGTCTTTTTGACTTGTCATCGCTGAGGTTTGTCACACAGCATGGTCATATTGACATTGATGAAGCTCTTACACGTGGGTACATTGAGAGTACAACGTGGAACATTTTTCAAGAACGTTGTGGACTTTGTCGTAAGGACACTGGTGAAGAGCTGACATTTCTCAGGGCAGTCCAGCTGGGATTAATCCATCCATCTACTGGAGAAGTTATGGATTTGCAAACACGTCAGTTCTATCCACCGAAACAGGCAGCAAAAATGGGATTGATCACACAAGATGCTGCCAGCAAGCTTCAGTATGCTGTTATACAATGTGAGATGACAAGACACATACAAGGCTACCACGCGGTGTTATGTTGGGAAAACACAAAGTTAGGTGTCACGCTGTGCAGCCTAATCACACAAGGAATGTACATAAAAGAGACAAATCAGGTAATTGACCCAATATCAGGTGCTAAGTTTTCTCTTGAATATGCAATCTTGAATGATTTGGTCGACCTTACTGGTGCACATGTGGCTCATCCTGTCTCGGGCCAGCTTCTGACTTTGTCTGAAGCGAGAGATTTAGGCATCTTGTGCACAAAATCTGGCAAAGTTGCTGATCAAGACCAGCGCTACATCAGCTTGGATGAAGCTGTTGTAGGCAAAGTTATCTGGGAGCCAGTGCAACTGTTTGAAGCACTTGCTAATGGAAATATTGACTGTGATGGGAAGTTTTATCATCCAACTTCAAACACTGCCATCTCCTTGACACAGGCAGTCGAGAATGGTTTGCTTGATGGTGAATCACGTTGTATCATACTTGTTGATAAGAATTCTGTGATTTCTTTAAATGAGGCTTTGCAAAAAGACATTATCAATGAAAAATCTAAACACGGAACAGTTCAGAATTTAATGAACGATGGCATCATAAAGGTTACTAATCGAAAAGTGGCTTTTGCCCAACGCTTTGTGAGAGATCTAAGTAACAACTGTGATTTGACTCTGGCGGAAGCAATAAACTGTGGTCTTGTTGAGGTTGAAAACGGAATGTATGTTGACAGAAAAGTTGGTTGCATTCCTTTATCACAAGCTGCAGAAGCTGGCCTAATTGCCTGGGAACTGATGGATCATCTGCATACAGCAACAGAGCTAGGAGATCAAAGCGGTCAGGCTGTCACTATCCTTGATGGCATTGCAAGAAAAATTATTAACTTGAAAGAAGGGAAGATTGCTGTGAGTGATCGCTCAAAAGACATGATGTCATACGAAGAGGCAGCTGCATGCAAGTTTCTTGATGATGAGGTTGCAGCTTTGTTGATTGAGTTGAGTGGCCAGCTTCTAGTGACAATGGATGTGATGACAGGCATTCGAATTCTTCCAGAAGTTACCAGTGACCTTGGTTTACATGACGGACAACTTATGAGTAATGGCCATCTACAAGTTGTGGATGTTAATGCTGCCACTGAAACTACTAAGGCGGTTGATAACTTTGAAGAGTTATACATCCATGAAGGAAGTCCTTTAAAAGATGATGGAGTTATTAATGGAGCCTCACGCCATGACAGTGACGAAGTAGTCAGTGCATCAAAAACTCCAGAAGGGAAATCATCAGTTCAGAAGAATGGGGAGTCTCTTGATCAGTTACAAACACAAATTCAATCAAACCAGACCATTTTTGAATCAAGTGGTTCACAGTTAGACTCAAAAGACAAAATGAACGTTGATGAATTGTTTGAAGCTGTTCCCAATATCATGCAGGATAAAACTGCTGTGACCAAAGGAAGACAAGACACAAAAGCACTTGATAGCACAGAGGCGGGTGACAAAAGCCTAACTGCTCTATTTAAAAGGGAGGATGAAAGTGAGTCTAAAATAAAATTGCAGTTCTCAGATGGTGAAGAGCAGACAAAAGTTGTAACTGATACAACAAAAGGAAAGCATAAAACTGAAAATGTTGCACATGAAGAAGTAAAAACAGAACCAAAAGATGCAGATCAAGATGTTGCTGGCCCATCATGTGGAAGAGATGAGACTGAATTGGAGAAAGGATTTGAGATCTCTGATGAGAAAGGAAAACCAGCAGCTCAAGATGTTGCTGGACCATCACTTGGAAGAGACGAGACTGAATTGGAGAAAGAATTTGAGATCTCTGGCGAGAAAAGACCAGGAGCTCAAGGTGTTGCTGGCCCATTACATGAAAGAGATGAAACTGAATTGGAGGAAGAATTTGAGATCACTGACGAGAAAAGAAGACCAGTAGCTCAAGATGTTGCTGGCCCATCACGTGGAAGAGATGAGACTGAATTGGAGAAAGGATTTGAGATCTCTGACGAGAAAAGAAGACCAGTAGCTCAAGATGTTGCTGGCCCATCACGTGGAAGAGATGAGACTGAATTGGAGAAAGGATTTGAGATCTCTGATGAGAAAGGAAGAGAAGTAGCTCAAGATGTTGCTGGCCCATTGCATGGAAGAGATGAAACTGAATTGGAGGAAGAATTTGAGATCTCTGACGAGAAAAGAAGACCAGTAGCTCAAGATGTTGCTGGCCCATCACGTGGAAGAGATGAGACTGAATTGGAGAAAGGATTTGAGATCTCTGATGAGAAAGGAAGAGAAGTAGCTCAAGATGTTGCTGGCCGTTCACGTGGAAGAGATGAAACTGAATTGGAAAAAGAATTTGAGATCTCTGATAAGAAAGGAAGACCAGTAGGTCAAGATGTTGCTGGCCCATCACGTGGAAGAGATGAAACTGAATTGGGGAAAGGATTTGAGATCTCTGATGAGAAAGGAAGACCAGCAGCTCAAGATGTTGCTGGACCATCACTTGGAAGAGACGAGACTGAGTTGGAGAAAGAATTTGAGATCTCTGGCGAGAAAAGACCAGGAGCTCAAGGTGTTGCTGGCCCATCACGTGGAAGAGATGAAACTGAATTGGAGGAAGAATTTGAGATCTCTGACGAGAAAAGAAGACCAGTAGCTCAAGATGTTGCTGGCCCATCACGTGGAAGAGATGAGACTGAATTGGAAAAAGAATTTGAGATCTCTGATAAGAAAGGAAGACCAGTAGCTCAAGATGTTGCTGGCCCATCACGTGAAAGAGATGAAACTAAATTGGAGAAAGAATTAGAGATCACTGACGAGAAAAGAAGACCAGTAGCTCAAGATGTTGCTGGCCCATCACGTGGTAGAGATGAAACTGAATTGGGGAAAGAATTTGAGATCTCTGATGTGAAAAGAAGACCAGTAGCTCAAGATATTACTGGCCCATCATGTGGAAGAGATGAGACTGAATTTGAAAAAGAATTTGAGATCTCTGATGAGAAAGGCAGAGCAGTAGCTCAAGATATTGCTGGCCCATCACATGGTAGAGATGAAACTGAATTGGAGACAGAATTTGAGATCTCTGATGAGAAAAGAAGACCAGTAGCTCAAGATGTTGCTGGCCCATCACATGGAAAAGATGAAACTGAATTGGAGAAAGGATTTGAGATCTCTGATGAGAAAGGAAGAGCAGTAGCTCAAGATATAGCTATCCCATCACATGGTAGAGATGAAACTGAATTGAAGACAGAATTTAAGATCTCTGATGAGAAAAGAAGACCAGTAGCTCAAGATGTTGCTGGCCCATCACCTGGAAGATATGAGACTGAACTGGAGAAAGGATTTGAGATCTCTGATGAGAAAAGAAGACCAGCAGCTCAAGATGTTGCTGGACCATCACTTGGAAGAGACGAGACTGAATTGGAGAAAGAATTTGAGATCTCTGATGAGAAAGGAAGACCAGTAGCTCAAGATGTTGCTGGCCCATCACGTGGAAGAGATGAGACTGAATTGGAAAAAGAATTTGAGATCTCCGATGAGAAAGGAAGAGCAGTATCTCAAGATGTTGCTGGCCCATCACGTGGAAGAGATGAAACTGAATTGGAAAAAGAATTTGAGATCTCTGGTGAGAAAGGAAGAGCAGTATCTCAAGATGTTGCTGGCCCATCACGTGGAAGAGACGAAACTGAATTGGAAAAAGAATTTGAGATCTCTGGCAAGAAAAGAAGACTAGGAGCTCAAGATATTGCTGGCCCATCACGTGGAAGAGATGAAACTGAATTGGGGAAAGAATTTGAGATCTCTGATGAGAAAAGAAGACCAGTAGCTCAAGATGTTGCTGGCCCATTACATGGAAGAGATGAAACTGAATTGGGGAAAGAATTTGAGATCTCTGATGAGAAAAGAAGACCAGTAGCTCAAGATGTTGCTGGCCCATCACATGGAAGAGGTGAAACTGAATTGGAAAAAGAATTTGAGATATCTGATGAGAAAGGAAGAGCATTAGCTCAAGATGTTGCTGGCCCATCACTCGTAAGAGATGAAATTGAATTGGAGACAGAATTTGAGATCTCTGATGAGAAAGAAAGAACAGCAGCTCAAGATGTTGCTGGCCCATCACGTGGAAGAGATGAAACTAAGTTGGAAGAAGAGTTTGAGATCTCTAATGAGAAGAGAAGACCAGCAGCTCAAGATGTTGCTGGCCCATCACTCGTAAGAGATGAAATTGAATTGGAGACAGAATTTGAGATCTCTGATGAGAAAGAAAGAACAGCAGCTCAAGATGTTGCTGGCTCATCACGTGGAAGAGATGAAACTAAGTTGGAAGAAGAGTTTGAGATCTCTGATGAGAAGAGAAGACCAGCAGCTCAAGATATTGCTGGACCATCACTTGGAAGAGATGAAATTGAATTGGAAAAAGAATTTGAAATCTCTGATGAGAAAAGAAGACCACCAGCTCAAGATGTTGCTGGCCCATTACGTGGAGGAGATGAAACTAAATTGGAGGACGAATTTGAGATCTCTGATGAAAAGAGAAGACCAACAGCTCAAGATGTTGCTGGCCCATCACATGGAAGAGATGAAACTGAATTGGAAGAAGAATGTGAAATCTCTGACGAGAAAAGAAGACCAGCAGCTCAAGATGTTGCTGGCCCATCACGTGGAAGACATGAAACTGAATTGGAAGAAGAATGTGAAATCTCTGACGAGAAAGGAAAACCAGCAGCTCAAGATGTTGCTGGCCCATCACATGGAAGAGATAAAACTGAGTTGGAGAAAGAATTTGAGATCTCTGATGATAAACAAAGAGGAGTAGCTCAAGATATTGCTGGCCCATCAAGCGAAAGAGATGAAACTAAATTGGAGAAAGAATTTGAGATCTCTGATGAGAAAGAAAGACCAGTATCTCAAGATGTTGCTGGCCCATCACTTGGAAAAGATGAAACTGAATTGGGAAAAGAATTTCAAATCTCTGATAAGAAAGGCAGACCAGTACCTCAAGATATAGATGGCCCATCAAGCAAAAGAGATGAATCTAAATTGGAGAAAGAATTTGAGATCTCTGATGAGAAAGAACGACCAGTATCTCAAGATGTTGCTGGCCCATCACGTGGAAGAGATGAAACTGAATTGGAGAAAGAATTTGAGATCTCTGATGAGAAAAGACCAGCAGCTCCAGATGTTGCTGGCCCATCACATGGAAAAGATGAAACTCAATTGGAGAAAGAATTTGAGGTCTCTGATGAGAAACGAAGACCAGTATCTCAAGATATTGCTGGATCATCACTTGGAAGAGATGAAGCTAAATTGGAGGAAGAATTTGAGATCTCTGATGAGAAAGGAAGACCAGTAGCTCAAGATGTTGCTGGCCCATCACGTCGAAGAGATGAAACTAAGTTGGAGGAAGAATTTCAGATCTCTGATGAGAAAAGAAGACAAGCAGCTCCA
Organism: Allolobophora icterica; assembly: GCA_963556255.1. Taxonomy (NCBI): domain Eukaryota; kingdom Metazoa; phylum Annelida; class Clitellata; order Crassiclitellata; family Lumbricidae; genus Allolobophora; species Allolobophora icterica. The sequence continues at coordinate 53,490,128 of OY744604.1, forward strand.
GATATTGCTGGCCCATCACATGGAAAAGATGAAACTGAATTGGAGAAAGAATTTGATATATCTGATGAGAAACGAAGAGCAGTAGCTCAAGATATTGCTGGCCCATCAAGTGAAAGAGATGAAACTGAATTTGAGAAAGAATTTGAGATCTCTGATGAGAAAGGAAGAGCAGTAGCTCAAGATGTTGCTGGACCATCACGTGGAAGAGATGAAACTAAATTGGAGACAGAATTTGAGATTTCTGACAAGAAAGGAAGAGCAGTAGCTCAAGATGTTGCTGGCCCATCACGTGGAAGAGATGAGACTGAATTGGAAAAAGAATTTGAGGTCTCTGATAAGAAAGGAAGACCAGTAGCTCAAGATGTTGCTGGCCCATCACGTGAAAGAGATGAAACTGAATTGGAAAAAGAATTTGAGATCTCTGATGAGAAAGGCAGAGCAGTAGCTCAAGATATTGCTGGCCCATCACATGGTAGAGATGAAACTGAATTGGAGACAGAATTTGAGATCTCTGATGAGAAAAGAAGACCAGTAGCTCAAGATGTTGCTGGCCCATTACGTGGAAGAGATGAAAGTGAATTGGAAAAAGATTTTGAGATCCCTGATGTGAATGAAAGACCAGTATCACAAGGTATTACTATGCATTCAGAAGATGAAGGTGGACCATCATATACAAGAGATAAGCCTGAGCCAGGGAAAGAATTTGAGATCCCTGATGAGAAAGGTAGAATTGTTGCTCAAGACATAACTCCTAGTGTTTCAACCAAGGCACAAGATGATTCTGAATTTCAGAAGACATCGGACATCATAGGCAATACTGACAGAACAATTCCTGGTGGAGATGAAAGTGAATTAGAGGAAGGATTTGAGATCCCTGATGAGAAGGAAACACCTTTATCTCTAGACACAACTGGTCCAACAAAAAGACAAGATGAACTAGAGCATGGAATGGATTACCAGATGACACAGCATAAGGTTAGAGATGAAGATGCATCTGTTGATACAAGTGATTCTGACAAGGGACACGATGCTATGCCAGAAGAAAAGAAGTTATCGACTGCCAAAGCTATTGGTTTAGGACTGCTTGCTGTTGTTGGTGCTCCAGTTGCAGCAGGGTTTGCAATTGCCGATGCTCTAACCAAAACCAAGGATGATCAACATAAACGAGAAACTGATCTGAGAAAGCATCCTGCACCAAGTGAGGACCGTCGTAGACATCCAAGTCATGATGCTGTCCCCAGTGCATATACCCATCCAGACTCCCAAGGACAGCATGCCACTGTCAGGGTAGATGATGCTTCTTCTTTGGCCGTACAGGAGAAGAAACCTCATCCGGACTCAGACATGAGTTCTAAAGCTGTTGATTCTAAAGTTGACAGAGCAGAATTAGAGAACACAGAGGAGGTAGCACCAGTTCAGAAAAATTTAGATATCACTGAAAGGAAGTCTGAAAATGACATCCCTATGTTGTCTGGAAGATTGGAAGAGCTTCTTATTGACAGCAAGAAGGATTTTGACATTACTGACAAGGAACCAGAAGAAAAAGTTCTTACTTTCATGGAAAGAAAAGACCCATTAACTCAAAAGACAGTCCAAATAGTTGATGGAACTAGTGCAGAAGCTATGATTTCACATGCCGTGTCTGAAGAGAAGAAAGAATGGCAGGATGAGATCAGTGACCAAATATCTGGAGAAGCAAGAAACAAGGACAAACGACTGCATGAAAAAGAACTTCCAGAAGCAACTGATGACAAATTCAAAGTCCTTCCAGAAGGAGCATTGCTTGAGGAAGCGCTTGATGTAACTTATAAGAAACCAGCTAAGGACATTCTGACCTTAGATGAAATAAAGAATGAACCAGTAGTTGAGAAGAAACTTACAGTTGCAGGTGATAAATCATGGGAAGGTATTCGCACCATGACTGAAAGAGATGAATCTCTGCATGAGAGGGAATTTGGAATAATTGATGAAGAGAATAAAGAAGGCTTTCTTACTCTGACTGAAAGAGAGGAAGAAGGAGCACTGTCTCACTTCACTGACCCGAAACCTGACAAGGAAATTCTGACCTTAGAAGAAATGGAGAAAGATGCTTTAGCTGAGAAGGCAATTGATATTTCACTTGATAAACCAAAGGAAAGCATGTCTGATTTATCTAAAGGAAAGGAGCCATTGCATGAGAGGATACTTGGAATAACCAATGAAGGACTTAATGAAGGCCTCATCACTTTGAGTGAAGGACAGCAAGGAGTAATGCTTGAAGAAAAGCTTGATGTGATGGACAAGAAACCTAAGGACAATCTGACTTTAACAGAAATAAAGCTGGACCAAATAACAGGAGATAGACTTCATGAGGTATTGCGTGAAGATATGCCCACATTGAGTGAAAAAGAGGGAGGAGTTTCACTTAAGGAAGCACTAGTGGCACCAACTAAACTTGATGATAAAGTCTTTGCTGAAGCTTCAAGTGAAAAAGAGGTCAGTCAAAGAAAATCATCTACTGAAGTTACTGATTTTGATGCCAAAATTGGGGACAATAAGTTAGGGGCAGTGTCTGATATGTCAGAATCTGGTGCTGATAAGATGTCAGTGAAGGATGTGATGAAGATGGGACTATTTGGACTTGCTGGTGTTATTGGGGCACCAATTATTGCAGGCAAACTTGCTTATGATGCTATTTCAAGTCGCCTTGATCAGCAACCTAAAACAGCAGATAAATCGGATATTGTAGAGTCTTCAAAAGAGGTTGCTAAGAAGATTTCTGGTAGTGCAACCGATACTGAAAAAGAAACTGATTTAGAAGTTCAATATAAGAAGCCAAATGATGTCACCTCTTTGGCTGAAGGAAACTTTGATGCTCAAACTGAACAAGAATTAGAATCAGAAAATTTATTACAAAGTTTTAAGACATCTGAGAAAGAACTTGAAGTCAGTGACACAAAGCCAGTGCAAGGTGTTCCATCTTCGAGTGAAAGACAAGACGATGCATCAGTTGAGAAAGGACTTGAAGTCAGTGACAAAAAGGCTAAGGAGGAAGTTCCAGCTTTGACTGCAAGACAAGATGTTGCATCAGTTGAGAAAGGACTTGAAGTCAGTGACAAAAAGCCTAAGGATGAAGTTCCATTTTTGACGGAAAGACAAGATGTTGCATCAGTTGAGAAAGGACTTGATGTCAGTGATAAAAAGCCTAAGGATGAAGTTCCATCTCTGACTGAAAGACTAGATGTTGCATCAGTTGAAAAAGGACTTGAAGTCGGTGACAAAATGCCAGCGGAGGATAGTCCATCTTTATCTGAAAGACTAGATGTTGCATCAGTTGAGAAAGGACTTGAAGTCAGTGACAAAAAGCCAGTGCAAGGTGTTCCATCTTTGAGTGAAAGACAAGACGTTGCATCAATTGAGAAAGGACTTGAAGTCAGTGACAAAAAGCCTAAGGAGGAAGTTCCAGCTTTGACTGAAAGACAAGACGATGCATCAGTTGAGAAAGGACTTGAAGTCAGTGACCAAAAGCCAATGGAAGAAGTTCCATCTTTGACTGAAAGACTAGACAGAGCATCAATGGAGAAAGGACTTGAAGTGAGTGACAAAAGGCCTAAGGATGAAGTTTCATCTTTGAGTGAAGGACAAGACGTTCCAGCAGCTGAGAAAGAAGTTGAAGTCATTGACAAAGAGCCAGTGCAGGATGTTCCATCTTTCAGTGAAAGACAAGACGTAGCATCAATTGAAAAAGGACTTGAAGTCAGTGACAAAAAGCCAAAGGAAGAAGTTCCATCTATTACTGAAAGACAAGGTGTTACATCAGTTGAGAAAGGACTTGAAGTCAGTGACATAAACCCAGAGCAAGATGTTCCATCTTTGAGCGAAAGACAAGATATTGCATCAGCTGAGAAAGGACTTGAAGTCAGTGACAAGAAACCAACGGAAGAAGTTCCGACTTTTACTGAAAGACAAGATGTTGCATCAGTTGATAAAGGACTTGAAATTAGTGACAAAAAGCCAGTGCAGGATGTTCCATCTCTGAGTGAAAGACAAGATGATGCATCAATTGAGAAAGGACTTGAAGTCAGTGACAAAAAACCAACGGAAGAAGTTCCATCTTTGACTGAAAGACTAGACAGAGCTTCAATGGAGAAAGGACTGGAAGTGAGTGACAAAAAGCCTAAGGATGAAGTTTCATCTTTGAGTGAAGGACAAGACGTTCCAGCAGATGGAAAAGAAGTTGAAGTTATTGACAAAAAGCCAGTGCAGGATGTTCCATCTTTGAGTGAAAGACAAGATGATGCATCAGTTGAGAAAGGACTTGAAGTCAGTGACAAAAAACCAACGGAAGAAGTTCCATCTTTGACTGAAAGACTAGACAGAGCTTCAATGGAGAAAGGACTGGAAGTTAGTGACAAAAAGCCTATGGATGAAGTTTCATCTTTGAGTGAAGGACAAGACGTTCCAGCAGATGGAAAAGAAGTTGAAGTTATTGACAAAAAGCCAGTGCAGGATGTTCCATCTTTGAGTGAAAGACAAGATGATGCATCAGTTGAGAAAGGACTTGAAATTAGTGACAAAAAGCCAGTGCAGGATGTTCCATCTTTGAGTGAAAGACAAGATGATGCATCAGTTGAGAAAGGACTTGAAGTCAGTGACAAAAAACCAACGGAAGAAGTTCCATCTTTGACTGAAAGACTAGACAGAGCTTCAATGGAGAAAGGACTGGAATTGAGTGACAAAAAGCCTAAGGATGAAGTTTCATCTTTGAGCGAAGGACAAGACGTTCCAGCAGATGGAAAAGAAGTTGAAGTTATTGACAAAAAGCCAGTGCAGGATGTTCCATCTTTGAGTGAAAGACAAGATGATGCATCAGTTGAGAAAGGACTTGAAGTCCGTGACAAAAAACCAACGGAAGAAGTTCCATCTTTGACTGAAAGACTAGACAGAGCTTCAATGGAGAAAGGACTGGAAGTGAGTGACAAAAAGCCTAAGGATGAAGTTTCATCTTTGAGTGAAGGACAAGACGTTCCAGAAGATGAAAAAGAAGTTGAAGTTATTGACAAAAAGCCATTGCAGGATGTTCCATCTTTGAGTGAAAGACAAGACGTTGCATCAATTGAAAAAGGACTTGAAGTTAGGGACAAAAAGCCTAAGGAGGAAGTTCCATCTTTGACTGAAAGACAAGATGTTGCATCAGTTGAGAAAGAACTTGAAGTTAGTGACAAAAAGACAGTGGAAGATGTTCCATCTTTGAGTGAAGGACAAGACGTTGCATCAGTTGAGAAAGGACTTGAAGTCAGTGACAAGAAACCAACGGAAGAAGTTCCGACTTTGACTGAAAGACTAGACAGTGCATCAGTTGAGAAAGGACTTGAAGTCAGTGACACAAAGCCAGAGCAAGATGTTCCATCTTTCAGTGAAAGACAAGACGTTGCATCAGTTGAGAAAGGACTTGAAGTCAGTGACCAAAAGCCCAAGGAAAGAGTTCCATCTTCTACTGAAGGACAAGATATTGCATCAGTTGAGAAAGGACTTGATGTCAGTGACAAAAAGCCTCAGGACGAAGTTCCATCTTTGGCTGAAAGACAAGATGCTGCATCAGTTGAAAAAGGACTTGTAGTCAGTGACAAAATGCCAGTGGAAGATGTTCCAGCTTTATCCGAAAGACTAGATGTTGCGTCAGTTGAGAAAGGATTTGAAGTCCTCGACAAAAAGCCTAAGGATGAAGTTCCATCTCTGAGTGAAAGACAAGATCTTACATCACTTGAAAAAGGATTTGATGTTACTCACAAACAATCTGAAGATGATGATGCCATATCTTCAGAAGTGACTGATAGCAGTAACAAAGTTTCTGTTAAAGATGTGATGCAGATGGGACTAATGGGTCTTGCTGGTGTCATTGGTGCACCTTTTCTTGCTGGTAAGTTAGTGTATGATGCCGTCTCAAAGCATCGTGAGGGTCAAGAAATTCCTGAGATAGGGGATAAGGATATTTTGACTGAAATGAGTCTAAGTGAAAAAGAAGCACGAGATGTTGCATCAGTTGAGAAAGGACTTGAAGTCAGTCACAAAAAGCCAGTGGAAGATGTTCCATCTCTGAGTGAAAGATTAGACGTTGCATCAGTTAAGGATAGACTTGAAGTCAGTGACAAAAAGCCTAAGGACGATGTTCCATCTTTGACGGAAAGACAAGATGTCGCATCAGTTGAGAAAGGACTTGAAGTTAGTGACAAAAAGCCTAAGGAAGAAGTTCCAGCTTTGACTGAAAGACTAGATGTTGCATCAGTTGAGAAAGGACTTGAAGTCAGTGACGAAAAGCCTAAGGACGAAGTTCCAGCTTTGACTGAAAGACAAGGTATTGCATCAGTTGAAAAAGGACCTGAAGTCAGTGACAAAAAACCAACGGAAGAAGTTCCATCTTTGACTGAAAGACAAGATGTTGCATCAGTCGAGAAAGGACTTGAAGTCAGTGACAAGAAGCCTAAGGATGAAGTTCCATTTTTGATGGAAAGACAAGATGATGCATCAGTTGAGAAAGGACTTGAAGTCAGCGACAAAAAACCAACGGAAGAAGTTCCATCTTTGACTGAAAGACGAGATGTTGCATCAGTTGAGAAAGGACTTGAAGTCAGTGACAAAAAGCCTAATGATGAAGTTCCATTTTTGACGGAAAGACAAGATGTTGCATCAGTTGAGAAAGGACTTGAAGTCAGTGACAAAAAACCAACGGAAGAAGTTCCATCTTTGACTGAAAGACGAGATGTTGCATCAGTTGAGAAAGGACTTGAAGTCAGTGACAAAAAACCAACGGAAGAAGTTCCATCTTTGACTGAAAGACAAGATGTTGCATCAGTTGAGAAAGGACTTGAAGTCAGTGACAAGAAGCCTAAGGATGAAGTTCCATTTTTGACGGAAAGACAAGATGATGCATCAGTTGAGAAAGGACTTGAAGTCAGTGACAAAAAACCAACGGAAGAAGTTCCATCTTTGACTGAAAGACGAGATGTTGCATCAGTTGAGAAAGGACTTGAAGTCAGTGACAAAAAGCCTAAGGATGAAGTTCCATTTTTGACGGAAAGACAAGATGTTGCATCAGTTGAGAAAGGACTTGAAGTCAGTGACAAAAAGCCTAAGGATGAGGTTCCATTTTTGACGGAAAGACAAGGTGTTGCATCAGTTGAGAAAGGACTTGAAGTCAGTGACAAGAAGCCTAAGGACGAAGTTCCAGCTTTGACTGAAAGACAAGATGTTGCATCAGTTGAGAAAGGACTTGAAGTCAGTGACAAAAAGCCTAAGGATGAGGTTCCATTTTTGACGGAAAGACAAGGTGTTGCATCAGTTGAGAAAGGACTTGAAGTCAGTGACAAAAAGCCTAAGGACGAAGTTCCAGCTTTGACTGAAAGACAGGGCGTTGGATCAATTGAAAAACAACTGGAGGTCAGTGGCAAAAAGCCTAAGGACGAAGTTCCATATTTAGCTGAAGGACAAGACATTGCATCAGTTGAGAAAGGACTTGAAGTGAGTGACAAAAAACGAACGGAAGAAGTTCCAGCTTTGACTGAAAGACGAGACATTGCATCAATGGAGAAAGGACTTGAAGTCAGTGAGAAAAAGCCTATGGAAGAAGTTCTAGCTTTATCTGAAAGACAAGATGTTGCATCGGTTGAGAAAGGACTTGATGTCAGTGATAAAAAGCCTAAGGATGAAGTTCCATCTCTGACTAAAAGACTAGATGTTGCATCAGTTGAAAAAGGACTTGAAGTCGGTGACAAAATGCCAGCAGAGGATATTCCAGCTTTATCTGAAAGACTAGATGTTGCATCAGTTGAGAAAGGACTTGAAGTCAATGACAGAAAGCCTCAGGAGGAAGTTCCATCTTTGACTGAAAGACTAGATGTTGTATCAATTGAGAAAAGACTTGAAGGCAGTGACAAAAAGCCAGTGGAAGATGTTCCAGTTTTAAGTGAAAGACAAGATGCTGCATATGTTGAGAAAGGACTTGAAGTGTGTGGCGTGAAGCCAATGGACGAAGCACAAACACCTGATGAAAGCAGCAAAATTTCTGTAAAGGAGGTTATGCAGATGGGTCTCCTTGGACTTGCTGGAATCATTGGCGCACCTATAATTGCTGGTAAACTTGTCGTTGATGCTATTTCAAGTATCGGTGAAAATAAAGCCAGTAGTGAAGCGTCGAAGCAACCACTTCCATCCAAGGCGCCATGTGAAGCTGTACCTCATGGCGGTGATGAAAAATTTCTTCTAGAGGATGTTGAGGATGAGACCAAAGGCCAATTGGTCAAGGTAGGGTTTTTGCCATCGGATATTCCTGTCTCCAGTGAAGCACAACTTGGCTCAAAGGTCAAAGATGCAAAGGATCTCCAGTCAGATCGTGAAATTACAGGAGCCACACCAGCAGATTCTTCACGTGGTAATGTTACCCGCATGTCACTTGCTGAGGCCTTGCAGTCTCCAATTTATAATCAGGAAGCTAATGTTTTCATTGATCCAGTTACAGGACAAGAAATCAGTTTGAAAGAAGCTATTGAAATGGGTTTGATTGATGGAAATGAAAACATTATAGCTGATTTAGAAGCTGGTGAGGTGATCAGTATCCTTGAAGCAGTCAAGCGTGGCTTGATTGAACCAGTTGCTGGTTTGGTTTCCATTGATGGTGAAAATTATGTGCCTCTTGGATTGGCTCTAGAGAGTGGTGTGATCATGGATGAAGCTGTGGAAGCAACCTTGCCAATTGGTGCATCCAACAAACCATCAGAAAGTTCCATCAGTGCAGAAGAAACGTATACACTGACTGAGGCAATTAGGGAAGGGATTTATGATGGAAAGTCTAACTGTGTAACAGATCCCATGACTGGCAGGCCTTTGACGCTCATTGAAGCCTTGGATCGAGGTTTGATCACATCAGACTCTGTTCTGTTCAATGATCCAGCATCTGGGAAAAGCATTCCATTTGATACTCTTCTGGACTTGGCACTGGTCAACCTGAAAACTGGAACGATCAAGGACTCACGAGGCACTGACATTCCTTTCCAGGAAGCTGTTGAAAGAGGCATCCTGTCTGAGGGGAAGAACCTGATTCGCCCTCTTAAGTTAATCCAACTTTTCAGTCTTGACCTTTATGATCCTCTGACTGGAAACTTTGTTGACCCAGATACTGATGAGTACCTAAACCTTTCAGAAGCAATTGAAGACAAACTTTTAGATCCTCTATCAATAGTCATCAATGATCCTAGTACTGAGAAAGTTCTTAGCCTTTATCAGTCCATCAAGAGTGGCTTGGTGTCTGGCAAAACAAGCTATGTGACAGACACTAGTTCCATGCAGAAGATTTCACTGGTGGAGGCAATGGAAAGAGGAATCGTCATTCCAAGGCCGATGTCTGTTGTTACTGCAGTTGACATTGGTCTCTTCAATGAAGCAACGGGCACATTCTATGATCCAACTTGTGGGCTTAGTTTTGCCTTAGAGGAAGCCATTGAGAATGGTCTCATTGATTCGCAGTCTTTGATTGTGGATCCTGCCACTGGCAAAGCAATGGCTGTAGCAGTTGCCACCGCATGTGGAATTCTGGATTCCAGGAATGGAAACATGATTAACATACACACTGGAGAAGTGATCTCGCTGAAAGACATGGTTGCGACGAGCAGAGGTATTCAGAAAGGACCAGTTCAGCAACTTGAGGATGAGAGACGTCAAGGCAGGAATCTGGCTTCAATTGAAGAGGAAGAATCTACAGAAGAGGATGCATCAATGAAAGCTTTTGAAAGTGACTTTGTTCAGCGTGATGTTATTGGTGGAAAGGACAAAATAAGTGATGGAAAAGGAACAAAATCTGGTGATGACAAGACAATACAGAAGATGGAAGGTGTCACCTTTAGCAGGGAGCTTGACTTTGGTAATGTGACTGTTGATTCTAGTGGAGGTCAGACCAGTAAAAGCCAGACAGAGCCAGCCAGTCAGGCAGCATCTTTAGAAGGAGGCATTCTTTATTCACAAAGTGCATCAGATACCATTGATTCAGAAGTGTTTGAAAATTTTCCAGAGAAGCATGAGCCTTCTCGTTTTGATGTTGTACCAGAGCTTCAGGCGTCTGTGATAGTTCCCAAAAGGGTACTTGCTGAACTACCAGAACGTAGGATTGATGACACTTCCACTAGTCTGATAGACAGTGAACAGAAACTTGTGCTCACAGAAGGAAAACCAGACGCAAGAGGTGATGAGCAACCTGTGATGTCAGGTGAGGCATCACATCTAAGAAAGAATGAAGCAGATTTACCTGCAGGTAAGCAGGATTCAGTGTCATACTCTGTGCCGCTTACTCCGGTAGACTACAGACCAGTATCAGACCAAACTGATGCCAAACTGGCAACCCCGGGTTTGGTTCCGGAGACAAAAACAGAGTTGTTATCTGAAACGTTAGCACCAGATTACACTGAGAAGGAGATGGATGTCCCAGAACATCTTGCAGCAGCGGTGGCACCAGGTGCAGAGAACAAGCAGATGGTGGATAGCAAGACAGGTTTTGATTCAAAGCTAGCAAGCGAAATATTGAAAAGTGGTCCCACAGAGCAAAAGGGACATGATAAGGTGGAGATTCAAAACGACGATGGTAAGGAATTAAGTTTTGATGAATTAGTTGGTAAGGTAGAAATGTTAACTGGTACATTGGAACTAATGACAGAGTTTAAACCTGAAGTTAGAGCAGAGCCTAGTGGTATACAAAAGGGAGGTAGCCAAAGTGAATCTCCTCAGCCGTCTGGAACTTTAAAAGTGGAGACTGGAGAAGGGGCACCGGCTGCAGGCAAACTGGATAGCACAGAAGTCTTGGAGCAACAATCACCTGATGTTAAAACAGACAACACATCCTGGGTAATTTCTCATACGTTATTTCCCATACTTTATTTTTCAGTTTCTAGATTGCCATTTTCTTGCAATACTGTAAAATATACTTTAATAGTTGCAGAACTTTATAAACATCTGATTTGTGTAATGATCTTGTTGCACCATTGTTACATTAAATAAATTCGATCAGTCCATGCATTTTAATATTTGAATCTATCAGTTTTGTGCTATGCATCAGTGACCTTCCAGATTTAAAGGAGAGGATCTGTATCCAAAATGGATGTCAGGTTTTGTTATGTCTTTAAAATATAAGCACATCTGTTCACATAAATTTGAACATTTAAGGAATTTTTGCTTTGCTCTTTTCTGCTGCACAGAAGTATTGAATAGTGAATAACTTTTCTGAAATTATTCTATTCAACTTTTGCCTTTTGGTATTTTATTTCAGTTGGCATTAAAATTTTGTTCTTTACTTTTATATGTGTGCACGAGTATGAATCGTTGTTGAGAATTACATAGGGTGAGGGAGATTTGGAAAATGAAAAAGGCGAGATTCCTGAAAATATGTTCTAGCATCAATAACTCTGTGGTGAATTTTTTTTTAATATTCATGTTATGCATATGACATCTGGGTAAATTTTGAGTTGTTCGCTAGTGGGGGTGCTCCCCTGTTGATTCTGTCTCGGTTTTCATTTCTTTTTGTCTGTACTTGCCGACATGACTTATAAATAAAGATTAATATATTATATAAGTAAATAATTATACTTTCAGGAGACATCTCGAAGTCCTTATGAGCAGCTTCTTGGAAAATTGGTTGAACACCAAGGATGGTTGGTCTGTAGTGAGCATTCTCTAATGCAAACTACAGAAAGTGCAATGAATGACCAACTCGCACAACTGCAGGTATTTATTTATGTACAAGACTTCTACTGATGATCAGAATGTGACTGACCAGTTTTAAGTTAACATTGTAATCTGTTGAGGAAAGGAACTAATTTGGAGCATTATTTACAAATTATCTTAAAGATGCACTGCTTATAGCTTTCAAAATTTTCAAGTTTTTGAAAATGTCAGAGTAATATTAACATCTTGGCAGATTTTTTTGATAAGTCATTAACCCCCTCAAGTAATAAAGTCTCGCATTAAGTTAAATTAAATTGAAAAATGTCCAGTTTCATGCTTTTTGAGACGGATGGTACTTAGCAGAAGCATTGTAATAGTAGTTCTTTCATCTTGTGACTTTCTTTTTACACAGAGGTTGTTTTCTGAACTGAATGAAAATAGAGTTCCAATTGAAACAACTCTATTTGAAGGCAGCTCATTCTTAAAATCGAGAGACTTGACTTTGAACAGTGAACAACAGCAAGAACTTCAAACCCTGTTAACTGACGTGACTTCTATGTTGGACAATGTAAGTTACAATTAAAGTGACGTACGCTACATATCACAACATTTTACACAGACATTATCATGATCATCATCAGTTCCTGATGCCTGTCATTGAGATTGGTGGTGATGTGTGTGAATAAACTATCTCCATTTTCCTCAATCATTTGTTAAGTCCAGTGCTCTTCTCAATGTTAGTCAAAGTCTTGTTATGTCTTCATTTATATTGTCTGTCCAGCACAGTCTTGGTCCTGCTTTTCTACTTTCATTTAAACCTTGCATGTAGTGTATTGTGGGTCTCCACATGGCCAAACTGTCACTCTCTTCGCTGAACGACTTTGTGTAACAGAGTTATTTGGATACCTAAGAAAGTCTTTTGTTGTCATTTCTAACCTTGTGTAGTATTGAAATTCTTGCAATTTTCCATATTCTGGTGTTGGAATTCTTTTCTCATTTTGGTAACGTTCTGATCTGCATATGAATGGGTTGTATCATCATCTCATATGTTTTGCTTGTTTTTTTTATTTCTCTGCTTTTTCTTATCCAGTTAATTTTCCAGTGCTATTCATACTTACCAGTGATGCCTCTGGGTATTGCAATTCTCTGCTAATCTTTGCATTGAAAATACTCCATGCTGATGATTATGTCATGTCTTGGATTCAGTGCTTTATTTTCTGATGTTGTTCATAAAACATATCAATTTCTTCATCCATAGCTGCTGACATCAAGTCACAGACTTAGATGACATTCATCTAAGCGGACATGGTGTACTGTATCTTGCAGTCAGTCACATTGTAAGTTCCATTGGATCAGCCATTCGCATAATTAGTCTATCTGCCATATTTGGGTGTACACACAGCAGTATTTGATCATAGGTAATTGTTTTTAACCACTGTCATTTAATGAACAGATCAGTCTGTAAGTCAGTCAGTCTTTTGATGCTGGTTTCTAGCATATATGAGTAACATAGTCAATGATACAATGCTTTCAATTGTAATTACTGTTACATTATTGTAACTGTTTTCTTGCTCCAGTTGGATAGGGAGTGCAGATGTCGCATTGACTTATTGGCTACAATGTCAGGAGAGCTTGAACTGTTTGAAAGTGACTTTGAGAAGTTTGATCGTTGGTTGGCCCTTTCTGAAGATAATATTCGTCTTATGCAGAGGTCTGTAGGCGACTTAGACAGACTTCAGGAACAAACAAAAGCACAACTAGTAAGCTTATTATCATGTAATAAAATTTTCTATTATTTCCTTACTTTCTCTTCATTTCCTTTTTGGTTCAATTATTGAATGGAGCACAAGTTTGCTTGTTTCCAGATTTTGATCTGATTTTGCTTGTCATATGCAAATAAAGGCTACTTACTTACTTATCTTACAAAGATGGACTTTTTGTTTCTAATAACTAACTGAATTTTATAAGGCACCAAGTGGAGGATCTTGGGTTTGTCTGTGGTCTGCTCATTGAAGGGTCTAGACTTTGTCTGCTCAGAAGGGAGGTTCACGTGTTTTGTGCAGTTCAGCCAAGGCAGAGAATGTACACTGTAGTCTAGCCTTTCCAGTCTCTTTTGTGATGTAGGCCAGTGCAATAGGCACTTGGCCATCCTGCTTTCTTGCAGGCAGCAGTGAAAAGCTAACTTGTTAACAATCTGCCTCCATTGCAATCATAATTATAAATTTATATAGCACCGCTTCAAGAAACCTCTCTATGCTTACGTAAATGGTGTTATATGTTGTTAAGAGCAAAAATTTCATCAGTAAGGAAAACAATGCACAGAAGACTGGAAGGGTCACCTGCAGTTGACTCACACACACATACGCATACACACACACACACACACACACACACACACACACACACACACACACACACACACACACACACACACACACACACACACACACATGTAGAACCCAACCAATGAATTTTCTATCCACAGCTGAAAGATGGCATCCCATGTAGAGCTTCTGGACCAGATTGTATCGAATATCCATGCATATTTTGATCAGACGTTTCTCATACATGTATATGCTTTTTTTTATTTATGTAGGCCTTTAATGAAATGATTCAGCAGAACAGCAGAAACCTTGTATCACTCAAACTAACAGGACAGAACATAGTTATGGACTACCAGGTTAGATGCATTGTTTCTTTTTCATTGCTCTGCAGTTGGCAGCTTATTTGCGCTTTGATGTTAAACTGAAGGCAACCAGGTCTCAAATTTTAATCTGTTATATGGATTTTGGAAATTTAGCAGTTAATTCATCTCACAGATGCTTTGATGATTATGAGTATGGTGGTAATGATCATAAAACTTGATGATGTGTAGAGCAGTTTGGTGATTATGAATTATTGGTATCAGTTGTTTCCATTATGTGAATCTTGGTAAGTTTTTATGCATTTTTATGAAAAAAGATATCACCTTTACCCTTATCAGCAGTACTCATTTTGATTTTGTCTTGAAGCATTTATGAATATGAGCTAAATATTAACATTATAATAATTTCTATTATAAAATGTACAATTGTACATTTTCTTGGTAGTATGTAAACAATGTTGATTTCACAATATTGTAAGCTTTCTGTTATAAGGCACTGTTCATTGATGAAGAGTATTTTTGTAGCTCCCTGCAAGGGGATATCTATTTGGAGGCACTCCCAATCCAGGCAACCTAAGAGAGACATGCTATAAAACCAAGCCAATTGTATCAACAATTGATCATTCAATCAAAATTATAATAATTTGTGTTTTGGTGTTTAAGTCTGTTATTTAAATTGAAACCTTAATCTGAGAGTCTGATGTTTTACAGAACTACCAGGAACGATGTGATGAATTCCAGTCCCAGCACGACGCAGCCATTGATCGGCCAACGTTTATGACATGTCAGCTTCAGCTGCCATGCCTTGACATCCTTGAAAGGCTTAAAGCAGTCACCGAGAGATTTGAGAATCTCGACCACAGCTCTAGCTCTCTACTGGATAAACTGCAGAATGCTTGTGTACTGCAGAGTGCATTTGACACAGCTGATTACAACATGAGCCAATGGCTGGAAATTGCCGAGGGTATGGTAGCAGACATGCAGCATGCATATAGCAGTTCAGAGAAAACAGATCTTGAGGTAAGATTTTATGGTTTGTTCCCAATGATCACTAGTCTAGAATTAGTGCACTGTTATCGTAACATTGAACATTTTATGTTACTTGTAGATTGTATAGTAATATGCACAAAACTCTTCTGAACAGTTTTGTTTGGTAAAATTTCTGTTTGCCATATTTCTAGCCTGCTTTTGGTTGTCATACACAGGATTTTTTAGTTTCTGATGTGTATTTGGTTATAGGCTCAGTTGTCTGAAGTCAAGGCATTTGAAGCCAATACGATATCAGCTGGAAATGAACAGCTTGACGTTGTCCGAAGATCAGCTTCTGCTTTAAAGGAAGTTCTGGCAGAAATTGGATCTGATGAAAGAACCTTGGACATGATCAAACTCCGAGTAACGGGCTTGCAGGATCGACTGAGGAAAGTGATTGAGGCTGCAAGCATGCTTGCGAGTCACCTGTATTCTGACCATGTTGAGTCCCTGGGAGTCGAAGGAGGTCTGGAAGAGCTGCTGCGGTGGATCACTGATGTCGAGTCAGCCATCTCTAGAATGAAGCAGATCAGCTTAGTAGATAAAGAACTCCAGGAACAAACGACGGAGGTGCTGCTCCTCAAGGCTGATCTCGACAGCCACCGTTCGAGTGTGCAGGGCATCATCACATCTGTCGAGACAGCTGCAAAGTCGTCAACTGATTCAAAAGAGAAGCAACGCCTCGAGGAGAAGTTAAAGGAACTGAGACATCACTTTGAAAGAGCTCGGGAACAATGTCACTTGCGCGATCAAGACATAAAGCTGGTGACAAATCAGTTGGCTGAATTCAACTGCACGTTGAAAAAGTACAGTGATTGGATAATCCCGATGCTAGCAACGTTGCGATCTCCTGGCCTTAGCCAATTGTCTACCAGGGCCTTCAGAGAAAAGGTCAGATCTGCTTACAAGATCTTGCAGTGAAATTATTTCTGTTTGGTAATTTTAAAATAAATGCTTTTTTAACTTAGCTTATTTCTTCTCTACTTTTTACCTTTTAAAAGAAATTGAAATGATTACTTGATTTCTCTTATGCTACAGTTGAAATCCTTATCTAGATGTAAGTGACATTCAGAAAACTTTTGCCTCAGCTATTAGGTGATTTTATTATCGTTGTATGTCCATAAAAACTGTTCGTAGATGCATTACTTTCTTAACATAATGAGATGATTCTATATTGCACCACCGAAAAAAGAGTGCTGTATAATGTGTATATGAGTATAAAAATGAACAACAGTTGTAAGTAAGTAAGTAAGTAAGTAAGTATATTCTTTATTATACCACCTGCAAACGCACTGTGGTTAACAATACAGGTTATACAAATAGATGCATAAGAAACTGAAAAAATTAGCATACAGAAAGATAGACTTAATTCGGTCTAGTGTTCAAATAAGTGAGTGAAAATTATTTAACTAATGTTAGTGTTGGATAGAGACCAAAAATTGCATAATAATTTTAGAGGTATAACATCCTGGTTATGAAACTCTTGTGAGTAAGCACATCGGCCCTGGGAATTTCCCGATTATGCGAGTGGGGGCGGAGCTCATAGGTGCAGATTTTTGTTGGGGGAAGGCATCGGCCCTGGGAATTTCCCGATTATGCGAGCGGGGCGGAGTTCATAGGTGCAGATTTTTGTTGGGGGAAGCAGAGCATGGAGAACATGACCAGGGCTATGCAGCACCACAGTGAAGAGGGCTCTATCAGCCTTCGCACATAGAGCATCAAATGATTCGGAGCCTGCCAGTAGATACCCAAGTCGCACCAGTCTCTTGACTTGCGCGCTGAGACGGGAGCGCTGTTCAACATTTAGAAAGCCCCACCAGGCGGGTGAGGCATATAGCAGCCTTGCAAGCGTAGTTGCTCGGGCTACATCGTGCAGACAGGGCCCCCTCGAGACCATGGGCGGTGAGGCAGCGTAAGGCGTACAGGGATTGGCCTGCCTTAGTGCATAAGCGTTGGACAGAGGGATAGTTGGGTAGTTGGCAGAAACAACCTCACAGTGCAGCAGATGATTGACATTATTGGATGGTTACCTGCCATAGAACAGATGGGCTGCAGACATAAGCACCAGCTGTATCCGCTCTAGCTGACAACTCGACAGACCTGCCAGCAGGTTGTTACAGTAGACAACCCTGGAGGTATTGAAGCTGTTAACCAAGGCAACAAAAGTTGTGGTAGAGATGAATCTGAGGGATTTTAATATGACGTAGTTGGTAGTGGAAACAACTTCAAACAAATTGACTTACATGGACCGATATGGTCTTGCAGCTGTCAAAGTGGACTCCCAAGGTTGCAGTTGGTGTCAGTTGGTAGAATTTCTGCATCACTGAGTTGATGCAAAAGTTCACAGTTGAATTTCACAGTTAAACTATGATGTTGTGCTTAAAAGGCTTTTCGTTTCTTGATTTTTTTTAAATATTGGTAATTATTTCATCCAGATATCAGATATCTCTGATGAAGCCAAAGAAGAACTGGCTGATTTGGTCTTGATGAGGAAACTTGCAAGGGATTTTATGGAAGGTTCTAGAACTTGTGGCATAGAACACATCAACAGTGTCCTGAGAACGTCTGAGATTCAGTGGGAGGAACTGAGGGAAGTGCTAGCTCAACGAGAGATGGAGGCAAATGTGCGGGAACAACAGCAATGCCATTTAGAAGAGCTGAACGATATGGCTATTCGCTGGCTTCAGGAAATGGATGCCAGGCTCAGAAAGCTAAAGCCGGCTGCTCTGGACCTAGCAGTCATCAGCAAACAGACTGAAGCTCTTGAGGTATTTTAGCCATCTGTGACCATGCTTTTAGCAGTTCATCTAAACTTGTTGTGTCTGAATTGGTGTTTATAGCCATTTATGTGAAAGTGTAATTTCCTTTTTTCCAGTGTTGCATTTAATCTTGAGCCATAATATCTAGGGGTCAGCCGGAAATCGCCTCGGACATTTGCCTTGGCCGAATATCCCGTTTTTTGGCACTATTCGGAAGTATTCGCCTCGGAAAATCAGTGATATTTTCGTTAACGAAAACTAAAATTAGAAGTAAAAATAAATGATTTCGTTAACGAAAACTAGAAGTAAAAGTAGGAATTATTTCAGCAGCAAAAACGAAATTAGGAATTGAATTAGGAATTATTTGCCGAAGTAAAATTATGAACGAAATTAACAATTATTTTCAGAACTAAAATCATTTTACTTCTTGTGGCGCTTAAGTTGAGACGAAGGCGGGTAAAACTGCACGCGATCCAAACACATAATCTGTTAGATAACTTCGGCTGAGATGAAGACTGCGCATGCCATTCTCGATGTAGGCCCTACTGTCTTTGGTCTTCGTTATCTATACTAATAGTTTCCTTATATGCAAATTTGTCCGTCGTATAACGCTTTCTGTTCTATTGTGAAACTGTTTGTGACGTCACTATACTGCCGTCTTGACGACGGTCGTCTTGACGACGGCGATCAGAGCATTTTAGCCAACGATACATATAGGCCTATTATGATACACTGTCGTCACGTCATAATTTATGACGGGTTAATACACTAGTCCAATAATAATTGTCCCCACTAAATAGCGTACCAACGACCTAAGTTTCATACGCTATTTTATTTCGGGTTTGATCGTGAAATTATGAGTTTATCGAGAATGTTGGCCGGAAAAAAACGAAATAGCCCCGTTTTGGAATTTTTCCACTTTGACGAAGCTACAGGCAGATCTACATGCCAAGTACCAAATGGGGAAATGGTGGAAATTGTGGAACAGCAACTTGCTGGAGAAATACAACCAATAAAGTCTTGGGAGGGAGATAGATGAATCATGAATGGTGACACGCTGGCGTAGCCTAAAAGCATTAGATCTTGACAATTTGCAGTTCGACACCCTTAGGTCGACTCAGCTTTCCACTGTCTAGGGGGCAGCAGTACAATGAGCGGGCGCCTAACAGGCTGCCAAGGCGAGTGTTATTTAAGATCTCGATAACTGTACCGTCATGTTTTTTCGAGACAAGTTTGGTGTGCTCTATACATGCGTTGCATATGAGTTACACGTACCATATGTTTTCGTGTATACTGACAAACTGCAACAAGTTTGGTGTGCTTCTCCATGCAAGTGTTGCATACTTTTACAGCCCCCAAATTAATAATTATTTGGAAAACTAAAATAAGAAGTAAAATTAGAAGTAAAATTATTTGAGAACTAAAATAGGAATGATAAGTAAAATTATTTGTGAAGTAAAATTACAATTAGAAGTAAAATTCAAGAGCTCAGAACTGAATTAGAACTGAATTAGGAATTTTTTTCAGAAGTAAAATATCACTGCGGAAAATGCTGTACACACAAATAGTTGCTTGTCTGCCTCACATGCCGGAATTTGTAGGCTCATAATATCAGCTTTGAGCTTCATCTAGCATATTCATTTTGAAGAAGAAAAGTACAAAAACACAGGAAGTCCACAATGGAAGTCAAGTCCATTTCATTGATTATTTATTTATAAAATTCAAAATGTATTAGTCAGTTATTAAAAGTACAGAAATTTATTTAGACAATTTTTCATTACATGGAAATGTGAAGCTTCGCATATGGAACAAATGGTACTGGGTTCATACCCAGATCCGGCAAATAGTACATCCAAATACTCGGATTTGGTACTCGGTGGAAAATGTCTACCCGGCTGACCCCTAATAATATCCCTCTGTGTTTGCGGAGTGCAGTAGTCTGTTCCCAGTTGACCTAATCCTTCTTAGTTTTTTTCGTGATCTTTTTCTCTCACATGCAAGTAGCTGTAATCAGTAAAGAAGTGTATTACTGTCAGTTTTTGTTAACAAACTGTGGCTTTGAATAGAATTTCCTCATTGTTTTAAATGTTTTGCTATCCTCTGTAGTTCTTAGTGGCCAGTTTTCTCATCAACATTCAGTCAGTCTACTGCTGTTTAATCTGTGCATATGTGTGGTATTTTGCAGCCACTGTTGCAGGATTTTGAGGACTTTGAGTCGTCAATGAATGAACTAAATGAAACTGGTGCTGCATGCAATGTTGCACCAAGAACAGACCCAGTTTGGCAGTCAGGAAGATACATCAGTTAGTGGTTCAGTTGTAACATTTTTCATGGTGTTTTAAAAGAGACGTAAAATTGTACACAAAAGATTACACACGAAACCACGTTGAAATCTTCGTCAACATTAGTCTAAAACTTCTGTGCTCCCTGTCTTGCCATGGCACAAAGTAACAGTTGAGCCTTTTGTCTGTTTGTTTGGATTTTGTGAAATTGGCAATATTTTGTAGATTAGTTCAACTTTCAAGGCTGTATTTGGTTCTATAATTGACTCAGTTTATGCACAATGAACATGCAATTATGGTAATTTACTTTACTGACTTGTTAAAGTTAGATTTTACTTTGATACTTATCTAGTTATAGCACACTTGAAGATATCCAAAACAGCCAACACAGGGCCTGTGTAACGACTGCCTATGTAATCTCGGGAAGTGAAACATTTTAAGGCAGAATTTGGACGTCTTATTGTAAAACTTACTCTCTGGTTATGTGCTGGTAAGGAAACTTTCTCTTCAAACTAGTGGTCATGTTGTTGAAGGATAACATAATTGAACAGTTCAACGCAAGTTGAACATTCTGAAATAGTTTAAAGAAACAGTGGGCTTACTGGCAAAATAAAAAAGTTTATTAAAAATCTGCCATTATCGTCATTGGCATGCTCTCTCCAGACTGTCCTGATCTTGGGCTTATCTCGAGGCTGTGTGTAGCCCAAAGTTTAATATCTTGGAAGATCCAACTCCTTTGTCTGGTCCATGTGTGCCTTGGTCATTCGACTTTAAAGAAGTAAAAATTGTGATTACTTTGGACATTATGTGATTATATGGGACAGTGTGAGGCAATAATTGATTTCATTTGCAACACTTTTAACTGATTTTGTATAGAAGGTCAAAAGTCAACATCCAGAAGGCCTTCATTTAAAGGAGCTGCAGCAGCAGAACCAACTGCCATGGAAATTCCTATTCTGCTACAAAGTCCAGTTTCTAGCGAGTCAAGTGGAATCAGCAGCAAGCAGAGCTCTATGGACAATTTGGTCTCCATCGATCGTAAGCAATTTACCTGGTCTATAACTAAATACAGGTGTAAGTTATACAGGAGAATTATTTTATTATTAATAGTCTTTGTTATATTTATAGTGTGGAGACATTGCACGCTACCAGTTTACCCATGTGGCCTCATGTCCCCCAAAGTTATTAACTTAACATGCTGTGTTAAAATGCTGTACAAAAAGCTGCAGAATAGCACTAAATATAGAAAGTAGGCTTAATTAACATGTTTTTAATTTTGTTCCTCTTTTTATCACCATTTGGTTGAGACATGTCACATTTAACTGTAACACTACTACACATGTTTAGATATGTTGAGTATTCCTTATTTCTTAATGGTTGTCCTACACTGTTGAGGAAAAACTAGCTGCTATATATCAGTTATGTAGGGAATTAAATGCTAGCCACAGTTCTAGATTCACAGTTTCTCAGTTTCACTGAGTTCCTTGACAATTCTAGGTTTTCTGTCCTATATGAGGCTATAGCAAACTAGTTCATATGACTTATTAAAACTAAGTTTATCATGCTTGGGTTATGTAGAGCTATCTGAGAGTCAGCAAAAGCTGATGAGCATCAATCGGCAGTATGATCGTCTTGGAGAGCGCCTTGCTACTTACCAGAGGGAGCTGTTGTCAGTGCAAGGCAATGTTACGCAGTTCCTTGACGATTTCCACCAACATTTGCACTGGCTGGATGTGATCGACACTTCAGTTGTCCCACTTTCAGACTTTACAGGCAGCAGCGATGAGGTGAAAGCAAAGACTCAAGAACAACAGGTGGGTCAAATCATAGGACTTACTTTTATGGGATTATTGAAGTGACTAGGTTAGAGAAAGTGATGCAAATCACACAATACCCATTGATGCTGTTTGTACTTATGGAAAGAAATGCTGTCCATTTGCATTTCCAGTTCTGAGTCTAAAGACTCAGAACTGGTTTTTGAATTTGTTAAGGATTTTGCTTGGACTGTTCCTTATCTTATTTGATCTTTATCTTGTTGCTGTACTCTGACTGAAAGAAGGACTATGATAAAGAAAACCGCAGTGAAGGCAGTGTTAGTTCGCCAGGGTTATGTTGTGTCTAGGCTGGATTAGGTTTTAAGTCTAAGATAAAGAAGGACTCGCTGTGTGCAACAGAATTGCTGAATAAATAAAGTCAGGTGTACTGAATGAAAGTTATAATGGAGGAGAACAAGGCTGGCCAAGTTGTTATTTGATAAATTGTAAGTATGAGTAGATTAAGATGAACAGAACAAGATCAAAGCTTGATACATTCGTAGAATAAAGTTAAACTACAAAGTAGTATCGAATAAGTTACAAATTTAAGTTTAAGTAAAAGCATGTTTAAAACCCTGTTTTATCCAAGCAGAATTTAAAATAAAAATGTTTTTCCTAACTTCCACTTGATCAATACCTCTTTACGCGGTGGTATGATGACAGAAAGCAGATACATTTTATGTTGTCATGTTGTAATATTTAAATGGGTGTTTGATAGGAACTGTATGACAGTCTTCTACGGAAAGAGGGAGAATTGACAGCATTCCGATCCAAGACTCAGCAACAGCTGCTTTCAAACCGGCAGCTTGTGCCAGGCTACACTGCTATTCAAGATCAGCTACAATTACTAGGTTACCAAAGTGCCATTATATACTTTCACTGAAAGTAACGAAATTAGGCAAATGTTTCTTTACATTCTACAATCTACAGGTTACATGTAGTTTAATGGAAATTGCTATTTCCAAATCAGTTGGAAATTGAAATTAATGAGGCACAGAAATAATGATTAATAATGATTTATCTGCATGTTGGCTTCGATACTATTCGTTAAAATGTTTTGATTGTAGTACGTGTGTTTTTATATTTGGAGAATATTTTTACAATTTTCAATTGCTTTCACTTATCAATTTTACCAATTTACTATTGACAAAAACTGATTGATTGAAATTCATGATCTAATCAAAATGATGGAACACTTCGAACATCTGAATGGCCTGTTTGTTATTTGAGAAACATTGAAAGAAATTTAAGGAAACTTATTTCCTAATAGGTATATAGTTTTCTTGTCTCTTGCAAATGGCTGCAACTGTTGTATTTCTATCATTGCTGCATCAGATGACTGTTTGAAGCGACTGAAGGCCAAGTACAAGATGACTCCTGGAGACAGTCGACTTGATGACATAAATGACCTGGAAGATCGATACAACCGACTCATCACGTGTCTTAACAAAATGGAAAAGATGTCATCACTTCTTGGTCCATTTGGCTGCGATTCCACAATCATCAACAACCAGCTTCAGCAAACAGCGGTCAGCATTTGATGTTGATTTATCATATCAGATCTCATTTTCTTCTTTACCTGTACTGATGGACAACAGAAACATATCTGTATGGAAGGGCACAGTCTAGTTAACTTCTTTGTAGGTTGCATAGCCAGATACCAACTCGAGCAGCAATGAGGCACAGGATTTTGTGCTGAGACTCAACTTGATAAGTCCTCTTGCTGCACAAAACCAGTTGGCTATGTTTTCGTGATTACAATATCCACTACAGTTGACACCATTGATTTTATGTTAATAACTTCATTAAAAATGATCAAATTTAGAAACTTAATTAGAATATGACTTATTCTTGGTTGCAGTTGTTGAAAGAAGAACTGGCAACTGTGAAGGTGGACGGAGAGAGTTTTGAAAAGAAAGGAAAAGATATTGTCAACAATGCAGATCTTGAGAGCCAGCTAATTGAGAAAATCATCCGCCAGATGGTCGAAGTCGCACAACGCACAGAAAAACTAGACAGTGCTTTAACCGAACTTGAGACTTGTCTTAATCGCCTTGATGAACTAAACAAAGAATACACAAATCAGCTGAAAGAAACAAATGATGCTGTTGGTCACATTGCTGGAAGGATCGACCTTTTACCATCACCTGTTGGCATTGACAGTGCTTGGATACAGGAACAGTGCAACATCACCAAGGTTTCTGTTTCTTTTAATAGGCTGATTTCGTTTTAAAAGGTGTGTCTTTTTGAGAAATGTATTGCAGCAGCAGCATAGTCGAATGGCTTCTTTGGAGCCAGGCTACAGCCAAAATAGGGGTGTAATTATGGTAATTTTCCAGATTAAATCTCGTAGATAAAGATTTAGGCAAACTTAGATTAGGCCTGAAGAAAGGAATCTGTTTTGAATGATGATCAGAATTGCTTAAAGACATGGCAGAAGCAAATAGTTTCAGCCGTAATTCTGTGGGATGCATGTCACATACATTTAATGTGCTATATGAAGCTTTCTGGTTATCAGCTTGGAAGTTGCCATATGATGTTAATGAGGTCCTGGTTTAATTTTTAACACTGGTGTTTTTGTGTGAAATTTTCCAGGCATTGTCTGCTGAGCTGTCACAAGTTAAGCCTGATGTTGACAGATTGCAGAGGCAGTGTCAGGCAATCTGTAACATCATCAAGGACTCATCCTGCAGAGCAGATGTCAATGGCAAACTCACAACATTAGAAGAAACCATCAAACAGTTGCAAGCCAAACTTGGTATGAGGAGACATGTATGCTTGTATCAGTAATATTATTACTAATTATTAATTAATTATTAATTACTGGAATGATTCATTCATTAAATGAAATTAGTTGTTTCTTCTGTTGTTGGAAAGACTTTATGATGCTGTTTTCTTAGCATAGTGTCTACACACCACACGCAACACCTGTATGCAGTTACACACACACCTACACATAGTGTTTATGTTGTTTCATAGCGTTTGTAGTTGCACAGAATTGTTTGAGCCAAATTTTTATAAATATATTAAGAACCATACGATAAATGCAGATCTCTATGCTGTATAGCTAGAGTTTAACTTCTCCTTGCACTGTCACAATGAAGAATTATGTCCTGTCAGTCATGACAACATCATCAGCTGTTTGGAATGGTCTCTGTCTTGTTTTCCTGCTTTTGATTCAAACAGGTGGTAGGTGGCCCTGGTGCATTATGCCCCTGTTGGCCGTTTCTGTTTCTAAACACAGGATTATTTAGAATGGCTTTGTGTTTGCATGATTTTAGGGGATCATCTGAGCGCTCTCGACTGCTCAATGAGGGAAGGCACTCAGCTGGAAATGTCACTTGAAAAGACCTTGCAGTGGCTGTCAAACCATGCGGAACTGCTGAAGAGCCTGGCGGACATCTCTTGCGACAGGGAAAAGTTGTCAAAACAGAATCACATCTGTCAGGTAGTTTTGGAATAAAAATTCTAGGCCACATATTTGTCCATTAACCATAGAACAAGTGTTAATCCGGTCTTTTTCCATCATTTCGAAGGAGACCCACAGTCTCCTTTGAAAACAAGATATCTGCCATTTATTATTATTTTTTTTAATTATTATTATTATTATCATTATTAATATTTTGAAGTAATATTTTAATTTTTTCCGATAATATTATTATATTGTTTCATGAATTATTCACGTAATAAAAGAATAAATGATGTCTGCCTTAATTTTTAATTTAACATACTGCTAACTGTTATTAAAACTGCAGAGTGAAAATCTGTATTGGAGGTTTCTGACCTTTGTGTTTTGAATATCAGTGTAAATTTTATTTACAAGTAAATAAATGGACTTACTAAAGGGTTTGGTCTAATCAAAGGTGACACAGATTTTGTTTATAATGCTCTTTTCTATATTTATTTTCTTAACTCAATTTGCTTTGCATGAAATTACACATCTTTAATGAAATGCCATTTCGAAAACGTGTTGCTTTCATAAATCTTTATTTTATCATTGGTATTTAAACCAAACATGGCTTGATTTTTTAGAATTTCAAGTTAGGCAAATTCGAAAATTTTACCAATAACTTCTCTTTGTAGATTCTCAAACAAACGAAAAACAATTATATATTTTGAAATATTATTTAGTATAATCAGAGATGTACAATTGTTCCTAAGAGCTTTGAAATATATTTTCTAAACTCCTCTTATGCTGGTAATGTTTTGTAGTTTGTTGCTTTGTTGAATCATGTGAGAAAACTTGACTTGATTTATAGGATTTGGAGCAAGATGTTTTAAGTCTGCAAGACAAAGTCAATTCAACTTTGACAAGAGGCGATACAACTATACAGAAAGCTGCAACCGTCTGTGATGTTGGAGAGATGACTCAAAAGCATAAGAATGCTGTGGACATGTGGAACACTCTGAAAGAGGATTTAGCAAAGAAGTCTGGACAGCTGGCTGAAATCAACCGTCTATCAGACATTTACAATGGACAGCGAGATAACCTTTCAGCCTGGATATCACTGCTGGATGACAAACTTGGGTGGCAGCAGCCGATTGGTCATGACCGGGAAACTGTTGCTAAACAACTCAGCGATGCCCAGTCACTGCAGAGTGATTTTACTAGAAGAACAGCAGAGCTGGAGATGGTCAAAAAGAACGGACAGAAACTGATGCTGTTGGCAGATGTGGATCAAGACAAGATTCAGCAACAATTGGATGACATGGAATCGAAGTGGCTGCACCTATCCACAGGTAAATTATTCTCTCTCTGAAAGTGAATCTGAACTGGTATTTCAATATTGCATTTGAGGTTAAAATGTTCCATGAAATTGCAGTTGTTTTAGAATGGTTCATTCTGTGACTTGTCTTGCTGTGTCTCGATTCGTATGTGTGCGTCAATCAAAGGATTAGAACAGCAAGACAAGTCATAGAATGTATCACTCTCAAAATAACTGAAATTTTATGTAACATTTTAAGGCTTAACCTCAATAGTTTCAAGGTACACCTTTTTAGGTCTGTGTTATAGAACCTCTGTTGGGTTCTTAAAATGTTTGTGTAAGTGTTCAGATACATCATACCATGCCTTTATGAAGGCAATCCAATGTTGATAAATCTAACTTACCGGTAGATGTTTTAACATGTGTTATCATTTTTCTAGTGACATAACAGATGACTTGCAGGTTACAAGTACAGTCATCGTCAGCATGCACCTAGTCTTTATAATCACTGTTGTAAGAAATCTTTCTTGTTGTGGATTGCTGCTACTTGCACATGTATTCAGAAAACAGGAAATTTTTTTTGAGTAAGGCAGTTTATTTTGTTTATAGAGTTGAATGAAAGAATCAAAGATCTACAGCAGAAGGAGAAACTGTGGGATGAGTTGGATGCATTACTGGCAGATGTTGATACTGGTCTAATTGAGAACGAGGCTTCAGTTTCATCATCACTTGGAACAAAACAAGATCTTGATAAAATGCTCGTAAGATTAGTCTGAAAGATGTCTGATGAATGTGTTTTCTTGTCTATGGGTGATATGTTTCAAATCCAATTATGGGCCAAACATTTGGGATAAATTTTTCTGAAATTTAAATATTTTATTTTGATAATTAGTAACTCCTTTAGCACAAGGCCTCAGACGATCAATGGTGCACCAAACAAAGGTCGTAATCAGGTCGTCATCTAGATCAATCCGTTGAGACAGAGAAACAGCCCATAGTGGAAAAGCAAGTTCAAACAGATATGTTTAAGTTAAGCACGAAATGACACAAGTGACTGAGCATATCAAGCAGATACCCAGAGAGAGTTAGAAGAATTTAGGTCTAACAACCAAAATATCTTGTTTGCCATGCAGAGTTCTACTTTTAGGTATGACCAAAGAAAGGCAGAATCAGATACCTTATTGAATAGTAATAAGACTGAGGAATGAGGACCCATTTTAAATACTGTGATTTGCAAGAGTTCAATGTTTTATAAATCATGATTCCAACAATTCCTTTGCTGAACAGGAAGCCAATACTGTGATTTAAGTGCAAGGTTTATATGCTTACACCTTAAAGTATTAGTTGCAACTCTTTGCAAGGACCTGTCTAATATGGCTAGGTGGTCCTCAGATGGTCATTTCGAAGATGTGGTACCCCAGTAGTTCATCGGAGGAGCAGCTAGCCATATATGGAACACTGGGTTTGAACTCTTTGACCTCTTTGATGTGTGCCCTGATTGACAGTCTTCAACTCCTCAGGAGTGTTAAGATCTGGCAGAAGCCACTCACTCCTGTCGAGCGACCGTACAGAGTACACGTGGCTCTGAGCATGCTTTTTAGCTGTGTTTACTGGAGAGAACCTCAGGAAGAGGCCAGGATATCATGTGTTAGTTTATCTAGATCAGTTTTATGACAAGGGCAAAATGTAATAATTTTGTAATTTTGAGATGAGTTAAATGTGAAATCATATGTTGGTAAGATGTCAATATGATCTAACTTAACATGAGTAACAGAATTAAATGATTATGTATCAGAACGAGTTATCAAGACATCTAGGTATGGTCTTTGTTATGTTTAGGAAAGATATTGAGCTATTTCAAGTCTAACCATTGCAAAATATATCAACCAGTTTAATAAAATTTGAAGTAAGATCGGTAATGCAACCAGTTAAATATGAGGATTAATTAATATCAAAGTGCTCACAGCAATATTTGATGTCTGATTATTGATTTCATTGCGTTTAAGGCTGCTCAGGGTCAGGTGAAAATGCTGCAGTCACAGATCAACTCTGTGAAAGCCATCCTGGATGAACTTGGCATCAGTGAGTCAAGTGAAGGAACCGTTCCAGAGTGGGACAAGTACACTGATCTTGTCAGTCGTTGTGAGACACTGGATGAAAATATTGAGAAGATCTTGTCAAGAATCCGAGCAACCTGTATAAAACAACAGTCAGTGGAGGTGAGCTTTAACGCAACATTCAATTTAAAATAGCAGTGACCAACTATGGAGCACTGTGAGCAGCTTCTTGTTGATGTCTTTATCCTGCCAAATGTTTCTAGCTGTTTAATATTACACAGGGTAGTGTGTAAATGTGTCTGATCTGAAAGTGACTTAAGCATTCTTAAATGGTGGACTAAATGTACTGCCTTTTTCAAAAAGTTATGTTTGAAAACAGTTGTGGGGTCATATAATTTCACCTGGATAGCCAGTGTGGTTGAGCTGTGTTCCAAGCAATGGAAGACCTGGTGTACAGTGTAAAGAGATGTGGTGGTTTGAAGACTGGAAAGAGTAGTTGAAGATGGAAATTATGCTTAGCAGTGAATTTTTTTAGTCATTAATAATATTATCATAATATTCACGAACATGGAAACACTTTTTTGTTGAAAGAAGAATTTTCTATTAGCATAGCAAACTAGCTATATCACCATGTTTCTATGATGTGTTTCTTTATGCTATTATTTTTGTGTTTCATAGTACCATGTTGACTGGTTCCTATTGTAGCGTGACATCAATAACCTGGTCACAGGAATTTCAAGGCTTGAAACTGAGTTGAGCGGGATAACACCATCAGTAATTGATCTGGAAGTTCTCAATGTACAGCATGGAAACCTGGAGGTTAGCTGTTATGCTAGCACTTTATGATCATCTTCAATGTTTCATACCCTTCATATGATTCATGAATGTCATACCCTTACTTAATAGTATTAACCTTAGGAAGATGTTTATTTTTAATTTTCCTAACAGTTTTAAAATTTTAATTTGAATGGTTCAGGTGTAGACCCATAATAATATAAGATTTTTTAGATATCTTTGTTTTAGTTGACATTACCTTGTTTTACCTTATCTGCTGCAAATTCTTTTTAGCTTCTCTTCAGATTACTATGAACCATCTTTATTCCAAAGGATTATGATTGTAGAATTTGGGTTTATCTTGAGAAAATGTTAATTTATTCCTTGTGGTCTGTTGTTCAGTAGAAGACTTTATTACTTTATGTTTGACGAGTAATTACAGAAATTGTCAGTTGTGACAAAATAAACGATCACTGTAGAATATGTAATTTGATGATAGTGGTTCTTTTCTCTGCAGAACATTCTGTCTGAAACATCGGCAATTCTGTCCAGTGCAGATAAGCTATACTATGTTTGCCATGAAATGACGAATGATGATGCTGGTTGGAACATTGACAATGCCACCAAGCAGGTAACTGAGATCAAAGTGGATTTTTTATTTTGGGAAAGTGCAACTGTATGATGTCAAACCGTCTCTTAGCATTTAAAACTCTAAAACTGTGCTTGTTTTCAGTCAAAGTTCAATGTATTTCAGTACACTAATATATAGACAGTTATTTGTGTGTACTTATATTTTGAGCCTGAACGCTGAAAATACAGAACTTCCCGATTTCCCGATGCAATGCAAAGACACCCTAACCGACCCTCACGATTCAAAGACACCACCCACTCATCCCGAGTAAAATGAATAATGACGACAGATGGCGTCATTGGTCATACGAACCTGCCGGTGAGCAGAGAACATAAAGAAGAAGAAAGAAGAAGAATATTTTGAGTGTTTTAACACTTTAACAACGAGCAGTCGAGCATGTACTAAAATGTATGGAAAAACTAAACCCTCTCATCGTTTAAGGGTTAAGGATCTCTAGATATATGTGTCCGTGCATGGGATTACCCGGCCAAAGTCGCGTGTACTGAAACCTAGCAAATCGAGCGGAAAGGTTATGAATGCGTAAACCAGTGAAAAATTTTTTTTGCATAATATTAATAATTGATATTTCAACTACTAAATCCCAGAATTACAGGTCAAACAAACTAATACAAATATTTTAATTTGATTTTTTTGTACACCCGTTGTCTAAATTTATGTCAATGATTCGGCCCAGTCAAGCGTGCGTTTATTTTAATATCGCCGAAAATCTTGCTGTTATAACAGACTTATTAATTATTCATGTTCTGAACTAGTTTTTTCTGCTGAATCTATCTGTGCCAACAGTAAGTATGTATGAATACAGCCTAATTTGCTATGAATTTTTAATTATGAGATGGTTATTATAAGCGGCGACTAGCAGGGTCTCTGTTATGGCTAATTCTGATCAATGAACGCTGCCTTAACGGCAGCAGATTTAATTTTAAAGCATACTACATTTTTTTCTAAACCCATCTGTACAAAAAATAAACTGTTTAAATGCAGTAATAATTCACAATAAATAAATTTTGGGAGGCACTATCGCGGACTGATCACAACTACGGTAGCGCCATCTGACGAATACGAGATTATTATTATAACGATGACGGACAGAAGTAAACAATCCGAAATCGCGCGATGTTTAAATGAACTTTCAGCATTTAATTTGAGTAGAATTGGTCGAAAGGACCATTTGCAAAACATTATTAATGACTACTTCTGCAATACTGATGTGGAAAATGACGATTCGAGTGACTTTAGCGACGAATCTGATGCTGAGAATAGTGATGTCTCGCCATCCAAAAGCCACACCCGAGAAAAATTAAAGATTATTATATTTAATTGCAACATGGCATCACCTTTAAATCTGTGCCATTGTGTCAGTTTAATTTTCCAAGAAACACCGTTGACACCATTGGAAAGGGCAGAAAATTCTACATCTAGAACATACTACTAAATTATGCTGAAAAATCGATTCACATTTGCATAGTTCACACAATGAAGCCAATTTTTAACTTGCGATTTCTCTTAATAACGAGTTCTCAAAACGCTAATACTTCAATTCTTTAAAAATTCATAACTTTTTCATTTCTAAAGATACAAATATACAGTTTTTACCACATTAATCAACAGTGACGGTAGTATTTAAAAAAAATATAAACTAACTTTTCAAAAATTTTGAGTTTGGGAGGGTTTTCCCATGCACGGTCACATATCGTAAATAATGCTGACCTGACCAAAGCAAACCAATGTCGTAACATTTGTTGTGTGAACTGGAATATGTCTGACCAAACACTGTAAGCAGTTATGGATTGAAACAGGATTGCCACAATCTAAATTTTTATATAATAATTATTAGTAGACAGTGACTAATGCTTTTGTCACCAAGCAGTGAATTGCATCATACACGTTTTTCTTAGTTTAAGAGATACTGTGGTGACAATTATGCACTGATGTAAAATTAAATAGATCACGCCACTTGGATGGCCTATTCCACGTGTTACATATCCGCTGTGTACCATTTAGATTGATGGAATACGACAGCGGGGTGGAGCACTGAGAACATCTGCTGAGGAGAAGCAGAACTGTCTGATGGAGACTCTGAAGAAGGTGGAGGCATTCACAATTTCAGCTGAACAGCTTTCAGATAAACTGAAGACGGCAGAGAGCAGACTGCAGGCCATCAGCCCGGTCGGAAGAGACGTTGCTGCAATCATGAAAGACTTAGAAGACCTGAAGGTTAGCTCTCCTTGGATTACAAACTCATGCATTAACTATTAACGCTTTGTCAAAAACTAGGAAGATGAAAGATGCACAGTCTCTGCTTTAGTGATTAGTTTTAATGAAATGCTTACTTGTCTGTGATTTTAGGAATTTCACAGACAGACGATTGAGCCAATAGAAAAGGAGGTAAGCGCTGTTCTGAAGGAAGGCCAACTACTGATTCAGTCTTCACCTCCAGGCGTTTCATGCAGCCAGGTAGAGGGCATCACCGAGTCAACTGGTGAAAAGTGGAGTCAGTTAAAGCGAAAAGTAAGCCTTCTATTCATAGTTATTCATCTGTTATGAAGATATTAGTGGAATGCTGAGTTGAGTTTATAAGTACTGCTTATAGATGTTGCTGTGAGGACTGATCCTGGATTTAAACCAAACATTTCTTGCTTTGAGATTTTCCTTGCACATAAAATATGACAGCTTCCATGTAGTTTTGATCTTTTGATCACTGGTCACTCTACAGAGATGTTGAATTTCCATCATTATATGATAATGATAAACTGTTGGATACAATTTTTGTGTCAGTACCAGTGACTGTCGTAGTCTGTGTTGCCTGCAATACAGTACTCAGTTTGGTCAACTGTCTTCTACAGTTGGTCCAAGCACCTTTGTCTTGATGCAATGATTAAGACCATTCACTACATGTTTCTGCTTATTCAGATTAGATCTATATTTTCTATTCCATTACTTGTGCCTTAAAGTTCCTTGAAGAAGCTGTTACATTTCTTATAAACATTAATGGTATTAGTGTTTTTATGCTGTTGAAGTTATTATTACTATGCATTTATTAAGCACCACTACCTAATGACAAAGCATCAGTCGATGGCACTGAGCAATGTGAGTGGAGAACTTATTCAAGGTCAAGGTGTAAGAACGTTGAGCAAGTTCTCCACTCACAATTGTTTTAGGGAAGTCTACCCTGAGACAGTCCACAAGAAGACCCAAAATATACCCATGATTTTTGGCCCTTCTCAGGAGACATTGCTCTGGGCATTTTGTCTTGGTACCTAATTGCTTTGCTGTCTCAACTCAAAATGTTTGATTGGAACAGGTCACTGAACGAGAAAATCAACTGAACGAGGCATTGCTCAAGTGTGGGAAATTCCAAGAGGCAGCTGCATCGATGTTGAGTTGGTTGGTGGACGTGGAGTCAATGCAGATGGGTCAGAAACCATTTGCTGTTGACTACAAGGCTCTCAAGTCCCAGGTTCAGCTTCAACAGGTGCAGATTCCTTCTTCTAGTTCAGACTTTTGTTGAAGAATATTTAAACAATAGCATCAGAAGATGTTAATTCACCAGTGGTGGAAAATTTCTGTTGTATTTTTATAATGAAAACTATGTAGACCCCTGTTTCAAAGCACTCAGTATTTTGATAAAGGATTACTTTTACTTTGGCAGCTGTTACAACGAATGCTGGCCGACAGAGAAACAAGTTACCAGGCACTTGTCACAATGAGCCAGGGAATTGAAACAAGCCCTCAGGTGTCGGAACAGATGAGTCAGCTGGAAAGACAATGGAAGACAGTTAACGAGATTGCTTCAGCAAACCAGAAGACTCTTGAGGAAACACTTGCGGCAGCTAAAGACTACAATGAAAAGCTGCAGCCGTTCCTCGTCTGGCTCGATAAAAGAGAACGACAACTGTCACAGTCACGGCTTCAGACACCTTACGTTGACAAGGCAACGGAACACATTCAAGAACTTGCAGTAAGATTCAGCGTCAGCATTGTTTTTACTCATTTCTTAGATGCCTAAAAGCCACTTAATCATAAGTTATTTTGCACATACTCAGATGAATAATTAATGGGCAAAAATGTTTTTAAATTAGCTCGCTCCTCACATGTAGTACTAGATTTAGCGATTTAGTGCAGAAGTAATTCACTTTAGTTAATTCATTTCGTAAGCTGAGTAACTTTGTTCAAAACTGAAAAATTGCTACTGAATAGTACTAGAGCACATTGCCAATTGCAGTTAGTACTAACTTAGTGAATAGTGTTGCATTTGTAATTGATATTAATTACTAATTGACTGGTAATGATTGAATTTGGGTGTATTTGTTTGTAGATGACAATTGGAGATATAGCTGATCATTCTTCAACACTGGATGCAGTGTTAAAAAGTGGAGACGAACTGGTGAAATTTGGCACTGGAGACGACATCACAAGACTGGAGCTAGAACTCCAAGCTTTGAAGACACGTTACACAATCCTCAGTGATAAA
The DNA here is from genome assembly GCA_963556255.1 of Allolobophora icterica. Classification (NCBI taxonomy): domain Eukaryota; kingdom Metazoa; phylum Annelida; class Clitellata; order Crassiclitellata; family Lumbricidae; genus Allolobophora; species Allolobophora icterica. The sequence goes on from OY744604.1 coordinate 53,524,998, forward strand.
GCCAACTATCAGCTTGGACTGATCAAGGATGTTCCTGATATGATCGAACAATTCCATGACTCTCATAGACTTATTCTCACTGGTATTGCTGAAATTGAAAAGCAACTGAATGTCCAGACGCCGGTCTCTGATGTTGATGCTTATCTTGAGGTCAGTTTATTCTTAGCTCACAACAACATGCTTAAATATACAGTCAGGAAGAAAGCATTTCTTGAGTTTGAACCTGAGTAATTTTGGTTATTGTTTCAGAATTTATATTAAATGTTTAATTAGTTTATATTAGACTTATTAGTATTATAAAATTAGAAAGTTCAGTAAAGTGCTTTAATTTATACTGCATAACTGAATACTAAAATTAACTTTTCTCAAATTCATGTGAATATCGTATAAACTTTTCTGTCACTATTTGCTTTAGCTGCTGTTAATGCTCCTTTAACACTTTAACGATGAGCTGCATTGGTTTCCCTGTCGCTTTTAGTACACTCTCATCATTAAAGTGTTAAAGCACTAGTTTCATTATGCCAAGGCAACAATCAATGGTCAGTTCAAGTGAAAGTGTAGTAATAAATTGTAATTTGTGGTAATAGTCTGGTTGAAATTGGGCTAGTCAGCGAAAGCAGCTGTGGTGATTAAGATCCATTTAAAGATCATTCAGCCTCAAATCACTGGATGAGTAATTATTATGAGCTTGTAGGAATTGTGCATTTACTCTGTATGCTTGTGAACAGAATGATTTTCAATTGTTGTGGTAATGCAGTATTTCTTGTGTTATGTTTACTATTACAAAACAGAAATTACAGCAGCAAGTCGAAGGCTGCCAGAAGGGCATTGCCAAGGAGAACCAAGTTGGTAGTCGACTGGTTGAGCTCCTAGGTGGTGCTGCATGTACTGAGGTCAAGGACACTATGCAGCAGGATGGTGAGAATGTTGGCTCAGTAACTGAGAAGGTCAAGGCTGAGGTGGAGAAGGTTCAGCTGCAAAGGCACAGGTCAATGGAGGTGAGCAGCAACAGTTCCTCCTCCTATTTATGATAAATATGTAACTCTGTCATTTCATTCCACAGGTAAATTTCCATTGTGTTTGGATGATTTGTGTTGAGTAGTGTTCATCACTATCATCATTATCCTTCTGGAATATCTGTGACGTCAGATGACTATATTTAGTTCTTGGATGCTCTTCCTTGTTGTCTCATGTTGTATGTTTATCAGTCAACGTTTAAAACTACTAATAAACGGAATTAACTGATGCTGCTTTTGATCCATTTGCTTGTGAAATTATCAGTTAAATCCTGAAGAATGTAGGAGGGTAATGACACATTTGCAGTTTTACTGCACATGACACCACCTTGCATTATTGCAAAGGACAATGAGAGTAGAGCTATTGATCTCCAGCTTGAACCTGTGTGGTTGTGGTAGGCTTTTTAATACAGATTGAGTCCATGTGTCCTGCTTCTATTAGTAAAGAACTAGATTGCTGTTGTGCTTTTCACTGCACTGTCGCACCTACTGTTTTACTTCTGCTGCTGGTCTTACAGTAATCTTTGTTGATCTAAATGACATTGTAACTTGTGAACACACAGGTTCTTGCTGAACTGGAGAGTCTGATAAGTCAGTGTCAGGATCTGCAGCGTAGCTTAGACTCTGAAGCTCTGATCAGTTCAGATCCAGATACTCTGGCAGAGCAACTTCTGCGAGCCAAGGTAACATTCATTTGTTATGTCACTACTTATCACAGGATTACCTGCATAATAATCATAGTAGTAGAGTTTCTGATTACAAAGTAAGGGCTTATACTACATATCTTTATTTCTGTGGTTGCCCATATGTCATAGACAATTCACAACTTAGTTATTGGTTATGTAATGGTTATCAAAGCAACTGATCAGTGGAAGTTCATGATGCAAAAGAGGTAATGATGTTGGCAACTAGTTTCACAACATTTATCAACTGAATGCAAACATGATAATGACATTTAAATGGAGAAGAAACTATGATCAGTTTCATTTGATTTGCCAAGAGTTGAACCCTGCACACTTTGCTGAAACAGCTGGCCACAACGCAACATCTGAAAATATATGAAAAGAATGCATGTTTTCTTTCTTGCTTGTTTTCTTCAGGCTCTATGTTAATATGCTTTATATTGAATGTCACTTTATGTGTAGGTTTTTATGTACATTGATGTTGTTTGTGCTGTCAGGCTGTCAGTGAGAACATTGCTTTGCAAAAGAACAAAGCTAAGGATGTTGTGGCAGCCGTTCGGCGTCTTTCGCGTTCTCCTTCCATATCCGAGGATTTGGCACTGATTGGGAAAATGGATGATCTCAATACAAAGACAGATAACTTGGCTCGGCAGGCTGCCAATCGTATTGGCCACCTGGAACAGATGCTGCCATTGGCGGTGGACTTCTGGAAGACCAGGGAGAACCTTCTGCAATTTTTCGAGCACTTAGAGAAGGAGATCCACGTGGAGGTCTTGCCAGCCGCCACTCCTAAAGAAGTTCAACTGCAACAGGATAAGATCAAGGCAAGCAGGCATAATGGTTTTCATCTCTTTTTGTTTATAACTTTTAGGATGAATAAGAGAGACTTTTAGTGTTGTATTTAATTTGTAGTTGTAATTATTATCAAGTTTGTGTCCCAGAATAAGTGAATTATGAAAGAATGGTGAAAAGACAGTTTTAGAAGCCCAAAAATTTCAGAAGTAAAGTAAGATGTGAACACTACCTGATGCTATCTTATCTCTCATTTACTTCAAACCTGGCAAATTTATTGGTAGCAGAGTTTATGCTGGCATGACGGTATAATGGTTAGGATGCTGGGCTGGCCAGAGGTCTAAGCTTCAGATGTATACAGGACAGAAATTTATGTTAGAATCTGTTCCACTGGCATTGTTTAGTGGACTCAGACCTCATATAAATGAAGTACATTGACTTTCACATTGTTGATAGTTGAATCAAACAGCAAGGAAAAGGACTGGCTGCCTGCTTCTTCTTCTTGCTTATGGAGTTTGTGCCTAGCCAGCTGCAGGCATTACATCAGTGTGATGAAGAAGCAATAGTCCACTTTTGAAATGAGTTTGCAGCAAACATTGACAGTGTATGCAAACATAGTATGCACTGCGCTGCAGCTGCCTGAGAGCTGACGAGACGTCCCTCTTGGTCCCAGGCTGGTAAGCATTAATTTCATTTTGCGTTTGCTTTCAGGTCTTGATTCAGCAGATTTCCGAGCAACAGTCGGTTATGGACCAACTGAAGAGCACAAAGGCGGCCTTGGTCAGTCTTGCCAACGCAGATGATGTTGGCCGAATTGAAGGCTTAGTGCACAATGACACAACCAGGTTTACTGCACTTAACGATAAGTTGCTGAGTCAGTTTAAACACCTTGATGACATCTACATGCAGTCAGCTCAGGTAAATTAAGCTCCTCTTCTTCTGGTTATAACTGGTAGTTGTTACTTGTATTATTTTCAAAAAGTCGATGTTTTACTTGTTTGTGTTCAAGCCGACATATACAAAATTGTTCAAAAATGTGTGAAAAGTAATGCCAGACAAAACCCAAGAAATTTGTGAAATATTTTTATAAATGTTGTTGATACAGTTGTTTTAATTTAGATCACAGTCATAAAAATTGAAAATTTTACAGTATGTTTATGTTCCAATTCTTAAAGAAGTTCCAATTATTTCTTGGCCTAGTGATGTGAAGTTTTAAAAATAGATCGCCTTTGATAGGCCAGCAGTCATCTAGGCAGTAGTACCCATCCACTGACTTCTGCTGCCCGCTGTCAAGTCTCCTTGGTGGTGCCATCTAGTAACTGCTCGTTAAGCCATTTGTGTTTTGTCTTAGCCGTCTTTTTTTAATCATCATCAGTGTTTTTGTCTTTTTCTTATAAATTAAATTTCATCATTATCATCATACATGTTTTATCATCATAGACTTCATCAGTATCATTGGTGTCATCTTAATCATCATCTATTTCTTCATCTACTAGTACTTTGAAGTTACTTCTTTCAAAATTTTGATTCATATTGCCGTTTGTATTATTTTGTATTTTGCCCATGTCCACAGACATCAATGTGGAATTTTAACGTAATTTTGAATGAAATCTGTTGTCTTTCAGTTGTCAGACAACTTGGACAACACGCAGCTTCTGTTGACATCATTATTCGACAGAGTCTCTCAAGTGGAACCAATATCATTCTATGTCGACATACTGAAGGACCAGATGGCAGACAACTCTGCCTTACTTAATGAACTTGGCAGCAGGGAACTGTTGCTTCTTGATTTACTTTCGAAGGCCCAGATGCTAAAGAATGCCAGTCCTGAACAGACCAGTACCACACAAGGTATCTTTGGTTTGACTTGCTACCTTATGACCCAGTAGGTATAAACGTTTCAGTATTTATGTATGTTTAATATTTGTTTATATATGTATATCACCTTGTCACCTTGTGCTGTCAACTCCTGGAGCTCTAGCGATCGCCACGACACACATTCTCCATTGCTTCCTATTCGAAGTCAGGTCCCTTAGTGCTTCCAGATTCATGCCAGTTACATCGTGAATCTCATCCATCCATTTCTTCCTTGGTCGACCCCGTCTTTTTTTCCCCTCACCACAAGCCAACATCATTTCCTTTTCTAGCCCATCAGATCGCATAACATGACCAAAGAATCGAAGCTTCAATCTTGTCGCTTTTTGTTTTAATGACTCTTCATTCTCGACACCAATCTCCACTCGTATTGATTCGTTCGTCCTTTTCTCTGTCCATGATATTCTCAACATTTTTCTCCATATCCACATTTCACATGCGTTGACCTTTTTCACCATGTTCTTTGTCATTGTCCAAGACTCACAGCCATACAGAACCGTTGGAAAGACTAGGGCTCTCACGAGCCTTTTTTTTGTATCTATGCTCACATGCTTGTCCTTCCATATCTTTTCCAGTCCAATCATTGCAGCTTTCCCAATCGCAATCCTTCGTTTTATTTCTGTATCACATTTTCCTTCTTTTTCAACCAATGATCCCAGGAAAGTGAAGCTTTCTACCACCTCTATTTCTTCTCCGTCAATCTCAAAAGTATCCCATTCTGCTGTTGTCATAACTTTTGTCTTCTTTATGTTGAAGTATAAGCCAGCTTTTTCACTTTCTCTCCTTACCCTTCTTATTAATTCTATCAGCTCATCTTTTCTTTTTGCCATAGTGTTGTATCATCTGCATATCTAAGATTGTTCAATGTCCTTCCCGCAATTTTTACTCCCTCTTTTGCCCCTTCCATTTCCGCCATTCTCATTATTCTTTCCGCATATAAGTTAAACAGGAATGGAGACAAAATGCATCCCTGTCTCACCCCTTTCTTGATATTGAATTGATCAGTGTCTCCGTATTCTGTTCTTATCACCGCTATCTGATCTTCATATAGTCCCCTTAATAGCCATATCAAGTGTTTCGGAATTCCCATCTGAAGTAGGGTTTTCCACATTAAATCGTGGTTAATGCAGTCAAATGCCTTACTATAATCAATGAAGCAGATGTGCACCTCTTGTCCATACTCCCTTTGCCGTTCCATTATCCACCTTAGGTTGGCAATATGGTCTCTAGTTCCTCGAGATTTCCTGAAACCAGCCTGGTTCACCGGAAGTTCCCTCTCTATTGTGCTTTCCATTCTTTTGTGGATTATTTTCAGTAATATTTTACTAGTGTGTGAAATTATTGCTATCGTCCTGTAATTTTCACATTCCCTCACGTCGCCTTTCTTGAATATCGGTATGAAGATCGATTTCTTCCAATCATTCGGCCATTCTCCAGTTGTCCATATTTGATTGCATAATTTTGTTATTGTTTTTATCATTGCATCGTCCCCTGCTTTTATCAGTTCTATGTATATATATATATGTATATATATATATATACAGTGTACATACATATTTATGTATCTGGATTTTATACAACACTTTCCAAGAACTACTTGAAGACATTGCTTGATAGAAAACACAATATGTAAGGTGCATAAGAACAGCAGGTTTGTCTATAGGTATAGCGGAACAGTGCACGAAATCATTGGCAGTATATTGAATTCTTACAGAAAGAAATATCAGTACTGTAAACATCCCCATAAAGAGAAAATGTAATGGTTTGTACAAATGTGGAAAACCCAAAATCTTGTTTGATCTTTGTTTTGTGGAAAGAAAGCCTGGAAATACTGAAAAGTAATTTAATTATATTTAATACTGTCAAGACTTGAATGTTGTTGTCCCAATGATAAATGCAAAGAAACTTGAGCATCTATGGAAGTAGATTTTCTCTTCAGTTAAATGTTTAATGACATTTCACTACAGATTTGATGAGCAAAGTGGAGTCAATCATGGATAGATACAGGGATGTGCGGGAGCAGGCAGAACGTCGTCAGAAGGCACTGGACTTGACCTATTCAGACGCTGTTCCTTTTTGGGATCACCACATGTCGGTCACTTGTGCTCTCAAGGACATCGTGGATGTTGTTGGTCAGCAGGAACCACCTGCCCTGGAGCCAATGATCCTCATTACTCAAATGGATCATGTCCAGGTAAACAAAGGATGCACAACTTCTCTCTGCCAGATAAGGACTCGATGAACTCCTCAATTTTTGTTCAAAAACATATACTAAACTACAACCACTAATTAGTCATAACACTGAACATGCTCTATGTAAACTACAGCCTTCTGCCTGTTGTATTTGAAATAAACAAATATACATAGGTAATATTACTACCAATCCATCACAAAAAGCTGAAAATTTTTTTTACCTGTAAACTGTAGCAGGACTGTTGACATTGTTGACTGACAGATAACTATTGACAACCATGGGTTTTAGATTTTAAACAGCAATGGTTTTGATCTTTTGACAGGCTCTCATGAATGACATTGACGCTCTTCACCCAGAGGTCTATCAGGTGATTGACTTTGGCAACCGACTTCATTTCGACATCGGGGGAGACAGACCAGAGCTGGAAAAGTACATGGAAGATGTCACCAACCAATGGCAAGGCATCTATGATCAGTGTTACAGCCGACTCCAGCTCCTCAATAACAGTCTTGCAGAGGCGACCAACTTTCACGAACAGCTAATGGTCAGACTCTCCTCTTTGTATAAGGATGAGTTTTATTCTTCATTTGATGTTGCTGTTTTGGGAATGCAGAGGTAATTTGTGACTGCAGAATGTGATATTTGGGTGAACCACAAGGCATTAGTTATTTTTTATGGATTGCTTACCAACCAGATGCTGTTTTCTGGTTTCCCTAATGTATCGGGTTTTGACCATGCTTTTGAAACAGATTATGATTTTTACTACAGTTTCAGTTGAAGGGAGTATTGATTGATGCCAATCACGAACAATGTCATGTGCAGAATCAGAGATTTTTGACATAATTAAGCAGCACATATTCCATCATTGAGTGGTTCTGATGGCTTAGCTCTCATCATCCATGCATTACCGGAAATTTGCTGTAAATTGTCCCTGCCGGAACACGATTCCCAACTTTGTCTCATAAAAAGTTGAGCAGTCTCATCTTTTATGTTATAAGCTGTCTGAATCGTTTGCAGTTAAGTGCTGGCCAGCAGTACAAATCTGTCTTTCATATTTGAGTTGTTTAAATTTTATAGAAATTTCTTGTCTGGCTGCAATGCATTGAAAGTCGCATCGATGCACTGGGTCCAGTTCCTGTGGATACAGACTCTGTCAAATGGCAGATTGAAGTCGTTAAGGTAATAACAAATAAATATCTTAAATATTGTAAATTACTAAATTACAGTTACGCGATTTCAGAAGGACTTGTGGTGGCTACCTGTTCAGAAGTCTATTAGTCAATAATTGAAAAACAAGAGGAACTTGAAGGGAAAATTATAAAACTATGCAGAATTTTTATTTAAATTTAGTCATGCAGTATATTAAAAGACATTTATTTTACACAAGGAGCAACTTTATAAAAACTTGTTAAAGAGCGTGTATTTTCTTCTGCAAGATGGAGTGTGATTTGTACATGAAATCCATCTTGGTTGTCACTGCAGGACATTTCGGATGAAGTTCAGCCAAGGCGAACAAAAATTGAGGAACTGAATGAGACGGCTCGTGCCATGACCATCGATCTGCCACCACACCAGACCGAAGCCATAACAGAGCCAATGTGTGATGTCAACAGAAGATGGGTCCATGTACTTGATGTTATAGCCTTGAGGAAGGTATGTCGCACTCTCCTAACATGTAGCAGTATTATGTAACTATACATCTTTACAATCTGTAAAAACGTTGGTTTGCATATCAATTTATTTTTTCACCTCCTTGGGTGATTTGTTTGCGCACAATCCATTTGCACACAAATTTGCTTGACGTGTGGATACACCATGGCTCCCAACAATACCTATTTAACAGGCAAGATGCATTAACACGTGATACTTCTTGTGTAGTGTTACATGGTAGAATTTTTAAAAATCATATATGAGCACTGCACCACTGCAGACTTCGGATCTCCAATGCGCTGACCTTTGGTGGGAACAAGACAGTATCACCTATTCTTAAATACATTGTTATTACATGTCTGCACTCCTGAAATGCCATACAGGAACCACGCATAATAGCAGCTGTAACTGAGATAAAAGCAGCACTTGTGCCCTTGCCTGTCATAGCCAGCATAGTTTACACAGACAGGAGCCGCTGGTTTAGCCATGGCAAAGACAGCTGAGTACGAATGTGCCAGGCATTCCACTAACGTACTAAATGTTTTAAAATAACATCTGGAAATAGTAGATGTTACTACTGTAGCCAGAAACATAAATTGCTATTAAATCACAATCACTTTTGCTCACATCCAGAAAGCAATGTGGCATTTTAAACTTAAACTGGTAAATTGTTTGTTAGCAGACTGCAGTACAAGTACCTTAGCATCACTCAGCCTATGTCTTTGAGCTTTCCAGCCACACTAAGACTTACATAATACATCATGTGCTATTGCATTTCAGCATGGCCCTCTTATCCTCCATGGTCCATTAACACAGGGTCTCAGTGGTTTTGTTTCCTGATGACCACAGGTAATGGGTCTGCACTTTAGATGTATTTGTATGACATCTGTGGTTTTCCTATGGTTTCAATGTATTTATTTGTTATGTCTTTGCAGGGTGAACTCCAGCAGGCCTTGTTAAGCCTTGGTGAATTCCAGAGTGCCATTGATGAGCTCATGTCATGGCTAGACAAGACATTGACTCTGATTAACCAACCATCGTCCATATATTCCGATCCCAAGACTATTGACATTGAGCTAAAGAGCATTAAGGTCAGTCAGGCTCAACAAATATTTGCTTTCATATGTCAGTCTAAAGGTTTTCTTAAAGATTAAGCGTATCTGCAGGAAGTTTCATCTAAACATATGACCATTTTTGTTCTTTTTAAACATTTCAATTTAGTTTATGTCAATTCTAAGTTATTGGTTTGCATAAGCACAAGTAGTTTCATTTCAAAGTTAAATAGGTGAATGTTTCTGAAGCACCTGTTCAGCTTAGAATGTGAAGTTCAGTTTGTCATAGTGATGTCATGAATATTGTTAGACATGAAGCCAAAGCAAAATAAATTCAAGAACATTTATATATTTATGTAATTATTTTGTAAGGTAAAGATGAGGGAATGAATGCATCAGCATTATTCCTCAGAGGCAAGGTTCTGTGATTGTATGATCTTTCAACTGATGGACAAACTTGCCCAATGTTAATTCAACCGGCTGCTGCTGTTTACTCTATGCTAAGCTGATAATTAATAATCTTTGTTCAGGTGGTTCAGGAGGATCTTGATGCTCACTCTCGTCACTTTGATGAGCTGATGAGGCAGGCAGGTGAGAAATTTCTGGTGGAAGATGAAGATGGTTCGATGAAAGAAACCAAGATGCAAGAACAACTGAATGAACTGCAAGGCAAACTGCAGACAGCTGCAGATCTGGCTGAAGAAAAACGAAGAGTACTAGAGGATGCTTTGTCTGATGTAAGACATTTTCTAATTCATTATACATTTAACGACCATCTTCATATAGTAAGTTCCAGTCTCTGTATAAGTAGCAGCGTCAGTATCTACCAGTAATAAAGGGATTTAAACCCAAGAGAATTTATGGGAATTTATACTAGATGTTTTTTGGAGAATGGCAGTATGTATACTTGTGCACAAGCATGTTTGTTTGTCCCCACCCACAGAATGTGTAGTACTATCTACTGTGTTGCCATGAAGACCATAAACTGCTGGCACAGACTTGATTTTGTGTATAGGAGTTTTCATTTTGGAGCACCATTGCCTGATACATTTAATATGGTACATGATATGATATCAGTGGATACAGACTCTGTCATATGATATCAGTGAAGTCGTTCAGTTCACAAAATTTGGATTTAAGTAGTTTTACATTTTGTTTTCTTTATAGAACTGCACCATCTAAGATTAAGATTCATTTTGACAGTAGGCTTTGCTTGTTGTGTTAGTCTTCTTTAGATTAATTTTAATGGGATTTTGTTTCAGGCCAAGTGTTTTTACCATGACTTAAATGATACGAAGGACAAACTGAGCAAGATGGAGTCCTACCTTTTACGCACGCCAGCACTCGGCATGCTGCCTGAAACCCTCAGCGCTCAACAGGATCATTTCAAAGTAACTACATTGCCATATATGATCGATTCTTGTCTTCCGATCTCTGCTTCTCTTGCACTCCTCTATATTCTAAATCAGAACCTCAAATTCCCATTTTGTATTCTTGAAAAATTCAGTGTAAATTCTCAGACGCATAGAAAAAATGTGTTGCAATGCAGAATTTACTGTGCACTTTAACAACTGTTCCTACACACTTAAACTGAATTGCAGGTCTATGGTTTCAGAAACTGAAAGATATCTGCAGTACACAGAATCCCTTGCATTCTGTTTACCATACATGCATGTTGATAATAGTCAGTGTTGTATATAAGATTTAAAAATTTGAGGCCAAGACACAAGACCAAGACAGTGGAGTTTCAAGACTGAGATCAAGACAGAGACTGTTGGGTACCAAAACAGAGCAAGACAAGACTGAGGCTTTTTGGAATGGAAACTGTCCAAGTGATCAGTTGATACCGTAGAAAAGAAGACACCACAAACAGCAACTCGTATATCAGTTTCTTAGCTTGATCTTTAAAACACCAGTAATGTTTTTGAATACTACAATCAAGCAGTGTCACCAATATGTGCAACAAGATATGATATGACCATCAGAGTTTATGCTAACTCCACATAAAATTTTAAAAAGCAGAATAATGTTGAACTGCACTGTGACCTGATCATAGTTCCGGTTACTTCCAGCACTCTAATTTTTGTTGCAGTTTGGAGTAGCCATGTTATCTACAATAGAAGCGGTTGTTTTTTAGGATTACACATTTTTGTATTTATATGAATTAAAACAAATTACAAAATGTACCAAAAAGCTAGCTGTTGCAAGCTGATATCAACGGACTTTCGATAAATAAACTGCAGAAAATGAGTTAACATCAGGATAGAGCTGCACGTGTGGCAGGGTACTGCTGTACATATGACAAGAAAAACTGATTTTCAGAACTTCCGATGCAAAAGCACTTCCAGCTTCTAAGCTAACAGTTCTCATCAGAGCCGGTCAGTTTTGTAATGCAACAACCAAAAATAGAGCTGGCACTGTAGGTACTGAGACCACGTGTTCAAGACAGAACAAGCCTATTGTCACACATTGAAGATAGTTTCCAAAGACTCAAGACTTGACCCCTAGATCAGGACTGAGACCAAGACAGCAGATTCCCCAGACCAAGAATGAGACTAATACATTCAAGTATCCTGCCTGGAGACTTGAGGTACTACAACCTTAGTATTGGTCAATTTTCTGGTCTATTTTTGTCTGCTTCCCGACATCTTGAAAGCTGTTTGATGATCAGGTTGATGAGTAACATTTTAAAAATTGCTTTTGTAGAAACTCTGTGAAGAACAGGAATCTCTTGGGTCAAAGGTCAGTTCTGTGTTGACAAGAGGAGAGGTGATAGTGGAAAATGGTCCAAGCCATGTGACCCAGAAGCTCAAGCCAAAATTAGACGACCTGAAAGAGCACTGGGGCCGTGTGATTCAACATCTTGAGGAACATGGGACGAGGCTGCTAGAAGCAAGTGAACTGTCCAACGATTTCCAGGAGAAGCTGAACCAACTGATGTCTTGGCTGACCACAGTAGAACATCAGCTCAACAACCAACCCCCAGTCAGTCGTCTGCTTAGAGTTGTCACCCAACAAAAAGAAGACCACAAGGTTCATTCTGGTGTTTGATATTCATTCATGTGTTTAACCAGGGATTAAAATAAGTGTTCCTACATTTATTATTTGTGGCTCTGAGTAGTTTCTGTGGCCATGCTGTACCAGTTTCCCTAAAGTTATTATTTGATAATTTACTAACATCATTGTTAATTATAATTGTTAATTAGTACTGGTAACTTCTGTCATGATGATGTAAACAGAAGAGTACCAAGTACGGAACTCTGCTGAACACAGAGTGTCAGCAAAACACTAGATGATTAATTATTATTTAATACCCTGATTGAGGTCACAGCAGAACAATTCATTGCAGGACCAGAAAATCCAAATCCTTACCCAAATTTAGGGTGAAGGGATTTATCCAACTCAGAGGAACCAATGAATTTAAACCTTGTACCATAAATTGTTTCAGCAAAAAAGGCAAGAATTTACTTGCAGCATCATGGATAGCCAAGCATACAGCAGGGGACAAGTACCTTCTTTTGAATTAATATTTTGTTTAATCAAACCACAAGATTTTTGGTGATAAAGAAATTTAGACAATTAAATTAGTTGGGTATGCAGATTTGGCCGATGAAATGGGGATTTTCCCACAAGTTTGCACTGTTCTTTTTACCCTAGTGTGATCTGAGGGAAGACGAGAGTGCCTCATATCATAGATGTCTTCTGCAAAAAAAGGTGCATGTGCACTGGTGCAAAGATACTGTCTGTATTTCCAGGTGCTGCAACAGGACATAAACAGCCATCGTGAGCCTGTGGCTCTTCTGGAGAAGCAACGACTTGAACATAAGTTTGTGGGTCAGAAACAAGACATGATCCTCATGCGCAACCTCACATCTAGTTTGGCCAAACGATGGGAGAAGGTTCACTCAAAGTCTCTTGACAGATCACATCAAATTGACGTTGGATGCAAAGAGGCCAAGATGTTTAATGACGGATGGAAGGTTAGACTGACGACTGTTTTCTTGGATTCATTGGATGAACTTCAAGTCATCAGGAGTTGTAGTTATAATGATTTTTATTTCAGTTTGTCAAACAGTGTAGTATTTGTTGGTAAATCATTTAATTAGTAAATAAGTGTTATGCTAGGAATTGATATGGATTTTTGTCTGACAACTTGTATGTATTAACTTTTGTAAAATGAGAGTGATAATGAGTTAGTTAGAAGTGAAAATAATAGAAAAACTTAAAAGTTTTTGTCATATGTGTTGTATGTAAGTGTATTATTTCTCTTGAGATGAAGTGTGTTGTTTCTCTTATTGGAAATGTTCTCTTATAGGACGTGCTAAGTTGTTTGGAGGATTTGGATGCGATCATTGACCAGGACAACAGCTTCTCTCACACTGAACCAGATAAGATACGAACCCAACTCCAGAAGCACAAGGAGTTCCAGAGGACACTTGGTGCTAAGCAGTCAGCTGTGGACGGTGTCACACGTCTCGGTCGAACGATCAAGGACAAGTGCCTGCCAGCTGATGCCGATGTCATCCAGGGCATGGTTTCGCAGCTCAAGAGCAAATGGTCTTCCATCTGCAACAAAGCCATAGACAGGTAAAGCAAGGCTATTGTTCACTTTAGTAAGATTATAGAGTTCAAACATCATGGAAATATGGAAATTGTTTCTGAACTAACAGTTCGAGTTTTATCTTATTGCACCGAGGTTATTGTGGTTGGCTGTAAAGGCTTCTGTAGTTGTCTGATGAATGATAGATTTACTTCACTGCATATTGGCTATTAAAACACCCTGGTTTCAAATTTAGCATTTATTTTTTGAGAAGCCAGGATGGCAGACTGCTGGTGTTTTCACTTATCAGCTGTGTGACCAGTGTTCAGGTCCCATTGCATCATGTAATGCTGACAGTCATTTGCAAGCGATGTAACTTGAACATCTGGAAAACAATTGAATAATTGCTCAATTGCTGTTGCTTTGTTTCTGCCTCAGCACTTCACTAGCCTTCAACCCAAGCGAAATATGAGCTACGATTAAGTAAAACAGGAGAATACTTAACAAATGCGACTGACCGCTGCCACATACAGCGCGTACAAAAGCCTACAATGCCATAAGCACAATACCTGTAAGAAGTGTTGTTGAAGGACGCATCATGTAGTAAATGCTTTGTATCTGTTTGTATAATGTATTTCATCAGTGACTGGCTTTTTCAACATGTTGCTGTTGCAGTACCTGAGGGTCAGTTGTACTTGATTCTCAGTAATTATGATATTGCATTCACAAATTCTTATAGTGACTTTTCAACAGAAAGTCCTCAGAGGCATTCCCCACCTGACAGCGCAAAACCACGATCGAACAGAATGTTTTTCAAGCACTTAGGAAGCTGTTGTCTAAGTTGCTAACATGACCTGAGACCTTGGTTAGAAAACCCTGCTTTGATAGGCATCAGTTATTTGTGTTTATAGGCAGAAGCATCTGGAAGATGCCTTGCTTGTGTCTGGTCAATTCAAAGATGCTCTCCAGGTTCTTCTTGACTGGCTCTACAAGGTTGAACCAAAACTATCAGAGGATATTCCAGTTCATGGAGACATCGATACAGTTAATAGTCTTATTGAACAGCACAAGGTAACTTAATGCCTGACTAAGAAAATGCTAAAAGATTTTAATCCGTAATTAACTCTGGGTGTAAACAGTTCACAAACTAAACTATACACGAATGCAAATTTTGAAGTAATTTCAATCCAGAAGCAATTAGTCTTTCATTCAGTTCTGTCATAACTGAAGTTACTGATTATTTATTTGAATGTAATTAAGTAAGTAAGTAGCCTTTATATGCATCTGACATGTGCACATGCATTACATGTATTGTATTGTATCTAGAAATTTATAAAGCGCCTCTTGCAGAATAACTATTCAGAGGCGCTCTCAGCACAGAAGCCCCGGGGAAACAGAAATGCCTTTAGGGAACGCGAGACCGATGAGGAAAAGCACTTCATTATACAATGATTACATACATATTTTAAAACTGAACTTTAACAGAAGCAGATTATAAAGTCACACATGCACAACTAAACTTGTATAACTAAAGTAGCATATTTACTCCAGTGTTGACTTGTCTTAAAATTGTTTGGAGTAGGATGACTTCACTTCTGTATTATGATTACTGACTTTTCCTTCGCAGGCTTTTCAAAAGGAATTGGTGAAGCGGACTTCGAGTGTAGGTTCTGTTCGAGAGTCAGCCAAAGAATTGCTATCCCAGCCTAGTGAAGAAAGCTTTGTGTCTAACCGTCTTATTGACATGACAACAAAATGGGACAAGGTTTGCCGCATGAGTGTTCGAAGGCAGGAAAGGCTGGAGGATGCATTACAACAGGTCAGTCATTTCACAACGTATTTATATATGGTATTCATTATGTTGCAAAGTAAAGTGAGTAATTCTGAATTTGACAAATGTTCATTTGTTACACAAAATCCGCTCAGCAGGCTTGAAAATGCAGTCTCTGGGTTACAGACTCTGCTAACTACCCAACAGTGGGTAGTGGGGCGTGGTGGCTCAGTGGTAAGTTCGGCGCCTTGTGACTGGAGGGTTGCAGGTTCGAATCCCACTCTAGCCGTTGCGTACGGACCTTGGGCAAGTCCTTCACTCGCAATTGCTCGTGGCGCCTCGGCGTGAAAATTCCGGCACAGTATCAAATGCTGTAGTCGGGAGCGCCTCTGAGTAGTAGTTGACTTCGAGAGGCGCTATAGAAATATCCGGAATAAATAAATAAATAAATAAACAGTGCACTGTTCTGCTCAGTATTTTAGTAACATTGACTGTGTATTCAACAGTGCTGTTATGTCTTGTAGTAGAAGTATTGAACACTATTTAGTCTCTTTGGGTTTAGGCGGAAGATTTCCACAGCAGGGCTCACAAGCTGCTTGACTGGTTGTCGGATGCTGAGAGGTCCTTACGTTACCATAGCAACCTGTTGCCAGACAACGACGAGCTGCTTGTGCAGCTGGTGAAGGATCATGAGGTGATCTCTTTGACTCATTTTTCTTTCATCGTGCTTGTTTTTCTGATTTCGTATTTTAAATATTTTAGAGAAATTTTAAAGTGTACAAGCATACTTGTTAGACGTAATTATGGGATGGAATGTGTTGTGTCTGCTGCTGCTGGGGATTCTTCGTAGTGAATTACTGAATTCATGATTTGGCTTCAAGTGCACAATTGACAACATTTCCACAAAATTGGATTCATTTGCTGTGAGTGAACGTTACGTTTTGCCTTATCTGTCAGTTTGGGACACTAAGGAGCCATCAGTGTGCAAATATGCCATAGAGTCAATGAATTAAGTCAATCAATTAAACACCTATTGTGTAGATATTGATGTACAAGAACTACAACAGAGAGCTTCCGAAACAAATTTAAAATAAGAGAAATGGGCAGTGCCGGCCTTAGGATGTTTTGGGCCCCATGCAGAATATACTGTATGGGCCCCCCATGGCATGACACAAGTAAAATTGTTTTTCATTGCTAATCACATTTTAGTAGATTGTTAACAAGTACAGTAAGTCAAATTTAACTATACACGAGAATTCTGGGGTATAGAGGAAGTTGACTTTTATTTTATTGACAAAGAGAAGATTTAATCGAAACCATAATATTATTATTAAGGTGTCTTGTTCATGTTAATTTTCTGTGACACTTTCGGCGCCCCCTAAGTTGCGGGCCCCATGCGACCGCACAGTTCGCATGCCCCTAAGGCGTGCACTGAAATGGGATAGTAGTGGTTAGTTTATTTTTATTATTATTATTACCAACATTTTTAAGCTGCGCAAAGTTACACAGAAATGTGAATTGAAGGTGGGGTTAATCAGTCGCCAGGTGAAGTGCAGTTAGGTATCCAAGTGTTTGGCTCTGAAATGAATATTCTGAAACTTTTCTAAATTAATTGGATGAAGCTTCTTTGCAGACACTGAATAGCATACCTGTGAAAAGCTATATGAACCATGTATTGCTTATAGTACATGAGAAACAATTCAGGAGATTTTTTAGACCTTAGTTTCACCTGGAGTGAGTTTCTGACTAAGCTCTTGTTATATGGCTGTTTATTCAGACTGACTTTTTGAAAGGTAATTGTAATTTTGCTGATTTTCAGAAATTTGAGACTGAGTTGGTCCAGCAGGAGCATAAGGTAGCTGACTGCATCCGCCTGGGTGAAAACATCCAAAAGCGTGCTCATTCTGATGCCATTCCAACTTTGAAGCACTGGTTGACGATTCTTGAGGCCCGATGGGCTGAAGTGAAGAACTTGTCCAGTCAGAGGAGGAAGAGACTGCGGGACAGCCTTGAGGTCAGTCAGTCCAACGCCCATCTGCTGGACGAGCTGACCCAGTGGCTGGGTGAAATGGAAACCACGCTCAAGAGTGGCAGCCAGAAACCGATTCCTGAAAATATTCCAATTGTGGAACAACTGCTTCAAGATCATGCAGTAAGTCCAGTACCTGCTGAACATCTACTCTTGTCTAATCTTGTAACTTCAGTCATTTGTTCACCAATGCCTATCTACTATCACTTCTCGAAATTGTGTATCTATGAATGTCTGCATGTAAGTATGTATGTTTCAAAGCACGTATATAGGCCTATTAAGAAGGTCCATCCAACTGATGTAGTGGTGGCTTAAGAAGGATAGGTATGCTGAAGTAGATAGGAGAGGAATTGCATTCCAGAAATTTTTCCTAGCTGTGTAAATCTAGAAATCTGTATTAGTATGCTTTTTGTGTGCTTGCATATGTCACATATTTAGGTGAAGTATTGCTGAGGTTGCTGCTTATTTAATTACTTATTTCTTTACGGACTATTTACATATGTGTGAAATCTGTGTTTTAAGATTAGTCGATTTAAAACACTGCTAAGGTCCTATATTATAAGCAACATGACCTCATAAATTGCCGATATTATATACTCAGGTTCATTGTTATCTGTTTGATTATACTTATTACTACCATTCATTGAATGATTAATCACTTAAGGTTTTAAGATAGTAAAACATCTTGGATATGAATATGTCTACTTTCAGTGGATGTTAAATGTTACTTGTTGGCTGATTAGCCAAGGCTTGCTTTATTTTAGTTTAAATTTTGGCTTACTATTAGTTAAGATATATAAATTTTCAACCAGATATGCATCTATACTGTCCGTTTCAGCCCGTGAACTCCCAGGGTGTCCCATCTTAGCGGGACTCGTCCCTTAGGGGCATCCTTTTATAACACTCAACTGGTAAACTGTTTGTTTGTTTTTTCTGTCACTGTTAATCTGCAGTTTGTTGTGTGTTTAATAAAAACGGATTTGATTTGATTTGATTTAAGATGTGTCTTCTTAGCTCCTGCTTATATGAGTTTGGTTGTGATTTGTAGTTCATATGTCTTCATGTTTTACCAATATTTACTTCATATTCATGTCATGAGAATTTGTCAGAATTATTCTGTGATTGGTTCTTTTTGGAACTGTCTGAGCATTAAATGCTGTGTAGTAAAAATAAATAAATTTTTCTTTTAGATATTTGAAACAGATTTACAGAGCCGTCAGAGTGACGTGGAAAAGTTCTCGGCAACTGGAAGACAACTTCTGGAACAAAAGCACATACCTGTCTCTCATTTCAGCTGGAAAACTACTCCACGTCGCAGGTGCTGAAAATTACACCTATGTTTATGCAACATTTTATCCTTCTGCGTACACTAGACTAATAAAATTAAATTTAAGTTTGGTTCTGGAAGAAAGTTTGATTGCAGATTTCTATTGAGTTGACCTGCATGTTTGAAGTTGACTAGAGAAGCTAATGGTAGAGCTCTCTTAATTATGTTAAATAAAGTGAATTACAGTTGTGGTGTGTGTGCTCAGTTTTGACTTGGTTCTGTGTTTAGGAAACCGGTTGACAGGCGAACCCCAGAACCAGTGTTTAAGAATCCACAAGTGGCTGATGTATTCACAAAATGGCGTCGTGTGTGGCTGCTGTCAATGGACCGACAGAAACAGTTGCAAGACATGCTTGACATGCTGAATGAGGTTAGCAGTTCACAGGTTTCCTTGGAGTACATGCATGATAACTGGAAGTGTCACCAGTAGCTGGCTCACACACACACACACACACACATGTGCTGTACCCAGTAAGCAGGTTCCCATCTAGATGACACCCACCACATTCAGAATCCCTAGACTGAGCAACGTGGAAGATGGTGAGCGATGATAGGTTATAGTTTCTGCAGCACGTGATACCACCACCATCCAATGCAGTCCCTATTAGGTTGTGGAAGTCGTGGCATCCAGACTTTCTTTGATTGTTTCTTTGGGGACTCTGCTGTCTATTCCCGCCCTCTTCGGTCTGCAGACCACCTTAATCTACTTGTCCCTCGCGCTAGGGCTTCGAAGGCTCAGCATCTTGCTTTTGCCATCCTTGGCCTTTCCTTATGGAATGACCTGCCCCTCTCTCTGTAGCAAGATATTGTTTGGGATCTCGCTCCCTTCTCTCCGCTGCCTAAAGACCTTTCTTTTCCCTCGGGGCTGTCACGCTGGGAGTGCCTCTGAATAGTCTATACTGTGAGTGGCACTTTATAAATAATCATATAAGATAAGATTGGTCAATCTTTTACAAATAGCCTCTGCTTGCTTTTTCATGGCATAGACAGGTCTGTAGGTGTAATCTGTGACCATGCATGTGGGACATGTTACCCCTTGACCAGAGGTCAAATAGGTGTGTAAATTAGAAGCAGGAAACCATCTGAAAACTCCAAGCAACTGCAACTCATGTCAGTAACTCCAAAGCGCTAAGGGGCCATCCATATATTACATATGCAAAAATCCGGGAAAATTGGACCCCTCCCTGTTCGCACGCGTACTTTTTCCACCCCCACCTGCGTACGTACAGTTGACGCACACCCCCAAGACCAGCTGCAGAATGTGTCAGTTACGCAGGTCCAGGCAGTGACTGTCTGCACTTTAGGCAAGATTGAAGGATGAGTAATCCAGGGACTCACTGCGGAGTTGTGTAATAGTTTAATAATAGCGTTCAGAGGTTCCCGCAGTCCTACTTCCTCTGGTAGTACCAGATAGCTGGAAAGACTGAACTCTAGCTCACTTGAAGGCCTATCAGTTTGCGTACGTACATTATCAGTAGACCCCCACCCCTCCCCCATTCACAAGCAGACGCAAGCACATGCATTTCGATTACCCCCTCCATGTGTACGTAATATATGGATGGCCCCTAAATTGATCACATCAGCAGTCCAAACAGAGGAATTAACATCAGTGACCAAAAAATGCCAACTATATCACAATAGCATTCCAAACACAGAAGAATTATCGAACAAGTTCTGTGCAAAGATTAACTTTAAGGCATAATGACGAGCAGTGATAGCATGGCCACATTATGGCCACTGGACCATGGATCAATATATTTGTGAGTACCTTGTTATACTAAAGCTATTTCTGTTATCTAGAAAACAGAACTGCTTGTGTCTTTTATAGATCACATCTTATTGTTGTCTGCTACCCTGGCCTTTATTTTTGATCATTTACACTCACTCTGCTTTATAAGTAATTTTGGTGTTTGAAACTTTCAACAGCAAGAGAAGTTTAAGAATTTTGACTTTGATGCATGGAGACTGCAGTACATGCAGTGGATGAAGCAGAACAAGTCCCGAATCATGGACTTCTTCTGTCGTCAAGACCGAGACAATGATGGAAAAGTAACACGCCGGGAATTCATTGAAGGAATTCTAAGATCAGGTATCCAGATTTACATGTTTACTTTTAATTTGGTCATTAGGGGTTTAAATTGGTTATCGTTGGTTATCAGACTAAAATCAGGTGAAAACAGCAGCTACACAAATCATAAAGTAATTTTTCCAGCTCTTGATACTGGTATGTTATGTTTTTTATGTCTTGCAGCTCTGCACTCCAGAAAGTGTAGAACTCTTTGTAATTGCAATTACAAATTTATATAGCACCCTTCTAGAGAAGCAAATCAGAGGCAATCTTGACCCAACAAAGCAAAACCACCATCGAATAGAATGGTTTTCAATTGCATGGAAATGAGGAAGAGGAAGGCCTAGCAGCTCAATTCGTAGATCTATTGCAGGATAACTTATAAGTTCCAAAAGGACGGGCAAACTTCTCTTCTGTTTTAATTCTCTTAGCAACTGTTTTATTTCAAAATGTTACTAATAGAAACTGCTCTTCTTGTCATCTGATCAGTTTTTGCTTATCTGAGAAGTTGCACATTTTGTCTTTCCAGGTTTTCCAACATCACGCATGGAAATGGAGGCTGTGGCTGACAAATTTGATGATAATGGAGATGGTTTCATTGACTACCGTGAGTTTGTGGCTGCCTTGCGATGGCCTGACAAGGTATGCACTGTTCCACAGAACTTAAATTGTCAAGAATGAATTTGCATCTGGCATTGATTCTTCACATGCTGTTGCTTAGGCCGTTTGCTGTTTGGGATACTGATGGGGTTGGCAAGTAGTCTTTGTTGCCAGTGCTAGTTTCTATTTCGTTTTAAGCAAGTTTCATCGTAAATTTTCTGATGTGCAACAGGTCTGAAAGCTACATGTCAGTCTGGTTTAGTTATTCTAAAAGATGAATTGTTTTAAGCTAGAGAAGCTTCAGATGCGGTGAGATCACTGTTTGGCATTTTTATTTAAGTAAGTGTTGTCTTAGGCTACTGCTTGATTTTATATGTGTTATGACTGTTGCTGAATTGCTGTACTGCTTGCAGAAGGGGCGTTTCGATGGGCTGAATGAGAAGATCCAGGATGAAGTCCAACGCCAGGCAAAGAGATGCATCTGTCCCAAGCAGTTCCACATCCACAAAATCAGCGAGGGAAAATACCGCGTTTGTAGAATTACTTTCTTGTGTTTCAGCTTTCATTTTAATTCATTTAAGTTGGAAGTTAGAAATTCTAACGTTCTGTTGACAAATATTACAAGAAGGCTGCTTGGATGAATAATTAGACTTTAAGCACATAAATTGTATACAATATTGCCTAGGCAAGTGGATACCTGAAAAAATATATCAAGAGTTTGAATCAAAGTTATGAGGCTGGATGCTGTGTCAAAAGCAACTTTAAGGTTAGGTGCATTGGACTGTCAAATCATGTGTTAAAAGTAGACCTTTGTCTGCATTTTCATATAGGTAGATAAAGTAACTGTTAGTAGTTAAGACAAAGTTACTAATCCATTGTTTCTTTGATTGATTGCCTGATTACCATGATTTGTTGTTTTATCTGATTAACTTCTTGATTGACATCAGCTGTGCTTATTGTTTAAAGTTGTTTGTTTCATTCACTGATGGTTATTTACCTGGCTAATGGTTGTATATTATGGCTGTGTATTTGGATGCTGTAGTTTGGCGAGTCACAGAAGTTACGTTTGGTGAGGATTCTAAGTAGCACCGTGATGGTTAGAGTCGGTGGAGGTTGGATGGCTCTTGATGAATTTCTTGTGAAGAACGATCCATGTCGAGGTAATAAAACAAGTCTTCATTCAGCGTTTAGGCTTATGTTTAAACTATGAGCACTAATTGGTCATGTTTCTAATCTCAATCAATCTCATTCTTATGTAAACCTTGAAATTAATTGAAAATAGAATTAGTTACTTGTATCTGTTGGCCAGCTTATGAATTAAATAATTTAATTCATTCTCACCAATGTGAAGTTTGTGAGGAGATTAGTTTTATTCAATTAATGCATGAGCTTCTTCTGATCTCAAAATCACTGAGGCTTTAATTAATTTAAAAGTCTTGCTATATTATTGTACAATTGTCAAAAAGTGAAGTTGTGCTGTTGAAAAGTTTAACCAGTCATCTGGTTTAGACGTTGTTCAAACTTGTTATGAAAGAAGTGTTGTGCCATCATCACAATGCTCCAGGATGCAGTTCAAATATAAGAAACCATATGCAAAGTTTCTCATATTTAAGTTTCATCTTGGTACATTAGGAACGGCTTGACTCAGGGTCGAGTTTCTGCTGATTTTGTTGCTTACTGTCTGTCTTCCCATGAATGCAGCAGAATCTTCCTGAAGTCTTTTGTTGCCTTGATAGGTGACATATATTCTGTCTTCTTTTGGGCATATAGTATATGCCAATCCAAAACTGCACAGTCTGTGTATTTAAGATGACTCTATGGATATCTCTGTACTTTTGCTGTTACATCAGCCTGTCGCGTTCATAGGCACCAAGTGCCGATCATTTGTAAGTAGCCAAAACTCGAATGGTATGCTTAGATGGAATGCAGATAGATTAATTTGTTAAGAAAACCAACCTCTACTGCTTTTAATTATTGCTTTTGGGATAACTGGTGTATCAGTTTAAAATGGTTGAAATGTGACAAATGTTGTTTAAAGAGACTGGTCAATTTTTGTATGCTGATTTTTACTTATTTTATTAATTTTACTATTATAATTAATTCTTTTTGAGGTTTACTAGTAGTTGTTTTTAGTTAAAAGGAGGCTGTATGCTCAAAGTCTTAAGAGGACATGGTCTTGGGTTGACCCTTCACTCAAATGCAAGTTACAACCAAACTGTGTGGCCACTGCTGTTGATTCCTTCAGTACCCTGGTGATTTAGAACATGGAAGCTTGGCTCAGCCATGTTTGTCTGTGAAAATTCCACAGAATAAATATGATCAGTGGCATGAGACGACGGTTTTCAGTCTCTGATGACAAGCGTTCTGCACTTGCTTTGCTTCTCATAATTTCCACATCCTTATGATAGTTTTTAATGACCTGCAGCTCTGCAAACTGAAAACTAACCTATGGGCTCAGATTTTAATTAATTAACACTTGGTTTGGGGCTTATTTAACCATTTCTATAGCCTGAAATAAAAGAAAAATAGTTAGTCTTAAATCTTAAGATCGACTTAGCAGTTTTTTTTACAATTTCTTACAAGCTTTTGTGGAGGCATCAGCTTCTCGTCTAAGACATCTCATCAAGTGATCCTGATCAAATTTAATCTAATAACTTCTGTGGTATTGTTTATTATTACCACTTCAGTGAAAAGGTCTATGGGATTTTCTGTAAAAGGACGTAAACAAGTGTAGTACCTACACCTTTACTGTTTGTGTGAGAAAAGTAGTTTAGATTGATCATCTATCTAAAATAGTTGTCTTGTTGAAAGTCTAAATAATGTAAGGATTCTATTAAGTAGATAGCGTAAAAGTAATTTTGTGGGTCATCACACCAAACTGCCAAAAAGGTATCACTTCCTTATCTTATTCATAGTTTTTCCATCTACTCTTATAATTCTTTCTGGAGGCAGCAGTAGAATTCTAAGAAAGTTGTTATTCAGTCACATATGCACAGTTTTGTACATTATGATTTGGCTCAGCAAGTTATGCCGAGTCTGGCATAAATTGAGTGAATTATCAGGCTATTTTGTAGGAATTGTAAAAAATTTAATATGTGTCCATAGGGGTGAAGCTGTTCTATTAGATCTTTGCATTGGCTAAACCCATGTAATAGATGGTTGTCAACAAGAAAATGAAGCTTCACTCCTGCAGTGGAAGATATACAGTACTTGTCATTGAATGATTTATGCTCCTTATGAATTTATTAAACTAGTAGGACCTTTTGGAGGTCTTAGTTACTTTTTAAGGTTCTATATAAATGTCCAGGTACATAATTATATTCATATACAGGTAAATACGCAGATCCAAAGAATTTTCTGTGGAATTTTTATGAGATAGATGGATGTACAGGGAATGCAAACTTGACCAACTGCAATTTTTATTATTGACTTTTTACAGTTTTAATATGTTTCGCATTTAAGCAGGATAAATTCCTCACATCTAAATATTACATGCATTTATTAGTTTAAAAGTCATTGTTTGCAGAATGTTTATGGCATGAAATAGCCATCAATGTGCTGTTAGGCAGTCAAGTGCTCAGTTATTTTCTAAACATGGCACTTGCTAGGAAGAACATAAATGGAACTAAGAAGCCATGGTTTAATAAAAGCTAGTATGTGGCTAATCACAGTCAAATTCATTAAAGAAGCAGGATGAATCTGTGAATTAGTAGAATGCTAGAAGTGTTTGCATTCAATTGTGTATGGTTTTGCTTCTCAGTGTTTGACTCCTTCCAAAGGGTTTTCTGCACTGTGGTTTATTGTGTTGCTGTTGTTTTTCATTCTACCAGTGGGACTGTGGAAGAGCAGACACTTTCAGTTTAAACGCCGATTATACCCCACTAGACGTAGGTTTCCAGAATGCATTTAGAATGCTGTTGTCATCGTTATTCCAGAGTGCATTTTTGTCTTGTACACTTTCTAGTGTTTAGTGTTTCCTTCAGTTTGTTATTGCGGTGGTGCTTTGCAAGTGCATGTTAGCTTCCTGATTTAAACCTGCTGAAGGATAGTGGAGTGTTGCTGTGTAAGAACTAGAGTCGGTAGAAGTAGTAGTGTGTGTGAGTAGAATCTTATTTGATTTGAGAATGTAGTTTATGAACTGTCAGTGTCAGTGTCTGCTTTGTGTATATTAGATAACAGTTGTAAACTTAGTTATACAATGACAGTTCATTTCTTACCATCATACTTGTTTTATTTAAATTGCCTAGTTCTGATAACAAAAAGGCAGTTTGTCATATTAAGCAGGACTTATGGAAGCTATCAAAAGCACAAATGATTTGATTTGGCACACGGCAACAGTGGGCCAAACTTGACTAGTCTCTGTTGGCCCAGGCATTTACTTCCTGTGTCTTCACCATTGTTCAGACCTTGGATGTGGTTCTTGACTGTGCTCTTAATTTCTGTCAATTGCCTTCTTGTAATTTTCATGGTTACTGCCATGGTCTATGATCATTTGTGGCTGTGTTGACAATTTCATTTCAGATATCACTGACCTGCTTAACTCTGATTGTCAGTTCTTTTAAATTCTGAAGGTGGACGTGTCTGCTGTGATTTGCTCATGTATCTAATTACATGTGTGATCAACTCTACTGGTTGCCCTGTCTCGTCTAGAATCGAGTGCAAGGTTTTTTATATGTCACTGCTAGATTACCCTCATGGATTGGCCCTTGTCTATCTCTGTTTTTTCCCTGTTTTCACCTTTCTTCATTGCTCCCTTTGTTGATATGACAATGGTGATCTTTTCTCATGCATTGCATTGCAAGTTCCAAGATGCAGTACTTGGCTATTTCCATAGTTGGTCCTTTGCTCATGTATCTAATTACATGTGTGATCAACTCTACTGATTGCCCCTTCTCCTCTAGAATCGAGTGCAAGGCTTTTTTTTATCTCACTGCTACATGCCTTCATGGATTGGCCCTAGCCTGTCTCTGTTTTTTCCCTGTTTTCACCTTTCTTCATTGCTCCCTTTGTTGATATGACAATGGTAATCTTTTCTCATGCATTGCATTGCAAGTTCCAAGATGCAGTACTTGGCTATTTCTATAGTTGGTCCTTTGCTATGGAATAGTCTGTGCTGCAGCTCACTGATGACTCACCTATCTCTGTTGACCTTCTAGATCATCAATCTCCTAGTGCACTGTAAACAGGTAATAATTCACTTAGATTGCCATTGTGATTGAGGCAGTGTAATAGGCTCACTTGTAAAATCTAGGAAAAACGTTTTGTGTTTATACATTTGTGGTATGTTGTGATAGGCCAAAAACAGCTAACAACTGCATTAATACTGTTTCCAGTTGTTTAATTAGTAATAGTGCATAAGTTGAGAATGCTGATTGTCCTTTTTATACATTATTCATAGCTCTGCATACCTGCATCTTGCCCTTTGTATCATACGCATATATCTCATTTTGTGATTAATAGATTTTATTTGAACTTGCATGGGCTTTGGGTTTATAAATCAATACTCTAGACGTTTTCAGGCTTTTATTTTCAATTAGATGTTTTGCT
Source organism: Allolobophora icterica (assembly GCA_963556255.1). Taxonomy (NCBI): domain Eukaryota; kingdom Metazoa; phylum Annelida; class Clitellata; order Crassiclitellata; family Lumbricidae; genus Allolobophora; species Allolobophora icterica. The sequence goes on from OY744604.1 coordinate 53,552,142, forward strand.
ATTGTGGCCATTGAGTGCATTTGTGCATGTGCCTTTTTGTACTAGATCAATACATAACCAGCTGTGGCTTGCATCATTCGTCATTTAATTTTCTTTGGGTGTGGTCTTCTTTGCCTGTCTTCTGCTTCAGTTCAGTCTCTTTTTTTGCCTACGTATTTTACTTTAGTACGATCAAGTCTTCGCTAGAATAACAGATAGACAGTCCTGAAAGTCTTTTCTGCATTATTGTGTTATATTAAGTTGCATGTGCCTAAGCAGATAGTTAATTGGATTAGCTTGTCTAGTGTGAAATATGTTCGATCACAGAACAGGTGAGAAAATTCACTTTAGCAATAACTGATTATTTACTGGCTACATATTTAAAAGTCAGAGAATTACAGTAATGATTGCTGGATAATGCTAATGTGCAGCTGTAACTTTTAAAACAAGGTTAACAGCAGAGATCTGCCAGGGAATTGTAGAAAGTACTGGTAGATGTAACATTGCTATTATATTGCTGCAACAGAGCTGACTGCAAATGTCTGTTAGGACCTAGTGATGGATCTCCTTATGTTGTGGCTTACTAGTGAAACTGAGCTTATTTTATGTGACTTACAAAGTCCTAGTCATGATGTCCTGCACAGCCTGAGAATGCTCTGCTCTCTTTATGTGTTGCATGTGTGTTTAACCAAGAAACAAATTCATTCATTATCTCATTAAATTTTGTTGTCTTTTCAGTTATTCCTTTAATAGCTTCTTTATTTTTGCTGAAATTCTACTGACAATATATATATATATATATATATATATATATATATATATATATATATATATATATATATATATATATATATATATATATATATATATATATATATATATATATATATATATATATATATATATGGCTAATGAATTCTATGTAATGAAGTATGAAATTCTAAATTAAAACATGAAAACTTGAAGCAGCCAATGATAGTCATTATTTAGTGCTGTAGAGGACACACTTTGCCACAGGGACTTTTATAGTTGAAGCTGACAAATCATTCCAAGTAGTAATGTAGTTTACAAGCTAATGTTGTGTTAAGTTGCTTTTGTATCTGGGCTTAGATACAAAAATGTCTCCCTTATATGTCTTAATCATTGGTTTTTTTAATTATTCTTAACCTGAAGTGCTTGTAAGTAAACTTCCGTGATGCTTGGAGCTTCTGATCACAATGAATACCGTACAATGAAACACTACTCAACTGCCAGTCTTGTCTTTATATGAATTTATTTAATTTTATGTACATTTATGGATTCAAATGTAATGGAACAAGTATGGTATAATGCCCCTTACATGTTATCAGATAACTTACAGACTTTTCACTCGTTGTTATTTAAGCCAAAGGAAAAACCGCCATGGACACACGTGAGCATTTTGTCCTACCACAGGGTGCCAGCCAATCTATGACAACCTTCAGGTCCAAGACCCCTGTCAAAAAATCTGGAGACTCTGGAGGGACTGTAACACCTAGAAGCAGACCAGTGACTCCAACATCAGGAGTTCCTGTACCTGTTGCTAAAGTGAGTGGGATGCTTATTCACTGTGACTGATGATCTTCTGATATTAATTAAAGAGATTTTAAGATTTTTTGGTTTATTGTTGAGAGCAGAAGGTAACATAAAGTAATTGATTCATAAGGACAGAAGGTAATGTACTACCATAATCCCAAAGAAGTAACAAAAGCATGGAACAGAGAAAAGTTAGAAATGTGTCTATTTGTACGGAATGTATGTGGACTCACTTTATTTGAAAACATGTTTGTCTTGTTTGATCAGCCACGAGAGAAGCCATCTCACTCAACTCCTTGGCGCCAGTCACCACGGCTAGCATTAAACCCTGATTCAGAAGTTAAAGACATCCTGAAGCAGTCAGGTAGCAAACGGAAGACATCTCGTCATGACATAACGAGCCCTAGTAAGAACTTTGCTCTCTTCTGACAATATGATGTAATTATCCATTTATAGACTGTTGTAGAATGTTGAAAATGCTTGATTTTCAGATGAATTTCTATTATTCTATGCAATCTGTGTAGGTAGATGCTAAATATGCTTCTGAAGAGATACAGTTGTACAGGAAATTGAATAGTTTTATCTTTCATACTCTGACTGGCTTTTATTGTCTTAGAAAGTAGCAGTTTTAGCATTTGATTTTTAAGGCTTGTAAATGCAGCATTAGTTTTTCACAGATTTAACAATTTAAGGAACAGTCTTCCATTGAAAATCTGAATTGTTCTCCAGAAGAAGCTGAAGAAGCATTTGTAGACCTTAGATCTCTAAAATGAGAAATGCAAGTTTCATTTGCATTATTAAATTCAGCCTGTATCAACTAAAGTTAATTAATAATTAAGCAATTCGATCTCACTAAGCCACTAGTGAATGCTAGTATACCTCTGCCAGAGCACATCAAGTCACATTTCTCATAGCAAAGCAAAGCCATATTAAGTTATGCCTATGAGAAGTTTATAAAAGGTAGTACTGTGTTGAGATACATACATGTAACTAAATTACTAGTAATGCACTTAAGACATGTACATGATATACCTGGAAGCCCCAACAATTTGTCACTTTAATTTCATGGTCATACATGAACACTTAGGAAGCTTAATTTGGATGGTAATTGATGGTAATTAATTAGTTATGCTGTTTCTGTACTTGACTGTAGCCAGCAGTGCTCATGCAAGCAGTCGAGCTAGCAGTCGAGCAAGTTGTTCAAGTCGAGCATCAAGCGTCTCAGAAGGAGACCTTTCCGAAGCAAGTGATGGACCAAATGCCACCACCACAACAACAACAACAATGACAACGACACCTGGTGCCAAACTCTGGTTCAAACGACCTTTGACCATTCTTCCAACACGCTTCAAACCAGGCCACTCTACAACAGCAGCTGGTAGTTCCTGGTCAAGGACACAAAGGGTGACGGCCAGGTCACCGGCCTGGTCAGAAGGAGAACCTGATGGACAGAGAAGTCAGGTCGTCCTTCCTCCCACTACTCCAGACACAATATCTGATTCAGACAGTCACCGCAGTTCAAGGATAAGCAGGAACTTGCCGACCACTCCTTCCCTATCAACAGACACTCTTAATGATGGTGCAGTCCCAATCACTCCAACCATTCGAACTGATTCCATCTATCGGTCACACCGTGTTCTACCTACCACGCCTGGAACAAGTAGAGAAGGACCACAATCTACTTCCAGGTTGCCAAGACCGGTTACTCCAGGTTCGGATAGAGGTGCCAGCAGCCTTACACCCAGGCAGCCGCAGTTCAAAGCACCAACCAGAATACCAACTAGGACAGCGACAACATCTAGGCCGGTTTCGAGACCGGATCCTTCATCTGACGCACATTAACTGCATTCAATACTGAGTGGAGAAAAATGCTTGAGGAAGCGCTAATTACAACTTTTTCTGGTAGAAATATGGAACAGTGTAACTTTAAGCATCAAGATCATGCGGTTATTTTAAGTTCTGCTTGCAACAACTAGTCGTTTATTTCATTCGTTGCCTTTTCGAACAACACCAAATTTAAGGCTGCAAAGCAAGCAGTTTCTGTCAGTAATGAGTTTTGAAGAGTTATTTAAGAAAGATTTCGTTTCATTCTCGTTTCATGTCATCATTTTACATTGTGCATCAATCATACTAGTTTATTTTGTTTGTTCACTTCAGAAACTGTCACCGCAAGCAACATGTTACCATGCTACGAAATTATATTTGTCAAGAATGTTGTCTTTGCATGTAGTCATAACGTCCCAAGTTATAGCAGTTCGTGGTTATCATGATTTCATTGGTTGTAATTATTTAGTTATAAATCGCATGCTTACTTACTGCAGTTGCTTAAGCTGTGAGGAACTCTGTGTAAGTTTAATATCTGTGGGAAATTCTGCTACAAGTAGCTATCTAAGTCATTTTCATACTACTTCTATTTATTAGTAGTAGTAGTAGTATTTGTATTATTATTATAGTGTTTAGAGATTTATTATATGAATTATTATTTTGTACTATTTTTTTCTGAGTGATTATTTAACTTGAGCTGCTATTATTTCATTTGATTGTAATTATTTCATTGTAGCAATCACAGTCCACAGCACTCCAGATGCTAACTGACTTTTAGCAGGAACCGACTTCAATGGTTGATTATGATTTCTAGAAATGTACATTACTGTTACTGTTAGTTTGTTGGCTGCCTTAGGCACTTGTGCAACTGAATGTATATTCTTGGGCTTTCACTTGATTTTAGTGTGCACTGTTGCCATTTGGCAGTAAATATTGTATTGTTTGATGTGTGCATACATGTAATAATGAATTAGTTGATGAACTTACATATGTGGTGCACGATCTGTGCTGTTCTTGCAGAATTGTTGAGTTCTTTGTAACTTTCTGCTTCCACAGCTGCTATGCTAGCAATGTTTCTAAACGTTTCCACTCATAGTTTAATGGTCTTGCTTTAGCAGCAATTGTGTTCGCATGTGGCGGTACAAAATTTGTGTTATCTCTTAGATAGGAATCATTTTCTTTTGCTTAATATTTGCAGCCTATAAAATGTGCTAAGCAAGACATCTGATAAGTGGAAACTTGACGAGTAGGTGACTTGGTGGCTGTGGCTCTTGTGGGGACAGGGCGACAGTCATCAGTCACCTCAGAGGAATGAAGTGAAGTTTGTGCTGTGTTTTTTAGAATACAGTTGACAGTTCATAATAATCGTGTATATCGTCTATCTGAGGATCATGTTTTTGTAGATGTTGTGTTCGTTGGATCTAAATTTATGAATCCTGCTATCTGAGATTTTGATACTGGTGTCTGTACAGTTGATATTCTGTCCACTATTAAACCAAGTCTAGCTGTATTTGTGCCACCGATCCAACAAATAAAGTTTTTGACTGAATCCACTTGGGTTGTTTTAATTGTTCTGTGTGCCCGTCTTCTGAATGGCATCAGTGAGGGTTCATGCACAAATGAAGTGAAGATTTTGCCTTGTCATCTTTTTTGAGGTTTTGGTTTTGGGATTGCTTTGGCAATTATCTGCCTGAATCCCCAATAATTAGTTTACAGTATTATTGTGTCACCTCACTTTCAACATAGTCTGTTGCCGAAATTTCTCAGTGCTTCAGAAAAGCTTCATCGGGGAGTTGGTTTATTCACTGGGATCAATAAAATTCACAAGATAAGCTAGGTTGTTGGACAAGTTTCAAATGTCAGATTAACATCAAGAATAGACAAGCTATGTTAATTGGTGTAATACTAAACTGGAAATAAACTATATTACTTTATCATATTAAAGTAATTTTGTTCGTAGCCAATGTTTAAAATTTCAAGTGACAGGTTGGAGTCATCGGGTCTTGCACTGGAGCTCAAAGGTATACCTCTGCATACATTTCGGGCAAACCATGAATGAACAGACCATCATGCGTCTGTGAATTTTCCAACATTCTAGATATGCTTTCCGGTTGTTGTTTTCTTCAACCAGTGATCAAATTTTTCCATTCAGATGCTTACACAGGCTCTAGTAATCCCCTATATAGCTATCTTCTCAACGGTTTCGTCTAGTATAACCATAAACTAGAGGTTGCATTGTGAACAACTGTTCCAGACGAATTGTAAGGCACCAAACAAGGACGTCAACATAGTCTTCTAGAAACGGTTGATGTTATCTTCTATATACATGTGTGTGTGTGTGCATGGGCGTCCACAGGAATTTTTCTAGGGAGGCAAAATTTGTCTAGGTGGGAAAAACTTTTCCGGGGGGAAATGACGTTTTTGAATAGACTAGCTATTCACGAACACAGAAAACGTGACAACTTTCAAAATCCCTCTTGCCCCCCCTCTGGATGCCTGTGTGCATGTAATATATATACTGTACGGTATGTCGATGCAAATGATCACACTTCTAATACATCTTGTCCAAACCCTTTGGAAGGCCTTCATGAACAAGCTGCTCTATAGGAAAACATCATCTGCTCTATCCAAGACTTACCACCATCCACTTTGGTAACTGCACAACCTCTGGTATACAGTGCCAGTCTCAAGTACTGGATAAAGGAGGAGGGCAAAGTCAACAGCCCTTGCAGCCAAAAGATGTTGTTAAAGACTGGAAACTACTACTCCTCTCTGGCTGATGCTTTCATTAGCTTCTTTGCTGTCAAAATATTCAAAATCAAGTTGAAATTCTCTGGTATTTCATTATGAAATGGCTTTAATTTCCTGCAGATTGCCCCCTCCCAACCAGCTCTTCATTCCTTTACTCCTGCAACATTGGGTGAAATTCAGTCACTTGTTCTCTTAATCCTGCAAACAATGCCTGCTAGATGCATCAACTAGCCTTCTTAAGAGCTCTGTTGATGGGATTGGTACCACTATCTTCACATTAACCTGCTTGCTGATGGATCCATTCCCAGTGTTTATCCCAGGCAATAGTCTATCACTGCCTGAAGAAACCATCTGTGGACTGACACCTTACTTAAGCCAAAACTATACTGACCACTCTCAAACTTGAATTTATTTCTAAACTTGTTCAACATGTTCTAACTAACAGTCAACTGGAGACCCCTGCACCTCTCTTCTGTTTCTTATTTTAACCTTTGCAGTCAGCACTTCACAAATTCTTTTCTGCCAACACAATGACATTCATTCTAGTCTATGACTCTTTGTTCACTCTGTGGACAGTGGTTAACTGCACTTGTACTTACTTACCTGCCGACTTGGATGTTGTCGACCATGCTGATCCATATGAGTCTCGTGACTTATCCAAAAGTTTCAAACCCACAATAAAGTTGAAATACAAGAAGTCACAGGCTGAATCATGTGCATAGTTTCAGCTTTTTAAGTATGTAAGTAAGTAGCCTTTATTTGCATCTGGTATTGTACACAACTATTACAAACATAATTATTTGAAATAGACTAGAACAGGAGCAGAGTTTATAGACATACATGTACAGCTAAATGTATCTAAGGTACACCAATTAACAAAAGTAAACTGTATTATATTTAACAAATAGTAGCATGAACGGATGTCCTCTTATGAAGTAGGCCTAATTCTTCTCACGAAGACGTGGCGCAAGAGCTGATGAAGGTAAGCGACTGTGATTTCAGGAACAGCTTCCTGTCTGTTCGTGCAATCCGCTCTTCTGCAGTATGTTTCTTCCCACATATTGGCCATCTGTGAGCCTTTTAATAGACTCAGTACCAAGCACACTGGTGGCGATCTTGACAGATGGGGGGAGGGACAAGGGACACTTGAACTGATATGGTCAAAAAAGGTGAAAAAATGTTTCACCTTTTTTGTGTTTCTTCAAAATTTGGGGACAACTGTATAGTGTGTCCCCCATCCCCATTGTTAAAAGTGGGGTCTTGTCCCTCTCGCCCCCCACCCCCTGGATCACTGCCCATGACCAAGCAACATCAAGCATGCAAAGAGATCTAACAACTATAGAAAGCCAATAAGGGAGTCCAAGACAACACGGAAACAGCATCGGAGGAAATGAGTGAAGACAAATAATGAGTGTTCAGTTGAGATCTGAAGGCCAGTTCATATATTTTGCAGAACTTTTACCGGAAAAGAGTTAGAGTCAATAAGGCCAGCAACAGAAAAGACGCACCTGCCCAGAACCCTAGCTGTTCTCAATCACTTCATTTGCCAAAAGCCTCTCAGCGCATCCATTACACAGTCTTGTTGTCAAGACCTTAAACCTCAAGACCAAGACCAAGACCAAGACCTTGAACCTCAAGACCAAGACCAAGACCTTGAACCTCAAGACCAAGACCAAGACCTTGAACCTCGAGACCAAGACCAAGACCTTGAACCTCAAGACCAAGACCGAGACCAAGACCCAAAAAAATCACAGTCGTATCCAGACTTCTATTCCTTACTCAAAATTGTCAAGTCGAAATACTCGTTATTTTAATGAAAACATGAGTTTTTCTTTTATTCAAGCAAAACAACTCTAAGTGGAGACTGCAGAGAATTCCGAATTCGTATTTACAAAAGTCCTTCATGCGAAATATTATTCCAAATGCCTGTTGAAATTTATAAAAACCAATTTGCTCAGAATTTTCTGACCAAGATGTGACCTGTGGGGCCTCGTAAAAATTCTGCCATGTGAAAAACACGGTCTACAAGTGCTGAAATCGCTAGCACACAAAGCAGCTTTTCAAGAACCGGATGTAAATGTACAAATTAATCGTGAGTCTGTTTTGAAATCATTCCATGGTAAATAACCGGAAGTTAAAAATAATTGTCCAAAACAACAGTGAAGCCTCATTCACACCGTGTAAATACTAAAGCAATAACTGTATGAGTAATTATTGGATAAATTTTTAAAATTCTTGCCGTTTGTTAAAATTAATGACTGTTCATTTTGACAAAAGTCTTGGTCTTGGTCTTGCAAAACCAAGACCAAGACCTTGAACCTCAAGACCAAGACCAAGACCAAGACTTTTGAAAACGAACTCGAGTGCACTCGAGACCAAGACCTTGGTCTCGAGGACAACAAGACTGCCATTACAAAATTATCTGTTGCTCTTACCTCTCCGCCCTCTTACATTCGCCAGCTATTCACCAAACTCGAATAAAAATCAATTCCTTTGTTAAGGAAATTCAAGAATGCATACATGATACACCACGGAAATTTCTGCTCTTTGTCAGAGATTTCAAATCAAATAATGCTAAATCACACCAGCACAACTGAGGGGGATGGAAACGAGCCTCTGGGGTTTGCAATGAAGACTTAACTGTGGGGGGTCCTAAGAAAGACTAGAAGGTTTAACCCCTAACGCCGACACTTCTCACCCTGCCTATTCCCCCTCTTCGTAATCATCAACACCATCTTCGTAATAGAATGCATTAATTCACTTTACCAAAAAAGACAACAACAACCATAGGCGTAGACTCTGGGGGGGGGGGCAGCCGGGGCACGAGTCCCCCCAATAATTAAGATGGACTGTACTGTGTACACCCAATGCAACAAGTGTAGAATGAATAACAAATCCCCCCAATATTTTGGACAAGTTTACGCCAGTGACAGCAACTATATATATATATATATCCCCCGTATTCTCTAAAAAAAAACTCTTACTAATAGAGCAAACTCTTTCTCTTAAAATGTATCAAGTTGTGGCACGTCAGCTTGTTTTCCTCAACAAACGAATATTGTATTGTATTGTATTGTAAGTGTTGCTCATGTCCTTCTGCTGATGTCTTCGTCAAATCGAAACTAGGAAACCGTGAGTAAAACAACAAGCAAAATATTAAGTGAACGAAGTCGCTAGGAGTCGATAGCTTAGCGACTGGTTTCGACTTGAAGGCTTGGCAGCAGCGGATGGCGGCGGCACCGGGGACTACGCACGCGCGGTCGCGCTTCGACAGCTTTACGTGGTAATCGGTGATGCTGGTGGTGGTTGTGTGTTGGTGCAGGAATAGAATCAGGATAAGAATAGCTTGAAGAGTTCGGTTTTCAGTTGTGAGTGGAAAGCAGCGGATGACAGTGCAAGCGGAGATGAGATGAAATTAACAGCTGAGATAGATCTATAGGTCCCTAGGGTCCTTGGTGGATGAGCAAACTGCAAAGGATGAGCAAACTGCAAATTGCTAGCGTTGACATCTGCTGCTTTCAAATTTCAATGATTACCTGAGAAGTCAATAGCAAGTCGCTAAGTCAGTCGATAAGTCTAAGCGACTTAATCAGTCGATAAGCATCCATTTAGTCGACTGAGTCGCTAAGTTAGTCGCTAACTCATCAAGTCAGTAGGTAACTCCTTAGCGACTGACGCCGGGTAGGCCTACTACGCGCCAATGGTAAATTGGTAAACGTACGTTTTAGCGTAATTAATTATTGGACGAAATGTCCACGTTCGCTTTAGCGTAATTAATTATTGGAAGCTGTATTAGCGATGAAAATACAAATCTAACTGGAAGCTGGATTAGCGATGAAAATGAGCTAAAAGTGGAAGCTGGATGGATGAACAATTAAAATGTGTAATATTAAACTGAACTAGAAGCTGGAACGTGGATTAAATAATTATTTACGCTATTCATTTTTCCGAAATCCTGCCAATAATTAATTACGCTAAAGCGTACGTTTACCGGTAAATTAATATGTTAGAACAAACTTCTTACCCTCCTTTTTACGGCTACTGATTTCAGACAGATGAAAGCGGAAGCTCAGCATCAAGAGGAATGGCGCCGTTGGACATAATTATGAACCTGATCTTGCACTAGTTTCCTAACAGAGCTTGCGGATTTGGGAAAATCAATATTCTGCGCGTGTCCTGTGATGTCACAACACTCGTGAAGGCAGCACTCGCAGCGATTCTAGCGAGGATGCTCCGGGCGAGGGGTCAGTAGATGTGAGGAGGTAGTTAGTCATCGTTACGATGACTAACAAAAACTGGATCAGAGCAGAACTGATATCAGAAGGGAAAGGGCGCCCATTTTGGCAATTGCCAGAGTTAGGTCTACCAATACTATTCACTTCTTTAAATCTTCGGACACAACAGAAATAATCCCACTCTCAGAGGTAAGAATTCTAGTTTCAAATTCTTGTTATTGTGAACCTGAGCGACTCACTTTCTGGGCCGTTCTTCAAGTACCTTGTTGGGTTCTTAGAAACTGACGATTCCTTTTAGCTGTGGGTAATATTTCAGTTATGTCGGCAGATAGTTTCCATGCCGTTCTTGCTCACTGTTGTACATCGCCTTACTTCTCCAGAGGCGATTTGTCGTTCCGTTGGCGTGAAAGCGTAAGAACGCAGCCTACAGCAGTCGCTGCTGCAATAGTAATAATAATAATAAATTCATTATTTTTGGAAAGCGCTGTATAGGTAAACAATTTCAACAAATTGAAATAAATGCTTCTTCTCCGTAATTATTAGAATTAGTGTGATAATTATGAACTTTAGAAATTATAATTGTTTATTTTCTGTCAATTAAAACGCTGTAGGCATAATTATAGAAGTTTGAGACAGTGAGTGTAAGGTGGTCTTCTGAAAGAGCTGCAAATAACATGGCAGTAGGAGTGGGCGTTTTTTATGATGAACTTTAGTGCAAACTTATAGCAGTAGCTGTCCGTGTGATTTATTGTAATCTGAAGGAAAGACATTATTGTTCAGTCTGTGACCTATTCACAAATTCTAGGACACAGTAAGGCACAGTGGAGTCTTACAAAGAATTTGGCTTTAAAACTTTATTTAGGCTAGCAGTGGCTATTGAGAAAATAGTTTACAATTAATACTTGATTAAAAGTTCCAGATGCAGAATTGAAGATGAAGTTGTTTGCAATTTCAATCCTGTTAAAAGATGAAGGTGGTGGGATTGGTAAACTGTGTTCAGCCTATGACCTATCGTCCTTTGGGTATTTTCAGTCTAACAGGTAAGTTTATTGTCAATGTTCAAATAAGATGAAAAGGTTAACCTGCCATGTTTTACAGTTAACTATGTAGGGAAAGAGCTCATTTCCTGTTCTTTGTCATCTTTCCTTGAGCCAGCAATGAACAAATTCCAAGGTCCTTGGCATGAAATTAACTTTAACATCACAGAACTTGCAGTTTAGTGTTCAGGTAGACATGACTAGCAATCCATCTGGTATATTCCCACGGTCTTAGGGATGTAGCCTTCCATTGCAGCATATTAACAACTCTGCTTTGAGTGACTATCTTTATGCTGCCTGAGAATTGTTAGAAATTAAAAGAAAGAAATGCCAGTAAGAAATTGTTCAGCTCTATTCTGTGCTATAGGAAAGTGTGCCATAAGAGAGGCAAAAATTGGAAGGCTCAACTCAGATCTGGTTTGCCCACACTATAGGTGAACTTGGTAGCTGCAGCACAATTGGAAAGGGGCAAAAGATACCCATGGAAAAATTTGTGCAACTTGGACTAAGCTATAGCTGCACTGTCATAGATGACAACCTGCACTGAGCATGGAGTAACACAGAGTTTGAGCTTGCTGAGGAGTTAGAGATACCAGCACTTGTTGAACCAGATCCAATACATTTAGAGGAAGCAGTTGATGTATGTAGGAGCATGGGCGTCCGGAGGGGGGCAAGGGGGCATTTGCCTCCCTGGATTTTGAAAATATTTTACAAAAATAAAATCTTTTGATTTTTATGATTATTCTAACAGTCCTAAAACGATTTTCAATGCTAAAAACACTTAATTATGGAGGTAAGTCAGCTATTCTATGAGAAAAACGTCATTTTGCTCCCCCTACAAAAATGTTTCTCGCCGTAGAAAATTTTGCCCCTCCCCTGGAAAAATTTATGCGGACGCCCATGTGTAGGAGGCAATGAACGCATTCATTTTCCGAATGAAAAATTCAGGTATACAATGTCATGTTTGCTTCTGTTTCATGAAATGCTGAAACTGAAGCAAGCTTCACAGCAAGAAGATTCCAAAGATATTGAAACATTTGATCTATGCATTGATCTGCAAGTTCCAAAGTTTGCTTCTGCACAAATTGTACTGAATTTATATGGAAAAGAGGCTTTGAATGTGGTTCTATAGCTAATGGTGAATAAACCTTCTCCAAACTGAAGTTAATAATAATTATCTGCAAAAATTTGCATCCATTCTACTGGAAAGACTTGTTGGATTATTGACCATACCAATAATCTTAATCGTAGTTGTGTACCCATTGATTTCTAAAGTATTACTTAAACCTATGCATAGGGCACCAAATTAATCATGATCATCAAATTCTTAATGAACACTGTATCAAGTCAGAGGGGTTCTAGAGTTTTTAGCCACCTTTGAGCCAACAAAACTGGTTCAGTGGTATAATTCAAGTCCACTGTGGGCTCAATGTACATTGCTGTCTGGGTTAACTCGAGAAAAGGAAGCTGTACAGCAGATTTCATCTATCAATGTAATATTTTCAATAATATACATTTAACATTGCCACTTTACAATTGAACTTTAGTCTGTACTTCATATAGGGATCACTTTCAGCTCCAGTAGTTTAGAACTTTTTTCCATTCAGTTTAACAAAACATTTAAAAATAAGTTCCTTCATTAGAAATGCTCATGCTTGCCACTTGCTCGTATACTGCTTTTCCATATTCCAGTTAAAAATATTGTGTCCTGATTTCCAAAGACATACTGGTATGAATGATCATGTATGTATCTGAATGATCTCTGTGTTGGGCTTCTCAGTCAGTGTTGTCTTATGCATATGCAAGTCAAAGATTTGAGTAATGTTCAGTAATATGATGATCAGGGCAAGATTTCTTGAAACGTTGAGTTTAGTTTAGAATGGAAAGCATGAGAAGTGACTTCTAGACTTATAAATAATGCTAAATCACAATAGCACAACTGAGGGGTTGGAAACGACCCCCTGGGGTGTTCAATGAAGACTTAACTGGGGGTCCTAAAAACTACTAGGGGTTGAACCCTTCAACCCCCGACAATTCCCACCCTGTGATGAGTAGTTACTGAGGTAGAGGCAAGAGTGAGGTAGGACATTCAGTTGGAATTAAGGTAATTGGATAGTGAAGAATTTGCAAAGTAGGTTAGGAGTATTGCCTCCAATTTCTCTTACCGGTAATTTAAACACAACCCATTGTAACAGTTATGCTGTCTTCTTACGGATACTGGATTTTGTTCTTCACATGACATCTCTAGAAACCCCCTCTGACATGATGCAGTGTTTGTTGGGGCATGGTGGCTCAGTGGTAAGTTCGGCGCCTTGTGACCGGAGGGTTGCAAGTTCGAATCCCACTCTAGCCGCTGCGTAAGGACCTTGGGCAAGTCCTTCACTCGCAATTGCTCATGGCGCTTCGGCGTGAAAATTCCAGCACAGTATCGATGCTGTAGTCGGGAGCGCCTCTGAGTAGTAGTTGACTTCGAGAGGCGCTATAGAAATATCCGGAATAAATAAATAAATAAAAATAATAAATAATAAATTGGTGCTCATGATTAATTTGGTGGCCTATGCTTAGCTTTTAAGTAACCCTTTAGGTGACTAAAAACTGTGGCAGGACAATGCATTTTCCTTTCCTTTATTTGCAAATCATGTAAACCATTAGCAAAGGCTATCCATGCAGTTGTTGGATTATGTGCTGTTGGGGTGTTTGTATCTTATCAAAAAGCTCCTTCAACTCTGCGACATTGATTTTGAGATCAGGTGCTTCAGTACTTCATAATCATAAACTTGGCATTTCTTCAGCACCCAACAAAGTAAGCATACAAAAGTAATGCCTCTGATTAGGTTGTACTGCGAGAGGCGCTTTATAAATTCGTAAATACAAAAAATACAATACAACTCATTTAAAGTCTGTGAACCAGGTCAATTCTTTTGAGCTTCAAGTCAATATTCAAAGGTCAGACAGTCAGAGGGCTTTTTAAGGATGGCATTTAGCATTGGAGTGATCAGCAAGGCAAGAAGAATTGTTATAAACCATTTCTATTTTTTAGTCAAAGATCTGATGAGCATTAGAAGGAGAGCAGGGTTTATGAGTTGGTAAGCAATCGCTCTTTCATACCTGGGCTGTATTTTTGCCCACTTAGTGCAATGTTCTGCCACTGTGCTGATGAAAAGCCTGGTGTTGAGTTCGAGAGATATGTTTGAAAACTGTCTGAAATTCTGAATAATACTAGAATGTTGTCTTTTGCAGTGTGAGGGAGTTCATGGATTTCACAAGTAAAATTGTCGTTGAAAGATCACTCCCTGGACAGAAACTATCAATAACAGAGAAAGGTAACTACATAGCATAGAAAGGCAATTATATAGCAGTGCTGGTGAGCATGCAGTTTAGCTAAGCCTTCTTACAGTATTTATGGCTCTGTACATTTTGGTGTTTTTTGTACTGCAGGTCTGTTTGCTGCTAACAATTTGCAGAAACAGATGCTTTAAATAGCAGTTGAAGACCCTACTGTTTAGAATAATATCCACCTACAGTGAACAAAATAATATACTACACATTGCATTACCAAGTATAATTAATCATGCTTGTAAATTTCTACATATAAAGAGGCAACTCTAGTCTAGTGGAATCAATCTGTCATCCTTAGTATGAGGATGTCAGATTGCTTATGATTGTGCCTTTATTACACAGATGTGTATCTTGAGAAATACACAGAGCATGCTATGGTGCTCATTCTAGCAAGCATCAGTGTGATCTAACTATGACACATAAAAATCATGAAAGATGAGCAGCATAACAACTGTAAAGTTGCAATATAAATTAGGGTGTCCTGAAAAATCAAACATGTACTATATCAATGGCCGTTGTTGTGTGTTACCGCATTACGTGTAGTGCTTTACTGTAACTAGTTACTATTATCGCTATCGTGAAAAGAACAAAGCGAACTGGGGAAAGTTAGGATTAGTCTCCAACTGGACTGCTTAAGTACACTTTATAGATGACATTAAAGGGATTCAAGGCCTTGGTCATAGCTGTTCAAGTTCTGTTGATATTGCCAGTCTCAGTAGCTTCTGTGAACGTTCTTTCAGCGAAATTAAACTTATCAGATTCTATTTATCCTATCCTGCAATTTAACAAGAGAGAATAACAAATATCGATGTTTTTCCATTGAGGGTGAAATAGCTGCTTCCATCAATTTCAGTCAAATTCGCATAAACTTTTCCAGCTATCAAGGGTATAAAATTTTTGTTTCATGTTTTCGTAAGTGTAATAATGTCATCAGTGTATGTTCAACACACACTTTTCCCTAAATTGATGTTTTTGGTTGAAGTATATTTAAAATTTCTATTAGGGAGGCGATTTTGCATCACTAACCGCAGGTAGCAAACATCTAGCTATTCCAATGGTTTTGATTAATTAGCTAATCATTAGATTGAACTTTGTGTTTTTTTCCAAATTTATTTGGTTGATTCTTGCTTTCAGAATATGTCTGTCATGTGTTTGTGAGGGGAGATCGCTTGGCATGTGTCCTGATTTCTGATTATGAATATCCAGAGACAGTTGGATTCTCCTTGATGAAAAAGGTTAGTCAGATGCAAGAGAAAGAAGAGTGAATGGAGGAGGTGTATTGGAACAAATTCATTTAGACAAAATTATTGAGAGACAGACAGACAGACAGACAGACAGAGACAGAGACAGAGAGAGAGCAACAGAAAGCAGATGGCAGAGAAGTAAGGAGACATGTTATATACCCAAACCTATTTATACCACAGCATTTAAGTTTGGCTAGTTCCGGGGAACGTGGTATATATTTTTTTCGTTTATTGAAGAAAACTGGATGGCACACAGCACCCAGGAAGGTGGTGGTGTAGTGGTATGTTCGGTCGGTGTCTTGTAACTGGAGGGTAGCAGGTTCAAATCTACGTCAAGCCGCTGCATAGCGACTCAGCGCCATCAATGTTCTGTCATGTGGTCGTGTGCACTTCTGAACTTTGTAAGGAGGGCAATATCAAAATACAGTTGTATTGTATTGTATTAAGATAAAGAGCAGTTGGTGTATGTGGGAAAGAATTAGTCCAGTGTTGCCATAGTCAAGCCCTTGAGCATACGAAAGTTCATTATCCTTAAACACTCTGAGGTGATGGCTACAGTTTTTATGTGGATGCTGCTGTCACTGACCTGGAACTGTCTTATAATGATTCATTTTGTGGATGATGTGTGGCACATTCCAAAGGTCTTCTGTCTTTGAGGAATTCAGTTGCAGTTGGTTGTTCTTCATCGATTCTAATGTTTCAAAACGTTTTCAGGATAACTGACAAATTAGAAGTTGGTCAGTGTAGTGCTGGTTTCTTGTCCTGTAGGCTGATAACAGCAGTCTTGGGCTGCTATGGAACCAGCACCGAACCACAATATCAACAACTGCAGTATTAACTCTTTGTATGCCAGATATATTTAGCCCTTCTGGTACTGGTCAGATATTTTTGGGCTTTTTGTCCATTTTACCTTTTAAGGATAAAAATGTTCTATCTCATCAACCACTGAAGATAGAGTTGAAGTATAGATATGAAACTTGTTTAATAAGTCTATGTTATGAAATTGTTGTTGCATGCTTGTATGTTTTAGATATGGCAAATTGACAGTTATGGCATGGCTAAACGTTTAATTACATTGTCTTTCAACATTCTGCCAATGTTTAAATCAATATGTTCAGTATAATTATGTTTGCAAATAAATATAATAGTGTTTCTCAGTCAATATTAGGTCAGATTTAAAACTAGAGTCAGGCAAAGTTCTGGCTTTTTCATTGCTGATTGGGTATGCAAACCATGATTTTTTTTATGCAACATTGTTTATTTGAGCACTCACTTCACAATATGGGTGGTAAGCAAATACAATGGTCATTTGATGGTAGTTGGGAACAGTCAAACTTCATATTTGGTTGCTTTTGAGATAGGCAGCGGCCAAAAAATTAGCAGAGGATTTAGGTGAAAAGACTTCAAAATGATCTCAAACTTTTTATATAACATGATAGATCTCAAGCCAGGCATCTCCAAGTAATGTTATGCCAGCCAGTAACTACTACGGAGGCATTTTTACAATTTCCTAGAACAGAAGTTATAAATCCATTTGAAGCTGCTTTGTTTAGATACAGACATTGTTAGCTTAGCGCTTGAAGCAGCTAGTGCTTTTCTATGCAGTTACGATAATCAGCATTGGGTTCAGCGGCAATGTAAGCTAGCAATTCTTATTGTAAAACTATGCACTAATATCAGATGCTGACAAATCTTTTGCATTGGCAAGCAGGCCAAGCCTTTTAGTAAAATATTTCAACCAGCCTTTATTGGAGTTGGTGAAAAGCCTTTGGTCTTGTCAGCACTGCATTGCCAAAATTTCTGCTGGTATCACTTTCATTGTGATTTGAAAAGTTCTGTAAATCATTAGTGTGATGCTACTTATAATACTTTTGATCCTTGGCTCATAAGTTCATGAAATCCTTCAAAGAATGCTTCATCTGACTTCGAATTACCAAAAATTATATACCAAATTTTGTTATCTCAGTTGTAAAACGTGATCATAAATCAAAACCAATTACTTTCAGGTCAAATGCCTCCTCAACATAATGTGTATAGAATAGCTTCTTAATTGATCTTATTGAAGATAGCTTATGTGTGGAGGACAAATGCTGGTTCCCTTACTTCCAACCACTTTAGCAAGCGTATTATTATGTTACAGTTTTACACCTGAAGCCTGTGCAGAAAGTTTTGCGATGTCGTGTTTCATGCCTGTGCCATACAAAAGTGTAGTGATGAATGACGAGATTTTGTTAATGAAAACCTTCAGTACGCATGACCATGTTTGATGGAGCCAAATGCCAACTGCTTGTTTGTGACGGGATTTTTAGATTACAGGCTTCTGCTAGAGACAGTGATTGAGAGACAGCATCCAGGTGCATGCCTGTAGTCTGGTGATCCAGGGTTATCAGTATTAGAGCAGATATCCACAACTTTTTGCTTGAATAGGTTTTGAAAGCCCCTCTACGTTATCTGCTCACAGGTGATTGACCTTCCATGCCCCATCAGGCCATCGATAATTTGCCACAGTTTCACAGTTTATTTGGACTGAGTCTTTGTCACTCATACCAATTAGAAAACAGATTGCTCTCTATTAAATAGACCACAAATTATAAGAACAACTGACCCGGACCATAGATCACAGTCACTTGAACTCCAAGCATTCCTCACCGGACCATGGTTCAGATAAACATGTGCAACAGGTCACCATCATGTGTTTGTTGTGACCGTGTTGTTGCTTGCAACATAGCAACTGGAAATCCTCAACAACAACAACAACAGGTGTTTCTATTGTTCTGATTGACACAAGACTTAGGCAAGCGGCTTGGCCTAAAAACTCATTTAGACTAAAGCAACTCCACTGTTGCTGTGTGACTGATTAAGATTTAGCAATGGCTGTTGTGCCATTTCATCTGACCATTTGATGAGGTGGTGGTCAGGTTGACCGGTGTCAAGAACCTGAACCTACACTGTGAATATATGATAATGCTGCTGCACTGGCTTCCTGTCAAGGAACAGATTAAATTCTAGACCTTTCTTCTGAGACGAGCCTCGCTGATTAGTATGCATGAGGTGGTTGTGCATTCCTTTTTTGTGTCTGTCAGCGTCAATTCAAGCAAACTTCAGGCTCTCTCATGTATCAGTCCATAATCTTACAATAGTCGACTGCATATACATATTTTATGTTTGTTCGTTGTGTATGCAGTATGTAAGGATCTGAATACTTATATCATGTCAGTACCTATTACAAGTGCTGGAAATTCTAACACTATGTAAAAAAAATTAAGTTTTTTATATTCATCATCTGAATACTCGCAGTTTACATATATTCAACAGATCCGCATAAAAATAATTTGTTACTTAACTCATCATTCATTTTTTAGTTTAAGTTGCTGCAGTTTAGGTTATGTTGTATTTTTTGTATTGAGGTGATGGATGAATTCAGTGCTCGTTTTCCTTCAATACAAGTCTGGAAAACTGCTAAACCACAGTAAGTCAACTTGAGACATTAAATTGTATTGGACTATTGTTATATGCAGAAACGCTAGTATGAAGAAACGGCATTAAACAGCATTGTTGTTTCAAGTGCTTTAGAAATTTGGAGATTATGATTACAATTGATCCACAGAAAATGAATAAAAATATTAAGCTGGTGGAACTTTTGCAGCTGCTGTCTTGAGCCCAAAGAAAGGAAATCGGTTTTGAAAGGTTTCAAAAGAAGTATACTTACTTATCCAACCTTGAAAGTCTCCAAAACAGACGAGAATAGGTGAATAAAAGGAGCAGACGTGGAACTGTTCAACAGAAATGGTCAGCAAGGTGCTGAGGAAACTTCCATAATTATTGTTTATTATATAAACATTTTAGTTCATGGCCCTTACAACCTTGGGTGTCACGGATTCGCTCAGACATATGGATATGCTTAACGGAACATTGTTGTTTCAAGTCCGATTCTAAAGCGATAGATTGACTGGTGATGGTTGTAGATGCCAGGCGGTAGTCTGTTTCAGGTGAAAGGTCCAGCAACAGCAGAACTCCTTCAGCCATGGGGAGCAGTATAGAATAATGGTAACACTCATGGCCAGGAGAGCGGCGCCTTGCATGGCTGCCAAAACGTGTGTTTAATTAAGATCTTGATTGTATACTGGTGTGTTTCAATGTAATCTTACTGCGTAAGTAAGTAAGTAAGTATATTCTTTAATGAACCATCTGCATACGCACTATGGTTTACAAACATGTTATGCCGTTAGAGGCTTCTAGCTGAACACGGACGGGGTCCAGGGTCAACTCTATGCTGACGACATCCAGGCATACCTGCACTGTAAACCATCTGATGCGCCTCTGGCACTGCAGTTCATGGCTGAGCTCTTAGGGGCCTTAGAGGCCTGGATGGCTTCCAACCGCCTCAAACTGAATTCCTCTAAAACTAATTGATCTGGTTGGGTGCACGGCAGCGATTGGCTGGGCTTGACCTGGCCTCGCTCGCTGCTGAATTCCCCTCATTCTCCTTCTCCCCTACTGTGCGCGACCTTGGCGTCATACTCGATCAGGAGCTTACTTTCCTGCCGCAGCTTCGTCGCTTAACCCGCGACTGCTTTTATCAACTGCGCCAGCTCCGTACCATTGCTCGTGCTCTCTCTCCATCTGTAACTTCCACCTTGGTCCATGCCTTCATCACAGCCCGGGTAGACTATTGCTCCTCTCTCTATATTGGCCTGCCTGCGGTGCGCTTGGCCTGCCTTGAGCGCGTCATGCGTGCTGCTGCCCGACTCATTGGTCGGCTGTCCAAGTTTGACCACGTGTCTGACTTCATGCTTTGTGACCTACATTGGTTACCTGTTGCTCTGTGCATCCAGTATCGGATCGCCTCCTTGGTCTGGCGCTGCCAGTTGGGTCTTGCTCCGACCTATCTTAGGTCCCTCTGCCAACCTGTCAGCGAGACCCGCGGCCGACTACTTCGTTCTGCAGAGAGGGGGGAACTCGCGGTCCCATTTGCTCGTACTGCAACTATGCAAAATCGAGCCTTTCTGGTGGTTGGCCCAGCGGTATGGAATGCCTTACCTCTGGCGCTGCGTCTCCTTCCTAAAATCCAATCTGAGTATTTCTATACTGCCTTAAAAACTGCTTTGTTCGTTCGTGCTGGAGTCGGGAGCGCCTCTGAGTAGCCCCCTTGAAGGGGCGCTATATAAATGCTCAAATGAATGAATGAATGAATGATACACAAAAAAAGGAAACTAAAAAAGGACTATGCTAGGTATAGGAAATTGCCTAACAACTGAGTCAGATTTCACTGGTATAACATCCTTGTTAGGAAATTTTTTCGCGCTAACGCGTCAGCCTTAGGAATCTCCCTGTTATGCGAACGGGGACGCATGTCATAGGTTCTGATTTTGGGAGGGGGAGCAAGTGATTAAGAACATAACCAGGATTTTGGAGCACCGCTGAGAAAAGAGCGTTGTCAGCTCTTGCACCTGAGGATATCGAAGGATTCGAGGCTGGTTGGTAGGTACCCATGCCGTATCAACCTCCTCACCTGAGCGCATAGGTGAGGAGATACTTGTCAGTTTGAATTAATAAAGAAGATTATTATTACTAGTTCTTGTTGCTGGAATGTGCAGGTCGCCGTCAGTTGCCTAATGTAATTGACACCAGATTCAGAATGAAGAGACTGGTGTGAAAATGCCTGTGAGATAGTCTTGGACCAACTGGTGAAAGCAGTTCCAGATCATTAGTCTATCTTGTACTTTATGTGGTAGGTAGTTAATAGAAAGCCAATGGAGTTCATTGTGGCTTCTCTGTTATATTATGGACATTTGTTTTTTTAGAGGCCTGCACTTCCCTGATCTTGAAAAGTACCTGAAGAGTTACCAGTTAAGTTATATCATTTGTTGATCTTCATCTGTCTGGATATATATCGGTAGGTTTCAGGCTAACAGATAGACTATAATTAATAGTCAATGGTCTGTTGCCACTGGTTAAATGATCCGTTGTACTAGGAACTCTGCATCTTAACTTACTGCCACGGTTCTAGAACAAGTAACCATAGTAACAACACAACAATAATTCCTCTCCAACAGGCCAGACCTGAAGGCAAACATCATCATGGATATATACTGCTGTATTCAAGCTTCAGTGTGATAATCAGTTGGGTTATGTTTACATGTACATCTACATTAGTCATCTTTTGCCTAGTTACATGGTTTAGTCTTTCATCTAAGTGGCAACATTACTGTAGCAGTGCGACACATTTTCGACTTTTCCTTTCTGCAAGGCACAGGTTCGCACAGCACTACAGAACTGTAGTGCACAGGATCTAGTACACAGAGTTGTATGGTCTCGAGACTCAGTCTCGGTCTCGAGACGTCTCGAGATAGGTTTTTTAATGTCTCAGTCTCGTCTCAGCCTCGGGAACCCATTGTCTCGTCTCGGTCTCGGTCTCGAACCAATTTCTCGAATTTTTATAAACTGTCTTGAAGCGAAAGTCTTGTTCTGTCTCGAACAAGCTGTCTCTATAAGTCTCGCGACAAATGTCTTATTTCTAGCGCTATAAAAATGACCTGGGTCGATATGAACAGATAACTCGGAAGTCGGATGTGCCAATCAAACCGGAAGTTCTGAAAAAGGTCTTTCTAGAAACTCTGGTGAACGTGTGAGACCACGTGAAATCGGCTGTTGGAAAGAGGATTTTGTAATTCATTTCGAGTTAGAAAGAAAATGCAAGAAAATGGCTCATACAGAACCTGAAGTAGTCAAGTACGCAGTGTGGTCATGGACAAAGAAAAGAAATGGCGTGCCGTTTATCGCTGGCGTAAAGTCACCATAAAGGAAACGATGGGAACAACATCGAGTTTATGCTTGAGGATCTTGTATTCATAAATGTAATGGTATTTAAGAATAGCGGGGAAACTGATGCCTGAATTTTTATCGCAGTAAATGCGACGACTGAGTGCCTGTGTATATAAACAATATGGCCACCACTGACTTCGTTCCAATACAGCGCTGCTAGCTACCTAGTGCATTTACTAAATAAGTAAGTAACACGCACTTTAATTTCTTCAAAAATTATAATAATGCAAGCATCTTAAGAAATGGTTATTTCTTGATATATATATATATATTATATATATATATATATATGTACTGTATGATTGTTCTTATGATCCTTAGATATATATTTACAAACAGTTAAAGTAGGCCTATTCATTTCGTCATGATTTTAATATAAGTTCGTGTTCGTTACTTACTTAGCGAATTGCATTATGGGATGTGGCCGGTAGGTAGCAGCGCTCTATTGGAGTGAAGTCAGTGGCAAAAATATTGTTTATATACACAGGCACTCAGTTTTCACATTAACCCATTGTCTTGGTCTCGTCTCGGTCTCGGCGCCTCATTGTCTTGGTCTCGTCTCGGTCTCGGCACCTCATTGTCTCGGTCTCGTCTCGGTCTCGAGGTTTACGGTCTTGCATACAACACTGCTAGTACATGACTTTTGAGGAGAAAAGTGATGTTAGAGTCTGGCAAAAAGTCAATTTCCCAAGTTTATGGTAGACACAGTCTTAGTTATGGTATTAAATAATTAATTGAACTTATCGTTACATTTTAATTTTGGCCTGATGGTTGTAGCATGTTGTGATACGTCTTGTTTATGACTTGCAGGACCCAAAATCAGTAGATGCGTTAACTAAACTTCAGAGTGACGTCGATGAAACAAAAGTTGTTCTGGTAAGTGTTCTCCTGTAGTGGGATAAAGAATAAATTGGATTCGTATGGTATTTCTTCTACAGTGATCTAAGAAGAATAACTCCTTAAGAAAAATCCAGTGTGCTCTTAGAAGCAGAAACATATTTCTGGTCTCTGTGACCAGAAATATGCTTCTGCTTCATTTCATTCTCATTCCTTTGACTGGTCTGTTACAAGTTTTTATTTTGTGCTGATTCCTGTGCTTTTGAATGGCGCTTTCGATGCTTGTGAATAAGCTGGTGCCATGCTCTTAGCTTTAGATTAGCACTTTAGAAATTTAAAGTTTACGATTATGAATGAAAATTTACTGTTTTAATTTCCACATGCAACAAAATATTTGTCTCATGCTCAGGTAGATTTGCAACTTTTGAACTGTTGTTTTGTTTTCTTTTGCCAGTCCAGTCTGTCTCTAGTTCAAGTTTAGTGCATACCTATTTAGGGAACTCTGCCTCCGATCAAAGTGCGTCTGGAGTCTGTTTACTTTTCTCTTCTGTAGCATAACACTCTTGAAGCGATTCTAGACAGAGGCGAGAAGTTGGATGACCTTGTCACTCATTCTGAAGAACTGACTTTACAAGCAAAGACATTCTACTTAACGGTAACCGATTTAACTCCAGATATTTCTAATTTCCTAATTCATTCTAATGTTCTAAACAATGTGTACTTCTCCTCTGTGGTCATTCTCTGGCACATTGCACCTAAAACCTGTGTAATGTTACATATAATTTTGGAATACACCAGAACCTTGGTATAATATACATGACCTAATGCAAATGGATTAAAAATGACTAAGCAATTCCAGATTATTTCCTTCTAAAATGTAAAGGTAAAAAAACTGTTTACATACCTGTATATATACTGTGCAGAAATGTGGTCCTCGGGTTTCAAAGATCTCTTGGTTTTTTGTACTATTAACGCATTCTAAGGTACTTATTGGCTGCAGGCATTTATTAATTATTTTTAAAGCCTTGTTCATTGCAATAAAGCAACTGGTATTAAGTAATTGTGACCAGTCCTTACAAAATGAGTCTCTAAGCACTTTTTGACTATTTTGAGTTATATATTCCACATTGTTCTATGTTAAATTACCTTAAAAATGAGCTATTATTTATCAAAATCGACCAAGTGCTTGTTGAGTTATTAAATTTTTAAGCTTTCATCCTCTGCAATACAGCAATAAAAAAATGTCAGGAAATCAAGATTTTCTATTTAGATTTGTTTACCCCGATCCAGTTTAGGGCTTATGAGAAAAGCATCTTATTGGTTAATTAAAGGTCAGGTCGAATAGATTATTTCTTCATGTCATAGAGCGAAGTCTAAGCTTTCCAACGATATATTACAACCATGATTTCTTTCGCCAGGTGGACACTGTCTAGGAGCGTGAAAATCGTACAAAAATGACTTTTGAGATCTAATAGGTCACTTATTTTATATAAATAACACATTAAAAATAACAAAATAAATTAAGTTTAAATTTTTTTTGGTGTACAATATTATATAATGTAGATTCCAAAAATGTAAATATCACAAAATCAATAATTTGAATGCAAAACACCTTCAGAAACGTTTTGCAGCGTTTTACTGTATGCGACTTCCGACTCATTTTGTAATGACGGGTCACAATTGATCAAACTTATTAACTGAACATAATGTCTGTCTTATTTTTGTGCTTGATAGGCCAAGAAGACAAAACAGTGTTGTGTGGTGCTGTAGATACCAACCTGCCGGCATTAGCGATAAATTATTTTCTATCACTATCATCTGTTATGTATTAGTGCATATTTTCTTATTGCTGTTTTTTTGTGAGTGTGCTGGTTATGAAAACATTGATCTTGTTTTTCAAAATGGGCTTCATAGAAAGGCCAGCCCTACTGCTTTATAGGCGCTGCTAAACTACCGGTAGTCACAAAAGCTGATGTTTTAGTCATTGATGCTGCTGGAAATAAGACTCTGTAACACACTACTGTGAAAATTTGGTAATTACCATACATTGGTACTAGCTGACTTTGCTGCTGAATGGTTTGGATTGGTCCTTCCTACTAGTTTAGTTCAGATCCCAGTGATTGTGTGAAGTGAATAACTTAGTAATCTGTGAAAATGAACCATTCCATCTTGTTAGAAGAGGTTATGCTGTTCAGGTGCAGTTGCTAGTCAGTCTCTGTCTCAGATTATGGAAGCAGTATATTGCATTAAATAAAGTTGAGCATGGCCCACTTGTATGTAATATATTGTAGACTAGATGCTTATTAGTATATATTTATAATATCTTTAACTTGAAAAGCATTAGGACTGTTGAAACCACAAATTATTTGGCTTTCTAATTTCAACTCCCACTTGAGGATACAAAGATTGACTACAAATATTTGTTTAACTGTGGAATTATTACCAGTTAAACTTGTATGTGTTCTGCTGCCCAACTGCAAATCCTCTGGTCTTATGATTCCTATGAACAGAACTTACATGTATCTGCCTTTCGTGAATCAAGATATCCAGTAATAGTCCAGTGATTGGCCAAATGTTTTTGTGTGATTCCTTCAAAGTAAAACACAGTGCTCATTTGCATAGGCTTCATCAATATCTTTACAATGCTTGATACGTATGTACGTTTGAGACTGTATGTATAGACTTTAGATGTGGAGAGGGATTTATACTATCGAGCTTGTATATTAACATATCCTCAACTGACATAAGCAATATTTTGAATTATATCTTAAGGTACTGACAAATTACAACTTTGGTATCGATACACTGGCAAGCTGTTGCAAAAGTAAAATCTAGTTCCAAGCACTTCATATGTAAGGTTTTACTAAAATTCGTAGACTTAACATTTGATTATATTCTTGTGTAGACTTAAGTTTAGGTGCTGCTTTCTTTTGGTGTCGCCCAAGGAGCATAATATGTGCGTGGAAATGGATGGACAAGACAGCCTCCTGCTAGTAATATATGGAAGAGGAAATTGTAATGTGGTTATGAAGAAAGAGTAGCAGCGAATCAGTTGTGTCCATTATAAGTGTAACCACTCTTTTCAGAGGATTTTCTCTGCAGTTGTGTAGCCATATGGATTTTTTATAAACGAAACTGATCCATAGACTCTTTGGCAACTTAATGGCCATGAATTTTATTTATTTTAATGATGTGTTATGATTGGATCCCTTATCAGTTCATAAATAGTTCATTTGTTCCATTCCTCAACTCGTGACTATAGAATTATACTGCTATGTGTCCACTGTTTGGAAAAATGAACCTAACAGCATATCCTGCACCTGTGTGATAATATGAGGTTCCTGAGCTGTTTACCTGACCTGTAGGCGCTTTTTTAAGCGAATATGGAAGGATTATGTTGCTTTATATCTATGATTTTGAACGATAGTTTAGAACTATAAAGGTACAAGTCCACGTCCAATATTATTGTAGGCCTATAATGTGTAAGGTGTAACTTTTTATCGCATGCTTGGTCAATGTAACCTCAATTAAATGACGTCTGATTAGACTGTGTGGCGTTATGACCACAGCCAATGCCAGACAGGGCTTTGCAACACGTGCCTTGCTTGGACTTGTATCATTATAGTGTCAACTGTCTTTTTATGTTACAGTAGGCAACCAGCGAAAAGAAAAATGAGACGATTGTCATTATGAGTTTAAAACATAAAAGGTAGATTACCACTGTTTTGCCTGTGATTATACACATCAAACTGCAATGTGACAGACCGATTGATATCGCGTCAGATTGCTTCGTAACAAGGTTGTTCTTATGAATGGTGCCATATAATTTTAACACAGCTTTGAAAATGCCGCAGAATATTGCTGCACCAGGCACGTTGAAACAATGCTTAAATGTCTATAGCCAGGGCTGTAGACGAGGGTATAGGCCACAGTGTGGGAATTGTAGAAAAAGACTGGGGGGAAGAACATTTTATTCATATTTTCCAAACTTATATCAACACAATTTTAAAGCAGCAGATTTCAATGCTAGCAGTTTTGCAAAGTCAGACTCGAATCAAAATCAAATCATTTGTTGAGAAAATTCAAAAATGCATGCACGATGCACCATGAAAATGCCTTCTCTTTGTTTGAGACTCGGTGTCAAATAATGCTAAATCACAATAGCACAACTGAGGGCATTGGAAACGACCACTTATTACTGCACCTGTGGACTCATAAACTGCTTTCAATAGTGTTAAAGGTGATAAGAGGCATTCTTCATTGTTCTAAACTGTAAACAAGTGGCCTTTATTAAGCGAGGTCTATACTATAGGGTAATAAGTGGGCTGATATATATATAAGCAGTAGCCTACATCACTGGTGCTGCAGAAATGCAATAGGGGCCAACGTCTGTGTTTGGAACAGTTGGTGTGTTGCCAAAGACAGTGACA
Organism: Allolobophora icterica; assembly: GCA_963556255.1. NCBI lineage: Eukaryota > Metazoa > Annelida > Clitellata > Crassiclitellata > Lumbricidae > Allolobophora > Allolobophora icterica. The sequence continues at coordinate 53,580,197 of OY744604.1, forward strand.
AGGCAATCATAGAATCTGGAGCTGGCTGCAAATCGATGCAGAAAATCCAGATCCTCAAAGGTAACTGGACGTACCTTTGTTCAAAGGCGTTCTGAATCCTGGAAAAGCTGCAATCAACCTACAGCAATTAATTTATCCACTTTATTATTATGGACAGCCTGTAGCGTCAGTCGTTTCCTTAATTCCGATTCTACGTTATTCAAAGACATTCGCGTTCTGGATTCATCGAGTGGGCCTTTTGGATCTATGAGCTGGTGTTACGTTGAGAATGGAGAGGCACCCGTTTTCAGACTCGCAAAGCGTCTGCTGGACCTGCCCGGTTCAGAAGTCATTGACAATGACCGCAGGCAGCAACGACCTCATATATCTGCCACATGCTAGACAAGGTCACAAGGCCGTAAATCTTGGGGAGGGAAGGGTGGATATGACAGTTTCGGCAGGTATGCAACTGCAATAGGACCTCCTAGCTCAGGCGCATCAGAGTGAAGGAGTGATGGGCGAAGAGTCGCAGCGGCGTCGAATGGTAATTTTCACCATGCGGCGTAGCCTATTTGATAAAAAAAACAAGACCTGCAGAAAGAATTGACATGCTCATACATAATTATATAGATATAAGTATTCATTCAAGTGACTGATGTGTTCCGGACAACACGCTTCACTGATTAAAACCATTTTCCTAATAAGAAGCGACGTGTCCAGTTGTTTATGTCCATAATCTATCTTTCCGTCACTGCTTAGAACCACAAATCGCACATTCACGACTGCAGGGGCGTAACTTTGGTCTAAAAAGTGGGGGAGTACCAATTTCTTACATACACGAAGCAAGGCGGAGATTACGATCTCTGGGAAGGCACAATAATAAAATATTCATTGGCATCGTTCAAAAAGTGGGGGAATGGTACCCCAGTCCAAAAGTGGGGGTACGGGTACCCCTCGTACCCCCACAAATTACGCCTATAGATGCACGACTGTTAGGCTATGCAGACACTCATTTCAAGCGAAGGACAACCTCTATATTTCCAACCAATAGAATCTAGAAACATCATTTATAGGCCTTACGCCATTTTCGTAAATTAGGACTAGGCTACAAAGCATCAAATGACGGTCGGATTTTAGAACTTGTAACTTATACCAGTCTTGTCGATAAATAAGATCACTGATAGCATAGGAAGGTTATAAACAAGAACAATGACTGAAATGCAATCTATGAACTTCAGTGAAGAAACAGCAAATAAGTGAATATTTACTATACGTAGCCTTTAAGTAGCCTAAATGCAATCTTGCTATAATCTCTCGATCTATTATCGCTTTGGCGGATTCGGCAGGAAACGTCCTTGAAACTGGATGTCTATAGTCCCTAAACCCAGCATCGAATCCGCCAAAGCAGATCGTATATATCTAAGAACTTTTGAATAGATGGAGATACTTACATTAATAACTTCTATAGCGCCGGTGTCTAGTTCACAAGGCATCAACCGATGGCGCACCAAAATCAAGCCGTACTTTGAGCCAAAGCCTGTTATAGAGGGTCTAGCATGTTCTTGAATAGCATAGGCGTACTCAGTCTCGCCTAGAGATCGTGTATGTAGACAGAGTGAGGAGTATCCAGTATGAGAATTGTAGAAAAAAGACTGGGGGAGGCTTATGTCAGTTGAGGATATGTTTAGACTTTGATCCATGTGGAGTTTGGGTGTACAATGAAGACTTAACTGTGGGGTCCTAAGAAAGACTGAGGGGTTGAACCCCCAACCCCCGACAATTCTCACCCTGGGAGGATCTACCACAAAAGTACGAAAGTACTATATATAGGTACACAGGAAAACCGAGAGCCAGACGAACTGAGTCACAAGCAGTCAGACTTTCAGCTACACAGGTCACCCGACAGACTGACCGCCGTGACCGGCCCGCAGGCAGCAGGCGCCACAGATCTGGGCCACGGCTTCACTTCTTCTCCTGACACCACTTCACTCTGCCTTATGTTGTCATCTTAGTCATATCGGGATGTGGAGATGCAGGGGGTGGGAATTGTCGGGGGTGGGGGATTAGGAGGGTTCAAGCCCTAGTCTTTCTTAGGACCTCCAATTAAGTCTTTATTGCACACCCCAGTAGGGTCGTTTCCAGCTCCTCAGTTGTGTTGATATGATTTAGCATTATTTGACTCAGAGTCCCTGACAAAGAGAAGACATTTCCATGGTATATCATGCATGCATTTCTGAATTTTCTCAACAAAGGAATCGAATTTGATTCGAGTATGACTTGCAAAACTGCTGGCGGTGAAATCAGCTGCTTTCAAATATTTTTGACATCATTCTGCAAAATGCGGATAAAATGTTCTCCTCCACCCCCGCCCCCGTCTGTTTTCTACAATTCCCACACTTTGGAGATGTAGGTCAAAGCGCAAGCTTCTATATGATTCCTTGGTATTTTCAACTTTAACAAGTTTTGTAACATTGTGCGATCTAGCCTACTTAGGCTAAACAAGAGCAGGCTACAACTACGTAGAGTCGTAGGGGCCTAGACTACAAATTCAATTAAGCCTACTCTTCCAGCGTACCCACATTGGGCCCACGTGGGACTGACATTTCTAAACGAGACCTTTATGGGGCCCATAAAAACTTAATGAGAATTCTGGCAGTGTAATATTACTAATATGTCCATAGTGGTCCTCATGCGAAAAGCGAAAGTGGGGAAGAAATTAGTAGGCCTACCCCTACTTTTTAGACCAAAGTTACGCTCCTGCTTATGCATATGCATCGACTCTGCCACAGAGGCACAACGTTATTCAAATGGCGATCTATAGGGCCTATATCGAGAAGCATAGATACGATACTTAAATGCACAGTGCGGCCATATAGTCGCCTAACCGTCACGATGATATATTGATGATTAATAGGCCTACACGATCATTTCTGAGGCAACTGAACTTAGGACTTAGGGTCTACTTATATATAATCACGACTTCACCATAGCCTTACGATAGACCCAACAGCTTAATCTAAAATAGCCCTAGATAATATATATGCACACAAATACTATATATAATATATATATATATATAGGCCTATACATATGTGCAAATCTCTCTCTCTCTCACTATATATATATATATATATATATATATATATATATATATATATATATATATATATATAGGCGTGAACTTTGTAAAAGTCTGTTTATGATTAGGCTATGTAGGGGCCTATATATAGAAAGTTGGGGGATTGAATCGAATGCAGAACCTGACTGAACTGGTCACATGCAGACGAGTGAGAAAAGACTCATGTGCATGGGACACGAGATCAGAGTTGATGTTTACTGTCCTACTGCAGCTACTGAGGCACGCACATAACAATAGGTTGTGCCAGAGAGTGAACGAGGGAGCAGAAATATTTATAAAGCTCGGCTGTGGCTTCAGGCTGTCAACAGAACAGTCTGTCTCACGTTGTTCCGTATACAGAATTCGTATCAATGTCAAAATATGCACCGAGAACCGATTTGTCTTCGTTTAGACGTAGGAGACTTAGGCTTATAACAGGCCTGCAAGAAGATTGACTGAATTCTCTTTGTCTGACCTGAAGGCGACGACCAGCTGTAGCCTACAGAACCTGCAAGGCGTCTATGTAAAAGTGCATTGGCCGTGTGGGCCTTGGGCGCCTATCTGTATAGGCCTACTGCATGGTGTGTCTAAATACTCGATCGAATGCAGAAACTTTGGCTATTGACCTGCAACTGACTTACATTTAAATGTATTTATAAAGAGAGACTTGTCTGCATCAGATACATCAGTCGCATGTATATAGTAGACAATAATTTTATCTTGTAAACGTTAGCATAATAGAAGACAGAGAAGCAGCTTGAAAGTATTGTAGGCCTATAAGTGGAAATGGTTGACCAACGACTGATAAAGAGCATCTTAAATTATTCAGAACAGTCAAAGGGTAGGGCGTTCGATTGTCAAACCATTGAGCAGTTTGGCAGGCCTGTGTTCGAACAGGATCAGACTAATTATTCATGCAGAGGAACTAGATTTAGGCCTATAGGGTGGACTATGTATAGCCATAGGCCTAGTGCAAGACCACGAATTTCGTAAACAGTCCACGTGTGAGTGCAAGTCCGTTGTTGACAAAAACAGAATCTCTTCAGAAGGTAGGCCTAAGTCGATCCTGCTTATTAAATGATGCGTCTATTCCAGTTTACTAATTATTTTCTCTTCTCATTGACTATAATTATAATGTAGAATGTTCATAGTTTTTCACGCGTATATCTATGTAGGCCTAGTCTCGAAGAGAGCTGTGGATTATGGGGAACGGACATTATCCCCCGGACATTATCCCCCCGGACAAAGCCCCCCGGACAGAATCCCCCCGATTTTAGCTAGGACAAAAGCCCCCCCGGACAAAATCCCCCCTCTGTGTGATAAGCCTATTTCTACATTTAATTGAGAAATTTTACTAGCCCTGTTGCCCTCGTGTCAGCTTGTTAATGTTGTAAACGTATAGACTAAAGACTTGTTAGTGTCATTCAGGTGTAAAAATAAGACTTGTTAGTCGCCTAGTCACAGATCAGATAGTGAAAGAATCGCGAAGCAGTCACTGAAATGGACTCCACCGGGATGGAAGAGGAAACGTGGGAGGCCGAGAAAGACCTGGCGAGCCACAATCGTACAGGATCTGGACGACGGAGAGATGACATGGGAAGAGGCTGAGGGAGCTGCAGAGGACAGAATGATGTGGAGGAGCTGTGTCGCCCGATGCGCTACAAGCGCGTGGAAGGACTAAGGTCTAAGGTAAGTCGCCTAGTTCTTAACTTGAGGCTTGTTAATGTCAGGATTCGCGAGGTCCGCTGCCCAAAAAGCGGGTCAGGCACAGCGCCAAGCAGCGTATACAAGCCGTCTCCCGCACCCTTGTTAGCGTCACTAAGGTATGAAATGAAAGGAACTTAACTGAACGAATTTAAGTTTGTGATGTGTTTACAAATGTAATAATAATAAAACTTAATAGCCCTGTTGCCCTAGTGTCAGGTTGTTTGGTCAGCTTAGGTATAAAGTATAGAATTGTTAACGAATGAATGGAAGTTAACTGAACGAATGGAAGTCGTTATGTTGAGGTGTATGTATGTATTTATGTATGTATATAATTATGTATGTATATTTGTATATATGTATGTATATATGTATGTGTATATATGTATGTATGTATGTATATATGCATGTATATATGTATATATGTAGGTATATATGTATATATGTATATTATGCACGTACCGGGGTATGTATATGTTTGTATGTATATATGTATTTTATGCGTGTATGTATATATGTATGTTTGATATATATGTGTGAAATATAGGTTATTATTTCCTAGCCGGGGGATAATGTCCTACCCCGGGGGGATTCTGTCCGGGGGGGCTTTTGTCCGGGGGGGATAATGTCCGGGGGGATAATGTCCTACACTCGTGGATTATGGTTCATATGATCGGAAGAAAATCCTCTACTCCTCACAGATATTCATAAACGAGTCATTTTCCGGTAAATGCATAAATTGACAATTCAGCTGTCCCCGGTCATTTCTCAGAAAACAATACCTAGTCTGATCATGCTAAGTGATTAGATTAAAACGTTATTGATCAGTCAACAATTTAAGACCTTTGAAAGTAATTCAGAGCAATAAAATAATTTATTAAAATTTATTTTGAATTAAAAATGTTCCACTCCGTTACCGTCCCTAGGCTATAGTACATATTGCTTTCGTCTACAATTTCAAAATGATTTGCATTAAACCAAAAAATGTGACTGTTTCTTTTATAATAAACATAATTGCATATTTCTAAATACAACTTGGTGAACCGGATCTTCAGTATAATTTTTAAAAATATATTTTAACTTGTCCCCGGAAAATTATGTCCGCTCCGTTAACATGTAAAAATTATCTCGTATCTCACAACCCTTTTAGTTCTTTGGTCTCGCAACTTAACACATCTCTTCTTTGAAGATCTATGTAAGTAAGTATGTCTTAATACAGGATCTGAATGCTAAGACAAATTTCTTACAAATTTTCATTTATTACGTACCTCACGTGTTTTTTTCATTATACATCCACTCCGTTACTGCATTTTTGCAATGATTATGAATAAATTTAATATAAATAATATTTTTAATATAACATTTATAAGCTATATAATGAGTGTAATGTGGACGCATGAGAGATAATATGATATTTACCGTGCTGATACACAAATTGTCCACTCCGTTAACTGTCCACTCAGTTACCATAAATGTGACCCTTGAGGTACTAAAATTTATTCCACTGTCAGGATAAGTCGTCTACTTAAATTATCATTTCTAATACAACTTATATAACAATATATGACATTTTTAATAAATTTTTGTTTCGGCGGACTGTTTTTTAAAAAGTTCACTTTTCACATTCTGTGCTCAATTCTCGACAGATGGTAACGGAGCGGAACTTTTTATGGTAATTTTTTATGTAATTTTGATGTTATGAGTAGATTTTTAAGACACCATCATAAATATTTTAATGTTTTTTGTTCATTTGATCACTGGTAATGATTGGCTCAAGTGATTTTTATTTTGTTAGTTGGCCAAAAAAATAGTCAACTTTACATTGATTAGATTTTCTATTTTTCTTTCGGTAACGGAGTGGAATTTCTTAGCAAAATTTAAAATGTGATGGAATTAAATAATCATTTGTATTGTAATTTCTTTTATATTTCTTTTATTAACATTAATACTAAAAACATATTGGCATGTCAAACTACGCAGTAGGAAGCTGTCTACTATATATAAATAGCTCATATGTGTTTTGGTAACGGAGTAACGGAGTGGACAAACATTTTCGTAGGGCTAGTTTCTTTCTGCTAAAAACTTCATAATTTTACATATTAGTGCAAAACCAAATGTATATTAGTGAAATAGAAATATTAAAGATTTGCTCCAAACAAAAATCAATGTAATATGCCCCCAAAAAATTTTTTGCTTCTTCAATTAGTGAATGTGACATATTACCGGAAAATGACTCAAACACGGAGTGATACGTGGGTTCGTACAAGTTAGGTATATATATCTCTGAGTCATTCTCTGGTAACGTGCAACTTTAAGAAGTGCAGTCTGGACTCAGGGTACACTATGCTTATAGGCCTATGTTCAGTGTTCGAACTCCAAACAAGAATGTAACAATGAATGCATTTGTGACCATTTTGTTTATCATGTAAGCCTACTTCTTACACTGCGTTTAATTCTGAAACAGCGGCAAAGTAGGCTAGATAAGACGAAAGGTCATCTCCGTTACTGCCCTTTACTACGATGATGCTTTCATTAAAGCACGAACTGAATCGAAGTTAATACAAAACAGAAGATGACCTATAATTATGCTATAAAGGCCTGCATGTAGAAATATCAACTGGTTGTAATAGTAATCGTAATCACATATTTTATTTAGGCCTATAAAGCGCATCTTCAAGAGACGCCCGTGCGCAAGGATCAGTCTCGCCCGCTAATAGCCCGTGCACATGGATCAGTCTCGCCCGATCATAGCCCGCGCGCTATGATCGGGCGAGACCGATCCGTGCTCACGGGCTATGATCGGGCGAGACCGATCCATGCGCACGGGCTATGATCGGGCGAAACCGATCCGTGCGCACGAGTTATTATCGGGCGAGACAGATCCATGAGCACGGGTTATTATCGGGCGAAAGCGATCCATGCGCACGGGCTATGATCGGGCGAGACCGATCCGTGCGCACGAGTTATTATCGGGCGAGACCGATCCATGCGCAAGGGTTATTATCGGGCGAAATAATCCAGTACCTGGCCTGAGGTCCCGTTTGCAAAATGGTGTTGGGGGGATTTCTCACTTCCACTTAGTCAATGGGTCCCTAGACATGAAAAATCACCGAGGTGCTTTTCTGGCACAATGCCAGGAATGACGCTATGGCCAAATCCAAAATGGCCGCCGTCGGCCATATTGGAAAAATCATCTTTTTTGTTTGTTAGAGTATATGCACGTGTAATACCTCTAATCTGACTAATTTCGGTATGTGGAATTCATTTCTGATATTGTTTTCGCCATTAGAGGTCATTTTCACCTTGAAAGGTCACGGTCAAGGTCAAGGACCCGCGCCTTCTCGGTGGTTGGCCCGACCATATGGAATGGCCTTCCCCCTGAGCTGCGCCTACATCCTAGGTCTTCCTCTGGTACCTTCTATGATCACCTGAAAACTGCTCTTTTTCGCCGTGCTGGAGTCGGGAGCGCCTCTGAGCAGTTCCCTTGAAGTGGCGCTATATAAATATACGAATGAATGAATGAATTTTGATACATCGGCGATTTCTATACATAACTTAGCTGAATTTAGAAGTAGAAACATGTGTAATATCTCTAATTCAACTAAATTTGGTATGTGGAATTCATTTCTGATATTGTTTTCGACATTCGGGGACATTTTCACCTTGAAAGGTCACGGTCAAGGTCATTTTGTTACATCGACAATTTCAATTATATATAACTTAGCCGAATTTAGCAGTAGAAACATGTGTAATATCTCTAATTCAACTAAATTTGGTATGTGGAAATCATTTCTGATATTGTTGTCGACATTCGGGGTCATCTTCACCTCGAAAGGTCACGGTCAAGGTCATTTTGATACATTGGCGATTTCTATACATAACTTAGCCGAATTTAGCAGTAGAAACATGTGTAATATCTCTAATTCAACTAAATTTGGTATTTGGAATTCATTTCTGATATTGTTTTCGACATTCGGGGTCATCTTCACCTTGAAAGGTCACGGTCAAGGTCATTTTGATACATTGGCGATTTCTATACATAACTTAGCCGAATTTAGCAGTAGCAACATGTGTAATATCTCTAATTCAACTAAATTTGGTATGTGGAACTCATTTCTGATATTGTTTTCGACATTCGGGGTCATCTTCACCTTGAAAGGTCATGGTCGAGGTCATTTTGTTACATCGACGATTTCGATTATAACTTAGCCGAATTTAGCTGTAGAAACAGGTGTAATATCTCTAATTCAACTAATTAATTCAACTAATTTTAACATGACTAAAAACCTGGCCCAATTTAGCAGTAGAAATAGGTTTATTATCTCTTCTCAGCTAATTAATTCAATTAATTATGACTTGTTACATCCGATACTGATATCGTATTATGTCACTTTTCAATAAATCAATTAAGATTGTCTTCAAAAATGTTAATTAAGATTGTCTTGAATGTGTGCAAGGAAGTTAGTCCTTGCGTTGTAGGTTTTTACAGAACGATTTTTCTGTCTTCCCGTGGCAGAATACGACGCACAAAACTGCAGCAGAACGGCAGCTACAGCGTCGAGTGTCGCACTTTCCTGCACACTTGCATATTGTGAGCAGACTCCGTGACAAGGGATTCAGACATTTTGATGGAAGAAGTGCACCGAAGTGTTCCTCCCATCCATGCTCTAATGGTTTTAGTCTTGCCTCGCGTTCGTAGGGTGTCGCAAGTAGTTGGCATGCCCTGTGCACCAGGAAGGCTCCTCGTTGAATGTGACTTCTGATCTCACTGCTTGTAGGAGGGAGAGCGTGGCATCTGCCTCCTCGATCCAGTTCAACAGGTCGGGTATCTCTTCACCACCCGTCAATATTGCTGGAAGCACTTCATCATCAGAAATTACAGAGCTGGCGATGATGGTAGCATCGCCATAGGCTCGATTGAAGACAATATCTCTGACCAGGCGCTGGAGATTCCGCTTGTTTTCCTGAGACGCCCAGAACTTTTCAAGTTGCTGAGGGATGGGCGTGTCTCTTTTCATGCCAATAATGTCAATGGTTGTTGTTGAATCAGTACACCGCATGCGCTCGCCTTCTTTAAGAGACATCTCAATGTAGGAGTCAAGTACGAGATGGATGAACTTCACATTTTGGCAGAGGGATGAAGCTGAGGTTATTATGGCATCGATAACCACACCCATGTTGGGGAATTGTGCTATTGGCATCTGCCGAATCCTAGACATGAAATCTACCACAACGTGAGTGGCAAGAGTAGACTCCTGACGCCTTTGGGTGAGGTCCAGTCTAGGCTCAATCTGACTTGTTGGTGTGAGCTGGAAGATTACCATCGAACAGTGGAGATGCCAAGAGTAAATTGTGAGTGAGTTTATGCCTGATGTCCATGCCCCGCTCCTTAGCAATGTCCATGTTCCTATGTGCCTCTGCCATGTCCTTGGCTGAGAGATCGTTCTTCTTCTCCGTTGTTGATGGTGACTTCTGAAGATGGCCAGTGAACTGTGGCAGTTTAGATCTCGATATGGACATGCTAATTTTCTTGGTCTTCTCAATTATTCTCTCCCTTCTGTATGAACGGTGACACGCTCACCATTCTCAAGAAATTTGAGCAGACGCATAGCCACCTTCCGGTCAACAGCCACCTTCGTGAACAGGTTGTGAAGGTTTTCTTCATGGTGTCATCGATGTAACAAAATGACCTTGACCATGACCTTTCAAGGTGAAGATGACCCCGAATGTCGAAAACAATATCAGAAATGAGTTCCACATACCAAATTTAGTTGAATTAGAGATATTACACATGTTTCTACAGCTAAATTCGGCTAAGTTATGTATAGAAATCGCCAATGTATCAAAATGACCTTGACCGTGACCTTTCAAGGTGAAGATGACCCCGAATGTCGACAACAATATCAGAAATGAATTCCACATACCAAATTTAGTTGAATTATAGATATTACACATGTTTCTACTGCTAAATTCGGCTAAGTTATATATAATTGAAATTGTCGATGTAACAAAATGACCTTGACCGTGACCTTTCAAGGTGAAAATGTCCCCGAATGTTGAAAACAATATCAGAAATGAATTCCACATACCAAATTTAGTTGAATTAGAGATATTACACATGTTTCTACTTCTAAATTCGGCTAAGTTATGTATAGAAATCGCCGATGTATCAAAATGACCTTGACCGTCATCTTTCAAGGTGAAGATGACCTCTAATGGCGAAAACAATATCAGAAATGAATTCCACATACCGAAATTAGTCAGATTAGAGGTATTACACGTGCAAATACTCTAACAAAAAAAAGATGATTTTTCCAATATGGCAGACGGCGGCCATTTTGGATTTGGCCATAGCGTCATTCCTGGCATTGTGCCAGAAAAGCACCTCGGTGATTTTTCATGTCTAGGGACCCATTGACTAAGTGGAAGTGAGAAATCCCCCCAACACCATTTTGCAAACGGGACCTCAGGCCAGGTCCTGTATTAAAAGCGATCCATGCGCAAGGGTTATTATCGGGCGAAAGCGATCCATGCGCACGGGCTATCCGTTCGTCTGTCTGTCTGTCTTCGCCCGTCTTATATTGGCCTACGGTATAGCGCAGGTACGAACTCCCTCACTAGGCAGATAGACTACAGCCAGACTGATGCTGCTAACAGGGCAGGTACGAACGGCAGTCTTGTTGTCAAGACCTTAAACCTCAAGACCAAGACCAAGACCTTGAACCTCAAGACCAAGACCAAGACTTTGAAGCTCAAGACCAATACCAAGACTTTGAACCTCGAGACCAAGACCAAGACCTTGAACCTCAAGACCAAGACCAAGACCAAGACCCAAAAAAGCGCAATCAGGTCAAGACTTCTAAAAATTGTCAAGTTGGAATATTCGCTATTTTAATGAAAACATGAGTCTTATTTTATTCAAGCAAATTAACTGTAAATGCAAACTGCAGAGAAATCCGAATTTGTATTCAAAAGTCCTTCATGCAAACTATTATTCCAAATGCCTTTTGTATTTTATAAAACCAATTCGCTCATAATTTTCTGACCAAGACGTACCTGGTGGGCTTCATAAAAATTCCGCTATGTGAAAAATACGTTCTACAGGTGCTGAAGTCGCTGACACACACACACACACACACACACACACCTACACACACACACACACACACACACACACACACAGTAGCTTTTCAAGCACTGGATGTAAATGTACAGATAGTGAGTCCTTCTGAAATCTTCCCATGGTTTATCATACCGTCTGATACAGAATAACTGTTGCTGCTGCCAATGGGTTTTCCTGACCAACAAGACTTGTATCCATCCATAGATATTGGTCGTATGATGCAAGCAGGCTTGATACAGAATTCTTAAGTTCTGTTAAATGACTGTTCATATTGACAGCCGGTCTTGGTCTTGGTCTTGCGAGACCAAGACCAAGACTTTGAACCTCAAGACCAAGACCAAGACCTTGAACCTCAAGACCAAGACCAAGACCAAGACTTTTGGTCTCAAGACCAAGACCAAGACTTTTAAAAACGAATTCGAGTGCACTCGAGACCAAGACCTTGGTCTCGAGGACAATAAGACTGACGAACGGCCGGCGGGAACCGTGCCTGACAGTGAGAGATGGAGGCAGTGACAGAGGGAGTGGTATGGAGGAAAGAAGTGAGAGGGAGGGGTTGGTCACTGCATCCATCCCTCACTCTCTCCACCTTTCCCTCCTTCCCGTCATGTATAACGGGCCATTACTGTAGTTCCGGTATAAACTCTTTCGTGTCCCTTCAGTTCTCTTATTATGTAAATCTATTAAACCAATGAGACCATTTCTGACTTTCTGCATCTGTCATGATGCATTTTAGATACTAGTTCTAGCTGCATGGAGAGGATTCTACCAAATCTAACTTCTGTCCATTCAGTTAGAGTTGTTTCCGATGTTCTCTCTATTAGATTTCTTTCTTTAGAAAAATTTCCTCAGATAAAATTTCTATCCAGATGCCACTCAAATTTACATTTCGTTTGATAGTTTCTCTTGTCATTCATGTGTGCAGCTGTTATAATAAATTGTTCTCTGTTTTTGAGGAGATGCTGTCTAAGATAATAAAGTCTTTTTATGCTAATTAGATCTTCCTTATTACTCGTCTAAACTAAATCTTTGCTGCTGGACATTCCACTGCAGCTCAGCCGAAAAAGTGTGAATGGTTTAAATCTTTCAAACTGGGAGACTCACTTATTGAGCAGGCTAATTTCGCTCATAAATGTCTTTGAGTCCACTATATCCCTTACCAACTATGTCCGTGATGTCTGTAATCGCCATACTTGCATACTCGTGACTTGCGCAGAGAATGGACAGACATGTGATGAGAATGGACAGCAGACTGCCAGCTGCGGCACTGCACGGATACGTGGAGGGAGACAGAAGTCGGGGAAGACAGCAAAAAACATGGATGGATAACATACGAGAGGATCTGGAGAAATTAAAAATGAATATATGAGAGAGGCAATAGAAAAAAATCAGGAACAGAGAAACCTGGAGACGTCAAGTTGATGACTCATCGTCGGCCTCGTCCTGATGGAAGAGAATTAAAGAAGAAAAAGACTTGCGCAGAATTAGGCGTCATGTCCCTATGTCTGCTTTAATACCTCTGGCTGATGCATTGGGCACCTGCAGTCGCCTAAGGCTATTAATGTAACTCGCTTCTTACTGGTATCGCAAAGTCAAATGTGCAGAAGCTTAAGAGAATTCAGAATTCTTCTAATCTAGTATATCTTATCTAGTTCAAATTATATGCATAAGTAGAAGGACAAGCTGTGCTACTCAACTGCAAGCCTACCTATATAGACCCATTAAGAAGTATTAAGTAGCTTCAACTGGCACAGCTGCCCTGTCATAACCAATACATCAAACACGAGCATATCACCTCTGTGCTTAAATCATTGCATTGGCTTCTCTTTCAGCAGAGAACACTTCTTAATGTAGGGGCTCCAGTTGGGGCTCTTATATCATGTATCCAAACGCAGTATTCAAAACCAGTCCTTATTCGTCGTTGCTATCACTATTCTACCAGGTCACCTGATTGCTTTTCTCTGGTTAGTCCTAAAACTAGATCGTTGGTGAACGAGCATTATCGATCGCTGAACCTAGATTTTGGAATTCACTCGTTCGTTCTGCTCAGTCATTTGTTTCGTTATACAATTGACTTATCTGTTTTGAATCGCTTACTCGCCATAGGTTCATGGGCGGATCCAGAAAGTCTATCAAGGGGGGGGGGCCAAAAAATTATACATACAAAGCAACCATCTTCTGGGAGAGGAATCAGTTTACCAACTGACCACCAAAAATTTTTTTTCCAATCTATCTCCCAAAAAGTTGATGACCTTTTTTTTAGTCATTAACCTTTTTTATGTCTTTAGTATACATCCGGGACCCACGTCCTGTGTGTACATTTGACTCATCCACGCCTACGGGGGGCGGGGGGACCACGCTGTGTAAACATCATAAAACGCCCAGAAAACGCCTATGTAAATAAAGATAAATTTCAAATGGGGGGGCCATGGCCGGATAAGCCCCCCCTGGATCCGCCCTTGCATTGGTTGACTCTGTCTTGGCGGATTTTATTTTTTGGGAAGTTGACCTGCTTGCAGCTTGGTTTTAGTATGCCATCGGTTGATGCCTTGTGCATTATACGCCGACGCGATAGAATTCGTTGCTAATTATTAATAGTAGGCCTAGGCCTAATTACTTTAAAATTAAATTACACTTCCATTGGATAATTATGATTTGAGTTGAGAGTCTGATGGGTAATATATATCAGACAAGTATTTTAAACAAGAAGACTATAAAATCCTACTGGAAATTACACAACACCTCAACACTGTAAGATAAAGAGGCGAATTTGTGATTTAAAAGAATGATTGTTCCTTGTAGCTATGCAACCTATAGACCTATGGTTAAACTCTAACGATTTTATAAAACCATGAACCTATGTAGGTCAATGCCAACCACACAAAAGCAACATATCTTCGTGTTGTTTGTGTCGAAAGCCTCATGGCCATAGTTCACGATTTTACTTAGGCGCCTGACCTACGCATTAGGCCTATAGGCAAACCTCTTTATACTTACTTAAGCTAACCAGTTAGGCCTGTTTCGATAGGCTATAATTCTGCAGTTGTCGACATCTTAAACATTGCGAACAGGGTAGTTATGTATCAGTCAGTTAACACTTCTTAATGTAGGTTGACTTGAATTTGTAGTTATGTGGCGTAGCTTTTCCTTCTACACATAGTCTGGACTTAGATAAATTCGATTAAATTCATTTATTGCAAATCAGACAGTATAAATTTAGGCAAGATTATGTTAAATTCAGAACAGTTTATATTAGTTCAGGTTATAGTTTAGCATGCTCAATTCTGTAATGCAATAGTTGGTCAAGTTGTAAATTTAAGTTTAAATTAAAATAAAGAGGCCAGATTAGGTAAGTACGTAAGATAATATATTAGGTTATATTATATCAACGATTAATTAATTAGAGCATTAATGGCATTCGACCAAATTTCGTTCTATTAGATTTCAGGAACCGGTTACTGATTAAACACTATAATATATGTTGTTGCATTCATTCAAAAGAACGGATGAATAACGGGATTCCCTAAGAATGCACGTAAACCTAGATTTCAATGTAATAATCGGTTTATGCCAAACGTCTTTGGTAAACTTTGTACGGTCGCCTATAATTGTTGCCTCCACTGGCGGCGATCTTGTTGGACAGCTGGAGGTACACGGGCCACTTTTGAATTGATCTGGTCAGAAAGAGGTGAAAACTGTTCTCGCGCGTGAGAAAATGTTTTGACCTTTTTTGGAGCTTCTTCGAAATTTTGAGGGGACAACTGTACACAGTGTCCCCCACTCTTAAAGGTGGGGGTTTTGTGCCCCTCGATCCCCCGGGATCGCCACCCAGGTTTGTCTTCGTCGACAGACTGCACAAAGCACCGTTGTATCTAGGCCTATTATAGAAGGGTTCAAATACCCCGTCGCTATATAGACTACATGTAGATGTGTGTGTTTGTGTGGGTGGGTGCGGATGGGTGAGCAGATGTTTGTGAATGGGTGGATTTTGTGCATGCAAATCAAGGAAATTTACCGAGTAATTTCTGTTTAGAATATTTTTAAACCGGTATAAAAACGAATTAAATTGATCACTTTCTGTATAGTCATTCTGAGTGCATTTAGTAATCAATAATTAATTTTTATTTATTAATTATACAAGCATTCAACTGGTTATCGTTGCCTGTTTTAGAAACATATTCAACTTGACGTAGACCGGTACAGTTCGCATGAGGACTCAACCAAGCAAACGATTTCCAAGCTACAGGCAGCCGAATTATATCGACCTCATCCATCTACCAATATTTACTGACGCGGCTTCTCCTCGACAGTTTTATCCGCTGATCTTATCGTTCGAATTAGTTGCTTATTTCCGTTTCGAGCCAAAAGAAAATGAGGTACGTGATCACAGGTTTCACGGGTGGTCTGAATCGCGTCTGGCAGAGGTACATCTACCATCTGGACCACCACCCTTACACCACGCAGGCTCTGAACACGGGATTCCTCATGGCGGCCGGTGACGCCATTGCCCAGTTGCTTGCCAAAGACTGCGAATATGATTTTCGGAGAACAGCTCGCTTTGCTTTCATGGGTCTGGCAATTGCCGGACCAACGATGACGGTCTGGTACCGAGCCCTAGATAGGACGATTCTCGGGACGAAGTGGTCAATGGCCGTGCGAAAGACACTCCTAGATCAGCTCTTCTTCCTGCCCGTATATCTGGTCGGGTTCGTTTCGATCATGGGAGTGCTCAGACAGGACACGACGAACGACATAGTGGAAAAACTGAAGCGGGACTTCCGGCCAATGCTGGTGACCAGCTACTGCGTCTGGCCGGCCGTCCAGCTGGCCAACTTCTACGTACTTCCACTGAGGCACAGAGTACTGGCCATTAATTTCGTCTGTCTTTTCTGGAACGCCTACGTCGCCTGGAAAGCGGAAGAGCAACTGTGATGCACTTAACCATATCAGAATAAGGCAGGGAAATTCCGAACTCCATGGTTTTCCATCTATACTATACAACCAAAATCACAGAGATCTGAACAGAACAGTGCCTTTGCATCTCAATATAGAGGAACATAATAAAAGTGTTTGTCTAAATTATACGAAGACTAATACGGGATATCGCCTGAAAAATATCGGAGTATCTAAAACGTGATGCATACTTAGTTAATTAAGTACTTTGACCAAAAATGACTGTTATGAGTCAGTTATTTCTGTTAATTATAACCAATGCAAAGAGTTGTAATGTATCGATCGAAGTTGATGGAATTCCTTCCAATCTGCAGTTGTCGGGTTTTGAACCTGGTAATTGAGTATAGATACAAGCATGGGCGGCGATCATGAGGGGGGAACGGGGGGATATGTCCCCCCACCTTTAAGAGTGGGCGACACGCCATGCATTTGTCCCCCCAAATTTAGAAGAAACACCAAAAAAGGCGGAGAAATGTAATTGCGCGTGAGGGTTTTCGCTGCGTTTTTGACCAGATGAGGTAAAAATTCAATTTTTTTAGCAGAAGTGTCCCCCCAAAATACAATTCTGAGAAAGAAGAAGAAATTCGTAAAAGAGTCTGAAAATTTCAATTTTGTAGACGAATTTATGAAAAAAGGGTAATGAGGTTATTGTTGGGAGACCGGAAAAAGTTGTAAAAAGAGGCGAATGACTAAAAAAAGTCATCAACTTTTTTTGGAGATGAATTCCTAGAAAAGTCATCAAGTTTTTGTGGAGATGAATTCCTAAAAAGTAAAAAAAAATCTGGGGGACATGAATTCATGTAAAAAGGTCATCGACCAGACCATGGCCGACTTTGTCCCCCCCCCCACCTCTCAGACAAGATCGCCGCCACTGGATACAAGCATACATATGCTAGTCATCTAAACCACGTGGATCTAAACCATTATGCATGCGTCTCATGAATTCAGAACTTGTGATTCGTCTGTCAGTGTATATCTGTAGGTTCTTTTGCGACAACTGTTACAGTTCAGGTATTCGAGTTATAGGGGCAAATTCGGTCAGTATAGATCTGATACGCCTATTTCCTTCTGCTGGAATAACCTAACTAATTATCTCTGCTGCAGCAGCTGGCAGCATCTAACCTCACAGAAGGATAAAATATACACATATGAAGTTTATTTAACCCAAGAGATCCAATGTACTTTCCTCCCTGACTTATACCTACTTAGGCTAATCAGTTAGGCCTATTTCGATAGTCTATAATTCTGCAGTTGTTGATTTTATTTGTTTTCACCTGCAGTTTCTGAAAGTCTTTCAGGTGTTTTTTTTATTAAGGACATGTATCAGTTAACCGTATTTTTACTAAATATTTGTGTAATCAGATCTGTTAATTGATGTCTCTTGTTGTTTGTAACATCATTATAGTTTATTTATGCATGAATTCAAACGACGGCGAGGCTTAAGCTCTTGGCATACCTCACAGCCATGCAAGATCTATAGACAGACGAATAATTATAGTTGGTACGTTCTCCAATAACATAAAGACTGCGCTGCCAGACATTTTCCGCATATTACATGAGGCAGAGATGGTGATCTTGTTTGACAGGTGGGGGGGAGGGGCACTTTTGAACTGATCTGGTCAAAAAAGAGTTTTGAACTAATCTGGTCAAAAAAGAGCTAATTTTTTTTTTACCTTCCTTAGTTTTTCCTGAAAATTTGGGGGGGGGGACAACTGTATACTCTGTACCATAGGCGTAGACTCTGGGGGGTCAGCCGGGGCACGTGCCCCCCCAATAATTGAGGAGCCGGGGCAATGCCCCCCCCCAATAATCGAGAGGAGTATTTCTTCAAATATTAAAATATTATGTTTCAATATATACAAATTTCTTCAGAAACAGAAAAACAGAGACAAAGAACTGAAATACTATCAGAAATTCATAATGAAAACAAAGATTTATTTTTTTCGTCAATATCTTCAATTTAGAACAATTTACATGTACACAAAAAGCACTCATTTCATATGCATTACGTAACACCGAAAGCCTCTGAGGCTCGCTGATTGTCCAGACCAAAGGTGAAAAGAGCTTTTTTCTGTTTGTGGTTTAAAAAACACAAGAAAAGGAAAACCACATTTTTGTTCTTATTCTTGTAGAAGTTATTTTAATAACATTGATTTAATGATTTTTAATTTTCGAAAATCGCAACTGAATTAAATTGAGTTGGAGCTCTTGTTCATGCCAATTTCATGATATTTGTGATCCAAAACCGAAAATCTTAAAGACAAATAAGCAAAACAACAAAAACCATAAAAGCAAAAGAAAACTGAAAAACACACACAAAAAACAAAACAATTTTTCATCTTGAAAAACTTGTTTTTTTGCACCTCTGGTCCAGACCCCATGCCCCACCAATATTTTGGACAAGTTTACGCCAGTGCTCTGTACGTACCCCACTCTTAAAGGTGGAGGAGTCTTGCCCCTCGATTCCTCGGGATCGCCGCCTCTGACAAGAGGTCCTCCATTCTGCATGTCACAGCATATATAATTCTCTCGACCTTACTCTGTCCAATAAATTATGGCTTTTGAAGTGCGATCTGACTCATTAACGACCATCGATTAGTGTTTTATTGGAGCGATAAAAGTCTCCAGATTAGACTAGATTATATAACAAGCACACAGGTGAGAAGTATATATAGCTGCGTGATGACGGGGGCTCAACTTTGAACCCAGGCTTGTGATTTATTATGGTCACTTGCGCATGGGTGTCCAGATAAGGTTATTTTGCCAGACTTGTCATGAGCGTGCTTTAACGAGCAGAGATTCGGTCTTAGTAAGTAAGTAAGTATATTCCTTATTTTGACCGGTTGCAAGAGTTTCGTATTTCGCACTCCAGTGTACATCAAATAATACAATACAGAATGCAGAATACAAAAGTTAAGAAATCATCATAATAAATATGAGTATACAGCTTTCTTCCAACGAAATCTTTCCTCGTGTTAGGGGCCTATTGTCAAGTTAATTAAGCACTCTAAGGTGAGACCCAGGTCGGAGAACATAATTTTTAAGTTTCTTGGGTGGAGCAGTTTTGGTCTGGCCGTTGGTAATTGAAATGCATGCAAAAATAATAGGCTTACTAATATCTACCATAAATTGTTTAAATAGGTGAAATTTATCCGTAGTAATTTATCACCAGTAACCCAACGAATTTAGGCTTGTAGAAATGATTGGATATGTTTGTTGGAATAATATCTTTTGAAGATGGCAAGAAACGTTTTTCAATCACGGTAGTTCTGGCTTCTCAGAAGTTAGCTTCCCAGCCATATGCGTAATTTGTGGGGGTGCGAGGGGTATAGTACCCCCACTTTTTGGACTGGAGAGTACCGTACCTCCCACTTTTTGGACTGAGGAGTACCGTGCCCCCACATTTTAAACAATGCCAATCAATATTTTACTATTGAGCCTTCCCAGAGATCGCCTTGCTTCGTGTATGTAAAAAATTGGTACCAATTTAGTCCAAAGTTACGCCCCTGTTCCCAGCTTCCCATAACTTCACCAAATATCAACAATAATTACAGAACCTTTGTTATCCACAGTGTGCAGTACACTAAGACAGAGAAAGAGAATGGAAGGCAGCAGGTCGTTACTATATATAGGCTTTCCACGGCCCCAAGCTCAAGTATAGACCTGATGACATCATCAGCCATAACTTGGATGTCTTCGTCACTACCGGGATATTACACCGACCTACTACTGATGTTGTGCTGCGGAGACCAGCTGTAACAGAATTGATCAGCCACGCCAGGACTCTCACGTCACATCATGGAGTCCGAGGACTTACGATCTTCCATCGCAAGATCATGCGAGCGAAGCGGATTGAACTCGCCGAGAACCTAATTACCACCTCTGAAGTCCTTGTGATTACCTTTGAGGTCTGCTCACTATCATCGTTATCTATTGTCCTGGATCGCTGCAACCGTCTCCAAACGTTCATCTGGAAATGCAGCACCTTCCTTTAAACACTGGCAATATATAGCAGCCAACTGGTTTAGACTAAATACTGATGAACATTCTCATGTAGGGTGCGGGATGTTCATGAGCAGAGCAAGTGGGGGCAGGTTATCAATAGTTTTGTTTGCTTGAACCAGTTAGTGTTCTACCCCATACCAATGGTGGCTGTCTAGACCTCGTAATCACACTGGATGACGGCAGGAGGCCAATCGTAGTTACCTCTGAGCCGGCTCCATCCATTCCCGAGCACGGCCTGCTATTGCTGCTAACGTAACACAAATTCTCATTACTGTGTTTCACAGTTTCACTCGACCGGTCACAGAGACAATCAGATGGTGAAAGTCTCTGGACAGACAGGATTTATAAGTCGACGTCTAATCGACAGCCGTGTCTGCGAAGCTTTCGTAGAGGTTGACCTCAGCACAGCCGAGATGTTCGATCTATATAAAACAACCCTAGGATCCCAGTAATTCATGCAATCTCGTGAATGATTAATATATAACGAAGATATGTTTACGATTGTTTTCAAACAAAGAAAATGCGCAGATATAGCCTATAGTTACGATTGTTTTGAAACAAAGCGACTACGAGAAATGACTATTATTGTATTCAAACAGAAGAATACGTAAATATATAAGCTTAAGTTACAATTGTTTTGAAAACAAAGAGATTATGTAAATATAATAGCAACGATTAATTGTCTTCAAAGAGATGAATACGTAGTAACGTAGAGATGGTTGCGATTATCTTCATACAGAAGAAACCGTAGATATGGCTACGATTGTGTTCGTACAGAAGAATATCTAGAAATGTAGTTACGATTGTTTCAAACAAAGAGGTGACGTTACTGACGTAGATGTGGTTACGATTGTCTTAAAACAGAAGAATATGTTGATATGGTTACGATAGTTTTCAAACAAAAAGATTACGTAAATATGGTTAGGCCTACGATGAATGCCTTCCGCTGAAGAATGCGAAGAAATGTTTACGATTGTCTTCAAACAAAGAGAATACGTAGATATGGTTACGGTTATCTTCAAACAGAATAATACATACCGGGTACTTATTGTTGCGATTGTCTTCAAACAAAGAGCTTACGTAGATATGGTTACGATTGTCTTCAAACAGAATAATACGTACCGGGTACTTATTGTTGCGATTGTCTTCAAACAAAGAGATTACGTAGATATGGTTACGATTGTCTTCAAACAAAGAGAATACCAGTCTTGTTGTCCTCGAGATCAAGGTCTTGGTCTCGAGTGCACTCGAATTCGTTTTTAAAAGTCTTGGTCTTGGTCTTGGTCTTGAGGTTCAAGGTCTTGGTCTTGGTCTTGGTCTTGAGGTTCAAGGTCTTGGTCTTGGTCTTGAGGTTCAAGGTCTTGGTCTTGGTCTCGCAAGACCAAGACCAAGACCGGCTGTTAATATGAACAGTCATTTAACAGAACTCAAGAATTCTGTATCAAGCCTGCTTGCATCATACGACCAATATCTATGGATGGATACAAGTCATGTTGGTCAGGAAAACCCATTGGCAGCAGCAACAGTTATTCTGTATCAGACGGTATGATAAACCATGGGAAGACTTCAAAAAGACTCGTTATCTGTACATTTACATCCAGTGCTTGAAAAGCTACTCTGTGTGTGTCAGCGACTTCAGCACCTGTAGAACGTATTTTTTCACATGGCGTAATTTTTATGAGGTCCATTTGGTAAGTTTCTTACTCAATTCTCCAGTCAGAGTTCAACAGTGTGTCAGTACGATCAAGTGACATATAGCTTACTTTCTGGAAAGCGAAGAGCTCCTTCTGCAGCCGTTTTCTTGTGTCAGGCACGTCTTGGTAAGAAAATTCTGAGCGAATTGGTTTTTATAAAATACAAAAGGCATTTGGTATAAGAGGTTGCATGAAGGACTTTTGAATACAAATTCGGATTTCTCTGCAGTTTTCATTTAACGTTAATTTGCTTGAATAAAATAAAAGAATCATGTTTTCATTAAAATAGCGAATATTCCGACTTGACAGTTTTTAGAAGTCTTGACCTGATTTCGATTTTTTTGGGTCTTGGTCTTGGTCTTGGTCTTGAGGTTCAAGGTCTTGGTCTTGGTCTTGGTCTCGAGGTTCAAAGTCTTGGTCTTGGTCTCGAGGTTCAAGGTCTTGGTCTTGGTCTTGGTCTTGAGGTTCAAGGTCTTGGTCTTGGTCTTGGTCTTGAGGTTTAAGGTCTTGACAACAAGACTGGCTATGTGCAATTGGTTTATCAGCAAACAGCCTACTTCCGATGACAGCCATTAATTTTTTCCTTAACTACACAACAACGTCTGTGTGTAACCTCTCCGCTGCGTTTTAATGGCATGTGATCGACGATCATCCTTGTTGTGTTCTTAAATCATGTTACGTAGTGCTATGAAGCATTTATTTCATATCCAATTGAACGAGCAAACAATAAGAGTAGGCTAATTTATTTAAATGATGTGCATATTAAAGCCTGTTCAAATCAAGTGACGACCAAAATGAAGAGGCGTGTTTAAGTGGGTGATGAGGAGCCTCTTTGTTTCGTAAATAGGGGAAAACACATGTCAACAATGCATTACACGAATAGTAACCACTTAAATACACTGATTGAGTGCATGGACTAAGATAAGTAGGAAACAAATTGAGTGCAAGATCAGAAACTCCAAACCACTGCTGGCAACGAGCAGAAGAAAAGAAGAGTCCACAATGTCAAAAGCAAACAAGTCGTATCGCCGCCATCTAGTGAATGTATTAACTGCCACCTGACCTCCATGGTGTTCTGGTTAGCGTGCTGGATTGTCAAGCGAGAGGTCGGGGCTTCAAATCCCCACCAGGGCAGAAATTTGGTTCGAGATTTCTGCTTCGCTTGCGCCCCCTAGCCAACTCAGCTATAATGAGTACACTGACCATACACTGTCGGTGTGAAGATGAGACGGCGAAGGAGAGGACTTTTAGGCACAACATTTAAAGTTGAAGTGGATCTTTAACTAGAGCAGCTCGTCAGGATCGAGAGGAAGTTTCTTGAGCACTGATTGAGCTGTGGCATGAGCAAATGCAGATGGGAAGGATCCACATGTAATGAGAAATTGGTAAGATAAAGTGGTTTGGCCCAGGATACAAAGCACTCCTTCAAAAATGATGTAGGAATGGCAGCTATGGCATGATTATCAGACTTGTTGTCCTCGAGACCAAGGTCTGGGTCTCGAGTGCACTCGAGTTCGTTTTTAAAAGTCTTGGTCTTGGTCTTGGTCTCGATACCAAAAATCTTGGTCTTGGTCTTGAGGTTCAAAGTCTTGGTCGTGGTCTCGCAAGACCAAGACCAAGACCGGCTGTCAATATGAACAGTCATTTAACAAAACTCAAGAATTTAAAAATTTATCAGGCCTGTTTGCATCAGAGCCTATGACAAATACCTACGGACGGATGCAATTCTCGTTAGTCAGGAAAACCCATAGGCAGCAGCAACTAAGTTATGCTGTGTCTGGAAGTCCTGCCGAGACTTTTTCTGAAGCCAGACGGTCTAATAAACCATGGGAGGATTTCAAAAAGGCTCAAGATTTGTACATTTACATCCAGTGCTTGAAAAGCTACTGTGTGTGCTAGCGACTTCAACACCTATGGAAAGTATTTTTTCACATGGCGAAATTTATGAGGCCCCATAAGGAACGTCTTGGTCAGAAAATTCTGAGCGAATTGGTTTCTATAAAATACAAAAGGCATTTGGAATAACATTTTGCATGAAAGACTTTTTTAAATACGAATTCGTAATTCTCTGCAGTCTGCATTTAAAGTTAATTTGCTTGAATAAAATACAAGATTCACGTTTTCATTAAAATAGCGAGTAATCCGACTTGGCAATTTTTTGTAAGCAAAAGAAGTCTTGGGCTGCATGTGATTTTTGGGTCTTGGTCTTGGTCTCGAGGTTCAAAGTCTTGGTCTTGGTCTCGGTCTCGAGGTTTAAAGTCTTGGTCTTGGCCTTGGTCTTGAGGTTCAACGTCTTGGTCTTGGTCTCGAGGTTCAAAGTCTTGGTTTTAGTCTTGGTCTTGGTCTTTAGGTTTAAGGTCTTGATAACAAGACTGATGATTATGGCTTTAGGTTATAAAAAGATAAGTTTTCAAATATCTGTAAGAGTTGTTGCCTGAAAGCATTCCATGACAGAAGGTGTACAATTTGGATGGAGAAATTTGTCCAACGCAGAGAAACCGATCAATCTAAGCCTTTTACCAGAAATTTTGTCTGGAAAACAGGTCCAGAATTTAGTTGCAAGCTCATGGGTAGCATAATGGAAGAAAACTGCAACTTGTTCGAATGTATTCATGGCCAACTACAAGGTCTAGGTGATACAGACATTCCCGCGATTAAATTAGTTATGCAGATTTTAGGGATGAAACAAGCTTTTGCATAAGTTTGTATTGTTGCTTAAACCTTCGAAGAAAGACGAGGTTTGCGCCACCAACACATCATGCAGCTGAGTTTTACGACGTCTAGCTTCACAAATAACAGAGTTGAAGCAACGCTGCGGTGAGCGCTCTATTACTCTCTTGCGTGGAAAACAAAATTCCTGTCAATGAGCTCATTTAAAATAACATGGAAGTGCACAGCGTATACTCACTGGCAGGCCTCGGAGTGGGAAATAATAGATGCTGGTATGGCTAAAAGAACCATTCCTTTCCTCCCCTCCTACACCCACCCCTCTCCCCTCTCCCTTGCCCTCCCCTCTCTCCATCTGCTCCCCTCTCCCAACCTTCTCCCTCCCCTGTCCTCCATTCCCTTCCAGTCCCTTCCCCTCCCTTCCCTTCCTTTCCCACCCCTTGAAGCGGGGGGTCAGAGGGTCCTCCCCCGAAAATTTTTGGAATTCTACATCGCCGTAGGTGAGTTCTAGCGCCTTTTCAGAGAAATTTAACTGGTTTCTTGTCAAGGGTTTCGTCGTAAGAAACCATTTAAAATTCACGAGACTGACTGATATAATTGCGCAATAACTGACTTTTCAAGTTTTACTAGTTACACGACAAGATGGCTTTGCGAATTTTTATGAGCATTCCGGATTGCTAAATACACTATGAACGCAGTATCTTTTGACTACGTGATACCTGCTAGAAGTAGCATATCTATAATCAAATTTAATATTTAAATTTACTTAATCCAGATGTGCCAAGTCGTTACAAATAATTTGGCTGTCGATGCACAATTATGTAAATTATAATTGTAAGATAGTGTAAGTAAGAACAGGCATTATTATAGGTGCCGTTGACTTGCATACCGTTGATAGGCCTACCGATATGTTTTGGGCCATACCGGTATGGATTTTTCGCCTGGAGAAGTTCCGGTATGCTTTCGGCCGGCCAGGAGAGGTGCCGGTATGGCATACCGTTTCATATATCGTCCCACTTCGAGCCCTTCTCACTGGCTTTGTGTGCAGCGTATAGCCTACTCACTGGCTGTATGACATATGCCACATCATTGACATAGCATTCCTTTAGTAAATTTATATGAACTTTTGTGTTTCGGGTTAAATTTAGTGATTTCATAATTTGATGTCGGTTTAAACGGGAAGTC
Source organism: Allolobophora icterica (assembly GCA_963556255.1). Lineage (NCBI taxonomy): Eukaryota > Metazoa > Annelida > Clitellata > Crassiclitellata > Lumbricidae > Allolobophora > Allolobophora icterica. Next base: position 53,606,625 of record OY744604.1, read on the forward strand.
AGATTTGGAGAAGGGGACAACACATGATCTGAATAATATGACTCAACAGGAATAACAGAACGAAGGAGTGCGATTCAGAACGAGTCATCGGGACACCCAAAGCGTTGCCTTTATTAGGCCTATGTGTAGGAAAAGTAAGAAGCTGTATGGAATTATTTGTCGAACTCTGTTGACTTCTGTAAAGTATTTGCCGAAACGAGCCGCTCTTAAAAATGGCGAATACCATGCTACACTGATGTCTAATATGGTATTCGCCATTTTAAATGGCGGCACGTGTCGTGGAATTGAAATGTGTTTATCATATCGCCATCTAGTGAATGTATTAACTAACAGCTATTATTGACTAATCCGCCCACAATACTATAATTTACTTCCTTACACGGGTTATGCTCTAACAAATGGCTGTTCTTCAGCTATCATTCACGCTACCCGTCCAACAGTGATTAGCTACAGCAAAACAAATATAAAAATCACCCATAATAACTTGTTTAGAAGTAGAGGAAACCAAAAACTTATGTAGTGAATGAAATTCACTCAGAAAGTCAGCCAGGGAGAGCTGAGACGGATGTTGGGCGATAAATATTTGCAAGCAATTATCTGCTTGTTACCAGAAAAGAGAGCAGTAGCCAGGATCTCAAAACATTTGGGTGCTGAAAACAGGTGAAGTGAACTTATGCAATAAGAGATATATGATTTGAAAATAAAAGCAAGTATGCCTACCTCATCTGTAATCGTAATCGTAAACTCCACATTTCCAAATCGCTTCTTTGAAGCTAAGCGCAGGGCACCAGCTTATTCACGAGCGCTGAACTGTGCCATTGTACTGAGGCTGTTTGGGATAGAAAAGTTGGGAGACTGATCAGAAATGAATGCTACTGTATCATTAAGTTAAAGCCATGTTTCATTTTGAGCAAGTGTATGTAAAGAACGCTCACAAAATGATTAGGCTAGTCTATGTTAAATTGCTGCTTTATTTCGAACGGGACAAATACTTAATTGATCAACAATGACCATAGTGACCTGAACTCTAACTGAATCAGGGTTCATCTTAATGTCAGAAGCAGATACAAAGAAAACCCCGGACGTGTATAGTTGAAGATGCTCTACACGACCCGACACTGAACGCAGGATGACAATATTTCTACTGGCAGCACTTAGCATTATGACTGAACCGAAAGACCAGCACAAGGAACCAGATAAATGAATGAATCATATAATAATAGTGCATGCTCTTAACAGACAGTTTGACATTCATTATTTATTTAGCCTGTCCGACATTCTACGTTTAATCATCTAGGATAGGCCTAGATGATTAAACTTAGATTAAGAGCATGCACTATATGTTGCTCAGTTATGGAACATGAACTGAATATTAATTTGCCCTTTTCAGCCGATGTTGGATCAAGCTGTTGCCAAGTCTTAGGTTAATAGCACCTGGATCGATTTCTGCATTCCATGCACACATTGAGCGATATATGATTCCAAACAGATTGATCGAGGGACGAAAAAGGCAAAAGGAAAAGCAACGAGTGAAATATGTATGTATGACTATATGCGTGTATGTATAAGTGCATGTATGTATAAGTGCATGTATGACTATATGCGTGTATGCATAAGTGCATGTATGTATAAGTGCATGTATGTATAAGTGCATGTATGTAAGCACTTAACATGGCGCCTTCTATTGACTCACAAAACGCTCTCTGCGCCAATCTAATGATCTTACAGTAATTGAGAATAAAAAGTTAACCAATAAGCGAGCAGTGTTCAGATAACTAGAAGAGCGACTACTGGGGAGTTCCCGCAGACACATAGAGCCCAGACCACGGATTGCCATACAGAGCTGATAGCATACACCATGTTCGGAGTCTGTGGATTATACGTAGCGCTGAAGTAGGATCGATGACAACCATATATGGATATGTGTAGACATATGTAAACGTATATAGACATATGTAGACATACTTAGACATATATATATGTTTTATCTACACAGGTCGACACAGGTCTATATAATATATATATATATATATATATATATATATATATATATATATATATATATATATATATATTTACCTGTGTAGACATGCAAACAGACAGATAAACGCAGAAACAGATATGCATCGATATTAGAGTCGAACAGAATTCCTAAAATGTCGCTGACTATAAAGCAATGAAGCAACGCATGTGAAACCAACTGAAACGGCACCATAAGTCACAGCAATCGACCTGCATCGCTACAGAGATAAAGTCAAGTCCAGGAGGATGTAGATTCAGTAGAGCGTGTCCGCAGCTATTGCTGCCAATAACGTGACTTCCGTTGCTCAATACTCGCCACTCCTCAGTTGCTGTTGGGAAATATTCACGTTTCGTAACCTACATTTGTCTGCATCTGTGCGATTTATTGCAGCTGCAGACTTTCTTATCGACACCAGAACAGCTGCTTTTGAACAGCCGAGCTATAGCGATCCCGCGGCTGATGTTTGCGTTTATCGTCTCTTCCTAACATAGCATCCTCAAAGCGAACGTTAAGAAGTATAAATGCAGTCGGTTGAATGACTTGGTGCATGAAACCTGACTTCATAATTTTTCTAACAAACTTACAAACAGCTTCCACTGCAAATTTTTCTTAACAACACATACACTCCTGTTCACTTAGCAGACATTAGCAAACTGCTCATCGTCAAGTATCTACCATCGTCATTGCATCATCACCACCACTACTGTCATGTTGATAGTGATCATGATCATCATTATGATCATCATCATCATTGTGAACTGAGTTTTGTGTACAGTTTTGCAGTGCGAGATATTTAGCGTATATATTTAGTGCGCTTACTTTAGTTTCACGTGTATATGTATATATGATAGATGTATAACGTTTAGTCTTAGTGACACGCGCGGCCGGCCGATATCGGCAGCGGCGCGCTATATGTATATTATTAGATTTCGCCTAGGCGCACAGAAGACAGGTGTGTCAAGAGGCGCGAAGAATTATGCTGACTAGAGAAGTTTAAATTCGAGTATGTTCGCTGTAGTAGTGTGGCTGACTAGTCGAGTTGTAATCGAATTGAGTTCTGTCTGTTTGTTTCTTATTAAACTAAAAGATATTAAACTGTGTTGCTGATTAATTCAGGTTATACTTATACGTAGAATTAGTGTTCAAAAGGTGAACGTTAAATAGGCGTTAAGTACGAAGAGAACAAGGATTTAATCAGAAGGATTGTCAACGGAAGGATTGGGTTGACATTATTGGTGGCAGCGTCGGTGTGGATAAAAACTCACGGTGGAACAGCGTCGGTGTGGATAAGAACTCACGGTGGATAAGAACTCACGGTGGATAAGAACTCACGGTGGATAAATAACTCACGGTGGATAAATACTCACGGTGGAATAATTACTCACGGTGGAATAAATACTCACGGTGGATATAAACTCACGGTGGATTAAAATTCACGTTATCACCTCCTTCGGCGGATAAAAGAATCTACGAAGGTGATTGAAGAATTTACAACGGTGTTAGAAGAATCTACGACGGTGATAAAAGAATTTACGCGTTGTTGCTGTGTGACGTGTCTACGATATCAACGACGGCGGAACACGAGAAACGGTATAAAAATTTCGTTGTTTTCCACGAACAAATACAAAAGAAATCCCGTTTGTTTATCGATTCACACACCAAGAAAAACCGTGACTTCTTTGAAAAGAGAAATCACCAAAGTAAACAAGTAAGATGGAGAAACTAAGTGCTGAAAGACAAGCAGATATTAAGAAGATGTCTACGGAAAGGCTAAAACAGCGTTTGTTGAAAGCCGGTTTCAAAGAAGAACAATTAGAAGGTATGTCACGTGGTGACATGATACAGGAACTCGCTGAAGTGTGGGTTAAAGAAGAAGTCGAAGAAGAAGGTGCCGTTGGCGGTGCCGTAGAAAAGGCTATTGAAAAACCTCCTGCGCCTATGTCTATGGAGATGTTGATGCAGTGGATGATGATGAAAGAAGATAGGGAGGAGAAACGAAGACAAGAAGAGAAAGAGCTGAGACAAGAAGCAGAACGTGTAAGACAAGACGATTTGCGCTTGCAGAGAGAGAAAGAAGAGAAGGCAGAACGTCTTCAAAGAGAGAAAGAAGAGAAGGCAGAATTTGCAAGGCAAGAAGAATTGCGCTTGCAGAGAGAGAAAGAAGAGAAAGCAGAGCGTCTGCAGAGAGAGAAAGAAGAGAAAACGGAACTTTCAAGGCAAGAAGAATTGCGCTTGCAGAGAGAGAGAAGATAAAGCAGAACAAGTGCGTAAGGCGGAACTTGAATTGCAAAAGAATCAGTTTGAGATTCAGTTAGAACAGTTGAAAAGAGATAGGGAAGATGCTGAAAGAAGAAGATTGGAGCAGATGATTGAATTTGAAAGAGCTAGAAAAAGTGATGAAGAGGTTCGTCAGCAACAGATTGAAGCAAAGAGAATGCGTGAAGAAGAAAAAGAAAAAGCACGAACGTTAGAGTTGGAACGTGCAGAACAGATCAGACAAGAAGAACTCAAATTTCAGAAAGAAAGTTTGGAAAAGGCAGAGGCAGAAAGACAGGAACGTCTGAAACTGGAGAAATCAAAATTGACATTGAAAGAAACGCAAATGAGAGAAGAAAGGGAAGCAGAAAGAAGGAAGCAGCAAGAAAGTGAAACTTTGGTGTCAAAAATTAAGAAAATAGGTGATGCAATGAAGCATGTATTGCCTCAAATGCCAACTGATATGATGGAGGTGCCATTATATTTTGAAACAGTCGAGAACGCGTTTCGTAGTTTTGCTGTGGAAAAGCCGTTTTGGGTGAAATTATTACTACCATTGATGACGCCGAAAGCTCGAACCGTTCTGAATAGATTGTCATACGATGATCTAGACAATTATGATAGAGTCAAGCAGCACTTATTAAAAGAATTTAAATTGACTTCGAGAGAATACAGAGCCAGATTTGTGGATGCTAAGAAGACGACAGAAGAGACTTATACGATGTTTACGGCAAGACTGAAGAACTTGCTAAACTATTACGTGAGAAGTCGAAACGTGAACAAAGAGTATGATACGCTCTTTGATTTGCTGGTAGCGGATAAGCTAAAAGAATGTTTACCGCCAGGTCCACTACAGTTTGTATTGTCGAAGGAAGGAACTGACTGTCTCCAAGCTAGTGCAGTGGCAGACCTAGCAGACATTCATGTAAACAATCGAATTGGATTTGCGATCCCAAATATAAACAGTTATCCTTCTCAACGTTCCGTAAACGAAAGCCAGAGTGGAAAGTGGAAAAGTAATCCAGAAACAGGGAGTCAGTTCAAAGGTAAAGAAGTCAAGGCTAATGTCCCTGTACCCAATGAGACCAGAGAAGTGACGTTTGGTCGTCAGGGATTTAACAAATCGTCAGCGCCGTTTGCCAAGAGGGAAGGCAACACATCGTTTACGCAGTATAAGAGAAATGAAGGAAATGAACAACGAGGCATGGTTGTGAAGCGTTGTCACAACTGTGGTTCAGACAAACATTTGGTTAAATTTTGTCCAGTTCCAGTGGCAGCAGCTAGTTCTAGCAGAAATCAAGAACACACAAGGGTGAATTTGATTCAAGTGGTTAGTGATACAGGTAATCAAACCACGGGTCAAGAAAACCAAGAGACTGAAGTAAAGTCAGTAATGAAATGTGGTATTCAAAAAGAAATTCTATTGGATGCTGAAATTCAGAGAGAAGTCATAGGAAAAGATGACAGTCGAATATTGAAGAAATCGTTCTTGCAATATGTCGAGGTTGAAATTCGTGCAGTAGACGGTAAAGAGCCAGTGAAAGTCAAAGCACTGAGCGACTCGGGAGCAGAGATTCCGGTGATTAGTGAAGAATTACTGGAAGGCATGAAGGTGGAACAAATTGGAAAAGTGAATTTGCAATGTGTGGCAGGAGATGCCATTCCTGCGAAGTTAGTGAAAGTCGATGTTAGACTGTGTGATAGTGACGTGGAAGAAGAGGGATTTCCGCGTAAAATCCAGTGTTCACTTACACCTTATGTCACCTTGATGTGTGCTAGTATTGCAAAGATGGGCAGTACAGAAAGATTCTTGTTGCATCCAGAGATAATTGCCGAATTAAAAGCCGTACCACAGATGAAAGTTAAAACGATACAAGGAGATGTGAGTGTACGAGCAAATGTAATGACGAGAGCGCAGAGTCGGAAACAGGAAATGGTAGATGTTGATGAGAAGAGTGAAACTGAAAGTTCAAGTGATGAGGAAAACGAAAGTAATGAGCAACGAAGCTTATCGCGAGATGGTGTAACATCAGAGATAAACGAGCAAGAGATGGTTGCATGCGAGAATGGCACATTAAATGAAACTGAAGAAGACAATGAATGTGATGTGGGGATAGGAGACTTGTATAGAGATGAAGAGATGGACGAAGAACAAAAGGTGCAGATTGCCGATTCGAAGAAGTTCGAAGAGCAACAGAGAAAGGATGAATCGTTGAAGCCGTGGTGGAAGTTAGCACAAGAGAAAGAATCTGAATTCTGTGTGATCAACGGTTTATTGCATAAGAAATATCAGATATTAGACCAGACGATATATCAACTAGTGTTACCAAAAGAGAGACGAATTAAAGTGATGGAATTGGCGCATGAATCGGTATTTGGAGGACATCTAGGAGAAGAGAAAACAAGAGAACGAATAAAATTATCTTTTGTATGGCCAAAGATGAGAAGAGACATTGTGAAATTTTGTAAGTCTTGCGAGAAGTGTCAACTAAAGGCAAGGAGTTTGGTGATGGATAGAGTGCCTATCACTCCGGTCTCAAGAGAAGAGGTCGCCTTCAGGAGAATGACAATGGACCTAATAGACAACCCGAGGAAATGGCACAAGAAAATTCCTTTTCACGAAAAGCATTTGAAAGAACTCAAAGAAACTACGGAGAAAGCATTATTGTTTGCAGAATCTTACTCTCAAGAAAAGCAATTACAATACACGAATCAGTATAACAAGAGAGCAAGGCACAAAGGAATTTGCAGCATATCGAATTCCTTTGATTTATCGATCAGAAGTGGAACGTCAGATCAAAGAAATGTTAAAAACAAACATTATTAAACCATCATCGAGCAGAATGGCAAGCCCTTTGGTTATTGTTAAAAAGAAAGACGGATCTTTGAGACTTGCCTGTGACTACAGATACATTAACTCATTCACAGTGGATTGTAAATATCCTATGCCGATTGTCAGAGACGTTTTGAACAAAGTTGGAAAGTCTAATGTGATTTCCATCTTGGACTGTCGAAGTGCTTATTGGACTTGTCCTGTAAAACAATCTGATCAATGGAAGACAGCTTTTGTAACACATAATGGACTGTATGAATTTACTCGTGTTCCTTTTGGAATGATAAATTCTGGACGAACTTTTGTTAAGGCGATAAATTTAGTTTTACAGCCTATAAGTGACTTTGCAGAACCGTATGTTGATGACATTGCTGTGCATTCTGACAGTTGGAAAGTTCACTTGCAGCATCTAGATGCATTTTTGATGCAAATGAGATTGCATAACGTTACTTTGAATTTGAAAAAATGCATATTTGGTAAGAGTGAGGTAAGGTTTATCGGTCATGTGGTTGGGTCTGGTAAGATAAAGATGAATCCAGACAGAATTGAAAGTTTGACGAATTTGAAGATCCCAGAAACTAAGAAGCAAGTTAAGCAACTGCTTGGATTTTTTAATTATTACAGACAGTTTATTAAGGACTTTGCACAGATTGCGAAACCGCTATCTGATTTAACTAGTAAACGTGTTTCTGATAAGATTGATTGGACTGTTGAACATCAGCAAGCATTTGATTTACTTAAAGAGGCTGTGCGATCCAAAGTAGTGTTATATGTTTTTGAAGTGGGAAAACCATTCAATTTGTACTGCGATAGTAGTGACTTTGCAGTCGGTGCTGTTTTAACACAGATGGACGACAAGGGAATAGAACGCCCTGTGTCATTTATCAGTCAGAAATTAACTGATACCCAGAAGAGATGGGCTACTGTGGAAAAGGAAGCCTATGCTATTGTTTGGGCTTTAAACAAGTTAAAAGAAATTATAATTTGATCGAAAATTTTCATTTTTACTGATCACAATCCTCTTACATACTTGACTGAGTCAATGTCTAAGTCTGCTAAACTTGTGCGTTGGGCGTTAGCCTTACAAACTTTTGATGTTGAGGTGAAGTACAAGAAGGGCAGATTGAATATTATTGCTGATTGTTTGTCAAGGTTATAAGTAATCGTAAGACTGTTCATTAATTAGTTAGATATATATATGTTTCATGTATTATGGTAATTTCGCAAATTTTGAAATTTAATTTGCTCAATTCCAGAAAAAGGAAGGAGGTAATGTGAACTGGTTTTTGTGTACAGTTTTGCAGTGCGAGATATTTAGCGTATATATTTAGTGCGCTTACTTTAGTTTCACGTGTATATGTATATATGATAGATGTATAACGTTTAGTCTTAGTGACACGCGCGGCCGGCCGATATCGGCAGCGGCGCGCTATATGTATATTATTAGATTTCGCCTAGGCGCACAGAAGACAGGTGTGTCAAGAGGCGCGAAGAATTATGCTGACTAGAGAAGTTTAAATTCGAGTATGTTCGCTGTTGTAGTGTGGCTGACTAGTCGAGTTGTAATCGAATTGAGTTCTGTCTGTTTGTTTCTTATTAAACTAAAAGATATTAAACTGTGTTGCTGATTAATTCAGGTTATACTTATACGTAGAATTAGTGTTCAAAAGGTGAACGTTAAATAGGCGTTAAGTACGAAGAGAACAAGGATTTAATCAGAAGGATTGTCAACGGAAGGATTGGGTTGACAATCATCATCATCATCATCATCATCATCATCATCATCATCATCATCATCATCATCATCATCATCAACAACAACAACAACAACAGTAACGTCATCATCATGGTCGTCAACAACGTCGTCGTCGTTCTCATCATTATCGTTGTCGGTTTTCTCTTCCGCCTGATAGTCGTCGAGATCGTCTTCCTTTCATCAGCCAATTAACCATCAAAGCATCTCCCAACTAGAAAACCGAACAGAGATTCTCATAGTCCGGTGAACAGTTTAGAAGAATAACCACGCTTGAGCAGCCTCTCGACCATTCGACCGTGGCTAATACGTGTACACTGCATGCACACTGGCTTCCATGTGCATAGGCTTGATAATAATTTAAGCTATGCATAGCATTATCACCTGTGTATCGACAACTACATACAATGATTCGTTAGTTGATCGCCCTAATCTTCTAGAACAGAGGATCGATCATCCGAAAGAAGAAATTTCCTTTTCTTCATTTCGTCAACAGCTGAAGATCTGTTTTGATATCGGTTTTCATACGCATGGCTTGGTCAAGAAAGCATTTTAAATGGGCGCAATATAATTATAATTATGCTTCACTATGCACTGCAATACATGCACCACTGCAGCGTACATACAATGAAGCAGTCACGTGTAGCATTAATTTCTGGGCCAGTATAATAATTATGATGTTTTATTTACAAAAATAAAAAAATCTGGCAATTCGTTCGTTATAATTCATCCTGCCGTTATTACGGCGTTGTATTATCGAGTAATTTTGAGGCCTAGTCGTTTAATGATCGACATTTGAGATGACGATGACATTTACACGACAACCTGTCGCCAAAGATTGTTTGATAAATGTATATGTAGACAGCTATAGGGACAAACAGAGGGGACATGCTGTTTTTATACCCTCTCACGCCTCCATTTTGTTTGTTTTCTTGACTGTCTGAAAGGCAGACAGTCAGATAGACTGGCAGATAGACAGCCTAGAGAGAACCAATCAGAGAGAGAGAGAGAGAGAGAGAGAGAGAGAGAGAGAGAGAGAGAGAGAGAGAGAGAGAGAGAGAGAGAGAGAGAGAGAGAGAGAGAGAGAGAGAGAGAGAGAGAGAGAGAGAGAGAGGCGCGTATAGGATGACATAAAACCGGTAATCGCGTGCACATAGCTACACCTACTTCACAACAGATGAGGATAAACCATTCTGCCGAGAACTGAATAGGTGCAGCCATAATTATGTTTTCAGACGTTAATATATCGGGTGCATTAATATACAGAGAGACTTTATGTCTCCTCCGTTACTCTCGGACCAAATCCTGATCGCTACCGATCGTAAAATAATTGTAATTATAATCATAATCATAATCACAGATTTTTTTAGCGCCTTTTGAGACTCGTCAGAGACTCTCAAAGGGTATACGCCGTCTATCGATACACGACGATCACGGAGAACTCACGAAGGCATCGAGAACCGAAAATAAATTCGTGAGGTTGATGGACTCAAGCAGGGCTTCATTAGACACGAAGCCCTGCATATTATATACTGTAGGCTACTACCACAGCAGGCGGCGCATCCAGGGGCGGCGCTACACCCCGGGCGCGCCAGGGCAAATGCCCTGGTAAAAAAAGCCTTTGCCCTGGTCGATGCCCTGCCAGAATTTTCGCCCTGTCCAGAATTTGTGCGGGCATATTTGTAATATCCTGATATATAAATTCTCTTAATTCACTGAAATGTTAAAATTTGTTTTGCAGATGTCAAAAGCGTTCAGCTTCCGCGGGGCTTCGCCCATATGACCTCCTGACTATAGACAAATATAATAGTGCTGGGGGCAGTTTATGGCAAGCGCGTAGCACGATCTTATATGGTCACCATTTAAGCTCCCGCTACCGCGCTCTCCATAAATCGCCCTCTGCACCGGTTACTTGTATGCTATGCCCTGGTTACAAAGTATGTCTGGTGCCGCCACTGGGCGAATCTACACTGTGTCTCAATTGAACTGGTACCATTTTTGTTTTGGCAATAAATCTGTCAATTTTAAATATAATTTAATAAACTGTTAAATATTGAAAGAGAGATAAAATATAAATATTTTCTGAAAATTTAATCAAATTCTATCAACAGATTCCAAAGTTATGAACATTCAAATTTGGGCAAACAAAATTCGAATTTTCCAACATGTAAAAAGTCATTTTTAAAATTCTTTTTATTAAAATTTAGAATTCGACAAAAACATGAAGACATCAACATTTAAAATTAATTTGAGTCAAATGTCCTTCAAAGCTGATGTTGAAAATGCCCGCCATTAGCTCGAGTACATGCTCTAAGGCGATCTCGCCATTCATTGATTGCACGATCAACAATTTCTTGATCAAAACGATTCCATTCCTCCACAACTCGCTGTTTGAGATGGTCAATGTCGCGTATACGCGAGTTTGGGATAAACACGTTCTTGAAGGACGCTCCATATCTTGTAGTCGAGCGGATTGAGATCATGGCTACTGGAGGACCAAAGAGTGGGTGAAATAAAATCTGCAGTTTCTCTTGACAGCAGATCCACAGTTTCTCTTGCTCGGTGAGCTGGAGTACTGTCCTGCTGGAATATGAAATTCCTTCAAAAACCTTTTTATTCCGTAATGTTTTTCTTGTCTTAAAATTTTAATCAAACTCAAGTCATCTTCACTGAAAACCATTTTTTTTATTATCGTCTGCTTAAATGGAAATGAAGTCATTATGACGCCATACCTTCTTAGTAAGTAAAGTATGCAGTTTGCAACAACTAATTTTATCTTTTACATGTTGGAAAGTTCGAAATTTGTTTATCCAAATTTGAATGTTCATAACTTTTGACCCTGTTGATAGAATTTGATGAAAGTTTTGGAAAGTATTGATAATTTATCTCTCTTTCAATGTATGAAATTTTATAATGTATAATTTTATAAGTGTATAAATGTCTATTCCGTCTTCTAAGTTATCCGTCCTTACAAGGTAAGCGCTTGCTATCTGCGGACTAAGGATTACACCCATTTCGAACAAAATTCTTTAATCAAAGTCCATTCCCTCTAACTACCCTTTGCACACAGAGTCTGTCTCCATCAATACAGTAATGTATACGACCGAGTACAACTCATGACCTACAGCACCCCACAAAGTTTTGTTCTGTCGACTTCTTTTCTCTGTCTGTATGTCTCTTTCTCTCTCACTCTCTGTCTGACTGCCTGTCTGTCTGTCTGCCTGTCTCTCTGTGTCTCTCTGTACACTACTCCAGTAAGTGCTTTACTGAGTAATAGGGGTCTGAAACACATTCCTGAAGCTGATGGCACTCAACTCAATATTTCCTTCAATAATTCCTGATCGTCCTCTAACGTCTTCGACCAAGTTCAGTCTTTGGGCGGAGGCAGAAAACGGCTTTTGCTCTTCAACCCTTCCAAAAATGTGTTTCTCGGATTTAGAATTCAAAGCAACTGAAAAAATGTAATTCTATCGACCTAGACATTTCTCTCATGCATACAACGCAGCTGTTCAGTTCGCAATTTGAACGTTGTGTTCGATAAAACCTGTCATTTAGTGGACATACTAACTCTATATAGGGCCTACGGGTTTGTCCACTACCACATCCGTGATATAGTTCGATTTTATACTAGATACTACATTCTCTTTTCTTCTTTGACTTCTTTGGTTAATGTCTCCAATTGTATCAACTACTGCAACTCGCTTAATCTTACTGACATTTCGAAAGGTAGCTTGATAAAGCTTCACAGAGTCCAAAATACCTCGGCCAGAGCTACGACTGAAACTGCTAAACTGTGAATATACATGTATATCACCCATTCTTAAATCGTTGCATAGGCTACCCATAGAAAAGCGAAACATTTTCAAGACTGGGCTAAATGTATACAAGACTCTACATTTCAGTCAACCTTGTTTTCTAGTCTTTTCTGACTCCAAAGATCTGTCTGCACTCAACCAGGTCTGTCAACTTTCTCATTCTGACTATTCCGTGGACAAGGACAGCTATCGGCAGGCACGCCTTTACTGTTGCTGGTCTTAGACTCGGAAACTCTCTTCCGGCAAACGTTCGATCTCAACATCTGTTTGGCCTTAAATCCACAGCACAGTTTTACATGGTAAGACATGCAAGACCGAACTATTTCTACAGTTTCATTAAGTTTAACTTCTCCGAAGTAACATTGGAGGTAAGCCAAATGGCTGAGAGCACAAAGAAAGCAGATTTATAATAGTATTTAGAAGTAAATGCAAATGTACACGAGGTTCGAATCGTAGCAGGAGATCAGAGGAAATTGCGGAGAATTTAGTGACGACGATGTCGACACAAAGAGTTTCCTTAAATCCATTCTATTGTATTTGGAAGTCGTAAACAGCATTTAACGCCGGGTTACTTATTGTTCGCATCTTTAGGCCTACCGTCGCAGGTGGTGCGCGTAGAACACTCTAGACTGTTGCTTTTTAAAATTAAAATGCCAACCCAGACCTATTAATTCATCTAAAGACTATACCCAGACAAGTCGCAGAAATCTCCAGAAAAACGACTTGGACACGAATGAATTTGCATAAGAAAGAAGTAACACCACAGGCAAAAGCAGGACATTCTCTGATCGCGATTGAAAGACAACACACCAGCCACCAGTTGATCGAGTTCCTATGTCACCCGCTGATTTTTTATGTTCTAGACGCTTTTTGTTTCTTTTGACGACAATGAGGGTCATCAAACAAGTCCTGATGACTAAATAAATAATTAGTCAAAAGTTTTTGGATAAATAAAGTACGACCTGTTTTTGCTTACTTGGTCCCTTCCAAAACTTCTGAACCCGCCGCCATTGCCCTCCCCCCACATTCTAAAACTTTGCTGACTATATAGTTGGACTCAATAAAAGTCAGTGTAAACGGGCAGGTAGTATTTCTATTCTTATGTTTCTGATTGGAGAACAATGAGGCAAATGATGCAATGAGTATTGATAAAGACAAAGGAGGGTGTTTAAATAGGCCAAGGCCGACCCCAAGAGTAAATTTGAGAGAACGTGACAAGTAAAGTTCCCTTGAATGTCCTGTTCTGAGAATAAGTGGAAGGACAAGCTACTGAAAACGATGGAATGGTAAAACTCCAGGAGAGTTTCTGATAAATTCAGAAAAGCTATGAATGCATTAGTGACCAGAACAGAAGTTAATGGCGTTAAAAGGATCACTGGTGATTCTGGTAATGTTGGCTGCCAAAGCATACCTTTACAGTAGCCAAGAGAGTAATATTAGTAGGGTGAAGTGTAGAAGATGTACTGAGGTTGATGTACTGAAGCCTACTAAGGTGAAGGGGATGGATGAGAACAGAAATGTGGTTCACAATTCTGGAGGATTGGGGAGGAAAGTTTACTGAACTGGAACAGAAAGGGGAAGTACGCTAGACAGAAAGCAGAACCTCGTCATCATATTATATGATGAAGATGGGATTTATGGCTGTTATGCACTGTAGATATATAAATGCATAATTTAGTTCAGCTGTAATTATTTTAATACCAGCACATGAAGAAACACTAGCATCATAGAGCGTAAAATATTAAGACAGGACAGAGGGAAGCTAGTCATCGTACAGAGCACTCGGTGAAAAGCAGGGAGCCACCGGATAATTTGAATTGTTACGGTTCTGCGATATCGTCTGCTTACAAACGAGATTCTTCAAAATGCGGTAAAATCTTTGCTGAAAAATTCAGTGGGACGTTGTCTGTTGAAGGAGCCAGTCGCTCCTGATTCCTCTGAAGGCCAATTCGAATGTCAACTTCTAATAGTATCAAAAGTCAAACAACATTTTGATTGGACGATGATTAGTTAGTTTGAGAAGCTGCCGTTGACGAAGTAGAGCAGTGCAAATAGCTTAGTTACAAGTTATGGACGATCGAAGCTCTTTCGAGTAGACCTAAAGACAATAGAAGTTTCGTACGCTGATCTTCGAAAATGTCGAGTTGTGGTTTAGTGTTGGATTTTATGTTAATTTTAAGCGAAGAACTGTTGATGCGACATCATCATCCTCAGATTATGACCTATAATTATAATTCATATGTACAAGGGCAACGCCAGTAAACGTATTAGAAATGCAGAAATGTTGCAATTGGTATTTGTACTTGTACTCTAGTAGTACCGGTAGTTTTAGTGCTTGTACTTGAAAATAAAGTACTTTTACTACTATATGTAGTCTTGATAGCAAGTACGTGTGCTTGTCGTTTACATAACTCAAGACTGGACATGAGCGACAAGCGTTCTTTAGAAGAAAGAGATACAGAAATGAAAAACAACTGATAATCTTTTACATATATTTCGACTGGTTACAAGCAAGTTCTCTACTTTTACGATTTTGACATTTTCAATAATGGTGGCGTTAAAAAAATTACTCAGCTACTTGGTAGCTAGGCCTACGTCGCATAATCTTCTGGCGAGCATCCTGGCGTCACAAAATGACAAAGCATTTCACCAAAAAGCCACGACGACTTTTATGAAGGCAACTGTTTGGATTATTCTAGAAAAACAGCCAACCTGTTCGAGTAAAAACTGTATGAACCAGAGGCTTAGAACATTGAATGTTTCCGTATTTAGCAGATTCGTGGAACATGCATTGTGTTCAGTCATGGTGGTGTAATATTAAAATCGTATTAGTCGAACATGGCTGATAAGACGCTCATAATGCTCTGATATCTAAAGAGAAGTTCAACGTCAATGCATCTGCAGTCGATTGGCACGATCTCTAATAAATGCACAATTGATTTAGTCTAAGTGTACTTTTACTATAACCTATGAATTTTTACTTGCACTTGACACCAAAGTTCTTGTACACAAAGTATTTGTACTTTACTTGTAGGCCTACTTGCATTCGAACCCTAAACGTAGTACCTACTCGTACATGTACTTGACACCAAAGTATTTGTACAAGTCACTAAATATTGTACTTGAAACCCGTGTACTTGTGACATTTCTGGGTATTAGAACATTTTAAATGTCAGACACAGAAGTTCATATTATGTAGTATACATTAAGACTGATCTACCTTATACGACCGTTAACAACAACCTATAACTACAAACTAACTACGGAGATAATTTCACAAATTGATAGGCGTGCAGACCGCATAGACTATGTACGCTGATGTCACGAGACAACTGTAGTCGTGATAGCAATGGCTGCGACTCCATTCGATTTATCTTTTGTCATATGACGTCATCACATGGGCAGTGACGTCAGCATGTGCTGCCAGCGTAAACTGGTGCAATATGCAGACAGTTGGTATCCTATGGTGTTAAAAGGTCACCTTGTCGTCCCTTTCGCCCTTTGCTCGTCTTCCTCGCTTGGAGCCGGATCTCACTCCGCCCTCCAGGATGAGTGTATTTTGCGTAACGACCTCCAGTTTGAGCCATCCAGGGGGATGGACCTGCTGGCACGCGCAGAAGATCTCGACGAAAGTCTCGCGGAACTGTCGACTCATGGTGCAGTAGAGCACGAAGTTTATGGAGTTGTTCAGCAGGGCCATGATGTCGAGCAAGTCGCCGAGCGGCCAGTAGACGTCCTGGAAGAAGTTCTGGACGAAGATGCTGCCCAGGGTCAACACTCCCTGCGGCAGCTCAGTTAGAAGGAAGAGACCGACGATAGCCAGTAGCATGGCCGTCGTGCGATTGTGTTCCCTCGCACGGTCAGATTCGTCTTGTCTTCCTTGCGACTTCAACTTCATTCGCCGGACGTTGGCCTGGTGCATGGCGATGACCAGCAGTACGGTCAGTATCGTCAGGAGGATGCACGGTATCAGCTTGAATAGGAACGCTTGAATCCAGTAATTGATGGTGTTGAAGACACTCTTCTTGTCTATGACCGTGTAATAGACGCTCGTCTCGTTCTCTTCTGCTGCTGTCGCATTGTTGTTATTGTCTGCGAGTGTCTCGATCTCTGGAACCAGGTAGTTTGGAATGCAGACGATGGCCGTCGATGCGTAGACGGCAATGATGGCAGACCGGGCCTTCTGCATGCTGCAGAGGCTGGCACCTGAAGTGGGATAACATATGTACAGATACCTAAAGATGGCGAGTGTTATCGTCAGCCAAATGGCGACCGTGTGGCAGGCGACCGTGAAGTTGATGTTGAAGATGAGATAGCGGATCCAGTCGAGAGTTCTCGTCGACGGAAACGGAAGCTTCGGGTCCTTCATGATGTAAAAGTGGATGTTGACGGGCAGACAGGAGATCATCGTTAGGAGATCGGCCACAGCCAGCCAAGTGAGGATGAGGTTCGTCGACGACAACATCTTTGGCCGCGTTAGAACAACGATGTTGGCCATGTTGGCCGCCGTTCCCCAGATGCAGACGACTGCCGCTATGTAGCCATGGAGTCCAGCGTAGTAGGCGCTGAACGCCTGCAGTCCCGGATATTTGTGGACGGATACCTGTGAGTCCGAGTCTTCAACTGTATGCTCGAGCAGAAGAGCATTTGGTGTGTAATGCTGTGCAGCTGGATACGATCCAGGAGTAAAATATTCAGCTGGAGCGAGAGGTGGAGCCACTTCCTCCATCTCTGTTTCTGTTCACGCTTTCCTTTCACTCTGATCATACACAAAACAATCTCAGTTACAAGATCAGGTAATATCCGAACAATCAACACAAACAATACGCGACAATTTAAAAAATTATTATTAATGTTACTAGTCCTACTACTACTACTACTACATCTATTACTACTACTACTACTACTACTACTACTACTACTACTACTACTACTACTACTACTACTACTACTACTACTACTACTACTACTACTACTACTACTACTACTACTACTACTACTACTACTACTACTACTACTACTACTACTACTACTACTACTACTACTACTACTACTACTACTACTACTACTACTACTACTACTACTACTACTACTACTACTAATACTACTAATACTACTACTACCACCGCTACTACTACGTTAGGTTCTATTCCAAGTCAAGATCCAAATGTTAGGCAAGGAGACAGGTGGATAGGCCTACTGTGGAAAGTATTTAGCTTTACACGTGCAGTGAGAGAGAGAGAGAGAGAGAGAGAGAGAGAGAGAGAGAGAGAGAGAGAGAGAGAGAGAGAGAGAGAGAGAGAGAGAGAGAGAGAGAGAAGGAGAAGAGGATAGGTTTTGTCGAAGAAGAACGTTTCCATCTTGAATGAAGAACCTGTGCTAAGATTGAAAGAGGTGCAGAGTTGGTGAGTTGGTTATTTGACAAACAAAGGGAACTACTATCTGGTTTAAAAATGGTAATGATAACAACCGTAGGCGCCAATGATTCAAATGGGCAATGAAGACCTTTTAATACGGAAATAAAATTAAGAAAACTTAATATATATATATATATGTATATATATATGTATATATATACATGCTGGTAGACTATGAGGCCACATATTTAGAAGGCTGCCCTGAGGCCAAATCTCCTGAATGTTCCGGATGGTAATTAGTTGTAACTCCTAACAAAGGACTTGAGACGACTACTTAATCAAGTCGAAATTCTTCATATGTTGCTTAATTTCGGGTCTCGTTGGCGTCACATCCGGTCGCTGCCAAATTTCGTTCGTGTAATTTTGTTGGTTTTAAGAGATTTTATTACAAATGTCTCGTGTATTCGCGGGTATATAGCGTCCGAGTCCGCTTCTGTGAAGCTTGCTAAGTCAACCGCCTGGAATTTTATCGTTTTTGGACGATGTTATAATATAACCATCACCGCATGGCAGATGTATGGTAACAACTAACAGCGAACAGTCAGAAAATTTCCGCGTGCTTTACCCGTGAGCCTTCATGATTGGACAATTATGAACCCAGCAACATAGGATCTATTGCCAAGAATTTCGTTGAGGTAGTCTTCTTAACTGTAATTCCATAATATAAACTTTGCAGCATCGGATACCAATGAACTTGCCATTCTTCGAACAGGTCACCTTCGTGAGGTGAGCGTTCGAAGCGCCCATAGTCTAACGACGACAACATTGTAAATGCATCAACTACATCAACTGTTTTGTAAAACGTGAGCGTTTGTCTTGCATTGATAAAGACTATTTACTTAACAATAAGCAGCTGGGTGTTTAAATTCGTCTCTGGCGAACATTTATCGGACCTTCAGACTCAGATTTGCTTTTTACGCAGCTAATGTTTGAAATAGTTAAGAAAACAAAATGTAAGCAATTTTCTTCGACGATATCAAAGTATAGGCCTACTTCTGCCTGCAGCTTCTTATTCAACGGTAATTCTCTTCTACCGATGCAACTGAATCCGCTGGGAAAGTGCAACGAAGAGACCCTTTTCAAAGCCCAACGCCTAATCTTTAACGACAGCTGGATTAACCCTTTCGATGAAAGCAATTATTTTCCCAGTAAACGGTATCCTTCTGCAATCTGCGGGCTTTCTCGTTGGCCGATTCCTCCTTTTCTTCGGCAAGTGCATTGCGCTGCTGCTGCTTGCGAGGTGTGACTGACTGACTGACGTAACCCAATTAGGTTGCATTGAGGCCAAGTCAATCGAAGCTTTACTTGATTGGCACTAATTTATCGAAGTGCAATGACTTGTTTCCTGCCATCATTCAAAATCGGCGCACGCCCGCATCAAGGTCTGTCCATGCATCTACAGCACACAGACAGACAGACACATACACAGACTCACGCATACATACACACAGACACGCCACAAGCTGCAAGAATTTCGCTTTCGTCCGTCGTCCGCGTATAACTCAATATGCGGCGGGTAATTGCGTTGCAAGGCACGTGCGCTGTCACAGTAATAGAGCGGTTTTAACTCCACCTGATCGCCTCCTATCGCTGGCAAAATCAAGGCTCTGTCCACATCTAACGACGATCAACCTTTACAGCAGCACAGCTAATGCGGCGCCGACCGTCTACGCGAACACCACGGCCACTACTGATCCTCATGCTGATGCAGTATAGGTATAGAGGAATCCGCTCGTTCTACGCAACTGCTGGAGATTGCTTTCCGCCAGTAATACACGACGTCCTCTGAAGCGATTCCTCGAACACATCACTCAGACGAATTCAAACGAATTAATCAAATACAATATCATATGTAATGCGCAGATAAATAAGTCTTCCGCTTTTAAAATGCATATTTTCAAATACATGTCTATTACATATACAGGAAAATAGATGATAATTTTTAGCGTCAAAAATTAACCACCTTCAGAAGTCGTTTCATTGCAAGATTGAAGAGAAATTGATCTGAAATGAACATCAACTCTAGATATGACATTTGCTAGAACACACAACGACCTCAACCGTTACATGCAACTCAACACCCGCACAGAAATCATGTGTATGCTATATTATATAGTTACATACCAAAGATTATAATATGAATATCTATACACACATACATATATATGTATGTATATATATATATATATATGTATGTGTGTGGAGAGACATTGGTATACAGTAAGAGGCTAATAATTGTGTGCTGCGTCATATGATGATGTCTTAGTTCAGATGCCAGGTAGGCCTATATACGAAGACACTCGGGCTAAGAAGTGCGCGGCTTATGACGCTTTCTCTGCGTCTCCAGTTCACACGACAAACTAATTTAGCGAATTGGTGCGCCATCTAATCTCGTTATATCAAAGCATCTTCTTCTGCCTCGGTCATCGTCGTTGCCGGTGTTCGTCTAGGATCCATCGCAGCAGCCGCCGCCGCCGCCGCAAGTCTCACGTCGTCTCCAGATCTATGCGCCAATTAAAGAACCAATCAAACACGATACCAGGTCTCCTCCAGCTTCAGGCTCGACGGCCTATTTACCCCCAACCCATCTAGACTACAGAGTAACTCACACGATCGCAACATATGCGCAGTCACGCAAATGGCGTTTTAATATTCCCTCTTCGAGTGTTATCTCTTGTTTTCTAAATACCTAGCTCCTATCTGATGCACTTGAATGTTATCTTCAACACGGGCCACTGAGGCCGAAGTACATAAATAGATGTCGTCTAATCGGCTGTGATTGAATCCGACAAAGACGCGCCATATATTTGGCTGAGCAGATGTCAGGTGCGGTCAAACATTGACAAAAGTAAGATAAAGTTTCAATTCCCTGATTCGATTCAACAGTTCGTCATCCTCAAACTGCGCATGCGCATGGACACGCCCACGTTATCTGGATCAATCGATTTCAGTCGGAGTCAATCGGTTGACTGGTATCGGATCCAACCCGATCTGAGCCAACTGGAATAATCAGATCTGATCGGGTTGAACCAAATCGGATCTGCAGATCTGAACTGTGTATGGCAGGTCTAACCTCTCTGCTTACCAGAGAATTACTGCACATGAATATTCTTTACATAAAGTGTCTACTTATATGTATGTATTAAGACACAATACAAACATACTTAATGCGCTGTGCCATTCTTATATAGTTCCACTTTTCCAGTCAAATTGGATTGATGTACAGACTAGTGTTGTATTCGCACAAACCTATTTTTTTTCATAAGCTAAAATGTTGATGATGTTATTCGTTTATTGTTTATAAAGTAAACACATGCCGACAAACCGCAGCATGGAACAAAGTTAGACAGAGATTTGAGAAGTAGATAATGTTGAGTATAGTGTTTGGGAAATAAAGTCTCTATTGTTAATATCCGACAACCGATCTGTGTCTGTGTGTTTAAGAGAAATTGTATTAGGAAGAGCTGTCGCGTTCTACCTCGACCATGCACTGGCATATTGTTAAGCTGTTAATGTTCCGACTGCCTATAGCAGCATGCACGCATTTCAGGTGCGTGTCTACATGGGAAGCCATAGTCCGTGGAGCTACAGTTAATGCTTATGTATTTGACTGGTTGTCTAGATTTGTAGCAATTCGTCTGTTTAATTACCTTAGTCTTTAAATTTCCGATGCATGTCAGTGTATTATCAAGAAGCACCTAAGGCATATTCATCGCCAAGATAGATTCCTACGTGGACGGGCATCGTTGCTACCTGCATCTCTCCCGATGCCCACTTCCTCTATAGCCAGGCATCGCCTGAACCGATTGACATGCCGACCGGTATACCATTACCAATACCACCGGCCATGCAGATATTTGTAAACACGACGTTTCTATGAAAGAAAGCAGTAGAGGCGAATCAAAGGAAAGAAACTCGAGCAGGACGGGAGACCAGACGGAAACAAGACGTGCATATTTACGGATTCGAAGGAAGTTATAAGTAAACTCATCTCAGGGAAGATATAAACAGATTAAGTTAACTGTCTTTCCTGTTCTGTGGCGGCCGCCCTTTGGTGCAATACTATCTGACAGCCGGACATAAAACGAACCGAACAAACAGCTTAAAATCAACGAAAGTCGGCATCCGTCTTAATGAGAAGCACGTGTCAGTCAGACGCCGCATAGAGGGAGCCACCGTCGGTGCCTTTATAATGACGCCGCCTCCGTCCGTTTGTGAACTGTAAAGGCTTCCATCAAAAGACGCGCCATTATAAACATGTGTGGCGCCGATGTGCATATGTAGCCTACAGGGTGGCGCAAAGAAACTGGCACCGCCTATAGTATAATATCAAGTAATAAATTGCTGTGTCAGTTTTTCTTCTAAGGAAAACAAGTAGGGCCTAAATTGTTGCCAAATGATAATTTATACAAAATCAGAAATCAAATATTCAACGTGTCCTCCTCGGTTCTCAACAGTTTTTTTCTACACGTCTGCTCTGCGGTGGAAAGAAACTTGAGCAGTACAGGTTCGACTCGCTTCTGTTTATAAACTGCTGAGAGAGTTTCTGTCACTCTTCAATAATGGCCAGTTTCAATTGATCTGTTGTTTAAAATTTACGACGAAGGTAGACTTTTTGTTGAAGAGCACCCCAAATAGCATAATCTACAGACTACAGGGTTTAGGTCCGGGCTATTTAGGGCCACATGTCTGGTTCGATGAAGGTGACATTCTCCCGCAGAAGGAAGTTAATCGTGTTTCTTGCCGTGTGCGAAGGAGCTCCGTCCTGTTGCAGTGTCCAGCTTTGACGATTACATCTCGCTCGAATGTCCGAAATAGTGACGTCACACGTTGAGTTGGTGAGTAAGGATATTTTTCAGTTTAAAAAACCACCCAAAACATAATTTGATATATATATTGCACAAGATTTTATGAGGCGGTCCCACTTTTTCTGCGCCACCCTGTATATACACATTATAGGAACTGTATTCGGTTTTTCCGTAGATATTTACTATGCAACATCGTCTTACTAACGACTGACAAGCGCTTCAATGAGAACGGAGGAGTCACCAACATTTGCTCTCTATGTCTCCAAAAAAGCTTTATCCATATAATGACGCTTCTATTAGTTGTAAGATGCTTGAATCAGTCGAGACGTAACTACTAAATAGATGCCTATAGTGTGATCTGCCCACAGGCATAAATGGGCGTCATTAGTCGAACCTGTACTTATATATGTAGGTCTATTTGTGTGTGTGGGAGGGTGTATGCTCTGTGTGCAAGCTGGTTTATCATCCAATAGACAGATGAATTTTATGCGGAATGTAACGCCATGAGACGCAAGCGCCGAGCACTTATTCGGAAGGAAACTGTGGATAAAATCAGCGCTACTGACTGACAAGGATTCTGACGAGACAATATTTAAATATGAAAAATTGAAGCAAAGCAGCAGAAAGAAAGAAAGAAAGAAAACGAAGACAATCACAAAACGAAGACATCAGTTCAAAACTGAGTGCATCACGCATTGCTTGCTCCTAGGGTAACTGCTGCCGATATTTAATTTTAGGATTATTAAGAGTATTAGAGGTAGTATTGGTTACTTTGAAAGTAAAGTTTCTGTTGCTATTGTGTAGTAGTAGGCCTAGTAGTAGTAGTAGTAGTAGTAGTAGTAGTAGTAGTAGTAGTAGTAGTAGTAGTAGTAGTAGTAGTAGTAGTAGCAGTAGTAGTAGTGGTAGTGGTAGTGGTAGTGGTAGTGGTAGTGGTAGTGGTAGTGGTAGTGGTAGTAGTAGTAGTAGTAGTAGTAGTAGTAGTAGTAGTAGTAGTAGTAGTAGTAGTAGTAGTAGTAGTAGTAGTAGTAGTAGTAGTAGTAGTAGTAGTAGTAGTAGTAGTAGTGGTGGTGGTGTAGTAGTAGTAGTAGTAGTAGTAGTAGTAGTAGTAGTAGTAGTAGTAGTAGTAGTAGTAGTAGTAGTAGTAGTAGTAGTAGTAGTAGTAGTAGTAGTAGTAGTATCAGTAGTAGAAGTTTAAGGCAGTTGAAGAGAGAATAGGTAGAGCCCGAAATTAAAGAGAAGAGAGATGCGACACATAGAGGGAAGCAGTGCTTGGAGAAGAAGTGGAGATTACGAATAAGAGAGATGAATTAAGACAGGAGAAACAGAGAACGAGGTGGAGGAAGAGAGAGGGTTAGACGGATAATAACAGAGATTGGAAGAGTAATCGCACATGTAGAAGATCCATCTCGAACAGAATGAGCACAATATATATCAGAGCATTGAATATATGGGAAGCATTAGTTTCTAAAGGAAAAGTATTCCATTCTGAAGTAAAGACGTGTGAGCTGAGTAGAATTTCATCTGAGCATCTGTGTATTTCCTTTGTGGGTTAAAATGTGTTTGCTACCAGTTGTTCATTTCAATATACAGGACTAACTATACACCGAAACTCGCATCTTTTGTCTCATATTGGCGCTTTTAAGAAATCTCTTCCAATGAAGTTACTTTCGCCAATAACTGTAAAGTTACAGATGCCTACACGAAAAACCATGCACAGAAAATTTTGGCAAGAGCAAGAAAAGAGCACTAAAACCGCATTAAGGTAACCCTGCCAGCATGCTCTCATACAGCCCACGTAAGCCCTATGATCTATACAATACTCGTCTATATAGAGCTCATGTGGACTGGATCCCTTCTAATTCCCATGAAAATGCTGACAAAGATGACTCTCCAAACGACTCCTCTTGATCCCCAGCAAGACAGAGCGTGGTATGATAAACTATAAGAATACAGAGATCTATTGGAACGAGCTAGAAAAAGCAGCGACTGTGATCGGCATTAGAAGTATAGACGACCATTCAATTAAGCTTTTGGCTGTTTGTAGGCCTACTGTAATTGACGCGTCATGCTATATGCGTTTGGCACTTGTGATATACGATGCCAGGCGAATGATGGCATCTCTGTTCAGTCAGGCATCCGCAAACCCTCTGCTACGTAGTTCAGAGGTCAAATAAGTCAAAGAACCCGAGGCCATTGAGGGAAATGGACCCTGATGCAGATGATGCATTTCTACTGACTAGCGAAACCATTTTGTCGTTGCGTCCAAAGCAACTACCGGTCGAGCGATTCCAGTGGAGACTGCAGCGCCAGACAAACTCTTCCATTGAACCATGCATCCATGCTCCGATGCACGCTATGGAGCACAATGCCCTCACGGACTCCAATGCACCACGCAGACATAAATGCATTCACGCGAACGTTACAACTGAGACTGATAGCTGTCTATGCACAAATACAAGGCCTAAACAGATAGGCCTAAACAGACAGGCCTATGAGGAGGAGATAATTATAGCATCGTATATGCCGAAGAAATCGCACATCGAGAACGTCCATCTCGAACAGAGTCCAATATACATCCGAACATCACTCAGCGAGATTCACTTTAGCAGATTCCATTTCATAAAACCTGTATGCAGTCTGAATTAGAAAATCAATCACTGGTATCCTGCAGTGTTTATTACCTTCCCTGAACAAACATTCCTTCGGCTTCCCGCCTATAATCTAATAGTCGAAGGTGTGTCAAATATCAATGAAACAGTCGAGTTAATTGAGTTTCACAGCGACCGGTAAAACGCACCAAAGTCGGTCTCGTCAGAAATCGGTGCATTATCTGATTATATATATATATAATATTATATATATATATAATCAGATCGGGTAATAAAGTTGATATAAATATACGCATAGGCAGAGACGCAATAGCATGTGAAACTGCTGCGAAACAATTGATTGATGTCCGCCTCGGCCAATTGCACTGAACTCCGATGGGACTCCGCTGCATAAGCGATTTGCCTCCAAAGACCTTCAGTCAGACTCTGCCAATTGTATCGCCAATAATCGAAGGTATAATATCGTAAAATGCGTTCTATAGGCTAGGGTTTACTCTGGCGGTACCAAAACCTCATCTATTTCCTATGCCTATAAATCTCTTCAGCCATGACTAATCATCATAAATCTTCACTATACATAAACTCCACAAAAATCTTCTAACAGACCTTTTATTTATAGGCGTTGTGGCTCATTCGTATGGAAAATTGACTTTGCAGTTTTTTTTATATCATGCTCAAATGTAGATATTGACAATGGCTTGTTGATGCAAAAGTTATGCACACCGTCTCTGGTGTCGATCTGAAATCGTGAAGTTGATCTGTTTCATAGGACGTTCACTTCTACTGTAGAATTGTCGTCGTCAACATAATTGCAGTATATTGACGTCAACACCGGTGAAACGCGAGCAACAGGTTGAGACTTTCTGTCCTGCGGAGGCGTCGAAATCAGTGCAAACTTAGCACGACGTGTTGTCTCATAACCCCCGACAAGCAGAGCCATTGTAAAACTTTATCATGCCAGGGTTATGTGCAGATGACGCCCAATTCCTCTGAAACAGCCATTCGATATAGACTATAGTGAGTTGCTATCCGCCATGACGCAGTCGATCATACAGAATGCGTCACAGTACATGAATCTCTCATCGTGTTTTACATCAGTTCTGTTCATATGCGACGCTGAGTTTCTTTGCTGAGACTTTATTGACTGCCATCTGTACATAAAACGGTTGAAATCGTCCATCTGCAGACTTTGTCACTTTCCAACGGAAATGTCGAATAAATCAATCGGACGGACGAGGAGGAAGAGGAGGAGGACGACGACGACGACGAGGACGAGGACGAGGACGAGGAGGAGGAGGAGGAGGAGGAGGAGAGCTGTTCTTCGGCGCTTCCAATGACAGTCCGTCTGATAGAGAAATGATTTATCCGAACATCAATCGAGAAGAAGAAGAAGAAGACGCAGAGGGAAGGGGTTTGCCAACGCAGCATCCGATGAATTGAATCGCACCGATGGAATTTACGATCGAAAGACGTCGACTGATTTTCTCGGAATCAACGAGACTTGTTTTCCTACGTGTCTTATCCTTAAACTTCCCACTTTCACACGATGCACACACACACACCCATTCTAAAGCCGTTTCATCGCAATAGTTTGCTTTCTACTGCGGCGGCGGCGGCACACACTCTGCTTCGTTTGCTAAGGCATCAGTAGCTTTTCGCCCTAGAGTTCGTGGTTTTAGTCTCTGCAAGTCCTAGAGCAACTGGCAGCCGTGTGTGTGTTTCTGCTCTAGGACTTATATCCTGCCAGCAGTCTATTTATGACCCATATGTGCCCACATGGGACCTGCATAGAGCCCATATTGGTCCCATATAACGTATGTGGGAATGTCGGCAGTGTATATTTAGATGAGCAATCCTCATCTAAAATAAAAGAGTGTGATGACCAAGAGGCCAATACAATTCTTTTGACAGCAAAAACATCTGAGTTTGATAATTTAATAGACTAAGACGAAATTAGGTCTCACTGGACCTCATGAATGCAGCAAACTACTCTCTGGGAACTGGAATGTGGTAAAAAGAATTCTACTCTATTCACCAGTCTAAGAATACTCTTCATCAATTACCAAATTGCTTCTGTCGCGGATTCTAATCTAATATAAAATGGACATTTCTCAGTTACCCTTCAGCGCATAATGGTGGCTTGCAATGTCCTTTTTTATCTTTTTTTTTACACGAAACTAAATTTTCATACTCATTTGTACCAATAAAGCGTTAATGCAATGTTAAAACTTTATTTTTAACCTACTAGGGGTTAGGCGCCCTTACAATCTAAATGTTGGCGGACTTCTCCTCTATCGTATTGTTGACCGATGCTCCTTAAACCTGATGACCTTAGTTTGAGAATTCGCATTTTACGAATTTTAAGAATTTTTAAAATTCACGAATTTTAACGAATTTTAAAACTGCAGTTTTAAAATTCGTTAAAATTCGTGAAATAATAAAATAACAGAATTCTTTGCCGTGGCAACGAATTTTTATTATTTGTTTACTTTTAAACTTTTTAAGCAAGTAAATGTCAATGTCATAGGCAATCAATCAATTAGCCGTAAAAGATAGCTGACTAGCAACACAATAGTATTGATATTCAGATACTGTTCTACTTGGAGTCTTGAACTTCGATTTCTACCATAGTTGGGGTGAGTGACTGTGAGTGTCAGTCAGCAGAAACAAAGCCACCAGTGCCCCAGCTCCAGTCAGTCACTAACACATCTTGCAACCAAACAACATTCACCGAGCTGTGTCTTCTACTTCATCGTCCTCTGATTCTGAGTCAGGAACAGCCCACTGCTCCCAGTTGACTCTGGTTTCTGTATTTTCGCCATGCAACTGCTCCCGAATTCGGGCAGAACAACCAACGCATTCCTTGTCACAAAAACAACACTGTATTTTTGGATTACGCTTTCCATCTCTTCCAAAATTACTGCATATACTTCTACTCCGGTCCATGTTCTTTCATCTTTAAGAAATTAGATTTAACTAAATTAACTCGTTACGTAATAAACTTTTATATTGAATTTTACATTAAATTCTAAGCAGAAGCTTAACACAACAAATCATGATGTCATCAGATTTGTTGTTGCTGCTTACGTTGTTTTTGCAAAACGGGCTGTTATGTTGTTTAATTGTTGTCAATGTAAAAAAGGCCCAACAATGGCTCAACGAATTTTTACGAATTTTTACGAATTTTAAAATAGACCAAAAATTCGCGAATTTTTACGAATTTAAAAAAAAAGTCACGAATTCTCGAACTATGCAAGTGATGACCTTTATCATCTTGACTCAGCTCAAGTTACAGTATTTTTCTTTCTTAAGAATAACCTTTTATACCTCAAAAGTCGCTAAATAAATGCGCAGCTATTTTATACATCCGTATAACGGGCTGTTATGTTGTTTAATTGTTGTTGCCTGTTTATCCCTTCATTTGTTGTGTTGTTTATATCTGTTGCTTGTTTATCTCTTCATTTGTTGTGTTGTTTATTTCTGTTGCCTGTTTATCTCTTCATTTGTTGTGTTGTTTAATTGTTGTTGCCTGTTTATATCTTCATTTGTTGTGTTGTTTATTTCTGTTGCCTGTTTATCTCTTCATCTGTTGTGTTGTTTATTACTGTTGCCTGTTTATCTCTTAATTTGTTGTGTTGTTTATTTCTGTTGCCTGTTTATCTCTTCATCTGTTGTGTTGTTTATTTCTGTTGCCTGTTTATCTCTTCATTTGTTGTGTTGTTTATTTCTGTTGCCTGTTTATCTCTTCATTTGTTGTGTTGTTTAATTGTTGTTGCCTGTTTATCTCTCCATTTGTTGTGGTGTTTATTTATGTTGCCTGTTTGTCTCTTAATTTGTTGTTTTGTTTATTTCTGTTGCCTGTTTTTCTTCTCTTCATTTGTTTGTTCGTCACACTGTATGGGCGTCTGTCTTTTTATTACGATTACGTTTGATTATCGATGTTTTCTTTGTTTTTTACACTGACCTACAGACTACGGCATCTCTTTTGAAAAGAGCAAATACCATCTCTCTATGACACGACTGAATTATAAGATATTCTCATTAGAGGCGTGTGGTGGACCAACGCTGAGCCCACAAATGCCATACGTGTCTCGAAGAATTACCGATGTTATGCTGTCTTAGTTGAGATCGAACATCGCTTATTATACCTGTTAATCTAATCTAATAATAAGATCCAAACTATTCATAATCACTTCTGTGAAGCCTGAACTGAAGCTTCAGCTTGTCCTAGGGATGAGGCTAACTGTAAGCCAAATCGTAAGTCAGAGGCCAATGCGTCCCTTCAGACAAGAGAGTTATTGTTATACTCTTCTTTCTCTCTCTCTCTCTCTCTCTCTCTCTCTCTCTCTCTCTCTCTCTCTCTCCTCTCTCTCTCTCTCTCTCTCTCTCTCTCTCTCTCTCTCTCTCTCTCTCTCTCTCTCTCTCTCTCTCTCTCTCTATATATATATATATTTATATATATGTTCGATCTCAACTATATATATATATACTGTACATATATATACATATATATATACCAGTTTGATGGAAGAGGCAGTTTCCGACAGGAACAGAAAGCCAAGATGGACTGAGCTGAGTGAACAGCAGATACAGAGTTCCGGTGACTAAGAATGTTTACAAGTGAAAAAAGAAGTAGGCCTATAATTCAGAATTTTGGAGGCAGGTTCAGCCTACAGACTCAGAGAACATAACAAAATAAGTTCAAGATGTCAACGCTATTTCCATTAATAACAGTTAATTTACCAAGAATGTTATAGTTCACTGTAGCTGATCGATGTAGGCCCTAAATGGTGTGAAAAAGGTGTGACTCTATAGGAAGGAACGCCAACGCAAGCTCTGCAAAAATTGACAATTTCAAGATGCGAGCAAATATGTTTCTATTCATCAAAGAGGTAGGATGCAGGTGTGGCGCAAAGATGCAGCCAATCTGTCAGCCTGAACGCGATGGATAAAAGGTGTCGACATTCATCCATTCGACGGACGTTATGCACACGGCTGACATGTGATAATGATGATTCGTTATTTATGAACCTCTTGACTGAGCGATACAATGTTGCTGCAGGCTGTTGATAATTTTCGTCGATATGTATTATTACCAAAAGAACTACGTCTGTCTTTTCCTTTGTCTCTCACTCTCTCCGTTTCACAGCCTGTGTGTGCTTCTGCATCAATGCCTAACCATCTGTATATATCTGAAGACATGCCTCGATGTATGTGTTCATGAGGAACGCCAATCTATAATGACATATGATGATTACATCTGACGAAGCTTTTATCGGAAGCTTTCTCGACGAAGGCGCTGCTGACATAGTTAGGCGTGTGACAATGGACATCTGTCACTTCTTCCTTAGAAGCAGCACGCAAAGGAAAACCAAATGGAATCGGATGAACCTGCAGACGACAGCCGTCCCTCTGTCTCTCAGACGCACACACATTATCTGAAAAATGCCTGAAGGAATGCTGTTTCCTATTGACGGCATTTCCTCGCAGCTCTTTGCCAATCTCCGATCTGTCTCCGCTTCGATCTGTTTGTCAGGCACACGGACGATACATCATTGTCCCGTTGTATGACACAACACAGATGAATTGGACCAGAGACGGTGAATGCTCTTTAAGTATCAATTGCGCTTACGTGGTCTTCTGAGGAGTGCAACGCCGGGCGACGTCAAGTGTGTACAATATCTCATAGAAAACGTCATTTAAATGCGTAGTTACATTAAATTATATTAGGAAGTTTGTTGTCGAATAAAAAAGAAGACTTTGACTACGATGTGAAGACAGTCGAAGCTAAGCATAAAAAGACGAGATATTCAGGTGAAATACATCGAACTCCACAAATAAATTCAACTGAAGCGAATGGAGAACATTCATTTGCAGTATTTTACATAAAATTCGCCGCCAAATTGCTGGTGTCAGGAAGGATGATGATGATGATGATGACGATGATGATGATGATGATGATGATGATGATGATGATGATGATGATGATGATGATGATGATAATGAGCGATGATCATGATAATGACCATGATGATGATGTCTATTTTATAAAAATGGAGAGGGAGATGAGGGGAGAGGAGTAACTGACGTGCTAAGTATTCGGTGATTGGTATGTTGTAGATGATTTTTGTATAAATTTATGACAGGTGCTAAATAACTGTTGAGATATAAAGAATAATTTTCATCACATGTGTTCTGGGTTTAATATTCAGTGCGCCTTTTCAAATTACTTGTAATTATCTGTTACTGAACGAAATGACCCAAGCTATGCCATGCCTCATTTATGAGAACAACGTTTTATGCAGTAAATAGGCCTAAATGTTACAACTTTTCCTAACTCTAGCTAACATGGGAGCTCCGTGCAATTGGCTTCCAGCGCCTTCATGGATTCAGTTTTATTCGCTGCCATTTTATGAGGTACATTAATATGCCTTTTAAAAGAATCACCAGATATTTGCAGGGGATGAAGAAGTTTGGCTATACATTATGTGCTCTACTGAAAGAAAATATGTGGAGCTCATGTGTTAGCAGAGGCGTTGTTAAACTTTCGTAATGACTCGTTTAAAATGCTCTGGTTGTCTATGGGTTTGCAAGAGAATCGCCGATTAATCGCATGGAAGGAACAGGGTCTTCGTTCAACTGCGAGATAAATGTAAGATTTAAAAGCTCATTTATTACACGTTTTAATCAAAGTGAATAAATCTCTAATGCTTGATCCTATGGCTTAACAGATCCCTCGGCTGAGAAGACAACACAAACTTTCAGATGCAAAAGCTATCATGCATCAAGAGGTCCGGATTGCATGGCCTAACAGCATAATGGCAATTTTACAGGATGCACTGGGACTCGAAACGAGCGTCACAGAGGTCAAAGCCAAACGTTGTCTGCCGTAATACAAACCAGGCGCATCAAGGAGCCTTTTAGCCATAGTAATAATAGTAGCGGTTATTTTTGGCTGACCTCAGTAACCCCGCTACATTCGCCTATTCATGGGGCGCTCGGTTTTCGTCTACAGCCGACTTTTCTCCACTTATACGCAATCTCCCTCGGGAATTAGATTGACCCGATTTCGAGAATGCTGCAATTTCACTCTCAATATGACAATGCTGCTACTGCTGCTGGTCGTCGTGCTTATGACGCCATGGTGATGGCATGATATTGTTGCTACTGCCTTGAGACTCTGGTTCGTGGTTGATGATAACGGTTATGACACCGTTATTGTTTATGGTACTGCTGGCTGGTCCAGCGAATGGTGCTGATTAAAATAATAATGATGAAGACGACAATGCTGTTGTTGCGTATTGCCCTACTTCGCTAATTTTGGTCTACTACAAAGATAATTATATGTATGAATTTTTAGTACGGTATGTTAAAAGGTAACTGTAATAAAAAGCCAGAATAGTTAGTCTTATTTGATAGGATTTGTTTGTGAGTTAGGTTATTGCTAGAATCATCTTCCATATCCTGTCAAGAACGAAAGACATCACGTTTAATTGGACCTAATTGTTCTGATCCGTGTCATTTTGTAGCACATTTTGCTGTTGCGAATATATTCGTCTCAAAAACAGTAAAAGTCGCTTGTTATCATAAAAATGCGACGGTCTTAGTATAGTTCGCAACATTATTTGGCCTGCGTAGAAGCGTGCTTAACTTCAGATAGTTCTTGAAAAGTGCGCGTGACTTGTGTGTTCGCAGTCCGTTGGTCAATGCCCTTTCCTCTACCAATTTACAGCTGCAGTAGATGTCCGTGCACGTGTCTTCTTAGTGTCGACTTAACTCGGATGAACTCGCTTGTTTCATTGCCTGGCTTACAGATCGAATCAGTAGCAATCTCGACCTCTTGGCCTCCTCATCAACGTCATTGTAAATCAACCCCTCGATCCAAGTGTGCTAATTCTCGATGCATCTCTAAGATCTCCTTCGTGACGCGCTTACAATGGCCGACTACTGTTGCCGGTCTTATTTATCTTTGTATATATTATAGTGCTTTTTTCTGCCTGAACGTTCTGAAACTGCGTTCCGGCACCTTCTTCAGCTATTTATTTCAATAAAAGACTAATTTAGTTATTTTAGTTTAATTTCGGTATTTTCTATGTTTATATATATATATATATATATATATATATATATATATAATATTTATATAATAATTAATTGCTCGCCGAGACCCTCCCCAAAACCCACTCCTCGTTTTTCTCGGGCTTCGCCCTAGATTTACCCTTCCATAATTCTTCAGTTCCGGAACCTTTTTTCTAGAAAAAAGCACTGTATGTATGTTTGTGTGCATGTATTGTCTGGACTTTTATAAAGCGCAATCGTAATCTCGAAATTTCTACCGCGCTCACAAAAGCGAAGTCGCAGAAACCAGCTTAATCATAGACGCACTTTAGGAACCCTTCTATGCTATTAACACGACTGTCTATGGAATCTGAACAGTTGCATCTTAACATAGCTAGAAAAGTATATAGAACTATATAATATATATTTATGATTATATATCTATATAATATATATATTTGAGATATATTTATATTTATTAATAACACTCCAACGCCGGCAGAAGAGCGATTCATTGACACTGGGCAACTAATAAATGACTCGCCAATTAGGCCAGCTGTGAGTCTGAGCCCCTGAGGGTTACTACGCATCTGACCCTCGCCAGTCGCCACCTTTTAACCCTGCGTAATAACTGGCGGCCATCATACAGAGTATAAAGAACCCCGCCTGGATTGATTCGTTGTGGTCGCTTCTTCTTTGGTACAGTCTCCCGGTCCAATCGTAAACTTTTATTAGATTATGTGTTGTTATGACTGAAGCGAGAGACTGCTGTGCAATTACATTAATCTCAGGATTAATGTCATTCTGTCGGTGATTAACAGTGGCACTCAGGTCGTCGACCAGGGAAAATGGAAAGGCATGTTTGAATTGCACACTCGTGGTGAATACTAGTGATGCATGAATGGTTGCAATCTGTGCCAATCCTCCCCCATTTAGCTAGATATACGCCCAAATATGGGTATAAACTTACCTCTAATGAGACGGGCCAGAGCGTTTACTATAGACTAAAAAACCAGCTGACAGATTAAGCCCTGCGTAAACAGCATCGCCACAATCAACCCTTGTGCACATGAATACGTGCATATCATCCAAATTTCTACAGAAATTTTAGCAGTCAACATATTTTTCTTAGTTTGAATTTTCCTTTATCACAATTTTCTCCTAACTTTCATCAGTTTCTCTTACTTGTAAAGACATTTCTCTTTGTATTGCAATGAATCATGTTCCAATATTAAGAAGTTAAGCATTACCTATATAGTACTCTATGGGGCACCAGTTTGGTGACAAGGGTTAAGCTAAGAGGCGTGACCTCTGCCCCAAACAGCGCGGCCAATGATGCAGCATGTACTCAATCAATCAATCAATCAACCAATCAACAGAGTTGGAGTATAAGATGCACACTAAACATCTCTGCACTAGAAAATATAATGAAAACAATTTATGAAGACTATGATGACCCTATGAGGATCAATGAGCTTATAATGCTTTCACATCAGATCAATAGAGTTCGATTAAAATCAAAGATACATAATGAAGGACTAATTTAATACTGATACTTTGGTAATGAAACTTCTTCATTTGATTGGGATTAGTTCCTCGAATTGCCCTCCCTCTATTCCGTTCCAAAGCTTGGAACCTACACAGTAGTCGTAAACGTACGAAGTGAGATGTAGGTCTACAATATTGGATGGATTTATTCCTTCAGGCATTTCAGCTGCTTAACAAAAGTAGGGCTATTAGTGGTCCGGTCTATCACCAAGGCCAGTCAGTTCAACTCTTCTCTAAAAGAGAGAAATAGTTGTGAAGAACTCATAAAAATGCACAACTTTTATAAACACTTATTTATTGAGTAAACCTCACAGAAGGAGCCTGCTAGATTCTGCCCGTATACGTTTAAATCGATGTCATCGAACATCAGCTCGGCTGGTTTTGTACAGAGATTTAGAATAAGTAAAAGCATCCGCCAACGAGATGGGCGTTCTCATGTGGCTTTCTGAAAACTGAAGAAATCCATTTTCTTTCGGCAAGACAGTGGTCGATTATTAGCAGGAGTAATTGATCAGCTGCGGTCATCGAGCATTTTCGCTTGCTCAACTGCCCGATCGTTTTCTTGGCAACGATTGGCAGTCCACTGCGCATGCGCCGGCGTCCTCTGTTCAGAAGAGAAAACGCAAAGACTGCCTATCGTCGTCGCCTTATAATGTACTTGAAAAATACACGGACGCAAATCGATTAGAGGCTAAGAAGGACTTTATTGACGACATGACCATTGATTTGGACAGACAAAGACCGAGTGCAGTCGATGAGTTGATTGGAAAGGGTGGGTGGGATGGAGTAGTTGGTGCGCGCGCGAGTGAATGTATGAGCGAGCGAGCCAGTGAGCGATTGAGTGAGTGAGTGAGTGAGTGAGTGAGTGAGTGAGTGAGTGAGTGAGTGAGTGAGTGAGTGAGTGAGTGAGTGAGTGAGTGAGTGAGTGAGTGAGCAAGCGAGTGAGTAAGCGAGGAGTTGGGTCAGGCATCAGAACTGTTTAAAATCTGTCTGGATAATCGTCATAAAGAATTTGTCTGAATTATCGGATTTCAAACTGGTTTGTCAAGTGAACGATGACTTTGAGTACCGTTTAAGTTTAAACGATAACTGATTGAAACCTTGCGCTATAGAATTCATTAGATCAGATCAGATAATATATCGAAGTTATCTGGTTTAACTGTGCTTACCAGCGCTGTATTCGCAGCACTAAGCGGCTAAGCCACCACCCTTTGCAACAGATGAGTCTTCATTTCGAGGCCAATCTTTGTCAATAATGCGTTTCTTATTTTAATAATCTGCCGAAGAGAAGTAAGCGTCTACTTGGCAGATACAGTATGCAAATCACGTCCTGTGTCTGGATTTGAATTTCGTGGTCGATTAGCGGCGCATGGTCCTCGTATCGACGACGGCGGCGGCGGGGAGGGCAGCCTTGGCCTGTGCCAGGAAGCAGGAGCCGCAACAGACCGACGACCGACCGACGGATATTAGATTGTCCGAGGCCTTCTTAATACGCACGACGGTTTATGGCGCGTTTTACGACTAAACGAGTCCTCCACCGAAATGTACAATCTCCCATGCGCCGCTGAATGTAGTGGTCCAATAGGTTGTAGTGTATGCACGTGTGCTGCAGAAAACAAATGAGTGATCGTGCTCCACGATGTCTGTCTTGCTGTCATTGTAGCTGTCTGTCTGTCTGTGTGTTTGTCTGTTCCTGTCGTCCACATATCCACATGTCTGTCTTTTTGAGGGAGAGGTATGTGGTTGGCCAATTATCCGGATAATGACGTAATGTTGTGGTCTGCTATGTTGGAGGTTTTTCTGTTTGTGGACCAAACACGAAACAAGGGACAGATGACCATTGCTTCATCATCGTCTGTCCTTTGGCAGGTCATTATTCGCATCATCATCGGTCATCCTTAATGAATAGCACAGCTGCTCAGGGACTTCAACAGACTTTCATCAGTCTCTATAGCAGAGACAAGTCTGCATGAATCCTCGGTCCAACATAGATCTACATCTCTTATTGTTACGGTGTAACCCTGGATTATACCTGTGCGTGCGTGCGTGTATATGTGTGTGTGTGTGTGTAGGTGTGTGTGTGTAGGTGTGTGTGTGTGTGTGTGTGTGTGTGTGTGTGTGTGTGTGTGTGTGTGTGTGTGTGTGTGTGTGTGTGTGTGTGTGTGTGTGTGTGTGTGTGTGTGTGTGTGTGTGTGTGTGTGTGTGTGTGTGTGCCATAGCCTGCCAGTGGTGACTCTTCTCACATCGCGAGCATCAGCTGCTTAGATGTAAA
The DNA here is from genome assembly GCA_963556255.1 of Allolobophora icterica. Lineage (NCBI taxonomy): Eukaryota > Metazoa > Annelida > Clitellata > Crassiclitellata > Lumbricidae > Allolobophora > Allolobophora icterica. The sequence goes on from OY744604.1 coordinate 53,644,017, forward strand.
CTTTCTAATTGAACACCATCACTGTTAAAGGTAGCCGGGAGCGTCTCCTTATAGAGGGGTTCTTACAAAGTGCTGTAGAAATGTTCAGTTTACTTACGTGCATCTCTGTATATGTATGCATGTATGTGCGTGTGCATGTGTGTGTGTGTATGTGTGCCGGCGTGTTTGCGTGTATGTGTACACATGCATGAATGCATGCATGAACACTTTTAAAGCGCGTTTTAATTATCTCACGAAGGCGCTGTTACAAACACCAGACAAGGGACAGATGACCATTGCTTCATGTTACTAATATATCTATAGGCAATTAGGCATGTTAGCTAACCGGAGGTCCTAAGACGAGCCGAGAATGTTTTCTGAGCCATTTGTGACAGTAAAGTTCTAATTTTAAGTGGAAGACTATGTATTAAAATAAAATAGTCCAATATATAAAATAAGTGAAGGGATTGAAATGATAATTATTAAGTGTACAATCCATAGGCCTACGTATTACTGAATTCAGCTATATGTATAACAAATATCGGCTACAATCTTCACGAAAAAAAACAAGTTCCGCAGTCTTCTACGAGGTTTGGCGACTGTTTCTTTACTGCCGCTGGACTCTCTGCGCGGAACAGTCTTCCCGACTATGTGAAGAATAAACGATCTCGGGCGACATTTTAATCGCAGCTCAAGGCCTGTCTTTTTCAAGTATATGACCGTCACTGATTTTTAAACTCTTGTACAGATCCATATTCGTCGGCCTCGGCGATGCTACGGTGCTGTAAAAATCGCCTTATCATTATTATTTTATTACAAATAGGCCTGAGTGGGCGACATAACATTGTTAAAATCTTCATTTCAATTTTCTCACAAGTCTTTCCAAGGCAGGTGTCGCCACCCCTCCAAAGATCACTCCTCCGACCAGTGAGGCGCAGAAATGCCTCAATTGACGATGTTATGGAAGCTGTCTAGGTTGAGATCGAACATCGCCAGTTATTCCTGTTTGTCTAATGATTCTAATCTAATAATAAGATCCAAACTGTCACTTCTGAACTGCAGTCTTGTTGTCAAGACCTTAAACCTCAAGACCAAGACCAAGACCAAGACCTTGAACCTCAAGACCAAGACCAAGACCTTGAACCTCGAGACCAAGACCAAGACCAAGACCAAGACTTTGAACCTCGAGACCAAGACCAAGACCAAGACCTTGAACCTCAAGACCAAGACCAAGACCAAGACCCAAAAAACGAAATCAGGTCAAGACTTCTAAAAATTGTCAAGTCGGAATATTCGCTATTTTAATGAAAACATGACTTTTATTTTATTCAAGCAAATTAACTTTAAATGCAAACTGCAGAGAAATCCGAATTTGTATTCAAAAGTGCTTCTTGCAAACTATTATTCCAAATGCCTTTTGTATTTTATAAAAACCATTTCGCTCAGAATTTTCTGACCAAGACGTGCCTGGTGGGCCTCATAAAAATTCCGCCATGTGAAAAAATACGTTCTACAGGTGCTGAAGTCGCTGACACACACAGAGTAGCTTTTCAAGCACTGGATGTAAATATACAGATAGTGAGTCCTTTTGAAATCTTCCCATGGTTTATCATACCGTGTGATACAGAATAACTGTTGCTGCTGCCAATGGGTTTTCCTGACCAACGTGACTTGTATTCATCCATAGATATCAGTCGTATGATGCAAGCAGGCTTGATACAGAATTCTCGAGTTTTGCTAAATGACTGTTCCTATTGACAGCCGGTCTTGGTCTTGGTCTTGCGAGACCAAGACCAAGACCTTGAACCTCAAGACCAAGACCAAGACCTTGAACCTCAAGACCAAGACCAAGACCTTGAACCTCAAGACCAAGACCAAGACCAAGACTTTTAAAAACGAACTCGAGTGCACTCGAGACCAAGACCTTGGTCTCGAGGACAACAAGACTGAATAAAGTTGGGTTGAGGGGACATTTACAGTTTTTGGAAGCGAACATGCAGAATGCGATGACACTTTTGCTCAAGATAGCACTGCAATTGTTGCCAAACCAAAAATATTTTGATCTCTGAAGTTAATTATTTGCGCCTAAATGTGGAATAGCCTTGGAAGTCGGGAGATGCTCTACAGTGTACACATTTGCAGTTTTTTTTTTATGTGCCTTGCCAATTTGCAGCCACACCCCTAGGAAGCCCTATGGTCCAACTTACTCGTAACTGTTTCGGTTTAACTTGATTTAATGTTGCAAACTGGCAACTGCAATAACTGTTTGCGTTTAATCTCGTTTGACTAATCGTTAGTTGGCTTATTTCTGACTCAACAAAGCAGCAGCCTGGTTTAAATATTCCATGTCTTTGATTCTTGTAACAGTAGCGCGGTCTATAGAAGTTTAAAATTTAATTCACTGCACTTAAACATGTCTTATATTTTAACTACTTTCGTTGGTTTATACAATTAGGCTACAAAAAGTAACTGCACAAAATCTGAATTTTAGCTGCACAAATTTCTTTCCCAACTACACACTTTGTGTCCAGCTGCACGTTAGAATAAGCCCTGCTTCAGACACGATTTGGCTTACACAGTTCGCCGCATCCTTAGGACAAGTTGATGCCTCAGTTCAGCAGTCTTGTTGTCCTCGAGACCAAGGTCTTGGTCTCGAGTGCACTCGAGTTCGTTTTTAAAAGTCTTGGTCTTGGTCTTGGTCTTGAGGTTCAAGGTCTTGGTCTTGGTCTTGGTCTTGAGGTTCAAGGTCTTGGTCTTGGTCTTGGTCTTGAGGTTCAAGGTCTTGGTCTTGGTCTCGCAAGACCAAGACCAAGACCGGCTGTCAATAGGAACAGTCATTTAGCAAAACTCGAGAATTCTGTATCAAGCCTGCTTGCATCATACGACTGATATCTATGGATGAATACAAGTCACGTTGGTCAGGAAAACCCATTGGCAGCAGCAACAGTTATTCTGTATCAAACGGTATGATAAACCATGGGAAGATTTCAAAAGGACTCACTATCTGGACATTTACATCCAGTGCTTGAAAAGCTACTCTGTGTGTGTCAGCGACTTCAGCACCTGTAGAAAGTATTTTTTCACATGGCGGAATTTTTATGAGGCCCACCAGGTACGTCTTGGTCAGAAAATTCTGAGCGAAATGGTTTTTATAAAATACAAAAGGCATTTGGAATAATAGTTTGCATGAAGCACTTTTGAATACAAATTCGGATTTCTCTGCAGTTTGCATTTAAAGTTAATTTGCTTGAATAAAATAAAAGACTCATGTTTTCATTAAAATAGCGAATATTCCGACTTGACAATTTTTAGAAGTCTTGACCTGATTTCGTTTTTTGGGTCTTGGTCTTGGTCTTGAGGTTCAAGGTCTTGGTCTTGGTCTTGGTCTCGAGGTTCAAAGTCTTGGTCTTGGTCTTGGTCTCGAGGTTCAAGGTCTTGGTCTTGGTCTTGGTCTTGAGGTTCAAGGTCTTGGTCTTGGTCTTGGTGTTGAGGTTTAAGGTCTTGACAACAAGACTGACTTTATTTCGTTGCTTTTGGTGTGGCTTTCGTTCTATTGGCTCGTTTTTGCAGCCACACAAGCACGGAAGCCCTATGGTCCCATTCGATTAATTGTAGCATATGATAAATATACAAGTATTCATTATCTGAATCGATCGACATACTGCTTCTGCCGATAGATTTTAAAGCCGCGCTTGTGCTGATGAGACGCTCAAGGCTATCGCTGTGAGACTTAGCAGCCAGAAGATGGGCTAAGACCATTGTCATATTTCTGCATGCATCCGATGATGCAAGCGAACTATTTGTGCCAGTGTCATCTATTGAAGAGTTTTAAAATTGTCCATTTCAAGTGTCTCCCAAAACTCAAGAGATGGCTCGGACAAAGCCAGGTCAGAGCATAGCATGCTGTGAGCTCGTTCGAAATTTTTCGACGGTTGTAGAATGTAGAGTGGCCAAATAGTTCGCAGCCTACTCATCAGTTCAGCATTAACATCAAAGCGTTGGTCATAGAACTCACTCCTTTACTTGCTTTATACAGCTGAGGTTTCCTCTATCTTTACAACACATTTGACCACTGGACACCTCTAAGCTGATGACGCCTATGCCCTATAGGCCTGCGTGCATGGGCCTCCGTCTGCTCAGCTTTACCTTATTGCTCGCATTGATGCTCTATCTCATGACCTTTAAGCGTGGCTATCCTCAAACCGGCTTTCTTTAAATCCGTCAAAGACCCAACTGGCCAAGATTGACTTCCTTCTTAGCTCAAAGCTTTCCTTCTTATACTTTCTCAACATGTGTCCGTATAACTTGGGTGTCATTGTTGATAGTTCCGTTTCCTTTTCTGACCATATCTCTAATATCACCTGCTCGTGCCATCACCGTCTCAGACTTCTGAAAGCTATCTGTCTCCTATTCAGTCTTTGCCTCCATTGTCCATGCCTTCATCTGCTCTCGCATAGATTACTGTAACTCCCTCTTTGTTGGCCTCCCCAAAGTCCGTCTCTCCCGTCTGCAATCTGTTTTGAACGCAGCTGCCAGGCTAATCGCCAGTCCTCCACGTTTCTCCCCATATTTCCACATTCATGCTTGAACATCTTCACTGGTTTCCTCTTGCTGCTCGCATTCAACTAAAGGTACTTATCCATAGTTGCCGATCTTACCTGAGACTTGCTCCCAAATACCTCTGTGTCTCAATATGTCCTCCTGCTTCAGCTGGTTCCTTTCGCCCTCTCCGTCCCTCTGATCGACTTTGTTCCCCGAGTGAGCAATGCCATGGCCCAGTCTTGTTCTTTTGTTAGTATTGGCCCTTCACTGTGGAATCAGCTTCCTCCTTCGGTCCGGGCTATAGTACTATCTGTTGGTCCTGCCACAGCCTTTCGTTGTCTTAAAACTTCCCTTTATTCCGAGGACTTTCGCACTGGAAGCGCCTCTGATTGGTGGGCACTGGGTAGAGGCGCTTCATACATTTTGAAATACAAAACAATAGGTCTATGCTTTGCATCAGCTTCTCCAACTGTTTTCCCGCAGGCCTCTTCGAGTGCTTCAAGAACCCATTTATAGGAATTCTTTGTGAGATGCTGCCATTAAATACTGAAAGTCTAAGTCTTGTTCAGTAACGATTGAAATTTACTTGCAGTCGCCTGCAGCCTTCTTTCCAGGTTTGGCGAATGGCGAATATGTAGGCCTAAAATTTAACCTCAGTGAAATAAATATGTAAAAGTACATGTAATACGTAAGTCAGGTTCCTTTCTTATTCATTAGGGTTTAGGCCAGCCTGACCAGGATGCCGTTTTATGAATCGTCAACAGTCTTATTTAATAATGTCCACCCGGTAGCGATACAATTTAAATATTAATATGCACTAAAACATTGCTAATATGAGGCGAATTCACTGTTTAAAATCCATATCTTTTCAGCTTCAGGGGCGAACCTCTGACCAAGGGCTTTGCCCCTGGACCTCACTGGGGTCACAGCCCTAGACCCCCTAATTCGTTCCTCATGTGCAGCTGAGAAAATTCCTTAGAATAAGCCCTGGTCTGAAGCCAATGCGTCACTGCAGATCAGAGAGGTACTGTTATAAATTATGTATATTTATATATAAATCAGTTTGATTGAAGAGGCAATTTCCGACAAAAACAGGAAGCAAGATGGACTGAGCCGAGTGAACAGCAGAGACAGAGTTCCAGTGACTTGCACTGTTTAAAAATGAAAAAGCAAGTATACTTAAGAATTTTGAAGGCAGGTTCCTTACAAGTAAATCAACCGATAGAAAGACACTGCATAATGAAGAGCGTGTGATGGTCATTAAACTACTAGATATTGTAAAAATATTTTGTAGTTTTTTGGATGGCAGTCGTCGAGATCCGAAAACTTAACCGAACCTGATCGGTCGCCGGCTGCAAACCGTCCAAATGAATGTCACGTGATCATCACATTTAAAATCACGAAGAGCATAAAAAGTGGGAGAGCTTGAACCCTTCCAACATCTTACAGGGTCTGGAAGAGAAGGCAGCCGGGATATGATCTATGGAATGTTATTTCTATAGCATTGTAAACAAGACGTAGCAGACGTATTCCTACAGATCTATTCCTTGATGTTAGTAAATTCAGTTTCAAAATAACAGGAGAATTACACAGAACAAGACGATTGGCGTCATCCACAAATATAAACAGATCTGAAAGATTAAACGCCACTATCCATCCGAATGTAAAGCTTGCATCCACTATCAGAACCAAAGCCACACTATTAACTTTAGGAACGTGAGATCTTCCAGCTAATAAAATCATAACCCACTTAGCAATTTTCGTCTACATGTAGACTATGTATGTATAGAGATGCGTGTATGTATAGATGTACATAGTACGTATTTTACGTAAGTTTGCATGTATGTGAATAATGTGACTATTTATATATCGCCTGGTAAACGTTACAAAGGCTAAGATGGGAATTTTTTAGAATTAAAAATCCGATTGATCAATATCACAATGTCGCAGAAATTCCGACTAGCAAACATCGTAGTTTCTTTCACAAACTGAGCAGACATGATTTAGACGACAGAGTAAGTGCACTAACAGCTTCGAAAGAATTTTCATCTAGATGAAAAATCTCTCGACGCTTTTAGTGTATTTACATGATCGTTTAAATCATTCCATGTCATTTTTTTGCAGAATAGCTGCTGTAATATAATGAAAGTGTCGCCAGTTCGCTTAGAACTGACTTTTAACATTTTTTTATTTTGAGTTAGGCCTATATTTACACAAAAAATATTTACATAACATCTATCTGCACCGATTCTTCCTTATGTTTGGCTATTAATGTTTAGAACGGCAAAATGTGGAACGGAAATAACAAGAAAATCATAACTCCGGTGTGTTTGCTGTCTGACTAAAGATACCATATTCTTCACTTTATTACCCATAACGTTTCTCTCTATCTATATAGTGTTCTGGTTAATTATATATTTTCTTTATGTGAATTAAGTGGAGGGGAGTGAGATTTCCGAATGGTGAAATATGGGAATCAACATTTCCAGAGGCAAATTGTGAGAGGCGAAAAATCCGTTGATCCCACTATACATACATTTCCACCGATGGGTAGGCTAATGGTGTATTCTAGCAAATTAGACTCCATCCTGAAGACCATCTGGGAAAGTGCTTTTGAAGGTAAAGGCGCTGTAAAGCTGGACACAGATGTAGAGACGTTGTAAGAAGTAATGTGTTTGACGTCGATCACCTGAGACAGATGACTGCTGACGGCTCGGTTCTAAGACAGATGGTCCTCAATCGGCATTAAAAGGGTCGAGAGTTCCTAGATCAACATCTGTGTTGCAGGCAGCCCGAACTATTTGGCAGATTTACTTGTGGCAACCTGCTCAGCTAAGGCTCCTGCTAAAATTACTGTCTGTGACAGGTAGGAAGTGACACAGGCATGGATCATGGTGGTCTCAGGCCAAGTGTAGGCCTATAGCATCCGTACAAGAGAACCGATGTTTGGTCATTAGATGGTGGCGCTCAATAAATGCGAAATAATAATAACAATGATAATAATAATAATAATAATAATAATAATAATAATAATAATAATAATAATAATAATAATAATAATAATAATAATAATAATAATAATAATAATAATAATAATGATAATAATAATAATAATAATGATAATAATAATAATAATAATAATAATAATAATAATAATAATAATAATAATAATAATAATAATAATAATAATAATAATAATAATAATGATGATAATAATAATAATAATAATAATAATGATAGGCCTATTGATAACGGAAGCCTTGCTTTGTTTGCAAAGGATTCACGGGGGATGTCTTGCCGCATTCATTTGCCCAAACTATGTGTCTGAGGCCGTTGTTTATTGGTTAAACCAACAGACCTTAGTTTCTGATTTAACGGAGTTGAGGCCAAGTAGGTTGAAGTCACATACCCCACGCTTTCCTGGCGAGTGGCTTGGGATTCCCTTCATTGAAGAGGTTTCCATGATGTTCAGTCAAAAAATTTTCAAACCGCATCTCTCGTAGCACGGGTTACCAAGGAGCGCGCATCCCGGTTAACCTCGGCCAGATAAGTGTATTATTCTGGGTATATACGGCTCCTCGCTTAGAACTTCGACCTGGAATATAAGGTCTGTGACTGGGCCCGTCGCTGCTCGCCTGTTGATACGGAAGCTCACAGATGCTGGATCGACATCATGGGTCCCCAGAGGACCGATGGGTGTGTGCAGGAACGACAACACTGAGCGACTGATTATACGTAGATCGATACCTTCCAGCGATTGTGTCTCAGGAAGATACTGCACATGCCACCAACGTGGAAATACACCTTCACACAATGCACAACCCAGTGTTGTAGACGATTCAAGCAAGGAGACTTCGGCTGATTGGACACATCTTCCGCTGCGTAGGTGACCGAGACCATGCCAGGGCTTTGCGAGCAATGATTTCCGGGCAATTCCGGCCCTCCGAGATGTTGAAAGGCCTGTTGGACGCCCTCGCCACATATGGACAAGAACGATGTAAGCTGACCTTTGTCCATTGAACTCTTAGTTGCACTCTGCCTGGAGATGCACAGAACAGAGACTATACTGGCTGCGTGTCACGCTGCTCTCCGAAGAGTTGCCTTTTCCACGACAAGTAACCAATCGTCTTTGTTCTGGCATCTGATGTTGATAAGTGCAGCTTTATTTAGAATTACTAGACGCCGAGAGTAGACAGATGACTTATACTGGCGGTTTCTAGTGAGTATTAAGCGAATAATTAGGTCTACACAGAGCTTTTGTGTATGATCTTTTTGGCGGAAATTATGTGATGCACATGGTTACCTTTCGAAACTTCGATTGACGTCATTGATGTACCGTCAAGGGCCAGAGCAGTGATTATCGATCTCGAAGATCAGGAACTGATCAATACCGAATCAAAGAATGAGGTCTAGTTGCCCTTGTTGCCTAGTCTAACATGCAACAAGAAACCGCTCGACGACTTTTACTAAGAAAGTGGTTGAACAAGGTAAAGCTTCCATCAATGATAAGTTGGTCATTCTTTTCAGTGGTCCCAAGAGTCTTTCCAGCGTCATCTCCGACAGAAGAAGTTATTGTCATATATAGAAGCAAATCTCGTCACGACTCTGCCACAGCACTGCTGGAGTGTCACGCTGACATAATCGAAGCAAATGCTGCAGGCACGAAGCATTTGTTACTTCGTGACGGATTGATATCTCATCCGCAGAAGTACTTGTTGAATCTCTCTCACGGCCGATCTATATATATATATATATATATATATATATATATATATATATATATATATATATATATATATATATATATATATATATATATATATATACATATAAATTATATATATATATGTATCAATTACTGACTGCTTTGCTGCCTGCCTTTTTCTCTCCTATTATTTTTTATCGGAATTGGAGTGTGCCTAAATTGTTTTCTGTTTGTCTGTCTGTTTGTCTGTCCGTCTGTCTGTCCGTCTGTCTGTTTGTCTGTCCGTATGTCTGTGTCTGGTTGCCAAAAGTAAGTAGACGGCGATAGAGTAGAAAGAGAAGTATAGCAGCAGTGGAAGCGTTTACTATTTCTGTTCCATATGGACGTACATACTGCGATCATCTGTAAACGCTTCGTGACCCGAGGATCGGCTGCTTATATCTTTCGGTTGTTATTTTACATCTTTCGTCTTCACACTTACTCACTCATTCACTCACTCACTCACTCACTCACTCACTCGCTCATACAGACTCAGCGCTTTATTCGAGATTTACGCGACTGTTTTCATGTTTAAGAGCGAATCGGCGCTTATGTTTATGCACAGTCGATTAGTATATGATTCGGTGCATCACTATAAACACTGCGTTCCGATGAAATTGATAAATCGATGTTGACTGATGAAACCCAGAAGCTAAACCATGTTTTATCATTAAAAGACTTCCCAGAACTGACTTGAATCCAATTAGAAGTTTTGTCTCTGTCATCAATAGTTATAGATTTAGTGCCTTCGAAAATCATAGACCAAACAGGGACAACAGAGGTATCAATCGGCAAGTGTGTGCTGCCGAAGAATGTGGTCCTGAAGTAGAAGGGTACCAGAGGAGAGCAACCTTAGTAACCAAAAAACATAACCTTAGTAACCCAAAGCGTTGTCGAAGGAAGGTCAGGTGGCCATCCAAGAGTCACGAGCATAGATCTGAAGATCGGATCTGAAAACGTTTGGCATTGGGTAAGGCTACACCTGTCCGCAAGTCAACCGCTTGTGAACCTAACACATGGTCGCAATGTCAATATTTACAGTTACATTATTCAGCCCCGGTTCCTTCAAGCAATGCATTAAAGAGACAGAGACAGAGACAGAGACAGAGAGACGTTGTGTGGCTTACTATAGGCGCCCATCGTATAGTAGACTCCTTGTATACTGTAGGCCTATTATAGTTTATCGTTTCTTTTATATCTTTGAGAATTCAGTTGCCGTATGCACTTTAACGACGGGTTCCTATAGGCTATAGTTAATACGCTGAACTGTGCTTTAGATTCACTATTATATTATGCAAATCGGTTTGGTACATCTATGCAGGCTAATAATAACATAGTTCTGTTACATAGACATCATATATATATATATATAGTTAATGTATGATATATAACACAATTTTATACAGAGCCGACCAGAGCTCTGATCTTTTTCGACATGGTATTTCATGTTGGCTCTCCTCATTAGTGCGTAACTAGGAGCTTGTAGTAAAAGCGGCGTTTGTAGTTCATTGCCTTTTATTCAGTCCCCTTTCTTCCCTCCTATTCTGTACTCTCTTCCAATCCTCCCTTCCGGGCTTCCTGTCTTCCTGGCTTACTCCCTTTATCTTCTTTCAACCACGGACCTCTATACATCTCTTGATTATCACTGACTGTTCGTGCTGGTCGTTTCCTCTGACGCATCATCGCCACCAGCATCCCATATCATCCTCAACTCCAGCACTATCATTACCAGCTGCAGCAGCAACGAACAGCCGCTGGTAGCTGTTGTAAAGTGCAATAAAAATATCCGACACGCCACCACAAGAACTAAGCAGCTGAGGTAATTCACTGCATCTTAAATATTACTCGATGAACTGAAGTAGAATATAGTACTGCTTTCTTTTGCACTGTATGTGTATATATATTCGTTTATTATATCATTCATGCATCATTCAGGCTTTGGCAAACATTAGACAGGAAATGAGTGCTTGTGTTTATAGGTTCATAAACATAGTCAAAAGGCTCCCAAAGAGTTAATGCAGAGAAAACGTAAGCTTTTGGCCTGTATCAGTGCGATTTTTTAATTACAAATCAGCTCATATGACGCTCTTTTATTATGGCAAGAGAAGAGAAGAGAGCAGATCAGAGCAGAGATGATAGAACGGAGGAGAGGAGAGCAGAGAAGATAGAACAAAGTAGAGCAAAGGAGAGCAGAGCAGAGAAGATAGAACTACGGAGAGTAGAGCAGAGAAGATGAACGAAGGGGAGCAGAGGAGAGCAGGGCAGAGGATTGCGTGGTTTGGTTTATGACAATCGTGATGGTATTTCAAGCTTCACTTCATGGTTATAACAATGAACTGCATCTTAAATATTGTCCTCCAAGGGAGCGATGGCTGTTGACAGCCATCGCAAAAGGTGATTATTAGCAGTGACAGCTGCGGAAGCTGAGGCACTCGGGTGCCATCGCCTGATGACGGCAGTCGATAGGAGGCGATGGCATCTCGCACACCCTGAAGAAAGCCTAACATGCGACGGCAATTTACTCTCAACCGTCGGATTGGAGACATTGAGGTGCGATAAATGGGCAACATGGCGATAGCATACAGCCACACTCCTCACGGTCGGTGACGCTTAAACATGCCATAAAGGTCGGCTCGTAATAGGTGACATTAAAAAGCGTAAAAGCTTCATTATCGTCCTCCAAGGGAGTTCGGCTCTTCCTCTTATATCATCATGTATTGGCATCATTGTTGTCTTTGGCGCAGTCGTTCAGAGTGTGTGGAAATCCTTTATCACAAATCGAGAAAGAGAGAGCATTCTTTATGAGGCGCTTGCAAATTCTTATCCTGTGATGAGCAATAGAATTATACGTACAATCAGTTTAACTGTTATTGCACATAATGGTATATTTTAGTATACGCCCATCATAATTTTTATGTCTGAAAAGGGCAGTAGTAATGGTGGATGTGGCAGACGGATACGCCCAATGGGCGGTCACGAAGAGCCAGTGTTTTGGAAGGGAGTGATGTCAAATAGGTTTAAATTAGATCTGAAGTGATGGCTTAACTTAATTTATTAATGTTAAAATCATTTTTATGTTTTAATTGGTTTATTTTCGAAAACTGCTCATAGTCGTAATCGTAATCTCCAAACTTATAAAGCGCCAATCGAAGGCCAAGCGCAAGGCACCATCCTATTCACGAGCGCTACGTCAAATCATAGGGGGTTCCCAAAGAGTAGCCCAAAAGAGTCCGGTTTCCAGGGGTCAGATCAAGAGAGGAGGCATAGCAGGCAGCTGCCAAGGTGGGTGTCGTTTAGGGCGAGAATAATTTGGAAGGCGGAGGATCAGATGAGTCAAGGTAGGAGTAGGCCTACTTGAAAAGGTAAAACTTCAGTTTTGAGTGGAACGAACGCTCGAGGGTGATAGATAGAGGTTCATGAGGTGGAGGATGGAGGACGGGTTGGAATGATGATGGAGGAACCGAGAATCTGCGAAATTCAGAGGGAGATCGTTCCAGAGACGTGATGCTGTGTTGGAAATGGCTCGGTTGGAGAGTTGGTTGGAGCGCTCGATTTGCAACGCAGAGTACGGATTCCAGCCAGAGGGGTTTAGAGTGTATGAACCTTAAGCAAGTGCTCCACGCACACTTGCTCCACGCCAACGATGCTGTATCGTATACGTGCACTTCTGAACTTTGGAAGGATGACAACAACAGTTAGATCTGTATTTGTATTTCTACGTAGACAAAGCTCATTCTTGTGTTCGTTATGGCCGTCTGTAATTCCGAAGCCTGATGAACGGATGGTTCACACAGATGGTAAATTGCACCGATTACGCGATTTCCCTTGAAATCAGGAACAGTTATGAACATAATTTCTTACGTAACATCAATAAACTTATTGTTTACCTGGCATCTAAAACTGATGACTATGTAGGTCTAATCTATGCCCTTTACTCTGCAAGGCATAGGCCTAGCTGTTAAAAACATTATAAACTAAATTAAAAAAACGGAAAAAACGTCGTTTAAAAAAAAAATAAAAAACAGAAAAAACGGAAGAAAACGGGAAAAGAAAATAATTTGACTTTCTCGCATCTTGTAGGCCCTACTGCAATTTAAAATTAAAATGCATTTAAATTTAGCCAATGCTGCGTTTTTGTCTTTCTCGTTAATCAAAGTAACGTGAATCCATTCCGCACCCTTTTCTTTTGGCAGTTTAGATAACTTAGAAATAAGTTTTTTAAATTCTATTTCTCGTACTTTGCTATTTCATAAAGTATTCGTTTCTCAAATGATGGGGTAAATAGTGACGTAAATTAGCTGAATCCTTGAAAATACGGAGACAACGTAAGGGACATCAGACAAAAAAATTAAACAGAAACTGAAAAAAAGACAGTAAATAAATAAGTAAAGTTATAATACCAAAAATAAAAGACGAAAATACGATAAGAAAAGTAAAAAACGAAAAAAGACGAGGTTTTTGGGAAACAAATAAAAAACGAGAAAAATGGTTTTAACAACTATGATGCAAGGAACGATTGGAAAACCGGTGATATCCTGTCGAACGCTCACCATAATTTGTAATTTGCAGTAATTAACCGTTACAATATATAGGCACAATCCAATTATTTTTTTTAGCAAGAAGCGGATTTAAATCGTCCAAGGTATGATTCGCATATGGTCAGATTAGATATATCACTGAACGAATATAGACATAGATATTTGTAGAATCGTTATCAATTAATGTAACTCTGGTATCAGTTAGGCCTACACGTGCATGCTTCAGGAAGGGAAATGATAAGAAAGGAAGCTGCTGAAGAAATTTGAGTGTATGCATGTTGCTCATCTTTCAAAAGATTGATGCTAAAACATCAGATGAGAAGAGCTTTCTGCCGTATTCGAGAGGCGGGATGATAACCTCTCCACTTCACCATTAAAACGTTCACTGCATTTCCAAGCGGACGATAAATTGCACCGAAGAATACGCGATCTTTTTTATATTTGCAGCAGTTATAAACAGAATTTCATACATATAACGTGGTCTGCTATAGGTCTTCTCAGACCAGTCCCATGTGGAAAAGACAGATGACACGCAAGCAACGTATGCCCACAATTAAAGACAGGTGAAATTATCAACAAGAAAAAGAATACAAGCGCAACAAATTTCTCTTCAAACCTTACTGCACTATAGATCAGATGACCAGCGTAAGACTTGAAAATACGTTGACTAGGTACAAGTGTTCGAGAGATTATCACAGGTTAAATACTTTAGACAAGGTGTGACAGTTCGCGAAACCTTATCATAAGATTCGTCCAACGACCGTTTGCATGCCAACTTCTCTGCAGTGAGGAAAAATGCCATCCGCCTAACTCTCGCCGTAAGTTCGTAATCGTAATCGTAATCTCTAAATGTTTGAAGAGCCACTTGAAGCTAAACGTAGAACATCAACTTATTGACGATCGAATCCCACAGCGAATGTATTATCTGTATATTTATAAACGTACGCCTCTCACAGTGCTCACCAATCAGAGGAGAATGCATTTACATATCGACGAATACTACTGTTTGCACTCATCGAGTTTAGTTGTTTATATTACTGTTTTAAACTAATAAATAGTTACTAAGGCGCCGAAGCCTAATGCAAAAGGCATCGACCGATGGAGCACCAAAACCAAGCTGCAAATCAAGTATATAGGGTCCAGAAGATTGGTCCACTAAAACAGAAATGCGACCAATGGTCGATAAACAATTATATATATATATATATATATATATATATATATATATATATATATATACCCCTATGCAACAGTCCGATGAATAGAGCATTCTAATTTGAGTACGTGAGAAAAGATCGGAGTCTAACTCCACGGAGATCGTCTGTTCGCAGCCGATGCGTCCTCCGTCTGAGAGGAAGGAGCCGCCGGCGCTGGCGACCAGTGCCATTGCAGCAAGAGTGATTTATTGGAATCATCAGAGTGGAGAGCCATTAAGTCCTTTCCATTTTTCTAGGATTATGTTCTGCGGCAAGGGATCGACCCGAGACAAGGAGGCGATGCAAGCAACACTTAACAGGCAACATGCACTTGCACCGAACGATTGAACACTGTAATCAATAATTCAGTGCATACGTCATACGCCGACCAACACTCTGACCCATGCATCAACCTATTTACTGGGTCATTCACTGACCTCTGCATTGACCCATTGTCTAATTAATGCACTAATGTTACAGGAGTGGACCGACGCGTGATGATATTGTAGGTTGGTAATTCGGTGGAAGACCCGTTGACGGACCCTGAATCGAACGTTCACGCATCGTTGCACTTAACTGCTTTCGAACGGGCATACTAGTCGGATCCACAGAAAACTAATGAGACTTGCTTCATTTAATAAGCCACTGTAATTGGCTCTGTCAGCTAATTAATCAGGCAACAGCTAAGAAATTCACCTGTGATTTCAACTCAACTTCATAGGTTCACCGTTCCTTCCATCCACTTTATCGCCACCACATGTGACCACACAGTCATAAAAACGGGACATAAGAAGATCAAGCCAGAGAGAAAGGCAAAGACAGAAAGAGACAGAGACAAAGAGTGAGGCAGAGAAACATGCAGTATGGAGGCAGATAGAAATACAGAGACAGACAGAGGCAGTGAAAAAAACAGACATACGGAAAGACAGAGACAGAGACAGAGAGACAGGAACAGGTAACCAGAGGCAGAGAGACAGAGGCTGACGCAGAGGTAGAGACGGAGAGAAGTAGAGCGACATAGGCTAACTTATAGACTGATGCAGATCATTGACAAGCAGGAGACTGAAACAGATTCAACGACGCATAGAATGACGGATTTAGATATGGAGACAGACGCATCAACACACAGATAGAGGCAGATTGACAGTGGCACACGCAGAGCGACAAACCGACGAAGTGACACAGACACAAACATAAACGGCGACACAGATGTGTTTTGCTTTGTTTATAACCCTATTTCGCCATTTTGTCCCAAGGCCATTTAATATGCCAAGATCGGACATTGATATATTGTAATAAATGAGCGATATTCAACTGCGTTGGAGTGGAGACGAGGCTTTGGCAAAGGTCGTTGTTTACAGTTGGCCGACGACTCATCTGCAGACGATTATTAGATGTTTGTTTATAGAGTAGTTCTGCTTCTTCTGTCCGTCGGCCATTTAGAAATGACGCGAGGAGGATCTGAGGACGACTTTCGTTCGTCGGATGGAGAAGAAGAAGAAGAGGAAGCACTTGCATTAGACGTATTGCTATAGAGGAGCGTTCGGCGCTGGTGGCAATTGAGTAGTTGTTGTGTGTGGCTGAGAGTGGACGCATTCTCTGATGTGAATAGCACTAGGTCTATAACCGAAATGGAAAGAAGCTTTGCCTGTCGAATAGACTCATTGTCGTTGCTTCAATTCTGGAATTGAAATTCTACGCTGGAAAGATGTACACTGAGTCTTCTAGGATCGTCTTTTGATGAAGGTGTGTTACGTAGGTGTGATATTGACCTCTTTCTCCTTCTGTTCCTTCTATGCCGGTCTAATTGAGTGTCTTATTGCCAATAAGTGTTGTTGTTGTCCGTGGCGTGAATGCCAGTTATAATATTAACCTTTTAATCCGACAATTTAATTTGTTCCCGAAGGATGCATCTCCGAGCGGATACTGGTCATTGGAAGCTGCTGCGTTGTCACCATGAGACACCGGACGAACCGATGGACGGCGTGATGGACAAATGGCCGGACAACGGCGACTGAGATCCTGACCGATCGCAGCTGACATGCGCCGAATGGTCAAATAAGGGCTTAGAAAACAAAGCGACGAAAGATGGACAAAGACTGGACGGAACAAATGACGAATCTGTTTGAGATGCGAAAGACCAAAAGACGAGAAAAAGACAGGTTCATCCGATCGCAGCCTGACAACCAATTTTTCTTTCTCTTCCTGTCTCCGTCTCTGTCTCTGTCTCTGTCTCTTTCCGTCAGTCGATTTGTCTTTCTGTGTCTTCGATTCCCTCTGTGCATAGAGAAACGTTCTGAAGGACAAGTAGGGGGCCTATGTCGCCGACAAATTTTGCCCGATCGTCGTGCAACGGTTGACAAAGCCTGGAATCAATAGCAGCGACCTTATTGGCGCTTCCAATTAAGACCTTGGCAGGGAGTAATGGAGAGAGAGGTGTGCAGGGAGGGAGGAAGGGAGGGAGAGAGAGAGAAAGAGAGAAAGAGAGAGAGATACTGACGTTTTGATGTGTCATCGGTGGCCTAATGCCTATAATTTGCAATAATAAAGAAACTTTGGAATAATAAAGAAACTTTGGAAGGATTTGTGACCGTGGCCAATATGGTTTGTCTAATGGTCAATCGCATTCATCATCGTCAACTGACCATTTACACTGAGATTAGCCATGAAACGATCGTCTTCATTGTTCTCTTCCCCGGTTCTTGATGTCCGTAAGGTTATAACACTAAGCCACCGGAAATAAGTTTCCATGCAATTTCAGTAGTTTAGTAAGTTACTAACTATAATGTAACGCACTATCTACGTACTTTAGAGAGAATCACTTCTCCATCTTTGAAGCACACCTCTGTCTGTGAAGCACACCTCTGTCTGTGAAGCACACCGTTGTCAATGGTTCGTCAGAAGATTAGTCGTGTTGCACCGTTAAATGTAATTCTTCACGTTTTTTGGTTGTTTCTTCAGATATCGAGGTTTTCAAATCAACCTCTATGGCGATTCTTCATCTCAGCACAGACCCAGGGGCGCGTTTGCAGAAAACGGGCCCTAGTCGCAAACATTTTTGGGCGCCCTTCTGAACTTGATGTTATTTTGCACAATTTCACAAAAATGAATTATTAGCCCAAATGAACAAAACAATATAAATTACAGTAATATGTTTTTATGTGAATGCTAAACTGTGAAAAATAGAAACTAGGTTATATTCAAAATAATTCAAAATTCAAAAATGTCATTTTTTTATAACTGAAAAACTATTTTCATTCGTTTGGGGGCCTTCCGAGATTTGGGGCCCTAAGCGCGCGCCTAGTGCGCCTATGCGTAAACGCGCCTCTACACAGGCCAGATCATATGCGTTTACACCACAGTTTACCCTACATTACAAGAAGCTCAAGCAACTGAAATCATTCCTTACTGGTCACTCTAAACTAGGCCTATCGAGTTTCATTGCTGCTTCAAAGCATTATGATTCCTGACCACAATCCCACCTAATTGGAGCGACCTTCAAATTGTACCTTTTCACTATGATAACGACGCTTTAGAAGTTATTAGTTTTGATCAGATAAAAACTTTAATGTGTATCTAGCAATAAAGATGAAAGAGATATTTTGTTCTAAGCAAAAATTATAAATCAGCTTTTCGATTACACGCAGACTTTGGACGGGTCCTACTGAGTCCAATAAGTAATGATAATGACACACGAGTAGCCCATAAATCAGTTTGCAGTAGCATTGGAAACTGTTTGTGCGTAGGCCTCTTAATTGACCTGTACGACGAAATCCAACCAAAAATAACTGAAGCCAATAACTCTAATGCACTGTCATTCACTATTAATCTAGCCGGCGATTCTGAGAGCTGTTATAGCTGCAGTGACCAATGCTTAATGACAAAATCAGTCCGTTCACGTCAACCTTACCTATTATATACAATGTCATGTACTTTATTTCGCTTAGAGCAGAAACACGAAGATTGGAACGAAAAACGAGAAAAAACACGATAATACAAAAAAATACAGAAACAAAACAAAAATACAAAGCCACCAACTGGCTATATTAAGCAATAATGATTCTAAGCTAAAGCACATTTTCAGGTGTCAGTAACACACACAGCACATACTTCGTAGAGATTTGTTAACACTCCCTCAGAGATGTTTTATTCTGTACACAAAAATTAATATTGCGTTATTTGGCAATCTAAACTTTTAGCGAACTTAGGTCAAACTAACTGGTTATGCCTAGATATGATTATGTCCACATTCGGCTTAAGTCAGATGGCGTCGTATTATATAGGACATAACATCTGACCACAATTGGACGTGAATGTTCCTTTCCACATTTATTGTCAATGTCTTCTTTCCTGTCGCTTCAATGCATTATGCTTCAGAATTCGTGCACAGTGTTCGAGCTGCAACACATAACTGACTACGAGACCTAAAGACGGTTATGACAGCATCGACGAACCGTGATCTAATCTGCCCCACACGAACAACTATCGTGTCTATATACTGTATATATATATGTATTCGATCTTTATTACTAGGCCCTATATATTATTTATATTTTTATATATTGTGGCAAGTTAGTCTAAACAGAAACAATAATGCGTCCCGCGTTTAAGATAAAAAATTTAATAATCAATGTACAAGCGAAATGAAACCTTAACAGAGCAGCAGAACACCAACGAAAGCCAACACTTCAGCCACGCAGCACAGAACATCAGCGAAGAATACGAAAACAAAGCAGCAAGTCTAAACAAGACTTCTATAATGCCCAGTCTTGTTGTCCTCGAGACCAAGGTCTTGGTCTCGAGTGCACTCGAGTTCGTTTTTAAAAGTCTTTGTCTTGGTCTTGGTCTTGAGACCAAAAGTCTTGGTCTTGGTCTTGGTCTTGAGGTTCAAAGTCTTGGTCTTGGTCTTGGTCTTGGTCTTGAGGTTCAAGGTCTTGGTCTTGGTCTCGCAAGACCAAGACCAAGACCGGCTGTCAATATGAACAGTCATTTAACAAAACTCAAGAACTCTGTATCAAGCCTGCTTGTATCATACGACCAAAATCTATGGATGGATACAAGTCTTGTTGGTCAGGAAACCCATTGGCAGCAGCAACACTTATTCTGTATCAGACGGTATGATAAACCATGGGAAGATTTCAAAAGGACTCACTATCTGTACATTTACATCCAGCACCTGTAGAACGTATTTTTTCACATGGCGGAATTTTTATGATGCCTATTGGTAAGAAAATTCTGAGCGAATTGGTTTTTATAAAATACAAAAGGCATTTGGAATAATATTTTGCATGAAGGACTGTTGAATACAAATTCGGAATTCTCTGCAGTTTGTATTTAAAGTTAATTTGCTTGAATAAAATAAAAGACTCACGTCTTAATTAAAATAGCGAATATTCCGACTTGACAATTTCTAGAAGTCTTGACCTGATTGCGATTTTTTGGGTCTTGGTCTTGGTCTTGGTCTTGAGCTTCAAGGTCTTGGTCTTGGTCTTGGTCTCGAGGTTCAAAGTCTTGGTCTTGGTCTTGGTCTTGAGGTTCAAGGTCTTGGTCTTGGTCTTGGTCTTGAGGTTTAGGGTCTTGACAACAAGACTGATAATGCCGAGTTCTCCAAACGATGCAAATGTCAGACTCAGAGGCAACTAAGAGCAGAATCAACAAATCAGACTGACATTAACATCGAATCCTAAATTCAGTCTGAACTCGGGATAAAGTGCTTTCGTTGAATATAACACGTTTTTTATGTATTCTTTTGTTGTGATTCTGTGCCCCACAGTTTTACTGAACAGGGTCACCGCATTTGTTAATCCGGCCCTGATATATATATATATATATATATATATATATATATATATATATATATATATATATATATATATATATATTAGGGTGCATCATGTGCCCCGGAATTTGAAAAAAATTTTCAAAAGTGTTTGTCCCTATTTCATTTCTTTTCCTATTACTGAAAAAGTATGTTTACCAAAATTTGACAATATTCTGACATGATCTAGGTATCCCACATAACAATTGAAGTTTAACAATAGCGAACCATTACGAGGATGTACAATTGTACATTGTTGCGCAAGCTATACAATATACATATTATGCTGCAATAATAGCCTACTTTAAAGAATGGTCCAAAAGTTCTTATCATTGACAATGCTGCATTAGTCAATGGCCATCTCCAGAAGTATTGCAAAGATTTTTAAAAGTGAAAATTGTTACCATATTGTAAAAACACATTAGGCCTAATATTGTAAATTCATCACATGTTATGGGGATATCATCGATCTGAAGTTGGCTTGCGTTTTGGGCAGATTGGACTGTCTGTGCCAGCCTTGTTTTACAACTTGAAGAACATCTTGATATTGCTTTTCAGTCTTTGATGCCGACAGAAAATCCGAGCTCAGCTTCACTTCTCTCTCAGCAGTCATTGACTCCAGTGAGTGCTTCAATGTTTGTCGTAGCAGCTTGACCAGTCGGATGCATAGGCCTATCTTCGCTGAGAAACCGAGTGTCAGCTTGTAGTATTTCAGACATATACCATGTACCACGAGTCAGTCCCCACAAGATCGGCAAGAGTTGTTGCATTTGTGATCACATCTGGAAATTTAGGTTTTCGTTTCGAAAGCTCGAGCTAAGCAGCACGATTTCTGCCGTTAAGTACCACAAATGCCGTTTGAAGGCACGAAAAGCACTTGCGGAGACCTGTGTGGCGGCACCGCGATTTTAAAGTTGTATGGCAAATTAGAGGGTCTGAGGGACGGAAGCTTTTAACAGACAAAAAGTGGTACGGCAAAAGTATATTGTTACCGTACCACCTTAAGAAAGTGGTACGGCAAAATCCGTACCACAAACATAGATAAATCTCATTTTCCCATCCATCTTGCCTTGTGATGTGATCCAGGTCGCTTGAACGTGACTTGATGTCCTTCTACTTCCCCGTCAAGCAGAGGTAGAGAGCTCTGCAAATTCCATATAATCATCTCGATGAAAAGGCAACTCCAAAGCAGAACTCTGTATAACACGTTCCCTGCACATGTCAATGAATGGTTCGAATTCTCCTGAATGCAGCATCGTCAAATCATGACAGTCTCTCTGTTGCTGACCAATGTGTCTCAAGAAGCTCGAAGTTCTTACGACGCCTTGTAAATAATATCACCTCGGGCGATTTTGAAGTCTCAATTTGAAGATCTTCGAATTACTTCGCCAACATGATGTAGACATCCGGCCCAGAGAAGAGCTCAACCTAACCGCATCTGAACAGTAACACAGGCAGCAGTTACGTGTCCTGTATTTGATCCGGTGGTGTCAAACGCCATGTTGACGATAGAGTCACTACACTGCCATGGGCGCAGGAGTTCCGCAATGATGTCCCCCGATTTTCTATCTCATCTCGGTGCATAAGAGGGCACACCGAGGAACTTCATCTCTTTTGCATTCCCGACAACAACTGCAAGGCGCTCCTATTTAATATTCTTATTTTACAGCCATTGCATTTGTTTGGCGTCCCAATGCAAGTTTGCAAGCTGTGGAGCAGCCCATTGCTCTTTGCAAGCTGAAGTTATCTTTTGTCGATCTTGACATCTGGCTTTGCCAGTCGTTGCACATGATGCAGAGACTTTTGACACACCATCTCCAGCCTCAGATATGAGTGCTTCAGTATATAGGCCGATTGTTTTGTTGGAGACACTTTTAAAAATGTAGCTAAGAAACAAGTTTGGGTCGGTGTGCGTGATAGTAAGGATGAAAGCAGCAGTTCCGTAATGTATGATAATAGTGTATATTGTACATTTTTATAAAATCGAGGTGGGATACCTAAACAATTTTGGATTTTTCTGCTCTTTGGCCAGGGATAAAATTAAGATAAAAGGAACATTTTAAGCATAGGGACAATGCACTTTGTTAAAATTGGGGCATTTGATGCACCCTAATATATATATATATATATATATATATATATATATATATATGTGTGTGTTTGTTTGTTGATTAACAGATTGACATACCGCAAGCACGTACAAAAAGAGGGGGGAAATTGTCAAACAAAAAGGCAGGCAGGCGTAGTCAGGCAGGTCGACAGGTTAGACGGCTATCAAATGCGCTAGGGATAAAGTGCTTTTCGTTCTTTGCGGGCAGTTCAAAGTCGTGAGGCCTTGGACGGAGGTTATACCATCGCAGGACTTTAGGTGGAAACAATCCTCGCAAGACATGGTGCTCGTTCCACGAAACGGCATGAAGCAGCCGGACGTCCGCCACCCTCGACAGTTCACCCACGCAAGGTGACCCCGGGGGATATAGCCCAGCCTCATAATCTGTCGCACCAACCGGTCAATGGAACGGTCGTCGGCACTGGAAAAGCCCAACGAGGCCGGGGCGGCATATATAAGACCTCATGGAGAGCAGCAGGAGCAGTCCATGCGAGCTCAATACTCTCAGGGCGTGGAGTGATCCGGAATATGCAGCAAGAACTTCACTAACGTGAATGATTGTACTGAAGTCATCACGGATGGTAACTCCAAGGATGACCATGGAGGATACTCGCTCCATTCAGAAGAGGGGTACACGAAAGAGAGGTAGACGTAAGTACGACCCAGACACGAGCCTGTGGTAACCATCTCCCTCGACTTGGCGGCGTTGAGCCTTAAGTTGTTCAAGGCAGCCCACGACGCAACATTGTTCAGGTCCCTGGACCGTCGCTCTCATCGAGGCACCAACGACCTGCAGGTAAGTGTCGTCCGCGTATTTGACCTTGGACCGATTGGAGGTTAGAGACACCCACGATGAAGACAGCAGGGCCGACTCCGGAACCCTGGTGAAGGAGTGGTATACGAAGGAGGGGGTAGACGTAAGCACGAACCAGCTCCCGCTCCACCAGCCGAGAACCACAACCTCCAAATGGGACTTATCTCTTTGTTAGAAATTTAATTGGTCTTCGCGCGTCCATAATTAATTAGAACCAGGCGTCATTCTAAACAGCCTGAGTCTTCTGCGCTCCGGAGTTCTGTACTCCACTTGCGAAAGTCAGACGCACAAGAACTTCGCACAAGAACTTCGCACAAGAACTTCGCACAAGAACTTCGCACAAGAACTTCGCACAAGAACTTCGCACAAGAACTTCGCACAAGAACTTGCGCGGTCCCCATCGTCAGTCCTTTATAAACTAGAGATACGTCCTACCTAGATTAATGCGTAACTTCCTAGTTCTCCTGTGCTCACATTCTTTACGCCCTACAATCTTGTTATCTTACCTATGACAGACCTACCTAGTGGTAACCACTTCTATTGCCTGTTGGTAAACCCGTAGTCTGTCAGTCTGCTTAGCTCGTTCGTTCGCGTTATGTTTCATATCATTATCAATTCTTTCGAGCGCTTGTTTTCTCTTTGATCTTTCCCATTCAATTTGGCGTTATTGGTTTCTGTGCAGTCCAATTCCCAGGGTCTAGCCGTCTATGTGTGTTTGTTTCTGTGTGTTCCTACGGTCCTTTGTCAGTGTGTGTGTGTGTGTGTGTGTGTGTGTGTGTGTGTGTGTGTGTGTGTGTGTGTGTGTGTGTGTGTGTGTGTGTGTGTGTGTGTGTGTGTGTGTGTGTGTGTGTGTGTGTGTGTGTGTGTGTGTGTGTGTGTGTGTGTGTGTGTGTGTGTGTGTGTGTGTGTGTGTGTGTGTGTGTGTGTGTGTGTGTGTGTGTGTGTGTGTGTGTAGTATACTTCTACTTGATTGCTGTATGAGGTCATTTCGTACGTGCTCTGGCGTCTTGTTATGGTTTCGTCGTCTCTTCCCCTACTCGGTCAACGGGTCAATCAATCAATCGGAATTTATATAGCGCCCCTTTAAGATCTGTACTCAGAGGCGCTCCCGACCAAGGCCAGACGGAAGAGTAGTCTTACGTAACTGGTACAACGGAGAGGAGGGAACCTTGGGAGGTGACGCAACTCCAGAGGGAGCCCATTCCATGTCGACTGGCCGAAACACAGAAAACACCCGGCGCCGCATAGTAACTGTGGGAGCGAAAGGAACGGCCAGGTCCCGGCGGCAGCGGACGGTGGCAGCGACCGTCGTCAGACGAAACAGGGCAACAGAGCTCTCGAAGATAAATTAGTCAAACTGTTGCTGGACCTGATATGATTTCGATGTAACTAATTATGCAGTCAGATCGCATGTGGACCTCCGGCCTATTTCTGCTTTCTTCACTATACGATTCTCCAATCCTATAGGGCCTACTACGTCTATAGGTTCTAAAAGGGATCTGTCTAAACCTTGTTTGGTATAAACCTAATAAGAAACGGTGAAGAAAATTTAGTTAATTTTTCAAGGAATTAGGTGTAAAAAGGTAGACCTAGTGAAACGTCTTTTTGATTTGCCTGGAATCGTGAAGATTTAAAAAGTGAGTTTCTTATAGTCTAATTCTGTTTATCCTGGTTGAATCTGGATATATTCGGGATAGGTTACATAGGCTGTTTGAAATCGCGGACCCCGGGTATAAAAGGCGACTATACCCGGGATCCGCGTTTGAAATCAGTTAAGTCCGAACCCAGATACAGAAACTAATTATGGACGCGGGAAGACCATCTATATTTTCTAGGAAGAGACAGGCCGCAGTTGGAGGCCACATTATGATGCCCCATCTGGAAGTCCGAATACCGTCGTATTTAATTGAATCTAATGGAATCGAACGAGTTTTGTGTTGTTCGACCTAGGTTTGGAACTCCCGCCCTATGTGTGCTCGATCTACTCAGTCATTTGTGTCATTTCGTGCTTAATTTAAAACTGATCTGTTTCGGGTTTCTGATCGATCATATGCTGTCTCTCTGTCTCAGATGACTGATCGTCCTAATTAGGGAGTGGCTTTGGTGCATCATCGGTTGATGCTTGTGCCACCGAAGTTAATAATTAATTAATGATAGCATAATCTAACGACTTATATAACTCCGTGCACAGCTCTAAGAGTTGAAGAGACTTTTTCAGACCAACAGAAGTTGGCATATAAGCGATATGTATTCTTCTGGTCTCCTGGTTTGCGGTAGTGACACGATACCTTTTAAGATGGACTGGTTTTTGTTTTAACTTCTTTCGCTTTCAAAGGATACTAAACATTTAAAATTAGCTTGAAATTATAAAATGAAACGTAGATTGTTCTTCATTTCATCCAACGAACTATTGCATTTGTTGTAATCATTCATTGCTTGCTGTGCCCGTGTTGAGTTGATTATTTGCTAGCTGTTGTCCCTGCTTGCCTCTCTCTCTCTCTCTCTCTCTCTCTCTCTCTCTCTCTCTCTCTCTCTCTCTCTCTCTCTCTCTCTCTCTCTCTCTCTCTCTCCATCTCTCTCTCTTCTCTCTCTCTCTCTCTCTCTCTCTCTCTCTCTCTCTCTCTCTCTCTCTCCTCTCTCTCTCTCTCTCTCTCTCTCCATCTCTCTCTCTCTTCTCTCTCTCTCTCTCTCTCTCTCTCTCTCTCTCTCTCTCTCTCTCTCTCTCTCTCTCTCTCTCTCTCTCTCTCTCTCTCTCTCATGCTCTCATGTATACCCGCAAGCTGTTGCTGCTTTTGGTTTATTAGCTAACATGAAGAAGAAGAGAAGAAGAGCAGTCCCTTAAGCTAGCCCTGAGGCAGCCATGGGTATGAAGTGTTAGCCACTTCATTTTCTTAGCCCCGGCATATGAGGGCGGATGACCAGTCCTCTCCTCGCCGTCTCATCTTCCCGCCGACAGTATACGATCAGTGATCAGTGTACTCATCATAGCTGAGTTGGGTAGGGGATGCAAGTGGAACAGAAATTTCGAACCAAATTTCTGCCCTGTTGGCGATTTGAACCCCCGACCTCTCGATTGACAGTCCAAAACACTAACCACTACACTACGATGCTTCTAAAATCATACGCTGCATCGGTCACTATTATCATACTAATTTTCTTTACACTAAACCCACTTTACACTGTCTTACGTACCAGCCATCTCTTCATGTCATTGCCAGAACAAATTGCTCGATATCATTTACCATTTCACTCATGTCTATTCCTTCTACATTATCCAACCGACCGTTGTTTGTGACCCCCATCTCTACAAATCTGCATCTTGGTCAACAACTTATCTGATTCACATATCGCTTGTTTATCTTCTGCTAAACTTCTATCGGGTGAGACTGAGCCAAATCCCGGCCTTTGCCGTCTAGAAACTATCAATTTCTACCAGTTTAATATTCATAATATCTGGAATAAGTCAACTTCTCTTAAAAATTACCTTTTGGATGACATTGTGGATATTCTTCCTCTAAATAGAATTTGAGTCAAACCGTCGTCTGACGCGCCTGCCTTCCGTTTTTGCATCACATCTCCATCCATTTCTCTCCCAAATGAGACTTAATGTCGGAGTTGCCTTTTGCCATCATTTTAAATCACACGCGAAAGCTGCCGTCTTTTCTTCATCTATTTCAAACCACAGTGTCATTTGAAATCCTAATGGCTAACCTGGACTCTGGAAATCGGTGTTTCACCTATGTGATATTTATCGCCGCCCTCCATCTTTTTCACTTTCAGATTTTTCTCTGAATTCCAATCACTATACTTGAATTCCTGTTTCCGTCTCATTCGAACTAGTAATTACGAGCGACTTCAATATACACATATGAATACTTTAGGTCATGCTTAACAAATGTTTCAGGATCATTTCTCTGGCTTCGACCTAAATTAACACGTCTCATTCCCAACTCATTACATGGGCCATACACTTGATCTCCGCATAACACAGCCCTGCTCTTCCGCTATCAATAACATATCTCCATCACAATCATATTATTTATTTGTCTGGTCACATTGCCATTATTGTTGAAGTTTCCTTTCATCATACACCGCCCTCTCCCGATTCCTTCATGAGCTACGACAATTGGAAGGAACGGTATAGTTAGACTCAATCGTAAAACATTCAAACCGATATTCTTGTCTGTCTGTCTGTTTCTGTCTGTCTGTCTGTCTCTGTCTGTCTCTGTCTATCTCTGTCTCTGTCTGTCTCTGTCTCTGTCTCTGTCTCTGTCTGTCTGTCTGTCTGTCTCTCTCTCCCTCCCCTTTGGTCATGCCAAGCACAGACAGCTAGCGGCAAACTTGCTGTCCAACTAAATTCAACGATATCTGAAATCCTGGACAAGTAATTTCCTGCTAAGTCTAAAAGAGTTGCAACATGCCTTCCAGCTCTGGTACAACTTGGATATAGCTGCTTCCAGGAGAATATGCAGCCGGCTTAAAAATTGTTGGCGATAATCCAGTCTACCTTTTCATCTCTAAAAATTTAGACATCAATGTTACATTGTTCGTAAGAGATTTTCTTCTCCGAGATGCTATGACAGGCAGTTAGCAAACAATTGCTCCTTGACAAATACAATTTACTACTTCCTGAACCAATTCATCCGTTACCGACAAGTTCTTGCATTTATTCCAAGACAAAACCTCGGCCCTCAGACTTAAGGATTCAAATCTTTCTCTCTGAGATGGTCTTTCATACGCTAAATCTCATCCACGGGTTATCAGCTTACTCCAATCAACAACACTAAGTGAGATTTTCAATCTAATTTGTTCATCTCTCGACAAGCAATCTACCACAGATCTTATTTCTACTGCACTTCTGAAGGAGTGTTTCAATGTTTAGGGCAAAGCAATAATATCCATCGTCAACATACTCTCGCTATAGGCAGCTTTCACGTCTGTTTTGCACATGCCGTAGTTCACCCTCTACTGAAAAAGCCATTTATCTCTCCTGATGATTTACAGTATCATACTGTAGTCTCATATATACTCTCAATTTCATTTCTAAGTTTGTGGAAAAAGGCTTGCTAATCGTCTGAGCTGTCACTTCACGTCTAATAGCTCATATGCACCTTTCTTTTTCATTGTGCCTACCGCAAGTAATACTCCAGTACTTTCCGACACAATCACATAATCAGCTCCATGAACCAAGGGAAAGTGACTGCCGTCATTCTGCTTGACCTATTTGTTGATGTTGATACCGTTGATCACTTCTTCGTCGATTCAAACATTGATTTTAATTTTCTGGTCTGGCTCTCGGTTGATTCGCATCTTAACTGCACCCTCGTACTCAATTCTTATCAATCAATTTACTTGTTCGTACACTATCTTAACACTTTAATGAAAAGAGCTGCATTGGTTTCCCAGTTACTTTTAGTACGTGCTCATCGTTAAAGTGTTAAATTACGGTGTGCCACAAGGTTCCATTATACGTTGTATACGACACAACTTGGTTCACTACTTAGTACTTACTGATAGCTCTCTTAATTACCACTTGTATGCTGATGATATCAAATATTCCTATCATTTCCTAGTTCCACACCTAATCGTGTATCCAACTATTGCTTCCATTTTTCGTAATGTCCAGTCCTGGATGAATAGTAGCAAACTTTTGCTGGATCCATCTAAGACGAAATTCCTTCTTTTTGACACTGTGATTGGCCACATTAATTAAGTTGGATGGATTGCTGGTCAATCGCTCTAGGTGTTTCTACAGTTTGGAAATAATCATGGCAATTTCCGACAATGTTCCGGCAACATGCAAATGAATCCATGGGATATTCGTGGAATCCGATCTTACATGACTCAAACTGTCTTAGCTTCGCTGGCAAATTATTGTCGACAAGGCATTGCATTTTAAATCAGGTGACCCATATCTGCTCCTGATTCATTGTTTCAGTTCTTATACAGGCATATACTGCACTCGATTCAAGCATGCTTTAATTCTTGATCTCGACGTATACCTGGTCCAAAGCTGTTGGCATTCGCTGCCCCGCATTGTACGCTCTATCGGTTCTTGTATTCTTTAAGATCTAGACTTAAGACTCTCTCAACTCGCTTACCCATCGTTACCTCATTCTTTGATTCTTAAGATTTCTTCAAGATTCTCTAGCTTTCGTTCAGTTGGATGTCGACCGTACTTCTCCAACGAATTATGATTTGCAACTACATTTCAGCTGAAACCGCCATCGACTGACGCCTTGTGCGTTATAACTACGGCGCTACATAAGTCACTCGATTAGTTTCGATTAGATGCACATGAGAGCGCATGAGGTGAAACTATAGATCAGATAAGAAAGTCGTCTTATTTCTTCATCACACCTTCAGTCAAGCAACCGAAATAAACAGATAAGAAGATTTATGAGAAAGACTCTTTAATCTGTACACATCCACAGAGCGAATGCAACATAAAGACATATTATATTGTCCATAATAGATTAGGATTCATCGAGAGTACCCAATGAAGGACATTCAATCCACCAGTCATTGTTCATCACCAACAGCTCGATCTGTATCAGCCGCACTTTCGTAAGGTAGATCTCCACGTCCCTTTTAGGAAAGCTTTGAGCACAAGCGCTCGTTTTAGTTTCTTGAGTCCTTTACTTGCCTTACGAATTTGCTACATCTGGCAACAATAATAAGTTTGTGTGGAGGCGAGTGATAACTCAGCGCGATTGCTCTGCCATGAAACGCAATTCACTGTTAGTCACAACACCCTCGTCTGTTCCTTTTCATTCATTATTTCATTCATTCATCCATTCATTCATTTATTGCATTCTTTTGGCGCCCTCATAAATTATGCACTAATCCTTAGTTCATTATACTAAAGACAGTGGACACTAATTATCGTCACATAAGCGAAATAACTTAATAACCTAATGAATCCTAATAACCGTTTTCAGCCAATCGCGCAAAAGTGTTTTGGATCGGAGCAGATGGAAGAGGCTGGTGCTTGAAGGAACGCCAGCTGGAATAATTAAGTCATCTTCCAAGAAGAAATGCGTTTCCTCTTCCGGCCATCGAATCGTCGGCTAGTTCACTTTTGTTGCGTCCTCTTAAAATTTCATGCGCTTTCGACTGCAGTCAGTTGCATGGGTGAACTGAACCCCTTAGTAATGCAGACAGCAGAAGCTCCTTCCATACATCAAGACATAACAGGTGCCCAGGATGCCCCCCCCCATCTTATATCGAGATTTATTCGTGCCACGACGCATCTGCCCCTTTACACGGTTCACAAATCACGTGGTCATATGTTATTATTCATTAGTTTCGTTTGTTTCGAAGACGGACGCAGTTTCTGCAGCAAAAAGGTGTTCCTTAACTTTTGAACTTTTGCATACGATCATATGACTGACTGTTTCACGCTGTAGGCCTAAATGCAAAACTTTGAGTACCGGTATTCTATTTCATGCTAAAACGCGCCCTGTTTGTTCTGGTTCACGACTGTGTAATATTGGCAAGTAATTGTAAATCAAAATATAAGTGACATAATATTTATGGTTTGTGGAAAGCCTAAACCACGTGAGGAAATACACCGTGACGAAACGGTGCCTTGCATGGCCCAAAAGTGGTGAGCCGATGTCCAACCAAAATCCTCAGACTAGATCTTGCGGAAGATTGCGTAGTACGACTTCACTCTATTTAAGAAACTTTTTGTTCTTCAAATATTTTAATCTGCAAATTTTAAAAAAGTTGCTAAGAAGGATCAGGAGGCGAGAATCAGCGTATTTGAAATAAAGTGTCTGCGGCAGTTTCTCATGGTGTAACAGACTGGGAGGAAGTCAAACGAGTAGGTGATGGAGACTGTTGCACGGAGTAGGTGATGGAGACTATTGCACGGAGTAGAAAGAAGTCTAATCGGATTAATCAAGCAGAGGAAGCTATCATATTTCGGATATGTGCTGCGGGAGTGAAGATTATCCGGAGAACGAGATTATCCAAAGCACAGTTCGTGGATAAAAAGCTTAAGGAAGGCTTAAAATGGCATGGATTAATAACACAAAGTCGTAATATCACTTGACTAGTTATTTGAAACACACAAGAAACAGAAGTTGATGGAACAAAATAATTGTCCGTGGCGCGGCCAATCATCGGATCGAGGACGGTTGAATGCAAGACAATGCAATGTCAATACAACATTGTTGTGCCATAGGGAGGCAAAGAGACAGGCTATTATTCGAACGAAAGACAATGATAATGGAAGTGGCGATGACAACGGTCACCATGGGAACTCGTGACGCCACGGCGAATGAAATTGTAGAGCTTACTCGAAGACGTTAGGAAGACGCTGAGTCGATTTTAGGAACAAGACGCTGAAGGAGAGAAAGCGATTTGAAAAATCGGTCGACTAAGGTAGCGATTCATCAGAAGAAAAACTCGTCGTTTCTGGTGGAACGTCAATTCGACCACTGAGTTCGAAAATAACTCGATTTCGATGTAGTTAGAGTGGACTTATACGCAAAGAATCGACAGTATTCGACGACATATTTGTGTAGATAGCGTTCAAAGAGATCGATGGAATTCTTAGTAACGAACATTTTAACGAATATTACAGAAATTATAACGATATAGAAGTACCGAAAAACGGGTTAAATTTTACTTTTGTTCAAAGTAAAATTATTTCCGTTTTGTGATACTTCGTAACAAGTAAAAGTACTGAAACTTTTACTAAAGTACACAGTAACGCATTGTTTGAGTTCGTTGCTGTACAGCACCGCTTTTACATAATCCTTGGTATATGGTATATATATACCATTATGTAGAAGCTTATGCGGAACATTAACTACCGATGGATTTTTAATGAAAGTCATCACTCAAAGTAAGATTCATCGACGAAACCTTTGATCGTGCGCAAAGGTATTTCATGTACGACTAAAGTATGTGTCGATGTCTTTGTGATGAAAATTTGTTGTGATGTAGTATGCGCAATCAATCAAAGTGACTTAGTGGCTGAAGAGAATTTGTTGTCATCGTCATCATAGTCATAATCATCAACATCATCGTCGTAGTCATAATCATCATCGTCGTTATAGTCGGTATCATCATCACTGTCGTTGTCTCCATCATCAACGTTATCACCATCATCATCGTCATCATCATCATCGTCATCGTAATTACGGTAATTACCATTATCATCATCAGCATCCTTCAACAGCAGAAACTGTAGCTGCAAAACCAGCTTCAGCAATTCTTGCAACAACACCAATGTCGTCACAGTAGCCTCATGAAAAGTGATTAGAACAACATCTGCAAGAATTATATCTATGTCGGATTTCGCATCCCAAGCAGCATCAGCAACAGCCGTGGTGCATGATGCTAATCTAATTCATTCGAATTTACTGTCGAATTAAATGACAAACTGAACGATTGTTAAGCAAAGCTGTACTTGAGAGAATGAGATGTCTTGCGCTCCAAGTCTGATACCTACGTTTAGATCACAGTCTCTTGTTAGACTATGGTAGCAAATTGATTCGCCTGGATGGCTTTCCACGGACGGGATATATAATCACATTATTCCCAACCAAACTGTCCAGGAAAAGCCAAATCAGATTATTATCAACTCAAATTCGATCTGATCCAAGACTTTTTATGTAATCGGTGGTTCACTTTCTGGACGGACAGATAATGGTAATGGACATGGACTCTAATCGCATAACTTGGAAGCCCGAGCCATTCGGTATAAAAGAAGACTCAGTAGTCCTACGGCCGCCACAGCTGATATGACCAATCTGCTCCTGCCTTTGGATTCACCAGTATATTCTGATTACGTTCAGCGACGGCGTCTATTCAAACCATCGTTACAGTGATATCCATGCACATTGCACAAATACAGTCAGGTCGCCTTCAACTAAACTCGGCTTGAACGCAGTGCCTATGGTTTGACTGGGCATAACGCCATGAAAGATCAGTGATAACATATGAGATTCATTTACCGAAGTGTGCACAACTCGCAGTTCACGACCTGTCTCTGCTCAATTCGGAACGACAAACAATCAATGGCTGATCACGCCAATCCAATTTCTTTCTATATATCAGATGCGTCAATACACATAAGATCAGACACTGGGTTATTGGTCTCGTGCGTCATACTCTAGTGGTTAGCGTGCTGGACTGTTAACCGAGAGGTCGGGGTTCAAATCTCTGCCATGGCAGAAATAATTAGAAAAGTGTCTTAAGATTTCTTCTCCACCTGCGCCCATAGCCAACTTATCTTAATGGCCGTACACTATGTGTTGGAATATCAGATGGCGAGGGAGATGACTGGGCACTGTCCTCATACGCAGAGGCTGAGAAAATGAAGTCGCTAACACTTTATACCCAGTGACTCCATGACTCAGGCTAGCTTTAGGGACTGCTTTTCTTCTTCTCTTCTCGACGACAACATCAAAAGATGCAGCAGACAAACCAATTCTTCTAATTATTATTGTTATTATCATTATTTTTTCAGAGGTAACTGTATTCCCTGAGAAATCAAAATATATGGCTGAGCAATCATGGGTGTCTGGAAAATCAGGCCTTGTTATCCGCAATATGCTATTATTTTTTTCATGCCCCGATCGAGGTACTCATGGTCCCTCAGGGACATAAACATTAATTTAAAAGGGCGTATAACATCTGGAACGGCACCTATTCGTCGATGTCCATTGCAGAAAAAGTCCTGCGGAATGCTCGCACATTGAAACGTTGGATTGTCAGGCGCTGATGATTCTGAGATTGTGAGGGAACTGAGGGATAAATAATAATATCAAAGCCGACAATATGAGTGTGGGTCCATATAAGGATTTGTAACTGATGAAGGATATAGAAGCCTGCTCTTTGACTTAGATCACCACATCTCTATGTGACTAAGATGATAACCATAAGGCGGAGAGTGAGGGTGATGTCAGATCTTTCCAAGAAGAATATTGCCTTGGCCCAGATCTGTGGCGCCTGCGGCCTGCGGGCCGGTCACGGCGGTTAGTCTGTCGGGTGACCTGCTTGGCTGAAAGTCTGCTTGTTTGACTGCCTGTGACTCAGTTCGTCTGGCTCTCGGTTTATCTGCGTATCTGAGTACTTTCGTACTTTTGTTGTGGTACATACTCCTCACTCTGTCTACATACACGAAGCAAGCGGACACTGCGATCTCTGGGAATAAAATATTGATTGACATTGTTTAAAACGTGAAGAGTGCGGTAATCTCCATTCCAAAAAGTAGGGAATACGGGCAGGGGCGCCCGCAGGCTTGAAGAATTGGACGCACACCCCAAAAAATTGGACGCTCACTCCTCCCGTTCCCTCCCATCCTACCCGTCCTCTGTCCGCCGCTCGTAGTCATACACTGAAAATGACTCAGAGTGACTCGTTAGAAAAAAATCAATTTAGATAACATCTAATGTTTTAACATGCCGTATTGTCGTTTACCAAAAATATCGATGCGATGCCTATTCCTTGTATGAATTTGTTTGCTGGGTGGACGAGGATGACAAATGCACACTACCCTCGTGCGTTCAAGGGAGAGAGGGAAGGACAGGGCTTTAGGTTTGTCCTCCTCTGTCTCTCTCCTGTCCAGTTTTGCAAGCACCTGAAAGCATTTCTCTTTTTGTCAGTGAAGACACTGACCCGGGTCGGGAGCGCCTCTGATAAATCACTGGCGCTATATAAATTCTCGATTACAATTACAATTACAGAAGACAAACGCTTCTGACCCTACGTCTCTATTGCGTTACGTGGACAGGGGACGAACGTAAAAGAATACGACGTCTCAGCTCCAAACGTCCGCACTCTACGTCCGCGCTCTACGCTGTGTATCAGGCCAGCTACTCAATCACAGCTCTACTCGAAAGCAGTTCCTCGATGCCAGCAGGTAAGCTAATTGAATCGTTTGTGGTGACAATTCGTGAGTACGTTGGCATCCCAATCGGGACAATCGTCAACAAAAAACCAAAACCAAACATCAAAGACGCTGCTCAGGCCAAGAGCACTATGACACTTAACAATGGAGGTTGACACCATCAAAGACGCTGCTCATGTCAAGAGCACTATGACACTTAACAATGGAGGCTGACACCATCAAAGACGCTGCTCATGCCAAGAGCACTATGACACTTAAGTTGACTTAACAATGGAGGCTGACACCATCAAAGACGCTGCTCATGTCAAGAGCACTATGACACTTAACAATGGAGGCTGACACCATCAAAGACGCTGCTCATGCCAAGAGCACTATGACACTTAACAATGGAGGCTGACACCATCAAAGACGCTGCTCATGCCAAGAGCACTATGACACTTAACAATGGAGGCTGACACCATCAAAGACGCTGCTCATGCCAAGAGCACTATGACACTTAACAATGGAGGCTGACACCATCAAAGACGCTGCTCATGTCAAGAGCACTATGACACTTAACTATGGAGGCCAACCAAGTTAACCCTGGCGACTCTCGTGCAACAAATGAGGAAAGGCTATTCACAGAACCCCTATGGGTAATAGTTTCATCAGCCTGCCTGACGAAGAAAAACACAATAGGCATCAAGGAAGAAGAGAAAGAGACCAAGAAGAACGAAAAATAAGATGATCGGAAAGAAAGAAACAAAACGACCGAGAAGAAAGAAGTGAAAATCGAAGATCACTAATAAACATTTATATAAAAGATTTCAACAGAGAATAGTTCAGATTAATCCTCCCCAAAGATATTTACTCCAACGCATATATAACCAAGACAGTGGAGGGAGCAAACCCAAACTCCGCTGCGTGAGCACTAGGAAAACCTATGTCCAATCACCCAACTGGGATTTTCTGGTTGGGGAACCGGCTGCTAGCTCCCACTCAGCATAGTTCGAGAATTCGCACTTTACGAATTTTAAGAATTTAAAAAATTCACGAATTTTAACGAATTTTAAAACTGCAGTTTTAAAATTCGTAAAAATTCGTAAAATAAAAAATAATAGAATTCTTTGCCATGGCAACGAATTTTATTATTTGTTTACTTTTGAACTTTTTAAGCAAGTAAATGTCAATGTCATAGGCAATTAATCAGCCGTAAAAGATAGCTGACTAGCAACAGAGTAGTACTGAAATTCAGTTACCGTACTGTTCTACTTGGAGTCTTGAACTTCGATTTCTATCATAGTTGGGGTGTGTGACTGTGAGTGTCAGTCAGCAGAACGAAAAACCACCAGTGCCCCATGCAGCTCCAGTGTCACCAGTCAGCCACTAACACAGCTTGCAACCATGGGTAAAAAGGGTTGACAACGTTCACCAAGCTGTGTCTTCTACTTCATCGTCCTCTGATTCTGAGTCAGGAACAGCCCACTCGACACTGGTTTCTGTATTTTCGCCATGCAAATGATCCCGAATTCGGGTAGAACAATCAACACATTCCTTGTCACAAAAAACAACACTGTAATTTTGGATTACCCAAAATACTACATACTTCCACTCCGATCCATGTTCTTTCATCTATAAAAAATTAGATTTTAACTAAATTAACTGGTTACGTAATATACGGTAATGAACTTTTTTTTAGAATTTTACATTAAATTCTAAGCAGAAGCTTAACACAACAAATCATGACGTCATCACATGTGTTGTTGCTGTTGCTTACGCTGTTTTTGCAAAACCCAGTGTCAATGTAAAAAGGCCTAACAATGGCCCAACGAATTTTTACGAATTTTTACGAATTTTAAAAGAGACCAAAAAATCGCGAATTTTTACGAATTTTAAAACCGAAAGTCACGAATTCTCGAACTGTGGTCAATGTCATAGGCAATTAATCAGCCGTAAAAGATAGCTGACTAGCAACAGAGTAGTACTGAAATTCAGTTACCGTACTGTTCTACTTGGAGTCTTGAACTTCGATTTCTATCATAGTTGGGGTGTGTGACTGTGAGTGTCAGTCAGCAGAACGAAAAACCACCAGTGCCCCATGCAGCTCCAGTGTCACCAGTCAGCCACTAACACAGCTTGCAACCATGGGTAAAAAGGGTTGACAACGTTCACCAAGCTGTGTCTTCTACTTCATCGTCCTCTGATTCTGAGTCAGGAACAGCCCACTCGACACTGGTTTCTGTATTTTCGCCATGCAAATGATCCCGAATTCGGGTAGAACAATCAACACATTCCTTGTCACAAAAAACAACACTGTAATTTTGGATTACCCAAAATACTACATACTTCCACTCCGATCCATGTTCTTTCATCTATAAAAAATTAGATTTTAACTAAATTAACTGGTTACGTAATATACGGTAATGAACTTTTTTTTAGAATTTTACATTAAATTCTAAGCAGAAGCTTAACACAACAAATCATGACGTCATCACATGTGTTGTTGCTGTTGCTTACGCTGTTTTTGCAAAACCCAGTGTCAATGTAAAAAGGCCTAACAATGGCCCAACGAATTTTTACGAATTTTTACGAATTTTAAAAGAGACCAAAAATTCGCGAATTTTTACAAATTTTAAAACCGAAAGTCACGAATTCTCGAACTGTGCCACTCAGGATAATCCAACAGTTTAATGTACTGTAAACTGCTATTGGTATGATGCCAGCGCCATCTTTGTTATGACGGCCTCGTTCAAATAAACGTTAACAAACCAATCATATACGGAGCAAAAGAAAAGAAACAAGCAATCAGATCGGAGGCACTCAGTGCCAGTGTACACTGAGAAGTTTTGTTTTAAAGCTTCTTACTAGTTAACCTAAATATATAATAATTATCTTAAATATTAGGCCTACTTGTTCTTTATTTGTTAAGTGCGTTTGTATCACAGTGTTATATGATCGAACTATGCAGACTGCTTTGTACTACTTTGTATTTCTATCTTTCGGTGTTGTTAAAAGTATCGGGCCAATGTACTTAAGTAACAGTGTATCGGGCCAATTAATGTACTTAAGTAACAGTAAGCATGACTTTACGTACTTAAGTAAAAGTACTCATCAGAAAAGTTACTTTCGTAAAAGTAAAAAAGTATTCTTCCAAATATTATGATACTTTTAAAGTAAAAAGATAAACTACAGAGTCCCTTATTTACTTTTTAAGAAGACTAAATTCTCAAAATGCTTGTCATTCAATTGAGTGAATTTATTGTTCATTCTTAAACC
Source organism: Allolobophora icterica (assembly GCA_963556255.1). NCBI lineage: Eukaryota > Metazoa > Annelida > Clitellata > Crassiclitellata > Lumbricidae > Allolobophora > Allolobophora icterica. The sequence goes on from OY744604.1 coordinate 53,682,882, forward strand.
GGCACACCTAAAGAGACGCTCGAATACTGCACTGGCAGGAAGTGGAATGTTCAATCTAATAAATAGTTTTTTGCTGAACATGCATTCTCTTAGCATGTTTCTTCTAACTGGGGATGGCGAGTTGAATGCACGACATTCAGTGGACTTCAGCGATCACAAGCAGGCAAACAATGGTCAGCATTTCCTTCTATGCTCTAAATATGGCCATGGATATTCCAAATTGTCAACAGATTCACTCATTATGAATTGAAAGAGAGGTTAGAGATTAAATGAATAAAATAACAAGCAATGTCCACATTTTCGACTTCTACTTAAGTAACTGTCGCACTTATTTTCCAAGCTACGCAGGAATTACTGCCACCAGTCACGTGTTTTGAGTGAAGCTACTGGTCACATTTGGAAGTTACCAGAGTCTATAGATTTTCAGTCGCGCGCTGTATATATATATTTATATTATCTCCTTCCTTCAGCTTCGCCCTTTCTAACAAATTTTATAGCGCAATTATTAGTAACGAATATTGTAATGAATGTTGCGTAAATTGTAACGAAGTAAAATTCATAGAAATTGGGTTAAATGTTACTTCGTTAAAAGCAAAAGTATTTCCGTTTTTGTGAAATTTCGTAATAAGTAAAAGTACTGAAACTTTTACTTAAGTACAGTAACGCGTTACTTTTACTCCGTTAGTATACAACACTGATATCTTTTAGAATTTATCAATAACGTCTTCTCTTTTATACACTCACACATTGAACTTCAGTTAGGCCTATTCTACCCATTGTTTTGTAGACCCTATCTTAATTTTTGTTTGTTATACTGTACTTTCGGGTTGCATTTTCTTATGGTTTTCTTATCGCCTGAGTAACGAATACACCGTCGTAGCGAATGTGACCGTCGTAAACTCTAAGAGCAACTTGTCAACTCCAATAAACTAAGAAGACCAGAGTACTGTGCAAATAATCATCTAGAATTAGCATCGGACATTTCAGACCCAAGTATATAGCCATCATCTGTCAATGTGCAAATCCTTTAGGCTTTAAGGCTCTTCATCGTGAAGAAGGAATTCAATGCGCACTACTAGCAAGTTCCGTTGGATGTCGGTTACGCTGTGCGACAAACAGGAAAAAGTGAACCTTTTCAGCTTGTGAAGCTTTGAGAGATTACTCTCAGAACATTTCTGACCGAATGCCTATGGCTGTGTAAATTTATTGCAGCCACACACATATTTTATCTATTTTGAAATTGCTCTGTGTTAATTCTTTCATGAACTCTTTTGCACTTGCTGTTTTGTCCCCTGATCATTTTGTGTTACATGCGTTTTTGTCACATGCTCTTTCGTCACAATCTCTTTTCTCAAAAGCTCTTCTGTCTTACATGTTCCTTTGTCACATACTCATTGTCATAATCTCTTTGTCACACTATCTTACATGCTCCTTTATGAAATGCCATTTTGTCGTTTGGTCTTCGGTCGCCTAAGCGTCAAAAGGCAGCGGATTTTTTGTCAGAGTCAAATTGACACATTAGCAAAGGTTCCCTTAAAGTCATCGGTTATATTGTATATAGCCCTCAGAGGTGCGTTTCTCGTGTGTCATAAATATATAATATATACACATACATACATAATATATATGCATGCATACAAATTCAATCTTTTGGTGAGCGACAATACATCAACAGGATTCGGACGCAGCGTATATATGCGACAACAGTTGATCAACAGTTGCGTTTCCAGAGACAACAAGTCTTTTTATGTCTGAAGTGGCCAAAGGCCATGAGAATGAAAAATGTCTGTAAGAACTGCACTACGCAAATTAAATGCTCCTAGAAGGCATCGAGTACTGCTTCTCACGCGATGAAAACCTTAAAAAGAGGAATAAATCTGTTTAAGTAATATATGGGCTGCGTGCAGAAGTGAGTCGGAACGCGGGCTTTGTAAACGACGTTCGCTTGTCGTGTGAAATCATGAATGACGTGGGTGAAAACCAGAGAAGAAATACTGTTCTCTGCTCTTAGCTGTGACTCTGGTTGCAGTTCAGCCTAAACAACAGTTTTGCAAATCCGGGTATTGAATAAGCGATTAGTTTACCGTAATAAATATTATGACAAGTTTATCATAAGATGCTAAAACTCTGAATTGCAAAAATTCATCTTGGAATCCTTATCCACAATCCCATATAAACATAGTCTAGCAGATTAGGCGCATGCTAACATTGTAATTATTGCAATTATAAAATTTAACGTGTATTGTGTCACTTTAAGAAACACAAATCGGAGTTGCTTTATTAACTTGTATCCATTTAACAAAATCCTTAGCTGACGTCAATGTCGTGAAAGATAACCTTAAGCCGGAATTTCTACTAAGCATTAAGATTGCAAACGATTAGGCTATGATCGATACGTATTGACACCCTGTCGGATTAGACGCGCTGTTGATCAAACCATAGTTAGGCTTACAGATAAGCGGGGAATGAAGATGCCCATTTGCCAGTTTACGATTGTGGATGGTGATGATTTCAGATTTTTTCTAAGATCGTGTCTACTGGCTTCCTATATATACATATATACACTGCTTGTTTAGTGAATATATATATATATATATATATATATATATAATTATATATAGTGAATATATATATATACTATATATAAGCGTATGCAGCAAGTATACTGGCCAAAAATAGGCACGACAAGAAATGCTTGAAAATGTACGAGAAACTTACTAGTTAGTTTTCTGTGTGTGCTAGTATCATGACGGAAGAAATCTGAGTTCCGTCAGTGTGGAAGGAGTGGTCACCAACCAGTCTAGTGGGCAAAGACGACGAAGGAAATCTGTCGTCCAATAAGACTCCTGGCAGAGTAAATAGACATCGACCTCTGACCTTTAATAAGGCCGGCCTGGCAAACTCATCGCTTTTGGCCGCCGGGTAAATCCGCGTGTTGCATGGTCTAACTGTTGTTGGCGTAAATGGTCAATAAGCAGCGGCTGTCCATCATCGTCGGCGAATGATGACGGACTAACGAAACTCCTCGTTTACACTCATCCACCACCTCAGAACGTCGACGCCACCGACCGATAGATGGCACTGCGCTACCACCAATTGGCCACAGCAGCAGCAGCAGCAGCTGCTGCAGCAGCAACAACAGCAGCAACAGCAACAGCAGCAACAGCAACAGCAGCAGTAGGAGATGTAGCAGCAGCGGCAAGCAGTCATTCCTTTAGGGTCAGCATTGGCTGCGGTTAAAACTACGTTAGTGAGACATAGCTTATATACATACATACATACATACATACACACATACATACATACATACATACATACATACATACATACATACGTACATACATACATACATACATACATACATACATACTAGGGTGATTCAGAAAAATGGAAAATCTTATTTTTGTTGTGCTCTTGCTTTTTTCTGTTCCTTTTGGTATTGAAATAAGCCACAACAAATTTCAGTGAATTTGGATGATGTTTAGTACTGCCTCAACGGCTTTGAAATTAGTTAACTTTAACTCGTTTTGTCCAAAAAATCGAATTTCAGTAAACAACCAATTTTACTGAAAAGCTTAACAGTCAAGTCTAAAAAACAATGTAACACTGCCTAAGAAGCCATATCTATAACCATAGGCATAGCCACATTGATAAATTTTATATTTAAAAAATTTTCAGTGGGTTATACCTCCATACCCCTAGTACTCCTGGATGTCTCCCGGTTTTGCCTCCTCTTGAATTTAAGTCTGGCTACGTCCTGTCTATAAATTTAAATGCCAATATGTTTCCAATGAATTAAAATGAAACTCGTTAGAAAGTATACAATTATAAATCAGGGCTTATTCTAACGTGCAGCTGGACACAAAGTGTGTAGTTGGGAAAGAAATTTGTGCAGCTAAAATTCAGATTTTGTGCAGTTACTTTTTGTAGCCTAATTGTATAAACCAACGAAAGTAGTTAAAATATAAGACATGTTTAAGTGCAGTGAATTAAATTTTAAACTTCTATAGACTGCGCTACTGTTACAAGAATCAAAGACATGGAATATTTAAACCAGGCTGCTGCTTTGTTGAGTCCGAAATAAGCCAACTAACGATTAGTCAAACGAGATTAAACGCAAACAGTTATTGCAGTTGCCAGTTTGCAACATTAAATCAAGTTAAACCGAAACAGTTACGAGTAAGTTGGACCATAGGGCTTCCTAGGGGTGTGGCTGCAAATTGGCAAGGCACATACAAAAAAAACTGCAAATGTGTACACTGTAGAGTGTAGAGCATCTCCCGACTTCCAAGGCTATCCCACATTTAGGCGCAAATAATTAACTTCAGAGATCAAAATATTTTTGGTTTGGCAACAATTGCAGTGCTATCTTGACCAAAAGTGTCGTCGCATTCTGCATGTTCGCTTCCAAAAACTGTAAATGTCCCCTCAACCCAACTTTATTTCGTTGCTTTTGGTGTGGCTTTCGTTCTATTGGCTCGTTTTTGCAGCCACACAAGCACGGAAGCCCTATGGTCCCATTCGATTAATTGTAGCATATGATAAATATACAAGTATTCATTATCTGAATCGATCGACATACTGCTTCTGCCGATAGATTTTAAAGCCGCGCTTGTGCTGATGAGACGCTCAAGGCTATCGCTGTGAGACTTAGCAGCCAGAAGATGGGCTAAGACCATTGTCATATTTCTGCATGCATCCGATGATGCAAGCGAACTATTTGTGCCAGTGTCATCTATTGAAGAGTTTTAAAATTGTCCATTTCAAGTGTCTCCCAAAACTCAAGAGATGGCTCGGACAAAGCCAGGTCAGAGCATATATAGCATGCTGTGAGCTCGTTCGAAATTTTCCGACGGTTGTAGAATGTAGAGTGGCCAAATAGTTCGCAGCCTACTCATCAGTTCAGCATTAACATCAAAGCGTTGGTCATAGAACTCACTCCTTTACTTGCTTTATACAGCTGAGGTTTCCTCTATCTTTACAACACATTTGACCACTGGACACCTCTAAGCTGATGACGCCTATGCCATATATAGGCCTGCGTGCATGGGCCTCCGTCTGCTCAGCTTTACCTTATTGCTCGCATTGATGCTCTATCTCATGACCTTTAAGCGTGGCTATCCTCAAACCGGCTTTCTTTAAATCCGTCAAAGACCCAACTGGCCAAGATTGACTACCTTCTTAGCTCAAAGCTTTCCTTCTTATACTTTCTCAACATGTGTCCGTATAACTTGGGTGTCATTGTTGATAGTTCCGTTTCCTTTTCTGACCATATCTCTAATATCACCTGCTCGTGCCATCACCGTCTCAGACTTCTGAAAGCTATCTGTCTCCTATTCAGTCTTTGCCTCCATTGTCCATGCCTTCATCTGCTCTCGCATAGATTACTGTAACTCCCTCTTTGTTGGCCTCCCCAAAGTCCGTCTCTCCCGTCTGCAATCTGTTTTGAACGCAGCTGCCAGGCTAATCGCCAGTCCTCCACGTTTCTCCCCATATTTCCACATTCATGCTTGAACATCTTCACTGGTTTCCTCTTGCTGCTCGCATTCAACTAAAGGTATTTATCCATAGTTGCCGATCTTACCTGAGACTTGCTCCCAAATACCTCTGTGTCTCAATATGTCCTCCTGCTTCAGCTGGTTCCTTTCGCCCTCTCCGTCCCTCTGATCGACTTTGTTCCCCGAGTGAGCAATGCCATGGCCCAGTCTCGTTCTTTTGTTAGTATTGGCCCTTCACTGTGGAATCAGCTTCCTCCTTCGGTCCGGGCTATAGTACTATCTGTTGGTCCTGCCACAGCCTTTCGTTGTCTTAAAACTTCCCTTTGTTCCGAGGACTTTCGCACTGGAAGCGCCTCTGATTGGTGGGCACTGGGTAGAGGCGCTTCATACATTTTGAAATACAAAACAATAGGTCTATGCTTTGCATCAGCTTCTCCAACTGTTTTCCCGCAGGCCTCTTCGAGTGCTTCAAGAACCCATTTATAGGAATTCTTTGTGAGATGCTGCCATTAAATACTGAAAGTCTAAGTCTTGTTCAGTAACGATTGAAATTTACTTGCAGTCGCCTGCAGCCTTCTTTCCAGGTTTGGCGAATGGCGAATATGTAGGCCTAAAATTTAACCTCAGTGAAATAAATATGTAAAAGTACATGTAATACGTAAGTCAGGTTCCTTTCTTATTCATTAGGGTTTAGGCCAGCCTGGCCAGGATGCCGTTTTATGAATCGTCAACAGTCTTATTTAATAATGTCCACCCGGTAGCGATACAATTTAAATATTAATATGCACTAAAACATTGCTAATATGAGGCGAATTCACTGTTTAAAATCCATATCTTTTCAGCTTCAGGGGCGAACCTCTGACCAAGGGCTTTGCCCCTGGACCTCACTGGGGTCACAGCCCTAGACCCCCTAATTCGTTCCTCATGTGCAGCTGAGAAAATTCCTTAGAATAAGCCCTGTTATAAATCCATAATTTCTGTATTAACTAGAAAAATTAGTGACTATGACTACATTCAGGAAAAAGTGCTTTTTGTTTGAATTTGGAAATTGTTTCCGATGGTCTTCTACAATTTGGAACAAGAATTGTTTTTGATCTCGCTTTGTCGAGTTGAAGGTTAAGGCTAGTGCAATCCCTCTTTCTGCACTGTCATTGACAACTTAAACATTTGCAGAGCATATGAATCAATGAATCATCTGGTTCTTCGAATGCTGCTGAACGAAAGTGATAAATTGGATAAAACGGATACATCATCATGGGGCCTCAGGCCATCTCTTTGCTGACGATGTCCAGGCTTATGTCCATGGGCCTCCTTCCTCTCAACTTCTTCTTGCTCAGCACATCGAAGCTCTTTCTCATGATCTTCATAACTGGATGTCTTGCAATCGCCTCTCCCTCAATTCGTCCAAAACCCAATTTATCTGGTTTGGCACTCCTCAGCAACTTCAAAAACTCGACTTTGCTGTGCTGTCTCAAAGGTTTCCGCTTTTCACTTTCTCGTCTAGCGTTCGTGATCTAGGAGTGACCCTTGACAGTTCTCTCACCTTTACTGAACACATTTCCAAACTCACTCGCACTTCCTATTTTCACCTAAGGCGCCTTAGCGCTATCCGTCGCTCTCTCTCATCGCAAATTTTCACTTCAATTGTCCATGCATTTGTCTGCTCTAGACTTGACTACTGCAATTCCCTCCTCATTGGTCTTCCTAAAGTCCGTCTTGCTCCTCTTCAGTCCGTTCTCAATGCTGCTGCTAGATAATTGCCCGTCAACCTCGATTCTCTCATATCACCACCTTTATGGCAGAAGAACTACACTGGCTCCCGCTTTCTGCCCGCATCCAATTTAAGGTCCTCATCCTTGTCTCCAAGGCTCAACTTGGTTTCGCTCCAAAATATTTATGTGACTTAATTCATCGCCCTCACTCTGCTGCTTCTCTTCGTCCTCTTCGTTCATCTGACCGTTTTGACCTCCTCGGTCCCCGGGTCAGGACTTCTCTGGTTCAATCTAGGTCTTTTGCCTCCATTGGCCCTGCTCTTTGGAATGAGCTTCCTCCGTTCGTTCGTTCTTCTATTCTCTCAGGTAACGTCTCTTCCTCTTTTACCTTTCTTAAAACTTGCTTTTTCTCTCGGGGTCTCTCGCACTGGGAGCGCTTCTGAATGGCCCTCCCGCTAGAAGCGCTTTATAAATATCCAAATACAATACAATACAATGAGTTCAGTTCTGAGATGTAGGTTGCCTTTCTGTTGCTGACATTTGTTCGATCCAATGCAGAAGCAAGATTTGGTGGAAAGATATTCGCAGAACTGAACTCATTTTGTCTGACTCTCATAGTTAGATGTCGATGGAATTAGAGTTTTCGCACAGTGTTCCTCCACAAAATTTGAAAACTTTTCATTAGTACTCATCTTCTGAATCACTGTCATCTGATTCACTTTCAAAACTTGATGTAGACAACTGTTTGTGACTTAGATATACCGCTGCTTTTTCTTTCCTTTCTTCCTATCTTATACGCCTTAAGTTATCTTTTGGTGATTTTAATTTTTTATTTTCTTCTTGCTTGGCCAAATTTGCATGCAATGGTACATTTTCTTTCTGATCACTTATCCACAAGAAATGTTCTGTCTTCTTCAATTTCAATTCTTTCTGAGAAAGTTTATCTTTCTTGTGATGAATAAAATAAACTTTTTATACATCCAAGCTTGTAGGCAATACTCTATTTCAGAACGTTTCCTGAGGTTCTCCAATAAGATGAATGAATGTCTTTGACCTGGTTTCAGCCATAATATTATTTCCTTTATTTATTAAATAATGCTAAAAAGTATTTCTCAAATAGTTTCCAATATTTTCTTTTTCATAAATTATAGTTATGTTTGATGTTCTTTTTAGTTCTTTATTAAGAAATAAGTAAGTAAGTATTACTGAGTAATTTAAAATGCTTTACAATAAAAATATTAAATTGAATAAAATTTATATTCAAAATAAATATTTGAGCTCTTTGAGGCAGTTCTAAATCCAAACCAATTTCAGCCATATTTCACAGTTTTGTTCTATGGACTAAAAGGAACAAAAAAAGTAAAGAGCCTCTTTTAATTGTTTACTTTTATTTTTTCCTACAGAACTTGAATCACCCTAATACATACATACATACATAGTTACATACATACATACATACATACATAGTTACATACATACATACATACATACATACATACATACAGTTAAATTTGACTCCTGTTAAACATGCTATCATCTGTTACTACTATATCATGTAACCTTAATGCGTATACACATGTCAGTTTGAATTTAATTAACAATTTATTATTATTATTATTATTATTATTATTATTATTATTATTATTATTATTATTATTATATTAATTATTATTATTATTATTATCATCGTTGTATCTAGGCTATAGGCCGTCATTCAGTCCTGTTATTGTTATTATTATTGTACATGTACCGAACCACCGAACGACTGAACCACCATGCATACATACATACATACCCCACATATATACATACATACTCACTTATGAATACATGCATGCATATATACATATGTACATACATACATATACATACAAAAACGCATACAAACAAATATACATACATGTACCGAACTACCGAACGACTGAATCACCGTGCATACATACATACATACATAAACCCTACGTATACATACAAACATACATACACAGCATACATACATACATACTTACACATGAATACATACACATATATACATATATACACATACATACATACATACATACATACATACATATATACATACATACATACATACATACATACATACAGTCATACATACATACATACATAAAGTCATACATACATTGCACTGGTCTTGTTGTTTGGAAACAACTCTTTCCATTGGCATTAACACATGCCTCTTTATTTGCTGGTGACCCAAGTGCCTCATTCCGCTGTCTTAAATCCACTTTCTGTTCACTGGGTCTTTGCACTAAGAGCCCCTCTGATTAACGAACACTGTGAGAGGCGCTTTATAGATGTTTAGATACAATACAATACATTGCATTGGTCCAATACATTACAATAAAATAGATGCATACATACACATGTGTACATGAACATCCATTATCCATGTACACATGAGACACACGTCAGACTGACCGACCGACCGACCGAATGACCGACCGAATGACCGACCGAATGACCGACCGACCGACCGACTGACCGACCGAATGACCGACCGAATGACCGACCGAATGACCGATCGAGTGACCGACCGACTGACCGACCGACCGAATGACCGACCGAATGACCGACCGAATGACCGACCGAATGACCGACCTACCGACCGACCGAATGACCGACCTACCGACCGACCGACCGACCGAATGACCGACCGACTGACCGACCAACTGACCGACCGACCGACCGACCGAATGACCGACCGAATGACCGACCGAATGACCGACCGACTGACCGACCGACTGACCGACCGAATGACCGACCGACTGACCGACCGACTGACCGACCGACCGACCGACCGACCGAATGACCGACCGAATGACCGACCGACTGACCGACCGACCGCCCGACCGACCGACCGACCGACCGACTGACCGACCGAATGACCGACCGAATGACCGACCGAATGACCGACCGACTGACCGACCGACTGACCGACCGACCGACCGACCGACCGAATGACCGACCGACCGACCGACCGACCGACCGACCGACCGACCGACTGACCGACCGAATGACCGACTGACCGACCGACCGACCGACCGATCGACCGACCGACCGACCGACTGACCGACCGAATGACCGACTGACCGACCGACTGACCGACCGACCGACCGACCGACCGACTGACCGTCCGACTGACCGACCGAATGACCGACCGACTGACCGACCGAATGACCGACCGAACGACCGACCGACTGACCGACCGACCGACCGAATGACCGACCGACCGACCGCCCGACCGACCGACCGCCCGACCGATCAGCCAACACAGGCACTCAGTTGCTCAGTTGCTCATGCAAAATGCATTGAGTGCCATTCCGAGATAGAGAAGAAACCGAGCCGCATATAATAAGTTTCTCCAGAGGCGTTTGTACCTCTTTCCTATCTTAATATTTATGCCTAAACTAATAACATTTGTTCATTTGTTCGTCTTGCTCGTTCATTCGTTAGTTCGTCGAGGGTGACGTTGTCCATGATCTGCACCATAAATGTCGATGGTCTTCGTGTGAAATACGACGAATTCTCATGTCCAGAAGTGTTAAAGATGCAGATGAGAAACTTCAAACTCGATACAATGTTTAGGCAACAGTAAGAGGACCTGAGCAACTGAGTTATCACCTCGAAATGAACTGACCCATTCCCTCCCTCTCCCCATTCTCTCTAAAAGCCCACGCTTAGAATATTATACATTTACAATTTTAGACTATACTATACTATATACATGCATATGTATAATGGTCATAGTTGTTTTTAGTAGTCATGCTTCTTCTCTCCATCTCCGACCCATCTCTCCCCATTCCTCTGTCTTGCAGTTTGATATAGAATATTACGCGTGTCACATCAAGACATCCTCTGTCTCTGGGTTAAAGAAGAAGATATCAGTCTTTCAACAACCAAATCTACACCCGTTGTTCGTTGTAGTTTTCAGGTCCAAAGAGCTACGTTTCCAGTATGCTTGAGGCTCTATAGGTAGTCGCCACCCCCAAGGTCAACCGGCCTTATGGCAGGTTCCATCAATCTAACGAAGGCTGAAGGCATATAAGCAATGGCGCTGAGTCAAGGAGTCGTGGAATATCCGTAAGTCATCTTTTCCAAATTCCAATTTTATTTGCATTTGTTGTTCATAACTGTTCGCGTATCGCTTGCCTTTGTCGAAAATGAAGCGACATAAACTAAGGGCCGCTCAGTTTAGGAAATTGCGGGAGAAACGAGCAACAGCTGTAGACTGTAATATGGAGTTTATGGCAGCTTTTGGTAGGCATTCCTCAACAAACTTAAAATGAACAAGACGTTGAAAACAGCTTGCCACAGCAGTATCATCAGCCAGAGTGAAGTCGCCGCTTCCATTAATTTTGTTGAGTTCTCAAAGACTTTGTTGCTATCAAGATTAGAAAAGTTTTGTTTTGGGTCTGGCAAGAGCCACATATATTCATGCCATCGATTAACGTTCAGCAAAATAACGTTTCATAGACTCTGTGTTTCGTTAAAATTCAAATTTCTATGGGGGCACTTGCCATTACTAACGCGGGCGCCAAACTACCTAGCTACACAACTGTTTCAGAGCCCTATGCGGCGCTTCTTTGAGATTGACGAATTAAAACAGAACGTGTCACTTTGACGAAATTTTTCACATTTTCAGCCGTCGTTGGAAGGAGAAGACGTAGGCCTACAGACAGAGGGACAAACAGATTAGACGTAGGCCTACAGAAGGACAGAGGGACAAACACTTCTACAGAGATGCTCGTGAACACCGTGAGAGATGGATACAAACTTGTAAACATGTAGGAATGTGTAGATGGAGACGTAAAGCAACGAAATATAGACTCAGAGTGACACAGAGACAGTGGCGGCGATCTTGTCTGAGAGGTGGGGGGGGACAAAGTCGGCCATGGTCTGGTCGATGACTTTTTTTAGAAATTCATGCACACAAAAAATCTACAAATTCGTCTCCAAGAAAGTTGATGTCCTTTTTTTAAGTCATTCACCATTTTTCCTACTTGTTCGGGGCTCCCAACAATAATGTCACTGCCTTCTTCTTCGTCTACAAACTTCATTACCTTTTTTTAGGAATTCCTCTCCCCAAAATTTGATGACTTTTTAAAAATTCTTCTTCAAGAAAACTGTTATGACCTTCTTCGTACTTTCTCAGAATTTTCGGGGGACACTCTTCTCCTCAAAAAAAGATTTTTTTACCTTGTCTGGTCAAAAAGGCAGTGAAAACCCTCACACGCAATTACATTTGTTGGCCTTTTTCCATGTTTCTTCCAAATTTGGGGGGACAAATGTATGGCGTGTCTCCCCCACTCTTAAAGGTGGGGGGGGGACATGTCCCCCGTCTCCCCCCATGATCGCCGCCCATGCACAGAGAGAATAAATTTGTCGAAGGGGTGGGAGCGATACGATTGATTCAAAATTCAGTTGGACCAAAGTATACGTCCGACTTCGTCGACGCCTGAATTGAACGCAACAGTTGATGACCGATCGTTCGTATAGTATGTGACGATAGGTTTCCTTTTCCCCTGTTGTTATTCAACGTCTGCATTGCGTCCTATTCTGATAGTCAACCTCGTAAAAACCTTATCAGCTACGAACGGCAGTTGTTGTCCGTCTGTATATAGGCCTAGTTCGCCCTTCTAAGATTTCTTTACGCCATTTCTACATGGACTATTTGCAGACGATGTTGACTATCAGAATGTACGTAGAGCTCTTGTTATGGGCTCAGATACACACTCTCCCCACCAACAGATTCTTTCTCGTCGGATGTTCAGCTTGGCTTACTTGCGAAACCTCGGAACAACACGAACCCGGAATTTGCGGCGCACTCTGTATCCTTATAATGTCGCAATGACAGCTTAACGCCGACGCTTCTCACGCGTTGCCACCTATCGACCGATAGGTGTTACTTCGTCGTCCGATATTGCGAGCTTTCGCAAGCGTGGCCGCTGCCGACATTCTGAAGCACGAGCCAACACAACATCAACACCGATCACCGAAGATTACGAAGAGTATGTTGGAGGAGCGCTTTACAGAGGAACAAAAAGGCGCTATACTAATGTCTATAACGTAAATGCATATGCTGTGGCCTCGTCCTTTGTGGCGCATCATTTTTAGGCTGATGATTTGGAACATACAGTATGTTACTGTTACATGTGAGTTCTGACGCTGGAAACATCATCTGACTAAATGTATGTGATTCAATTATGTGTTCTGCTATGGCTACAAGCGGTCTGTCGATTTCAATCTAAGTGCACATTATCCCTCTGCGGACTAAGTGAAGATTTATACGTTTTGTGATGTTTCACGGCGTTTTCATTTATCGCTCCATTTTATAGGAAATTGGGGCGCCATCTTTTAGGATTTAATCTTCGTATAGACCGCTGCTGAAGTCAATCAACCAGAAAAGACTGCAAGACGAGTCAGACATATATCTGGTTTAGATGGAGGTCGATCTACAAACTAACTTTCATGTTAAAGGATAGTGGTAAGACTATAGTATCGGAGCATATGACTGCGTATTTACAAGGTAACTGAATATTTGCAAGGTAACAATTGACGCCTTCAAGCAGCATACTGTCGTCACAACTCAACTGAATCAGTTCTGTTTCGCATTATATCCGATTTCCTGAATGCAGCAGGTTGTCGACGCATCACTCCCCTTGGCCCGTTGGCTTTGAACGGAGTCATTTAAACTGTTGACCATGACATTCCGCTGTGTCTACTTCAGAAGCAGTAAATGAGTTGCGATAGGACAGCATTGCAGTTGGTTGAAGTCATCCTTTCATATGGATACATCCTCGAGCGTCAGCCCTACTGCGTTGTGAGACAGCTTTCCATCCTTATCCTGCTCCAAACGACAGAATTGTTCATCATCATTGACAGCTGAGGGCTTCATACGCTGACGATACTATAAAGTGTGTTGTAATGAGCCAGCGGCGGATGCTTGACCTGCCACCGGAACATATACAGGTTTCATTGTCTGTGTGCATTCTAGAGAGTGACACGGGGACAGAAAAGTGTCCCCATTCCCACCCCACAATTGTAGTCTTAACCCCATCCCCTCCCGTCCCCGCAGGACCATGTCCCCGTCCCCTCACCATCCCTGCAACCTTCATCCCCATCCCCTCACCATTCCCGCATAATGGATTTTCATCCCCGCAATGTCCCCTCGTCTTAAAAATAAGAAATATATCTTGTAATATTATAATTGATAGCATATTATTAAAACGTATGAAATTGACAAACACTGAAAATTTTGCACCTCAGCTTGTTATTTGTGTAATCAATGAATGAATAGAAGATCATTTATAGTGCCATTACTCAGCTGAAAATATATGAATAAATGAAATTTATGAACTCTGTAGCCATTACCGCGGTATTACCGCAGCTTCCATACCCATCCCCGCGGTAATACCGTACAGTGTTTCCCCATTACCGTGCTCTTACCGCAATTTTTTTTTAAATCTACCCCATTCCCGCGGGATTCCCGCGGTTACCGCGGAATTACCGCGGTAACCGTTACCGTGTCACTCTCTAGTGCATTCAGAGCAGGATGGGCACCAATCTTGACGTGAGTGTGGCCTTCGACACCGTTGTCCATGGCATCCAATTGGAGCGCCATGAAAGGTCGTTTGGTATCGTGGTCGCCCACTGTCGTGGTTGCATGCACTCCTCTTCGAGCGCACTCAGACAGTCATATTGGTCCATGATTACATAATTATGGTCTCCCTCAATGTTCCAACTCTATAGCCTCTACACTGCTGATTTTGACCAAATTGTTTCTTCCCTGGAAGTTGGAGCTCATCAGTATGCTGATGATACACAAGCATATGTCCAATGTCAATGGCCCAGCTAAAGATGGAGGAAATGCATCAGACATCGCAGGTGCTTGGTGCCAGGATGGCGTCCAACCGTCTCCGTCTGAACTCTGGGAAATCTCAGTTCATCTGGCTTGGTAGCCGTAGGCAGATAACTAAACTCGATTTGCCTAATCTGCAACATCGCTTTACTTGTATCTATTTTTAATAATAATAATAATAATAATATTTATTCTTTAATTAAGCGCCTGCAAACGCACTGCGCTGTACATGTACATGTTATGCGATAAATCTTAACTACTAACAGAACAGACAGCCTGCAATACACGGCGCAAATTGCAGCCTACAAAGCATGTCCGCCTATGGGATTCGATCTCTGTACCTCTCGCACTCTACGCCAGATGTTATCCAATGCGCTATCGCATACTGTGCGCGATCTCGGGTGACTTTGGACCAGAGATTGACTTTCTCAGAGCGTGTGAAGAATGTATGTGAAACGCACGTACTATGTCGAACGTGCTTAACTGCCTGCGTCAGATTCACACTATACACTGTTCGCTTACATCTCAAGCAGCAGCAACCCTGGTGCATGCATTCACGTGGTTCTGGTGCGTTCCGTTCCCAATCGATCTCTGGGGAACAACCAGATCATCCTGAAGAAATCTGCATCCATGACTGGATATGACAGAGACACAGAACTCCCTAAGATAAGATGGAGGAGCACAACACACAAGATAATTACCGTAATTAAGCATAAGCATTAGGATCTTTTACTCAATGCGTTGGTGTATCGGCAGCCAGCACAATTCCTAAATATTATGCCCAAACCCAGGTATACCTCAATCAGATAGGCCGCAGTGTTTAAGATAGATTGCTGTTGGTTAATGCGGGAAAGAGTCAGTTAGTCCTGCGTACACAGTGTTGTCATAATCAACAATTGAGCACATGAATGTTTGCATGATGGTCGTGGCAGCTCGAGTTTTAAGCGAACGGCGTATATATGGTGCGTATAGTATCTGGCGCAGGTGATAG
Source organism: Allolobophora icterica (assembly GCA_963556255.1). Lineage (NCBI taxonomy): Eukaryota > Metazoa > Annelida > Clitellata > Crassiclitellata > Lumbricidae > Allolobophora > Allolobophora icterica. The sequence continues at coordinate 53,698,965 of OY744604.1, forward strand.
AATTACGTTCGACATAGGCCTACTCTTCCCACATTCTCTGAAAAGGTCAATTCCTGGTCCAAGGTCACACTTAAAAATGTATAATGTGATCAAATGGTTGGAATGCAAAACATCCGATTTGTTAAGCAAATCATGCTTAATGACAGTGAGGCGTCCGATCGAAACTAACGGGCAGTGAGCCAATCGTCTTAAACAAGGAAGGAAGAAAGGAAGGATGGAAGGAAGGAAAGAACGAATGAAGGATGGAAGGAAAGAAAGGAGGAAAGAAGGATGGAAGAAAGGAAAGAAGGATGGAAGGATGGAAGGAAGGAAAGAAGGAAGGATGGAAGGAAAAAAGGAAGGAAGGAAGGAAGGAAGGAAGGAAGGAAGGAAGGAAGGAAGGAAGGAAGGAAGGAAGGAAGGAAGGAAGGAAGGAAGGAAGGAAGGAAGGAAGGAAGGAAGGAAGGAAGGAAGGAAGGAAGGAAGGAAGGAAGGAAGGAAGGAAGGATGGAAGGATGGATGGATGGATGGCTGGATGGATAGAAGGGTGGAATGGTGGAAGGAAGGAAAGATGGATGAAGGATGGAAAAAAGGAAAGAAGGAAGGATGAAAGGGTGGAAGGAAGGATGGAAGGAAGGAAGGAAAGAAGGATGGTAGAGAAGAAAGAAGAAAGGAGGAAGGAAGAAGGGAAAGAAGGATGGAAGGAAGGAAGGAAGGAAGGTGAGATGGAAGGAAGGAAAGAAGGAAAGAAGGAATGAAGGAAGGAAGAAAGGAAGAAAAGGAAGGAAGGAAGGAAGGAAGGAAAGAAGGAAGGAAGGATTGAAGGGAGGAAAGAAGGAATGATGGATTGAAGAAAGAAAGAAAGAAAGAAAGAAAGAAAGGAACTAAGGAAGAATTGAAGGACGGAAGGAAAGAAGGAAGGAAAACATGAAGGAAGGAAGGAAAGGAAAGAACAAAGCAAGTAACAAAGGAACAAAGTAAGGATGGAAGCACATATATACTGCATAGTAGGTATTTACATACATGTAAAATACGTCCTTGTGTTAGTATGTGTTAATGGCTTTATGCAGACATATACATGCGCTTATATACTACAATGTATTGGTGAGATTGTTTCAGCAGTGTGACGTCACGATCTCATCGTCTGCCGCCTTCGCTGTCGTCATCGTCTTCGTCATCGTCCTCGTGTCCGTCAATTCGTCCATTTCTCAAGCGAAGCGCATCGACCTGTATAAGTGGTCATAGGGTCATTGCCGTTGGGCCTTGGAGCGAGTCATTACTGCTCCAGTGATTAACCGTAAAATGGGCGTTAAGTGCTAATTACGACCCAGGCTAATGGAACATATGGTCGCTTGGATTTACGGTTTCCCTTCATGGTTATGGTGTATGGTCATCTGAGTGCAGGGGCGGCGATCCCGAGGGGTTGAAGGGGACAAGACCCAACCTTTAACAGTGCGGGGGGACACAGCATAGAGTTGTCCTCCCTCACAAATTCTGAAGAAACACCAAAAAGTCAAGAAATTTTTTCGCGCGTCAGCTCTAAAAAATTGTTTCACCTCTTTTTTGACCAGATCAGTTCAAAAGTGTCCCGTGTCCCCCGGCTGTCAAACAAGATCACCGCCGCTGTCTGAGTGTGTTGAACTGCAGCCAATTGCAAGTTCTGGATGCAACTTACATGAAGCTGTGTGCCGTTATTTTCAGTTTACATACCCTGCATAAGACTTTATGCATTGTATGCACGGTTGTCTACATTTCCATACAGTTCATTAAACAAACGTGAGAGACATAGATTATGGTTTTCTGGTTGTTTACCTGTTTCGCTGTAAATGACGCCGTAAGAAATGGCAATTCGCTGCTGAACTAAACGATTCTTGAAGAACGACGGTTTATGGGTTTTCGTTTGTTGTCATATTTGTGATTCGTCATACAAAGACTGTAGTACGTAACTGCAAGGTTTCTGAGCCAGACTTTGACAAGGACGACTTTGGACCATGCACGGACATGCACAGGGGCGTAACTTTAGTCTAAAAAGTGGGGGGTACCAATACTTTGGTCTAAAAAGTGGGGGGTACCAATTTCTTCTCCGCTTTAGCTTTTCGCATGGCGCCCATTTTGAACATATTCCCTGCCAGTGTTCTCATTAATTTTGGCTCTCGGTTTACCTGTGTATCCAAGTATTTTCGTACTTTTGGTGGTGACTGCGTTCTCTGAGAAGGCACAATAATAAAATATTGATTGACATTGCTTAAAAAGTGGGGGGTACAGTACCCCCCAGTCCAAAAAGTGGGGGGTACGGGTACCCCTCGTACCCCCCACAAATTACGCCTATGGACATGCACATAGTAAAACAGTTCATCATGTTCATGGCATAGCATTCTGTGAGCCGCCGCAGTCTGAGCCGTTCCAGTCTGCTAGGCCGTAGGCCTAGCAGACTGGAACGGTGGAACCTAATATCTCTTGTCATTCTGTCCATTGTCTATTGTCTATATGCGCAGATAATGAAAACTAAAGACCCAGAAAGCAGAAAGCAGCAATCGAGTGAACCGGAGGAAAAATACGTGAGTATTTGTTTCTATTGTATTTACCCAATGCAGTCGAACAATCGAAGTGGAGCTTCCATGTGGATGTTGACATGCAAGCCACTGGGGATAAAGTCGGTCACTGGAGGGAGCCAGACAGGGAGGGACTCGGCCCCCGACGGTCTGTATTAACAGCCTCACGTCCTCTACAGGGACCTGCAACTCGACGCCTCTATGTGCCGCTCAATATTCCCCATCTATAGATAATTGTTGGAATTCCCCACTCTCTCTTCCACTCTGTATATAGATAGAGACTAGGCCTGCATTATTAGGCCGTATACTCATTGGCTGCATGGTGTGTGCTTCAAGTATGTGCGGATACAAACCTGTCATCACTTCGATGCCAGTCTACAAATTATGCAGTTTATTGCGGTGTGCCACACGTTTCCGAATAAAAATCCCGATATTCAGTTCTGCTGGTATATTAAGCTCGTGCATGGTGCATGCATGTATATATATGCTGCATGTTCGGCCTATTTTAAACACACGGCGTTTTTCATCGACGCCAATTATTATGCTGCTTTCGAGCATAAAAGTAAATGAGAAACTTACGAGATTCTGTGTTTTTTGCCAACTTGAGCCCAACTGGAAACATCGTCTGACTAAATGCATGTAGAGTTTCTGCATGGTCGCTTTTCCTTAATGTGTGTTCGTTATAAACTCGTTGTCTATTCACATCTTAGCCTATATTCCTTGCATAATGGATTTGGATCGAATAGTACGGAACCTGCTACATCGACCATGTTTGACTAAGTGCCTGTTAATAAGCCCTGTTTTCACAAGTTAAGTTCTTTGGAAGCTAAAGATCTCCATAGTTTGTTTACTGCTTAGTTTATACTTATTTAGAAAAACATATGCATGAACACAATAGGCCTATTCAATAGTTAGGCCTAATTCAGTTTTTTTATTAATGTTCTAGTCGTATTTTCTGCTGGCTCCTAAATGTCTTAAATTAATTCGGACTATCCTAAGTTCGTCATATGTCATACTACATTTGTATTATGTTATCGGTGGTTCTAATAAGTAGAACTTATGTCCTTTTGGGTGACCCGTTTACAACCTATGGCAGAGGAATTGCATACTCTTGTTGTGATGTCGAAGCTGGATCCACTAAACGGACGAATAAACAGACTAATAAATAATAGAAGTTCCCGATTATGACTGATATAGGCCTATATGATTATACGCATAAATATGTACATAAATATGTAAATATAGATGGCCATGTATATATGACGCGCTGAAAGTATAGGCCCCTACGTTCTTTTATTTCATATAAGCGGCACATAAGAAGTAAAATATAATGTAACTAAACAGTCTGATCTAGACATTGGAAGACGCTGTTGACTGAAGCAGATGATTGGTGAGTTCTAGGCAGTAGATCTAACGCAGATCTAAGCAGTTAACACATCAATTCTGCATTCAGGCATATGATCACCTCCCTTGCATGCCATCAGTGGCGGCTCTGTGTTTCACAGCAGAGGACCACAAGAGAGGTAGGGGCCAAGGGACCTGAACGGGGGCCAGTTGGATGCCGGGATTGGCCAAACCCGAGAATGCTCTAGCATGTTTTCAGACCGAGTCAGACTCATGAAAATGGATCTGGTCAAAGCTACATAAATTCTTCGTGTCAAATATCTCAAGTTAAGACACAATTTAAGACAGAATCATTTAATTAAAACATATATAAACTATAAACACTCAATGAATTGCAAAGTTATGGTTGTCGTGCCTAGAAAGAAACCTTCCATAAAGGCTTCATATCAATCGACTGCATTGGTATTCTGCTTAAACTTTCAGACTTTGTGCTTCGTAGACATATAATTCATATCAGAACTGAAAGGTTTCGCCCACAGCTGCTGTTGCTATCAGTAGCACATTGCACATGTTCTACAATCATGAGAAGCAAGAGTATGTAGTGTACGAGAAAACAAGCCAGGTCCAATATTGTAGCCATACATATGAACCTGAAACGCTGTATACATTACAAACGCCTCACTTGAGAAATTTCAGTGCTGAAGTCTTCAACATTAGGCCTACTGCAATAAAAATTTGCAAAAGCTCAGTGTTAAAAGAATTTTAAAAGACATATGCTCTGGCGTTAAAGATTGTATAGGCCTACCTACACTGTATGTGTAGGCCTAAGTGAATAATAGGCCTAGTAAGAGAATCGTCTATCTAGTTCGTAAATGATACGATTCATACAGTGGTTAAATTCAACCGGATCTTCCCGGATCTGAGATCCGGTCCCTCGGATTGAGATCAGCCGCCTTAAAAGAGGAAGCCTGTCATCGAAATGTTTTTACAATAATCGATCATATGCATCTTGTTTCACGCATTTTATGTTTTATTCAAATAGCGAATAGTGAGCAGACCCATCGGTTATCGGTTTAGGTTGTAGATTTGCAAATATTTGAGATCCGCCACCTCTAGAAGAAAAATGTAACCACTGGATCCATAATCGTATTTTAGATATGTTGCCTAAACGCGGTCAGTCTGTACACTTCGGAGCGATAACCAATCGTTTCATCGACTGCAGACAGAATTGGAAAGGCGGCTGGGTCTTTGACGGTCCGACGGACTCGTTGTTTGGGTTGCAATGGGTCAGTGTCACAATTCTTACTTTGCACTTCTGCCTTGGAGAACAGAGTGCCTGTAAATGCATCTGTTTTGTCTTCGTTTCTCTTGAAATGGGCCAAGACGCTGCAATTAAATATTTAACAAGGTCTGCAGCGGCTGATAAGTCAACACTCGAAGAGTGGCGCTGAACTGTTGCAACATTTCTCTTTCTCAGAATATTCCAAAAGCATGTGTAAAAAAGGACAAATTTAAATTCCAGGAAAGACAACAAGCCCTTCGACTTCTTTCTCAGCAGTTCGCCCCCTTCCAATAGCAACATCCTCGATCATATGTATACACATATCCATAGGCGTAATTTGTGGGGTTCGAGGGGTACCCGTATCCCCCACTTTTTGGACTGGGGGTACCGTACCCCCACTTTTTAAATAATGCCAATCAATATTTTATTATTGTGCCTTCCCAGAGAGCACAGTCAGTGCCTTGCTTCGTGTATTTAAGAAATTGGTACCCCCACTTTTTAGACCAAAGTTACGCCCCTGTGCATATCATCTAGATTCTAAACGATCACGAATATTACAAGCAACTAGACGAATAATTGTATTGTATTGTATTGCATCTGGAAATATATAAAGCGCCTCTCGCAGAATAACTATTCAGAGGCGCTCTCAGCACAGAAGCCCCGGGGAAACAACAGAAATATCTTTAGGGAACGCGAGACCGATGAGGAAAAGCCAGTCATTAGCTTGGCCCTGAGCAGAGGGGGAAGGTCATTCCAGATCGTGGGACCCACTACAGCAAACGCCCGGTGCTGGGCCAAGGCAGTTTTGGCCCTGGGAAAAAAGATCAAGCCGATTTACAGAGCGCAATGAGCGAGAAAAAGAATCTGCAGATAGCGGTTTTCGCAGATAGTTCGAGAGATATTTCGGGGCAGTAGGCAGTAATACAAAACACCCATCTTGTGTGATTGAGAGGCTGAAGTTATCACACCGGTTCCTCCGGATATAATTCACTATGTGCTTCAACCCATTCCACATACATAAAAGAACTTCAAGTAAAACACTTAACCTTTCGAGTAACGTAAAAAATCCCTAGCTTCTGAAACAGATTCTACTACACTCAGATGCAGTTCATGTGTACGCTAGATGTCTAAATGGCTAGAAGAGCTGACTGCCTATCACCTGCTAATTGACACCGCTCATTAATCGTGCACCACCTTGACCATCCATCCATCCATCCATCCATCCATCCATCCATCCATCCATCCATCCATCAATTCATCCATCCATCATTCAACCGACTAACCATCCATCCGTCCATCTATCTATTTATCCATCCATCGATCCTTCCATCCATCATTCAACCGACTAACCATCCATCCGTCCATCTATCTATTTATCCATCCATCAATTCATCCATCCATCATTCAACCGACTAACCATCCATCCGTCCATCTATCTATTTATCCATCCATCCTTCCATCTATACAACCAACCGTCCGTCCGTACATCCATCCAAGTAGAAGACACTCATTATACCCTGCTACGTGTTAGTCGATGAATACTATTGATGAGGTGCTTTTTTCGCGAACAGGCGCTGGAGATAATCTCATATAAGAAGGAAGCTGCTGTGAGAAAATCCACCGTTGACGCTGAACATCGACAGATGATTGGCTAGTCAGCCATTGAGCCAATTTAAGATTAGCTATAAATGATGGCAAACTCTGTGAGGATCCCAGAGTTTCTCTTCACCCACAGTTTGCCCCTATTACACTCACTTATTGTCCCGCTGTCTCTTAACACAAGAGGTATGATTTACTGAACCACTATACAGTAACAAAAGAGACATGATTTTAAAAGGGTGACATTTTATATTGCAAGATGCTTGGTCAATGTATAACGCTCGTGAATAAGCTGGTGCCCTACTCTGAGCTTTCAAGTGGCGCTTTAGAAATTTGGAGTTTACGATTACGATTACGATAACTGAAAACAATAAATTTGTAATGCTATTCATTCTAAGAAGAAGCGAGCAGTTGTAACTGCCAACAACCAGTGACTGATTTGTACCAGCTAACTAAATTTTTATTGCTCGATTTCTCCGTTCGTCATTGAAATACATGAACGCTTTTCAATTCGGGCGACGATGACGACCACCCCCCGACAGTCCCCACTGCGTGATTCTTGTTAGCTTAAGCACTCGATGCCCGATTTAGAATGCTATCAGAGATAGAGTTAGATGACCATGCATGAACAGTCAATTGCCGTTCGATCGAAGCACCGGAAATCGAACAGAAAGTCTGCTTGGACTAATACAGTCACGGTCGATCGGTCGTCAATGGCAACGCACTGACTGAACCCTGTTCACAATGCAGATGTCATTACATTGAGCCTTTTCAGCTGACACCCGACGCGCACCACATTACCTAACATTCTAGGTCGAACTAAGGTATAAGCCTATACACCGACGTACGGATCCTTTGCCTTTATAGCAAATTTTTAACGTAGATATTGATTGCGAATTTAAACATAAATAGGGCCTATACTCAGTATACTGGGAGTGAACGTAATATTGCACTGAATAGTGAAATAGTTTTAAGCGCGTTTGAATTGGATATTTCCACGACGGTCTGTCACACCGATGAGCATAGACTTGTTAACTGTTAATTGTTAACTGTTAACTGCACGCGTTGATCACGCGCTAACGGTTAGGCTGACATGCAGTGATCACGTGCTAGGTTACTGGATGTGTCTGGAAGTGTCTGGCGGTCACTCATCGAATGAATACAGAAGTTGTATGACATCAACTAACGCGCATTATCACGTGGGCATTCGCGCAGGAAAATGGAAAGCGTACGTTGCGATGAGTCAGCGAGTTTTTGGAGAAACCCACGCTTCAACAATAGCGAAGTTTCGAAAAACCCACGTTTAGGCCTATGTAATAGCGATGAGTCACAGATCGGCTTGGACCTGTTGATCATATCTAATGTCTTGGTGGAAAAACGCTAATAAAAGGAAGTTCCAAATGCATTGTTAAGGGAACGGGAAAATATTTGGTAGCCTACAGATAGTCTATGTTGTGCTAAATTGTAAGTTTGAGCTACAAATGTCTTTGATAGATTCATACAGTGGCGTTCCCAGAGCTACTAGGTTAGAAGCAAGGGCATCGAGAAGCATCCAACGAAATGCAGGTTAAGCCTACAACCATTACTGGAGGTATGTGGCGAAGCCCCCAGAAGCCGTAGCTTTTGAATGTTGAACTAATTTTTGTGCGTTGAAAATTCAACTTTTGTAGGCTACATGAATGTTTCCAACCCTAATATGTAGTCGTTTTCTTATGGTTTTGAATGAAATATGCCAAGTAAATTAATAAATTCATAAATAAGCACTGACTGAAGAAATACTGCATTTTTATTTTCTTACATTGGGTCACTTGAAATTCTTTGAATTTTTAAGATTTTGTTCATTTTTTGGTACGTAATTGTTTTGGTTAGTAATTATTACACACGGGTCTAATTCTTAATCACTTCATTCCAGACCAAAAACAGACTGTTAACTGATACATGATGTGCAGTCATGTTGTAACTGCAGGCTCAACACTGACTGGTGATACACAGACACACTGAGCTTAAGATCTTGATGCTCATGTGTAGGCCTAACAGCCTTATTTAGGCTGTTCTCCATCTTATCTTAGAGGGGTGTTTGTCTCGGTCTCATACGTTCCTTAGATGTCTTCGCTCTGCTGCACAGGTTGACCTGGTCGTTCCCAACTTCCGCGGTGCAACATTGAAGTTTTGCTGTGGTCGATCCAACTTTTGGAATAGGTTGCTTAGCACTTTGGCATAAGCTCTTGGTTTTACTTTACCTATATTAATCCCGTATGCATTTTGAAAACCATTTTATTCTCCTATATTATTGTCATTAAAGAAATGCCAAGTCATTCTTGTCCTACTATTTCTCTGTCTGCTACAAACCTCGTTGTAAATCTCTTACCTAATCCTTCGACTCTTAGCCTTTCTTCTTAACTGTATTATCAGTTCTTTTTTTATAAGACATGCCTCATCTTGATCAGAATTTAATACTTGCAAAAATGCAGCCACTTGCGGCTTTCAATCTGCATCTTCGCTGGTCGATTTGTCGTCTTGCGGTCTTAGGCAAAATCATCAGAATCCTAGACGAAGAGCTAAAGCCACTAAATCTTAACCACATTGCAAGTGAACATTAAATGATTACTTTCTGTCTCATATATTTAGAACTGAACTCTAATCTGCCTCATAGCAGATGCCAATTAGATTCCAACAACACGTCGTGCTTAGGTCAATAATTAATTCCAATACAACCAAACCCTAGGCCTACATTAAACTTAAAATGACAATACAAGACAGTCAGCTATCCACAGCACAGTTTTCAGATAACTATCTTTCGCTTAATACGTCTTAAAAATGCAGATATATTTATTTTGTATTTATATTTTGGATTATCGCATTCGTGTTCTGTCATCTAGCAGATGAGGCTGATAACACTTTAACGACGACGAGCTTGCACTAAAACCAGTCAGTGCAGCTCGTCGTTAAAGTATTAAATAAACATCTCAATAAAATTCAGAACACTTGCCATTCAAATGCGTCATCAATGATAAGTTATATTTACGAAAGAGTGACTGAGCGCGCAAATAGTTTGGCAGCAGGATCCATGATTGTAGTTCCTGAGAAGAGATTCGGTCATTTGCCTATACGATGGGGATAAACTCTGTTATGCCAGAGCAGCATGCTACGCCCTCTTCTCTTTCAGACTTGTGTTGGTATGGGAATTGGATTCTTGCGCATCACGCGGAACTGTTGCCGAAATTGTAACCGTCAGTAACAATGTCCTCTTATTCCCGTTCTGTAATCGATTTCGCTCAGATTTGGTGTGGCATTTAATGACTTCCTAGTTGACACATAACTATCCCGCATTATGCCACCAGAGGAAACTGGTGGTCAGCAATGGAGTTCGAAGAACGTGGTCAACAGAGTTGAATGTTGATGTTGAATGTTGATCTACTTGAGATTCTGTTGCTCAGCTGCTATGTCATACTTAAGCGACGATCCCAATCGCCAGTTTCGCAGCCTCCATCAGCACCTGGCGACTGACAACTGGCGCTGTCCTTGTGTTGGCCTTCATCGTTTCCTTGAAATTTTGAAGTTGAAGAGACGAACGACCTTGGAGAACAAGAAGGCTGTGCTAGATGACGGTCAGTAAATCGTCGTTGACAAGTGCGATTAGAAAGGTCAAGCCCAATCGGCGTCGATTGGTGTCTCCAATAAACATTCCTTTGTCCCATTGTCGATCGTCAGTCACCTGCGTTCATCGCTTCCAATAATGGGTCCGTGATTTGTTCACATACTTTCTTCGCAGCTGACGAGGCGTAGATGGAGATCAAAAGCGGCGCTATATAAATGTCTATGTCGACGTCTTGCATTCAGTGGTGCATGAGTCGCACGTTACAAAGGATGGTGCTGGTGCTGGTGCTTTTAATGCGGCTGCTGAGACAAACGACGGCGTCACAACAACAGTCGTAAGTCTCCGGTTGCTGAAGAGAAGGGCTGTGACCAGCAGACAATGTGTGAGTCCGCGTCCTTGTCTTTCTAGGTATCGCTGCTCCTGCTTTTATTTCTTTATGTACGTATGAGAAGACTCAATGACACCAACGTCTCAAATGGTCTGCCTTTCTGTCCATTATGATGTATGCCTGTCTGTGTGTATGTAGTTATGTATACGTGCTGTGTGTATGTAGGCCTATTCCCCATGTCAGGACTTCATTGGCTCAATCTAGGTCTTTTGCTTCCATTGGCCCTGCTCTTTGGAATGAGCTTTCTCCGTCTCTTCGTTCCTCTATTCTGTCTGGTAACGTCTTTTCTTCCTTTGCCTTTCTTAAAACTTGTTTCCTCTCACGGGGTCTCTCGCACTGGGAGCGCTTCTGAATGGCTATCCCGATAGAAGAGCTTTATAAATGTACGAATACAATACAATCCAATGTACAATTATACATGGATTTGTGTATGTACCCTGTGTACGTATGCATGTATGGAAGTATGTTTGCGTACCTATGCACAGTATTTTACGAATGCTTTTCGTTTCAATCCCACTCTATACCTTGCACCACCCAGCAACGTAACTAGGATTTTTCGTTTGGGGCGGGGGGCTTAAGCCTTGAACATGGCAACATTTATACCGTGTTCATACGAATTTTAGGCGTAAGCATACAACGGCTTGACTTGTTTGGGGGAGCTTCAACTCCGTTTGGGGGGCTTAAGCCCCCCAAGCCCAACGCTAGATACGTCCCTGGCACCACCAGTTCTTCATCAAAGTATTGGTCCGTCTGCCCTTGGCGTCTGCGTGTATGTGCGTCTAACTCTAGGGCTCCGTTTGTCTTTGTTCTGCCCAATGGATTTGTTTGTAGTTGTTTCAGAATTTACGATTCTTCAGTTCACCTCGTCTTGTGTTGGTCATCTGTTTCGCTCTCTTTCTTTCCGATCGGCGCTCTGGTCTTGATCGAAGCTGCGATCCGTCGAATTGGCTTGTTTCATATGCGCCTAAATATATAGATGCTTCCTCTCTATAGGTTATATCTCCACGCAACTTCTTCATTTCTCATCATATCGTTCTTGATTTTGACTCCAACATTAAAGGTCGATCTCATTCATCTTGCATTTCTGCAAGAAAGACCCACTTTTCCAATCGAAAGACGCGGAGAAGGCGCCTTCATCCGTTTATTTGTACCGTGAAATTTTCTTATGACATCGGTTGTGCATTGATGAGACATTGGGTCACATTTCGGTCAATGCATGCAGAATTATCCCCTACGAGGTACTAGTTAGCTTCTCAGAAGACGTTTCCGACAGTGACTGTTATGGAATCTTCAATCTTGTGAAGCAACACTCTCGGATTTCTCGTTACAAGTCGAGACCGATTAGAAAAAATCCGTAAGACTCACATTTGTGACAAGGCAGCCACTCGCAGCCTTATTTCCCATTCACTCGTCACAGTTGGAGAAAGGCCATCATCATTGGATGGAGAATCATTCTGTTAAAAACCTGGTGACCACATGGCTCGCTTTGAAGTGGCCGCATTCGGAAAGCTGCTCACTCCACGATTGCCTATCAAACGAACCGATGAACTGATGGATGACCTGAACTGGTGCGGTTTCAATTCTAGTGCTATTACTATTATTCTTGTAGATTGGAGATCATGTTTTCATGGCATCAACCCCACAGAGCCACATGATACTGTTATCGTAGTTGATATTATACTAGGCAACTATAACGGTACCGTATAGCACTAATTAATAATAATAATAACATAATAGTAACAGTAATCATACTACTACTACTACTACTACTACTACTACTACTACTACTACTACTACTACTACTACTACTACTACTACTACTACTACTACTACTACTACTACTACTACTACTACTACTACTACTACTACTACTATTACTACTATTACTACTACTACCAGCACCACCACTACTGCTTTAAGTACTACCACTTAGGCGATACCTACCAGGCGTGCTACTACAATTCATTACTAGATCTACTGTAACTCAAATGACCTACTGAGTCAAATTGTCTCCAGGAATTTTTATAGCGCACTTCACTCAATGCATTCTTAATCAGCTTGATGTCAAGCCAATTTAACACCGTAATATCGCTGACGCTAGAATCAACAGCGTCTTGCTGGTATGCTAGGCCACGAATGAGTTAGGTCCTACAAATAATCAAAAACAAATTCAACTGGATGCTGCGATCATGATAAAGCCGATAATATTTGTAAATTCGATCATTTCTCACATCTCAATTGGCGGAAATATAGCTTGAAATTGTTTCTTTTGCATATTCAGCCAATTCAGCTACAGATAACGGTACACCGTCAGTTGAAGAGCAGGCAACGAGGCAGTGGGTTGGCCACGTGCCCAAATAGTAAATATAATCTAAAACATCTAAAGCGCCACTTGAATCCTAGCGCATTGGACCCGCTTATTCATGGCTGCCTCAGTTTTACCTTAATTAAGAGTCCTGACGCGCTGACCTTAATTTCATTTAAGGTCTTCTAATATCGTAAGCAAGAATAAAGCTTATTTAATAATTCGAATAAAGCCTCTTTGTTTCATAAACTAACCAGTGCCGTTTAGAACTCTATGCAGTTCATTTAAGAAGAAGTTGGTCGTAAGGATGCTGCTCCATTGCGAACAGACGTATCTTAGTCGGCTTAATACGAGATCAGCTTTTTCTTTCCACACTTGTCCAGCTTCATACCCTTCACTTCCATAACTACGGCTTTAACGAGGATACATTAAAGCATCTCGATCGGGAGATCTTGCAGCTACAGCAATACATATACAGCACACTTTCAATGTCAACTTGTATTAGGAGGCTAAGCTGAATTCAAAGCGATGCTCTTCCAGACCACTCCTTCTATAAATGACCCATTCAATGCGATACTCTTCCAGACCACTCCTTCTATAAATGACCCATTCAAAGCGACTCCTTCTATAAATGACCCATTCAAAGCGATACTCTTCCAGACCACTCCTTCTATAAATGACCCATTCAAAGCGACTCCTTCTATAAATGACCCATTCAAAGCGATACTCTTCCAGACCACTCCTTCTATAAATGACCCATTCAAAGCGATACTCTTCCAGACTACTCCTTCTATAAATGACCCATTCAAAGTGATACTCTTCCAGACGACTCCTTCTATAAATGACCCATTCAAAGCGATACTCTTCCAGACTACTCCTTCTATAAATGACCCATTCAAAGTGATACTCTTCCAGACGACTCCTTCTATAAATGACCCATTCAAAGCGATACTCTTCCTGACCACTCCTTCTATAAATGACCCATTCAATGCGATACTCTTCCAGATCACTCCTTCTATAAATGACCCATTCAAAGCGACTCCTTCTATAAATGACCCATTCAAAGCGACTCCTTCTATAAATGACCCATTCAAAGCGATATTCTTCCAGACCACTCCTTCTATAAATGACCCATTCAATGCGATCCTCTTCCAGACGACTCCTTCTATAACGTCGCTCAGCACGTGTGACAGTTCGGCGGGCGTCTGGCTCTGCACTCCTCATCAAACCAGGGAATAGGAGCGTTACTCCTAATGCATGCAGTTCTTAACGGAAGCATATCGTCAATAATAGAGGTAGAACATTTCGGTGGAATTGACTTCAACCTCTGCAGGTCGTAGATTAGTAACAGCAAGTTCCAGAACTGAACAATAGGTTCCGGAACTGAACAATTATGGAAGGACTAATAAACACTGAAAATAGTTCACAACACTGAAATTAAATTAAAATAACTAAATTATTGTTTTTATTATTAAAATAAATAAATTATTTTTTAGTAGCTGAAAAAGGTGCCGGAACGCCGTTCCGGCGCGTTCCGGCTGAAAAAAAGCACAGAGTAAAGTAGTCTATTTATAATGTATTCTGCAGCGTAACGACTTGGCTGTCTTTTACACAAACACTCTCTGACTCTCAGGATCTCAGCTATTCTTAAGACTCGTCCAGTGAATGTCCTTTGAGAACCGATCACTCAATCCTCGGTCAAACTCCGGCCGTCCGTGGGTGCCCTTTGTCTCTTCAATCACCCGTTCTGTTAGTCTCCTGCTGTAGCCTTTCTGACACTGAGTCCCTTCCCATTCTGTGAGTCTAATTGTATATATATATGTTCTTTGTGCCCCAGTGGCAAATGGCTATTTCTTTGGTTTATTTGTTTACCTCGAGCCGCAAATCTTTCATCCATCGTTCTGCTATTTCTAGCAGGCCTTCTACTCTCTGTTGCATCATTCAAAATCTTTCTTTGTCCTACGGTGAATGTTTGCCTCTCCTGTTCCTGTCTTTCTCTGTTTCTGGCCAATTCATTATTCCGTACTTTTCAGTACCCTTTATTCCTCTGCCGGGTTGCACATGCCCTTTAGGCCTTCTGTGCGTTTGGAATCCCCCTTCCCTGGCCTGGTTATTTCGTCGCCTGCAGTCCTATTATTGCCTTAAACATGAACATAACATAAATGAGTATTTATAAAGCGCAAGGAGAAACGGATCAGTTGCGCTTCCGAGCCAACAAGGAGAACCCACGTTCAAACAGAATAGACTTCAAGCGATTGCAAAACAGAGAGGAGATAGGCTGACTAACTCACTTCTAGTAGTTTTATGAGGAAGGTTGTTCCAGGCCAGTGGCGTCACTAGGGCTGGTGTTACCCAGTGCGGTAAGTCATGGTGTCACCCTCGTTAGCATAGACTTTCAGCTTTAGGTGAAATTTTATGACCTTTTTAGGAATTCGTCTCACAAAAAAATGTGATGACCTGTTAGGAATATTATTCGTCTCACAAAAATGTGATGACCTTTTTTTCTTTTTTAGGAATTCCTCTCACAAAAATGTGATGACCTTTTTTTTAGGAATTCGTCTCACACAAAAATGTGATTACCTGTTAGGAATTCGTCTCACAAAAATGTGATGACCTTTTTTCTTTTTTAGGAATTCCTCTCACAAAAATGTGATGACCTTTTTTTAGGAATTCTTCAGTAATTTTGTCACTTTGGTATCACTCCCTCTCGAGGGTGTCACCCGGTGCGGTCCGCACCCCCGCGCCCCCTCGTGACGCCACTGTTTCAGGCCACAGGACCGAGGAAAGTAAAGATTCTGTGCTGAGTTGTAGAGGAACGAGCCCGGGGAACAAGAACACCCTGATCGGCCGAACGAAGGGCCTTTTCACTTACATCATAATTATTTAATACGCATGTCTCAATGTTTATTTCAACATGCACGTTCTAAGACTTCTAAGTCATATGATTTGATAGTTTATACAATCACATATTTTTTTTATATATTTGGTCCACTAATTCCTATAAACGCCTCGCTTTCATTACAACAGATATAGATAGTGACGGATGTAAGCACAATTAGTAGGCCCTATATTCAAACCACTGGAAGCAAATAAGCTAAATACCTAATACGCAGTGATGGGCACTAAACTATTTTTTAGTTAAACTAAAACTATTTACCAACTAAAAAAATAGTTTAACTAAATTTGGCAACTGATTTTGGAAATTAGTTAACTAAACTAAAAAAAAGTAGTTAAACTTTTCCAACTTTTTTCCAACTTTTTACGACAAACATTTTCACAATAAAAGACGTTAAGTGAACTGTAATGATGCAAAGCGTCAATGACAATTTCACCTTCAAACTATGCAATGTGATCTGTTCTGGCATAGCCTACAGTTACATGTGTACTGTAAGTAGGCCTATTGTATGAATTTGAAAACACAGGCTGTTAATGCTAAAACCATGCAGTGTTAAAATGGTTTTTTTGCTGACAGTGTTCAATTTTCACTGTGGAAAAATAGTTGCATATTGCTGATATTTTTAGTTAAACTTTATAGTTAGCAACTAAATTTTTTTAGTTAAACTATGGTTTTAACTAAACTATTTTTTTAGTTAAACTTCTTCCTTAACTAGGGTGACCATTTATTTTCCTTCAAAAACCGGGACACTTTTTGTAACGCTCTTTTCGGCATCTCTTATAGGCTGGGCAAAAGAAAACAATGATTGATCAATACAAATGAGAACTTGCATAGGGCCTACTAGCTAATTGCCATACTATATACGATATCTTAATATTATCTATCTATATTACTTATATTCTTAGAATTATTGCCACGTTTCACATGTATGCATGTGGAGCGTGAAGAAGGAAGAAATTTATCGAATCAGATAGATAGATGAGAGACTGAAAGAGTAGACTGAGATGGAGTAGGCCATTATAAAGTACAGTAGTCCGTAGGGTCGAGTAGACTGAATGCCTTTGAAATGTGAGTTAAATTAAGGGTTATGTGTAGGGTTCCAGTTAGGGTTAGGTACCGCTAGGTCCGTTAGACCGTTACAGTAGACTCAGTAGAGTAGACTGCTAAAGTAGTAGAGTCAGTAGACCCAGGGCGGGAATTGTAGAGGTAGGGGTTCAACCCCCAGTCTTTCTTAGGACCCCAACAGTTAGGCCTAAGTCTTCATTGCATGTCCCAGGGGGTCGTTTCCAACCCCCTCAGTTGTGCTCAGTGGCGGCGCGTGGGGGGTGCAAGGAGTGCGGTCGCACCGGGCGGCCACTTGAGAGGGGCGGCACTTTGACAACCTTGAATATTATTTCGGTGCTTCCTGTGGTCACCGTAGTGTTTCATTTTAAGTTATTACGTAATTCGTTGCTAGAAATTTCGATGAAACTTTAGTATCATAATCCAGTGAACTGTAAATCTTCGCTGTTCATGTGAGCTTCAATGTATTTCTTTAAATTTTCTTAGTTTTAAATTGATATAGATCATTTCAAGCATAGTTTCTAGCAGCGGCGTAGCCAGGATATATATTTTGAGCACGGGGACTAACTTTGAATTTGTCGCCCCCCCCCGTTTTACTATTTCACATTTTCCAAATAATCGAATGGCAATTTTAATTTTAATGAAAAATATGAAAAATACAGATAGTATGCACGCATGTTGCCCCTTAGTGCTCAATGGGGCGCCAAAATTATACCTGAGAACTGGTTTGTAAGTAATTTGGATATAACTGGTATATTTGGAGCGCAAAAAATGAAATCATATAAATTTATTTGGGATAAATTAGTTAAAACTGCATCAAAATTAAGAGTAAAATTATTTATCTTAACCCTCATTTTGGAGCCCCTTCCCTTGGCACCCGGGGACAAATGTGCGCCCTGCACCCCCTAGCTACGCCTCATGGTTTCTAGAAATAATGATTGCACTTGATGAGTGACAGTCAATTCGTTGAGGGGCGTGTTGGCTCAGTGGTAAGTTCGGCGCCTTGTGACCTGAGGGTTGCAGGTTCGAATCCCACTCTAGCCGCTGCGTACGGACCTTGGGCAAGTCCTTCACTCGCGATTGCTCGTGGCGCTTCGGCGTGAAAACTCCGACACAGCATCAATGCTGTAGTCGGGAGCGCCTCTGAGTAGTAGTAGACTTGTGGAGGCGCTATAGAAATATCTGAGAAATAAATAAATATTGATAAAGTGACATTACTTCTTTTTCTTAAACCTCTCCTTCTCTAGCCACATCTCCAACCTCCCGCACTCCTGTTGCATGCACATTCGTGACCTCCGTCGCATCCGGCCCATGCTCAACCTTAAAACTGCCTCCACCATTGCTACCTCTGTTGTTATTTCAAAGCTTGATTACATCAATTCCCTCTTCCTCAACCTTGAATCCACCCAAATCAAGCGTCTGCAACTTATCCAAATCTCACTTGCCAGAGCTGTCATTAGAACGCCCAAACATCATCATATCACTCCCATCCTCAAATCACTCCATTGGTTGAAAATCCCAGAGCGAATCCATTTCATTGTATTACACTAACCTACAACTCCCTACAATATTCCTGGCCCAAGTACCTCAGTTATCTCTTTACCATTCAGGCAACCCGCTCCACCAGATTATCCTCCTATCTAAGTCTTTCAGTAACGCCAGTTACTGCAGCATGCTCATCTCAAGTTCTCAACCGAGCCATATCTAAGACAGTAAAACGCATAATTATTATATTATAGATTGATCTCCCCTCTGAATTTCGCAGCTTCTCAGTTCCTCCATCATCATTACAACCCATCTTTCATCCTCCTCCTCATGTTCCTCTATCGCCATCTGGCTTTCCACTCAATATTGAAGTCTCAACTTTTCAAGTAGACCTACTCCTACCCCGACTCAATTATTCTCGCCCTAAACGACACCCGCCTTGACAGCTGCTCTGCCTCGTCTCTTGATCTGGCCACCTGGAAACTGGACTCTGGGCTCTTTTTAACTACTTTCTGGACACCCACTCTGATTTGATTTGGCCTTCTGGAAACCGGACTCTGTCCTCTTCTTGACTACTCTCTGGAAAACCCCCTCTAATTTGATTTGCTATAATGCTAAAAGTACTTGAAGTGCGCATTACACAGTGACATTAGTAGCGGATCTGCATCATCTGCTACTGTGCTCTATACTAGGCTACTAATGGCTAAGGCTACTACTAACTACTGTCATCTCCAACAGAGACAAAATTTCACTAGACTACTAGTAGACAGGCTGCCGCCTTATGGGGAGGGGGCGGCACACTGATGCTTCGCACCACCTTTGAAAAATCCACGCGCCGCCACTGGTTGTGCTGGTGTGATTTAGCATTATTTGAGTCTGAGTATCTGACAAAGAGAAGACATTTCCATGGTGTATCATGTACAGTATGCCTTTTTTAATTTTCCCATTGCTTTTTCTGTACTTTACGCATTTTCAAAAATCATTCCGGTCGTACTGAAATGAAATTGTAATATGAAAACTTTCACGTTATGCTTTAATATTTCGTATAACCTTTTAACTAAGCCTACTAAAGGTATAATGTATAAATAACAAACTGCAGTTTTTCGTTACGATTTCGTTTAGGGTTACAAACTATTTACTGTTAGCTATTAGTTCTGACATTTACAAAGAACTGAGTTTCCAAGAAAGTTGACAATTTCTTTTACTTCTCAGAAACCGGGACAATTTTGCTCTTTCACACAAGTCGTCGGGACACCGGGACACACCACATGAAACCGGGACATGTCCCGGAAAACCGGGACGTATGGTCACCCTACGACCTTAACTAAATTTTTTTAGTTAAACTAAAAGTTAGCAACTTTTTAGTTAACTATTTGCCCATCACTGCTAATACGTGTACATCAATGTCAAGTAGGTATATAGCTTAAGCATTTATTAAACGCATAATTATTTGGTTGTCAGTTTTCGTTTTAGGTTTTCGTTTTGATTCTCGTTATTAGGCCTACACATCAAGTTCTAGTATTATTCATAGTTGTAGTGCCCGAGTTTTGGCTGTATTTCCTAATCGTTATTGCTTGACTGGTTGATTCGATCCGTCGCAAGCCGCTTTCTGCTTGATTGATTGGGTGTGTACTGTGTACCTAACTTTAAAATAACATAGGCCTATGAACGAAGCTGGCCAAAATATTAGTAGGCCCTATAGGCCTACTATGACGCATTTGTCACTGTGTACCTGGGCCTACCATTCGAAGCTTATGTTACTCCCTATGGTTTTCTTATCTTTTACACTGTACAATTCGCGAGTCTCAAATTATATCTTCTACTGGAGGTAATTGGAAACAATTTACTATTTAGTTCTTAAAAATTCTACAAAAAACGTGTCATTCAAACTATTTTAGCGCTGCATTGGTCTATAAGCCCTTTTCGAATCTAGGCCGATACGTTCTATTCCGTAGGAGATATAAATAGGCTCTGGACTGGTATATTTATGTTTCTCCATGGTAATAAATTATTACCTAGAACCTTTCTTGGCTATTTTCATCAAAGTAGGCCTACTGCAGTAAACAGTTACAACACAATACTAGATTATCGCACCTCTTCTAACGTATGCGGTTTGTGCTTAGCCAGTTGCAAGCGTTTACATCAGTGGGATTAAGTGTCAACTGTAGTCCGTCATTGAAACGAGTTTGCAGACAGACATCGAGAATGTTCGCCTAGGTGGCCATCCATATGTTACGTACGCAATGAGGGGGAGGGGTGATCGGATTTAGGCGATTTTGCGTACGGGTGCATATGGCGAGGGAGGAGGGATCTCGACCAAAATGTGTACGTACGCAAAATAAATGTCTAATTATGACGTCCACATTAGCCTATTTATTACTCTGTATTGTCCTATAGTCTTTTTAAAATGTAAGTGTTAGTGTTGTTAGTATTTTATTTCTTCATCACAGTTAACAAATTTTACCTAGCAAATATGATGTTTAACAAAAATATATTAGTAGCCTACGGTAAAATAAATGTCTTATAGATGACTTTAGCTAATTAACTTTTGTAAATGGGGAGGGGTAGAGAAGCTTAGTTGTACGTACGCATGGGGTAGGGGTCCACAAAATGTACGAGGTGCAACAGGGGAGGGGTATGAAAATATGATGTTTTGCGTACGTCATATGTGGATGGTCCCTAGTCTGCACTGCGCCACAGGTGCAAGAAGGATCATAGGCATTTTTCCATTGGATGAGATTGCGTGCAAAGCAACCTTGAACCGTCAGCTCTCATATTGCGCATCCGAGAATGAAATATTTTTGTATAAAATGTCTGGGTCTTGCATGCTCCACGACGTTGTGCTGAGAGTTTGAAGGCCAAAAAAGCCATTAGTCGGGAAGCAATTAGGGAGCAACAGCAGGGACCTCAGCGGAAGAAACTCAGACTGCATGTAGTCTTGTGAATTTCTCACCCAACAATTGATTCCTGAAGTCCGTCAAACAAAACCGAATTATTAATTCGTTGCACGGCGCAATCAACGCCAATGAGGGACTGTAACACCTGACCAGCAAACACTCCCATGCATCGTAAATTCAGCAAGCACAATCATGCTACTTCTACTTCGCAGAAACAACGACTAAAGCGACTGTGATCAAATAAAGCCGACCTATAATATGTTTCCTCGCTAACAATAATTCACCGTTATTCAGACCATGGAGTGTTGTAGTTGACGGCGACTTAGAAAATGTCACGTTCCTGTTTTCGAGCAGAGTTTTCGTAAAACCACATTTTCGACCAATGGTTCTAATTTAAAAAAACTTCTTTGAATGTGAAATTGCAAAGGTTTGGGCACACATACTAATTCCTTTTGATAAAAGACTTGAACTCGGTCACGTCTAGTTCTTTTGGCTTCTTTAGTGTATCAACAGTTTTACTTTTGCATTTATGGGATATCATATATTTATAATTAAAATGCATGACTGAAGATATTTTCATTTAGCCTCTATATGGTAAGCCTAATTATTATTATTTTCATGTTTGATCAATGGTTAAATCCCGTACGTCGAAGAATTCTTTGCATGTTTATTTCTCCCGTTTACACACGTACGGTTCAGCGTGACTTAATTTCCACACGATATTAAATGGACATTGGAAATGCTTAACTTGTAGAAAGACCTTTTCAGTGCACATAGTCTATAATAGACGAATACGATAATAGTATAAGCCAAGGCCTTATGTACATATGAAGATATATGACGTTTAGTCTGTATACGCCTACTTCTGTGCTTCTAATGGTACAGATTTGTGGAACTATAGCGGCCACACCTTTTCATAACTGTTTACATTTTGATTTCCGATTCAGACGTAAGGAAACCTAACTGTTCGAATTGCAAGGAGCGTTACTTTATTTATTCGTTGACCATTTGCAGTTAATTGGCAGAGTTTGGCTTTGCACCTTTTGTTCCCCCGCTGAAAATTGCATATCAACACGCTCATTAACTTTTACAATGAAGTGCATTAGTAAAAATTCGTTACTGCAGTGTGTGTTTCCTGTCTTAAAGGAACCTGCTGCGTTATTTGTCGACGCCTTTCAGTAATCCACGTCCCATGCATCCATTTGCACCTTTTACTGCAGACGGTGCATAGGATTTCCGCACTGCATGCATGCCATGCATGCACCTCCAGCTCTCTCACGTCGTTCATTCGCAGACTCGTACGCTAGTCTTATTCACTATTCTTCGGTAATTTTTTCCAAACTGGGGTCCATAGAGTAGTGGTAACATCACTGGCATGAAGTGCAGTAGGTAGCGGGATCGCCTCCCGTAACCCTCTCAAGGTCCACTCAGACTATCAATTCGCGAGATGGCGCGTTTGTGAAAATGAGATGTAGGACGTGATGGGCGCCTTGCAAGACTGCCGTGTACAGTTAAACTTCGACTCCTGTAATAACTTGTGATCATCCGTTTATACTGATTTGTAATCATACTGCGTAATTGTCAGTTTGAAAATATTAAACGAAGATTATTAGTATTATTATAATATACGTCATTCATAATATTTAGGCCTACAACGCTCTGCACTGGACTAATAACGCCTCATCAAGATTAGTGGGGGTTACATGATCATTGGTCGCGTATACTACATGTATACAGGGTCCGATTTGCCGGGGGGGTCGGGGGGGTTGGACCCCCTTGCTTCTTTTTTTGACCCCCCTGCTTAAAGCCTTTGGCCGACCCCCGGGGGGGTCGGCTTGACCCCCTCAATTTCATTGCCCTTAGTCCTAACGAAACGACTCCATTATGACCAATCGCAAGCAATACGGCCTTGTCAGCTTTGGGTAATTATTTATTATCCAGTCGGTGCCCCAATTTTGAAATATCGCGTTAATATTGTTCACGAGTAGCGCTTTAAGCGTGGCATCTTCAGCTGTTGAGAGATATCTTACTTTAAGACAACAAACGGACAGAGGTCCCTCCACAAGCCAGCGCCCTCAGGCGAAGATCCCGGGATAAAGGCGCCTTTATGCCCCGGGTCCTCGCCTCGATCCTAGCCTCGAGCATAATTATCAGCTTCAACGCTACGAGCATCAAGTTTCGGGGTAAAGGTCGTGCAGACAGTGGTATATTCTGTCTGAGATGCGCTTTTGACCTCGGGTGACCTACACTAAAGTGCACATCTATAGCGACCAGTGCACAGCTGTAGGCTATGCTGTCAATTTTGTGCTGACAGTGGCTTTGAGACACGCAGTTTTATAGGATTCGACCTTTAAAATTATATGCATTCTATCAGGCTACACAATACAGTTTAAGTTTGCAAATCAGTATTACATAGTATAATTTTAAGAGTCTCGGTACCGTAATTTCAGCCAACAGACAAGAACAGAATTGGAGATCGGCATAAGGGCAATTAATCGGCCTAGTGGCTCTCAAAAACGCGGTAAGTGAAGAAAAAGCATCTCAAAATGAGAAAGTACTTGCAAAGACTGTTTTCCTTCAAGCAACAGCTATTAGTAGGCTACATCTGCTGTGGATGATGGTCAAAATGCAGGCTCGTCTGAGCCTAATATCACTGGTGGTGCTGCATTTGTTGTTGAAAAATCCCCAGTTCAACAACGTTCCTGCTCGGAACTCTGCTCCTGACTCTGTTGTGGAGCGGCAGAAAATGTTCAAATAAGAACACGTCTAAAACGTAGGCTGCGTCTCCTACCATTGGATTATGGTCGAGCGCCCTGCAGAAGCCCTGCACTCTGCTTCAGAGAAGTTTCCGATTGACAATTTTCTGCCCATCGTTGATCAATTCACAACCGAGTTGACAAGAAGACTATAGCATCATACGAACTACAATGCTCAAGGTTTGGTTTTCTATATAGGCTTGAATTATATAATGATGAAGAAATACACAACTCAGAGAAAATCCATGTAGCAATATATGGCGATGACCTCGATGAAAGCCTTGGCAATGAGCTCATAATATGCAGTGTTCTTATTTTTTCAAAATGTTTAAATACGAGACAGGTAGCGCATGCCTCAGCATACACGTAAGTCAGAGGCAGTTCATGTAGGCCTACCAATTAATACTTGACAAGGTGTTGAAAGTTTATTTCAAAATGTGGAAATTATGCTATGAATGTACATGGTGCTCATATAGTCACAAACTGTAGTGCTGAATGAGCATTCAAATCCGGCCCTGCAGCCCAGATTGCGATTGAGTACTCATGTACAAACAAGGCCAACATATGGGGGGTCATCAGCATTAAAGGGCCATCGCTAACGCATTGGAATTTCAGGAATGACAGGAAATACGTTATATCCTGGCTGAAATCTGGGCACCATGGTGCCATAGATGAGCCAACTGGCATGGCGACTATTGTGCCAGAACAAAAGAAAAGTGCACAACTTTTTTCATAGTGATGCACTAGTGTACTTGGTCCACTGGTTCGTTGGTTTTGCTAGTATTTCCAGTGACAGTACTTGGTGCAATGGTTTGTTAGCTTTCGTTGTGTAATTGTATTTCATCTTTCAGTGCAATTTAGTCACATCTGACGCTTGTGTGTGCAATTTGTTGTTCCTATTAGCAAGACCACCACTGTTAGAGGTGGGGGACACATCATACATTTGACCCCCCCCCCCAAATTTTCAAGAAACACGAAAAAAGGTAAAAAAAATATCGTGCGAAAACATTTGTTAACTTCTCTTTTGACCAGATCAGTTCAAAAGCGTTAACTTTGTTAACTTCTCTTTTTTACCTGATCAGTTCAAAAGCGTCCCCCCCCACCTGTCAAACAAGATCGCCGCCAGTGCCTATTGGTTCTTCAGCTAAAACTGCAACTGAAAACTCCTTTTAATTTTTAATTTTTAAATTGTTTTTCATGTCATGTTTGCATCGTAGTTGACTGTTGGTCATTGCAGAATCTTGACATATCATGAAAGTTCATTAACTTCATTTAAAAAATAACGAGTAAAAAATTAATTATGGTTTAAAATTTTTTAAATTATTTTTTATAGATTTCCGACCCCCCTGCTTCTTTTTTGACAAATCGGACCCTGCATGTATACCAGACAGCCTTTCACGGTTTCGGTCTACTCAGCCAATGCCCCTACTCTGTAGGTGTCAGTCCTAAACCTAGATAATAGAGGAGGGCGACGCTAATCATCTTTGTTATAACATAGCGTCGTTAAACTAAAACAGCAACTAACCAATCGCTTCGTCCTAAGTTCTGCTAACGATTCGCCACGTGAAATTGATGTTGTTGACGCGTTGGGAAACCCACAATCTTCGTTAGTCGCCTGAAAAGGTTGTGAGGCAGACAAATAAATGGACCACTTGTGACGGACAGTGAACATCATGAGCTTAGGGAGCACTTATAGAAATTCGACGCTGACTGAGCAGCTGCTTCCTGGCGTGTGAAAGATCGTGAGACGGTGAGAGTAGGCGTTTCGCACGATAGGCTAACAGTTGAGTAGTGCGGAAGAGAATAGGCCTACCACACTATAAGGTACAGCATAACAAAATAGGGTGGGCTAAAAATAATTACAGTGTCGTGATTTGCATTGGACGTAGAGCGCTGAAGCGTGCGTTCAGCATATAAACGAGACGAAGCTTGGCATTATTTGGTTAGTGATAAGTACGGTGCATTCGTGTGCTTGGCAAATACAACATATCCGAATCGCAAATCCGGGATCGTGCGAATTACGAATGCGTATATTCGGACGACAGGCCGGGCGTCCGGAAAATACGTTAACAGTGCGCCCGAAACAAGCATTGTCTGATCAGCCGATCTGGTAGGCCTACTAGATCGCCAGAAGGTCCGAGTTCTAACATTGGGAAGATCAGCGAAACTCAGATAAGGACCAGGCATATATTCATGGAAAAACTTCAGAGGAAGTCTCCTTAAAGCTAAGAAATTGGTTGAGACATCTGAGGCGCTTTTGTGCATGGATGTAATCAGTGGCTGACTGGTCATTGTGCTCGTGTGCCATGGCACATGGCCCTCTTGACTCTTGTTTCAACACGCGAGGCCCCTATGACAGAAATGAATTAATTATACGTCAATACACAAAATGTTCTAAACTAGATGTCCGCCCGTCCTAAGGCGGTTTAAAAGAAATTTGAAAGTGTGTTTTCCAGTGTACGTGATATTTATTATGACCTTCATAGCTTTAAGATTTGTGAAAATCTCAATGTAAACAGCGCGCACCAGAGGCTTCATGAACATTCAGTAACAGTGCGCATCACAGGCCAGAGTAACAGAAAAGTGGGTTTCGCCAGTGAGTGACATTTCTTTTCGTTTATTATTATAATATGCAAACATACAAGGCTTGGGGCTCCCTGCATGATTGAAATGACAAGGGTCCAAAATGGTCCAAGACCGGCTTAGCTATTGAGTAGTGCTGTAGAAATTTCCTAGTTTATGCATATGATTGAAATTCTTCCAGTGGCTGTGGCAAATAATGAAAATACTTCCTTAGTTATGTCTAAAACACTGTAACTTGGAAAGTTCTAAAGCAGCAATAGACCTTGCGAAATCGTCGCCAATTCTCAGGATTAAAAACTGACTGTTTGACTGTATATATACTCATAAGCCTTGATAGACATGTGTAACCTACAGCAGCGTACTGTGTTCAACTAGTGTCCCAGAAAAGCGTTTCAATAGTTACGTAGTTAATAAAAAGAGGGTGGAGACATGCTGCCTTCTTATTTCCAGTTATTATTCTATAATACAATGAAAGCACAAATTACCACATCACGAAAGCAGAATGATATGACGATCACGAAAGCAGAGTGATATGACGATTGCTTTATGAACGTATGCGGAGCCACGAGATTGCGTAAACATCTACTGGTTCTGAGTCATATCGTTTGCGGTTATTTTCCTCCAACGACATGTGATGACATAAATTAACTTCATTGTCAAAATAACGTCAAAGCATTATATGCAACTGCAATAATCAATGTCAAAACAACTTAAATCAACTCCTCGCGCACACTATCATCATCATCATCATCATCATCATCATCATCATCATCATCATCATCATCATCATCATCATCATCATCGTCATCATCATCATCATCATCATCGTCATCATCATCATCACCACCACCACCATCATCATCATCAACATCATCATCATCATCATCATCATCATCATCATCATCATCATCATCATCGTCATCGTCATCATCATCACCATCACCACCACCAAAATCATCATCATCATCATCATCATCGTCATCATCATCATCACCACCACCACCACCACCATCATCATCATCATCATCATCATCATCATCATCATCGTCATCGTCATCGTCATCACCATCACCATCACCATCACCATCATCATCATCATCATCATCATCATCATCATCATCATCATCATCATCACCACCACCACCACCACCACCACCACCACCACCACCACCACCACCACCATCATCATCATCATCATCATCATCATCATCATCATCATCATCATCATCATCATCATCATCATCATCATCATCATCATTGGCCATTAGGTGTCCAGTGCACGCATCGTCGCTTGTTTCCATTGTGCCACATACATAGCCTGCGCTGCTTTTCTCAAGCTGTGCGGATCTTGTTTCCACCAATCCTTCACCAATTGTTGCCCAGTTCCATGATCCATAATTCCCATCATCACAATTTTTATTCTTCTGTTGTCGTGCATTCTACATTATTTGCCCAAATAGACTCAATTTCCTTCTCATTATTGTTTGAATTGGATATTCCTTTAATTTCAGTGTTCTTCGGACCTCCTCATCGTCACCTTCATTGTCTTATTCAGATGTAAAAATCTTCTTTAACACTACATGTCAGCTGCCAGTATTTTATCCTGGTCAGTCTATGACTCGCAGGCACAAAGAGCTATGCAATAGTCCATGTCTTTAAGCATTTCATTTGGTCTTGTAACTGATTTGCTTGCTTTCCCCAAAAATGGCATTTAGTCCTGTCATTACTCCATTCTCCTTTGCAAGCCCTAACTTTATGTCCTTTGTGCAATCATTGTCCCAATGTCCCACATTAATAGACTACCTAACTACACAAATTCCATACCAAATTTTCAGTCTCCTCAATCGCACATTATATAATTTTTATAGGCCTATAAATATAATTGTCTGCCAAGATCCTCGGCCGTTTGGTTGAGCGTTGGCCTTGATGCCGGTAATTGGAAGGTCCATTGATGAGACGGTAATTGTGTAACAATTGCAGCGGTGTCTCAAGAAGCCCAGTTATTGGGTGCCATGAATTAATTATGTTTGTCACTCTGTAGGCTAGTGGGAGTTCATAAAAAGACTCTAAGAAAAGAATTAGGAGTGCCTGTCCGAACCACATTAGTGAATCATCTATAATGTAGTTTAGGATTGCATACAAAATTTTCTTTCGTGTGTTTTAAGCAAATCGAATGCTCGCATACACAGGCGTAACTTACACCCTCGCTTTTGGACTGCAGGGTACCGTACCCCCCACATATTATACCTATTGTTTTGCCCATTAGGCCCTTCTGTTTTCTCTGAGGAAACCCTCAAGACTTTAACAAAACAATTACCGAGCATCATCATCAGTGTGATCACCATCATCACCGTCATCTTCGTTATTAGGCCTATTATTACTATTTTTTTAAACTATTATTACTATTACTACTAGCATTATTATTATTTATTATTATTACTATTATTATCATTATTATTATTATTATTATTATTGTTATTACTAAGTAAGTACGTAAGTAAGTATATTCTTTAACGAACCATCTGCATACACACTACTACTACTAGGCGTATGATTATTATTATTATTTTGCAAGGAAGTATATTCTTTAATGAACCATCTGCATACACACTACTAGTACTAGGCGTATGATTATTATTATTATTTTGCAAGGAATATAAACGACGCCGTTTTAATTATCTAACAGTCGCGAAGCGGGAAAATGCTAAATTTGTTACCCCTACTTTATAGACCAAAGTTACGATCTTGCTCGCAGTGACTACTAGTCTTACCTCTTTCTGTTAAACCGTTCTTTGCGCAGGAACACTTAGAATTTAGGCTTACACTCGAAAATGAAAAACAAAATAATTTAGCAAAAGTTATTTTGATTTCCAAAACACAAGCAAATTATTGGCCCTGATAATGAAGTTCATGAAGCTACAGAGGACGAAATGCCAGCAATCACCCAATCACCTTTGCCATTTCTGTGCGAAGACAAACAATGCTTGCAGACTTGAAGGTTTACAACTCTTTTTGGAGTTCACAATTTCATATTTTCGACCTTAGATTGCGTGATACAGAATCCAGTTCGCTATACGCGCGACCACTACCCGCTTGACCCACCAACACTTCACCATCTGCACCAACCCCCTCCCCAGCCGAGGACCCAAACCAATCGTTTTAATTTTAAAAGTTGTGTATCGTAAGTGCGCTGTACATTGGTCTCAGAATAAGCAGAAATGGTGCCTACAGAAACTGATGTTGCCTGCGACGACAAGGGAAAATCCCCATTGGTGACAAAGATCGAAGGGAAGCAACGTTTCCGTCCGGCTATACACAAAGCAAAATCTAGTTGGACTGTCGCGCGGGAAATTTCTGTATGAGGAACAAGCGGAGCAGAGAGTGGATGGAAGAGGACCCATCGGATTACCATACGGGCTTCAGGTGTCATCGTCAACCTGCCTGCCAGTTTCGTCTCGAATAAATATTGCCTAGTCAAACAAATCTCCATTAGCTGCGGCGTGTATATCCCGCACGTGGGCCAACGAGGCATGGAACACGCATGTAGACGACTTAGTCGTCGCTCGCGACAGCAAAATCAATGATCGCGACCTGATGCTGGCCGCTAAGGACGCATGCTCTGCCAATAATGATCGGTATTAAGATTGGCTCATTGCTAAGGCCTGTTGATGCAACTTCATGCTAACTGTGCAGCGAGAAGTAATCGAATAAAAAGGCCGACAGTGGACCATCGGAAACAGACTATCGATGTCAAATATAACAACGCACATGTCTCTGCCTAAGCTCTCCGTGTTAGCAGTCAGCATTCCGTATTAGCATTCTGGTTAACACAAGCTGTGTGTCGGCATTCGATGTGAGTATAGATACGACGGCCAGTAGGTTGTAATATCGACCATTCTAAAGGACTGCGTGCCGGCTAGGCATGCAGAATTTAAACTTCCAATATATTTTACAAAATCTTAGCGAAGCAGTTTGTCTAAGATAACTGGTTCGAGGCTGCGATGCTTTAGTGACGAAATTGTACTCATTACAATCCATATAGTTCTTGTCTTGTACGCCGCTGCCTTCTGCCTTTCCATCTCTCCCTCTGCCACGACGAGAAGCCACTCCCTTCTGCGGCTTCATTTTCCCACAGTGGTGGGAGCCTGCAGGGAAGTATCGAGCCCGGACGCGGCGAAAACGACCGTCAAGGGAAAAACATCCGCCACCTGTCGAATAAAGTAATCATAAGTAATTCATAAGTTCACACACTCTAGCGAATAAATTATGCGGCGTTACCGAAAGACAGACACAGTAAACTTACATAATGCAGGCTACAGCAGCTGACACTTGTGGCTAATTGTCCATAGAACACGTACATAATATACATCATAATTATGTTGGATGCAATGTTTCGCAATGAGAAAAATCTTGTCAATTTAAACTGTCTATAATTACCTCTAGCACCTTTAAAAATTCAACTGCACCACCACCACCACCACCACCACCACCACCACCACCACCACCACCACCACCACCACCACCACCACCACCACCACCACCACCACCACCACCACCACCACCACCACCACCACCACCACCACCACCACCACCACCACCACCACCACCACCACCACCACCACCACCACCACCACCGCCACCAACAACAACAACAACAACAACAACAACAACAACAACAACACCAACACCATCATCATCATCACCACCACCACCACCATAATCATAATAGGCCTAATAATGAATAACAAAAACAACAAAAACAGCATTCGGATCCACAAACCACAATAACGGATGTGAATATCAGCAGCATGTCGTTGTAATCAGTGTGGTCATCATACTTGCATAATTTCATTATATTAAACTACTAGTTTTACCAAGATTGGAAAAGATTATGATGACGACGCCTGTGGTGAGGTGATTAGGATGATATGTTGTTATTATTTTTATTGATAATGATTTCAGCACAATCATGCAGTGGCGTCTAACCCCAACCCCCCACCCCCCCAACCTGGAATGGGAGAACAAACCTCCACTCTGGCCGACTTATATATAAGAGGCTCAGAAGTCAATCAGAACTGTAAATTACTCCGAGATAACATGTGTTTTCGATAACATATTATGATACATAAATAAAATATATTATCGGAAATCAACATGTACAATTACCCCCACTTCTGGCAACCGTGGGCGATCGTTCTCACAACCTCTCCGCATTGGTAGAAGCCACTGCAGTCATGATGGCATGATCGAGATAAAACTATTACAGACGATTCTACGGTCACCACATAGGGGCCTAAGCCAGATAGGATATTTGCCAGTCAGTGTATTAGATTCAGTTATTTCAGTGCCGTAATTCAGTAATTATGGAAATCAGTGCAGCTACCGGTACCGATCGAAACTGCGCGTACAACAACCCATTCTTGTTATCCTAAACTTCAAAGTTCTAAAGCGCTACTTTAAAGCAGTAGTTGGAGGGAATAGTAAATATAGAACATGAAAAGGGTTAAGTTTAATGGAGCGATAAAGTCTTTGATCAGCTTGCTTAACAAGAATATAAATCGAAGGAAAATCTTGGGCAAGGAAACCCAACCGCTTCATTTTCCGAATTAGGCCTATGCGATCAATCTTGGCTCGCTCTACGGACGAAGCGTACCCCACCAAGCAGGAGCGGCATACAAAAGTCTAGCAATAGTAGTAGCTCTAGCAACTTCATGTAAAGATGTATTAGATAAACCATGAAGTCTGAGTACTATAAGTCCTTGTTAAGGACCAGAGCATGTGCTAATAATATTAATTAATATGAGAAGTTGACTTTAAAACAGTAATATTGACACCAAGAATAATTATATAGAAGTAACTCGAGTAATGTCTGGTAGAAGAGCTGGGAGATCAAAACCTGTAGAGCGGCGAGTAAAAATCATTTCACATGATTTCTTAGTATTAAGCTTAAGATTATGTTGTGAGGCCCACAAAGCAACAGATTCCAGTTCTTGGAGTAAAGTATGCCTCATTGAGACACCAATGATGAGATAATGTATCATCAGCATATTTACTCATCAAGTTCTGTGAATACATTGGGTGAAGATCAGAGGCATTAACTATGAAAGCAATAGGTCCAAGCCTGCTTATATATTGGCGAAATGCACGGTGTACGGCATGTAGGTCCTACGAGTAGGCCCCTAGGCCTATTCCACATAGGCCTACACTTTTCTGGTAATGGCACATGTGTAGTAAATTAATACCATTTTTGTCTAAAAGCTCGGAATTGAACATTATATTGATACTTACATGTATATGTTATTGTTTTCCATATATTATACACACACATATATATATATATAGGCCTATATGTGTGTGTGTGTCTGTGTGTGTCTGTGTGTGTGTGTATTTCATTGTATTGTATCTAGAAATTTATAAAGCGCCTCTCGCAGAATAACTAGGCCCTATTCAGAGGCACTCTGTGTGTGTGTGTATATATATAGGCCTAGTCGATTGCATTTGACACGGTGCAATATTTTGTTAACTGCCTGAGAGGGGGATAGATGAATGGTAGGCCTACCACTCTTCTTCGAAGAACATAAGATCTTGAAAGACGCGGTTCGATACCCGTAGGCTCCACATAGTGCCATAGATCGACTCAGCCTTTCACTCCCAGGGGGCAGCTGTAAAATGAGCGGGCGCCTAACAGGCTGCCAAGACGTGTGTTCTGTAAGATCTTGATAATTGTACTGTAATATGCTATGATGTGTCTGGAAGCCCTGCCGAGACGTTTTCTGAAGCCAGACGGTCTGATAAACCATGGGAGAATTTCAAAAAGGCTCACGATTTGTACATTTAAATGGTGTGCTTGAAAAGCTACTGTGTGTGCCAGCGAGGTCTATGGAAATATTTTTTCACATGGTGGAATTTTTATGAGGCCCCACAAGGCAAGTCTGGGTCAGAAAATTCTGAGCGAATTGGTTTTTATAAAATACAAAAGACATTTGGAATACATTTTGCATGAAGGACTTTTGTAAATACGAATTCGGAATTCTCTTCAGTCTGCATTTAAAGTTAATTTGCCTGAATAAAATATAAAAAAACTCACGTTTTCATTAAAATAGCGAGTAGTCCGACGACAATTTTTTGTAAGGAAAAGAAGTCTTGGGCTAAATGTGATTTAATTTTTGGGTCTCGGTCTTGGTCTTGAGGTTCAAAGTCTTGATCCTGAGGTTCAAAGTCTTGGTCTTGGTCTCGAGGTTCAAAGTCTTGGTCTTGGTCTCGAGGTTCAAAGTCTTGGTCTTGAGGTTTAAGGTCTTGACAACAAGACTGCCAGTAGCACAGTTAGCACTTCAATATCAACAGGGCATAGCCTAATTTAGGCCTTAGTTGGAGTGCGAACGTCTGCGAAGATGATTGAGAGAGTATTACTAAATGTGGAGTCATTGCGGCCAACGCTGAAAAGAGGTCGAGTACTCCCAACGTAAGTCTTTCTATGCGGACATCCATTATCGACGACTCTTACTTAGGCCTAATCCTTGGATCACATGCGACCTGCATTTAGGCCTACATTTTGACTGATCACTCGTTCGCTGCCTGTGCTAAAAACATGTACACGTAGGCCTACATGTATGTGCAGGGGCGTAACTTTGGTCTAAAAAGTGGGGGGTACCAATTTGTTACATACACGAAACAAGGCTGAGACTGCGATGTCTGGGAAGGCACAATAGTAAAATATTCATTGACATTGTTCAAAATGTGGGGGGTACGGTACCCCCCAGTCCAAAAAGTGGGGGGTACGGGTACCCCTCGTACCCCCCACAAATTACGCCTATGTGTATGTGTCAACAGCTGCATCGCTTTAAGCAGCAGCCAGCACGGTGCGAAGAAAATTCAGGCTCGGGGCGAAAGTAGATCCGAAAAGATTGGTTCACGTGATCAAACGTCAGATAGACGTCGAAATAAACTAGTGTCCTACTTACCTCTGCAAATCTTCCGATGTTCTTACACGGCTGCTTAGTTTTCTCTTTCCCCATGCACTCATCAAAATACTTTTCAAACTAAACTTTGCTAATGAAACAACACATTGCCAAAAAGGTGGGCGCAGTCGGAACTCTTTTCACCCTGGAACCGAGAACCAGCTCACATGCACTCTAGCAAACACCCACACACGCACACGTAAAAGCTTTTCATGCTGAGTGGTGCAAAGTAGTACGGTCAACCCAGAAGTCAGAGGTTCCAATTCTTGTCAGGACAGAATAACTCATTTTGTTCCATTAGTGCCCTCTAGCGAACTGGACCAAAAACTGAGTACATTGACTGTGACAGTGTTTATCTGGATATTTCTATACAGCCTTTTAGTAAAGTCTCAAAGGTGCTGAACTGGCAATGCGAGAATGCTATGTTGTCCAAAGCGTCTCAGTGATCAACATTCAGCATTGTTTCGCATGTCTTTTGGCCTTGACTTAGGGTCTTCATCTTGTTAGCATCATAGCATCAGTGCTGCAATATCAAACTATAAATAAAATCAACCAAAGGACTCCATTCCAATTTTGTCGGACCACGTATAATACACGGTCCGTACACGGAGATCCAAATGGGCAGTGGTGGTGAAGGCCCCACATGACCAATTCATTGAAAACTGAGCAGGGTCGAGGCCAAACGACTAGGGTTGCCAGGTGTCCGGTAATGAACCGGACAGTCCGGTATTTAGACAATTTGTCCGGTCAGAAATTTCAGACATTACCGGACATGGCGGTGTCCGGTAATTATTATAATTTTCAAAAAATAATTAATTATTGTTAACAATAAGTGTTGGAATAGGCTACATCATTCTCGAAGGACCTCGACATCATCAAATTTATGATGTCCAGGTCCTCCGAGAATCAGTGTTTAATCTAGACGTCTTTGGGGGGGGGGTAAAAAAAGGTCATCAACTTTTTTGAGAGAGTAATCCAAAGGAAAATTGGGACGAATGACTAAAAAAAAGGTCATCAACTTTTTTCGAAGATGAAAGTTGTAAAAAGTCTGGATGAAAGTTGGAAAAGTCTGAAAAATTGGTTGGTCCCCCCAGAAACCTGGTTTACCCTCCCAGAAGAGGGGGACTAGATTAAACACTGTCCGAGAATGATGTATGTAGGCCCTAATATCTATCGTAAGTTCGTAACAATTACATTTATTATTAAATTTTATTTGAAATTTACGATGAAAAAATTACGAACTGTACCGTACTGTCAGTGTACAGTGCGCAAGCGTTCGTTTATTATGATTTACGAGTTAACTCATCATAATTGTGGGTCGTGGTGGCTCAGTGGTAAGTTCGGCGCCTTGTGACCGGAGGGTTGCAGGTTCGAATCCCACTATAGCCGCTGCGTACGGACCTTGGGTAAGTCCTTCACTCGCAATTGCTCGTGGCGCTTCTGCGTGAAAATTCCGGCACAGTATCAAATGCTGTAGTCGGGAGCGCCTCTGAGTAGTAGTTGACTTCGAGAGGCGCTATAGAAATATCCGGAATAAATAAATAAATTAAATAAATAAATTGTAATTGTAATTGTAACCGAACATTTATATATCGCCATTCAGATCAGCGGCGCTCTCGACCCACATCGGTGCCAGCACCGGCAAAAAGAAAAGTTTCAATGCGTTCACGGAACTGAAGGGGAGAGAGGACAAGAAGCTCTTGACAGAGTGACTGGGAAGACTGTTCAAGGTTGAAGGACCCACACAGGCAAAGCTCCCGGATTGGGCCGTGAAAAAGTGCATACGTGGAACAACCATAAGGCCACGGGCCAAGGATCGCAAGGAGGTCCTGTCAAGCAAGGAAAAACCAGAGTGCAGAAATTCATTAGGTAAGACGCCCAGTGAGGCAGTTGCGCATGAAGGTGAGGGTTTTGAACTGAATTTTCTGTTGAGCAGAGAACCAGTGGAGGGAGTCACGAATAAAGGCAGAACCGCAGAGATGTGACAATCTTAGGAATATCACCTCTAAGCCGAGCAACTGCATTAAGAATAGACTAAGTTTGTTGATATTGGAGAAGGAAATGCCAATGTATACAGCATTACCAAAGTCATCCCGAGTGCAGATCAAAGCGTGGACCATTGTGGTGATAGCATGATCCGAAGGACACCTGCGGATCGATCGAAGCTGGTGTAGGCCCTAGATGAAAAAGCAAGATCGGGATACAACGTTAACTTGATCAATGAAGGAAAGGGTAGGATCGAGGACAATCCTACGGAGCCCCTAAAGGGACATGGTAAAAACATATCTTAAGTCGTGCGCACGAGATCCTATCTCGTGCGCACGAGATATTAAGTCGTGGGAACGAGATCCTAACTCGTGCGCACGAGATCCTAACTCGTGGGAACGAGATCCTAACTCGTGCGCACGAGATAATAAGTCGTGCGCACGAGATCCTAACTCGTGCGCACGAGATACTAACTCGTGGGAACGAGATCCTAACTCGTGCGCACGAGATACTAACTCGTGCGCACGACTTAATAAGTCGTGCGCACCAGTTAGGATCTCGTGCGCACGAGTTAATTAAACCAATAATCGATCGACTTTTCTGCAGTAGGCCTAGGCCTATAAACAAATACGGTATATGTAAAGGATATAATGGCGTCCGTGCAAGAATTGGCAACGAAGTATTTTGAAATGGGATTACTTTATCGAGATATTGTCAATATCTTGGGAAAAGCACACGGTATAACTATAAGCGAGAGACACTTGAAAAGAATTCTATGTGGACTGACACTTCGCCGGCGCGGTGGATACAGCAGTCTGCATGATGTTGTGCAGTGTTTGATGTCGGAAATACGTGGTTCGGGCATGCTGCATGGATATAGAATGATGCACGCTAGATGCATTCAGAATAACCTAAGAGTTAAGAAGGAAGACGTTCGTCTTATACTCCGCGAAATTGATCCAGTAGGGGTTCAGACGCGAATTGGACGACGTTTGAGGCGTCGCAGTTACTTTGCAAGCGGTCCTAATTTTGTATGGCACTTAGATGGATACGATAAGTTGAAACCCTTCGGTTTGTGTATAAGCGGGTGCATTGATGGATTCTCAAGAAAGATAATTTGGATGAATGTTTATCGGACAAATAACAACCCAAAAATCATCGGAGGTTACTTTTTGGAGGCGGTTCGACTTTCAGGAGGATGTCCCAAGCTTGTTAGGGGAGACTATGGAACAGAGAATAGGCTTGTGTGCGACTTCCAGACGTTTCTACGACGTAACTGCACGGACGATGCTGCAGGAAGATGCTACCTGGATGGGGCCAGCACTTGCAATCAAAGGATAGAAAGCTGGTGGTCTTTCCTTCGAAAAGAATGCTCGCAGTTTTGGATAGATTTGCTCCGGTCTCTTATTGATTCTGGTGATTTCCAAGGCAGTTCACTGGACAAAAGTATCATGCAGTTCTGTTTCACAGGTCCCTTACAGGCAAGCACATTGTTCTTTTTTATGGTTGTTAAAAAATGAAGATGCAAAACTTCAATTGAAACCGTGTTGTTAATAATGTTAGAAGAAATTGACATGACTGCAGTTTTCATCTCCATTATTTCATACATATTTTGTCATTTCGTTCTCAACTTAAAACTTACCACTTTCAAATTGCTTATCCACCATAGGCCGCTTCTCTGTCTTACGGTCTGATCTTCTGGATATTGACCTAATTACGGCTTGGTTTTGGTGTGCCATCGGTTGATGCCTTGTGCATTAGACACCGGCGCAATAGAATTGCTAATTACAATTATATATTTATTGAATATTTGTAGGTTTTTAATGGAAGTAATATAATCATCCATCAGTAATCATAATCACTGACACACAAATATGTATCTTATTCAATGAGTTTCAGGTATGCACTGGAATGGTCGCAGTCTCTGGAATTATGTTCCAGCTACTGCTACTCTTTCTGATGCCTCTGAAATCATGTAATCCACGTAATGTTGCATGAAAACAGTGTTATTTTCAACCAATAACACATGCTTGCAATTTCTCATTTTAGCATGATCTAGACAGAATCGTGAATATGTGGAATAGACACATAATCCGGCCAAGCAGGAACAGGCGTCTTCCAACTGGACGCCCAATCGTTATGTACAGTGTGCCAGCACTTTGGAACGCAGAAGATCACATGTATCCTGTTTTGTTTTGCATCTTCATTTTTTAACAACCATAAAAAAGAACATGTATCCTATTTCTTCATTGGTGGACTATACCATCCTCCTAAACCCTTATACGATATCTGCACCCTCATCTCAATTCTTGAAGAAACACTCGACGAGATATCTTTACACAACAATAGTCCTACCATTCTTCTCGCCGGTGACTTCAACCGTCTCCCATTCAAACTTCTCATGAGGGCCACCCTCTTGATCGTGTTTACAGTTCAGAACGTTTGGGTTGTAAAAGCTCAGCCATTAAATCATCAGTAAAAACTCGTCATTCTGCTGTCTTAGTGACCAACCTGGACCGTGTTGCGACTACACCTGCTGATCGTCGTGTATGCGATTTGCGTCTCCGTACCCCAGAAAAAATGTCTCAGATGCAGATGTATCTAGCAGATCTCAACTGGAGCTACATGTACGAACGCGTAACAACTCAAGATTCCTTCGACGAATTCTATTCTACCATACGATCTGCTACTGATCATATCTTTCCTATCAAAAGGATTACCATTAAAGATCGTGACCCTTCGTATATGACTCCGTTTCTTAAATATCTACTGCGAAAGCGCAACAGACTATTTCAACGGAACCACCTTGAGGCTGCTGCAGCCATTGCTGACCGAGTAAATCGCATCATTATTAATAGTAATGTCGCCACTTTTGATGGTTTGTGCCGTGGATCAAAGAAACTTTGGTCTGAGGTTAAACGCCTACGAAATGGGCGTGTCGCTGAGAGTAACTTAACAAATAACAATATTAACTCTGAAACACTTAACCAACATTATTGTGACATCTCAACAGATGATCAGTACCAGTTACCTAGGATGTTATTGTCAGCCCATGAGTTCGAACCCTACCCACGTAAATTTGGTGTTATTAGCATTTACACCTCTCTTTCTTCTGTTCGCGGTTGTTCAACTGGTCCTGATGGTATTCCTGTATGGCTTTTGTCAAATATGGCCCACCTTCTTGCTGAACCCATAATGCATTTGTATAATCTCTCGATAAGCAATTCCACAGTCCCCGATCAATGGAGGTCCAGCTCTATCACCCCAATCCCCAAGGTTCCATGTCCAATCACTGAAGCCGATTATCGGCCAATTTCTATCACTCCGGTTCTATGTAGAATACTTGAGAAATTGGTTGTGCGCCATTATCTTTACCCCATTCTCACTAACCCTGCTGAGAACCGTTCGTTTGCTGATCAATTTGCTTTCAGACCATCCGGATCCACTTCTGCTGCTTTAATTACTATTTCTGACTTCATACTTAACTCGCTCAATTCAGAACAGTATGTCCGCCTCGTTGCCTTAGACTTTTCTAAGGCTTTTGATACTGTCAGACACTCTTTCCTGGCCGACCAACTGGCCCTCTTACCCATCCCCATCAATATTCATAATTGGATCCTTTCCCTCCTCAGTAACCGCAGCCATTGCACTAAGTTCCATGGTATCACATCGACCCTGGCCAGAATTAATGCAAGTATCATACAGGGCTCCGGCATGGGTCCTACCAATTTTGTTGTAGCCATGTCAGGTTTAAAACCTCTCTACCACTTTAATCGCATCTTCAAATATGCAGATGACTGCTATCTTCTCATACTAGCTTCTAATATCTCCACCACTGTTGCAGAACTTGATCACATAAATGCCTGGGCCCAGAGATGCAATCTTCATCTCAACCATTCTAAATCCAGCGACATTATCTTCACCAAGCCTAAGACGATCCTTAAATCCAATCCACCACCTATATGCGGAATCCCAAGGGTCTCTTCAATAAAAATATTAGGAATTGAAATAACCGATAAGTTTGGATTCTCTCCCTATATCCAAAAACTAAGCATAAAGGCTAAACAATCCCTTTACGCTCATCGTATCTTAGTTTCTCATGGGCTCTCGGGCCCCAGGCTTCATGATGTAATACGGGCTACCACTGTCAACCGTATGCTGTACTGTTCCCAGGTATGGTTAGGCTTTGCTAACAAGCAGGAACTTGATCACTTGAGCGCAATTATCCGTAAGTTGGTTCATCTCGGCTACCTCCCTCCTTCTTTTCCTACTTTTGATGAACTTTGCAAAAAAGCTGATCGTGATCTCTTTAAGAACATTCTTAAAAACCCTAGTCACCTCCTCCATGACCTTCTACCTCCTGTTCATAAGACCGGGTATGATTTACGCCCACGTTCTCATAATCTGGTTCTCCCTAGATTTGACTCCCTTACCCGACGAGGTTTCCTGGGTAGAATGCTGTACAGCTAGGCTCTGTTGCTATTATTTTCACTTTCATTTATAATTTAACGTCATTATTACCTTTATATTTTTCTTTCCTCTTTGTGTATAATTGTATGTAAAGCGCTGTGCGTTTGCTAGCGTTTAATAAAGAATATACTTACTTACTTACTTACTTACTTGTTGTAGCAGAGGATCTTGAAGCATGCAGTAATGAAGCAGAGTACAGATCTTTAATGCCCTGCGATACTGACATTTTTAATTTGTGTTGCCACATTTTAAGACGAGATGGGTTGGAGCCTGCAGCAGATGCCGACACTGGTGTTCATTTGTTTATTCACCTAAAGACTGCAATAATTGCCATGCTTTGACTTCACACCTGTGAAATATGCAAATTTCTATCAGTTGGAAAAATGATTGTCTGCAGTTGTCTGCCAGTGTTATGCAACTTTGAATATTTTTTCCAATAGCAAATAATAAATGCATGTCTATCAAGGTTGTCAAGAAATTCCCATTAAACTATTTAAAGAAATATGTTTTTTGTTAAAAGAAATGTACTGTTTCAGAAATGGCAATGAAGACAGTTTATGCTCTGTGACTATGGTAGCTTATGTTGGTATAAATTCTAACTGACCGAAGCTAGATGCCAGTATTGATGTTCAAGTGTTTACTCACTCAAAGGTCACAATCACAGATACTTTCACTTAATGTTTTAACCGACCTGCTAATACTTGTAGCAAAGTTAACAAGTTTCAGTTTCTCCACAAAATGCAACTGTGATAAGTTTATTCTACCAAAAGCTATGAAACTGCATATGCAATATTGTAATAAACAGCTTTCATGCAGTTTATCAAGAACATACATGCAACTATAAGGAACTCGGAGACACCACTAGTGTGTAATAAACAGAGTACCAAATACCAAACTGGTATTTTTATGCACTCATGTACTCATCGATAAACAAATTACTACCCCAGGAGTACTCTTGCTTGTTTACCTTGAATTCCCAGATACATAATTATATGACAAGAAATGCATCTAACTTAAGAAGTGGATTTGCTAGGACAAATATACGTAAATTTTCTATCACATGTAAGGGTCCACTAACGTGGAACTCAATACCTGGGTCTATTAAAGACTGTACCAGTTTAAGTATATTTAAACGTCAGTTAAAAGACTGGTTGCTATCAGATTAAATTTTATAGTAAAGTCTACTGAAATGGGTGCTGATTTGCTTGTGTATTTACAATTTGAAAAGCTAATTGGTTGAACTGAATACAACTGACCTCGGTAGACTGAATTCATCTGCTTGGCTGTATTAAGGTTGCAACAGACTCAGCTAGCATTGGGCTATTATTACAATAATATTAATTTATAATTAAATTTACTTCACATTACTTTGCAGCAGTTATTTAACTTCATTTTCACTTCACTTACTTTTGCTCGATCTGTACTCTATCTTTGCTCTGCTTCACCTCATTTTATTGTATCCTACATCATATTAACTTACTTAATCGCTTGGTCCTTATATTCGACTACCATGTTGGAATTAATAAGCAAATGGGGGCTCGCATTAGCGGGACACCATCCCTTCTGGGTGTCCCGTTGTGTCCTATTAATATTTTCGATCCTTATCACTCAGGTTTCTTTTCTTTCATTGAAAAATTAGGCTTAGCACATACCAACGTTACTAATCTAATGAATTCACATTATTTTGCCCTGAAAATGTGTTAATCTTATGTATTAAAATAAAAATTATAACATGAGAAGCTCAAGTAGTGGTGTGTATTGTTGTTTAATGACAAACATTGGTTTAGTAAACTAGTACTTGTTCCACGGTAAACGAGTATGTAATTGGTTAAACAACCTGATGATAACAGTATGTATGTAAATCAAATGTGTAGACCAATAAAAAACATTCTGTTCTGTTCTGTTCTATTCTGTTAGAGTACCATGCAGCTGCAGCTAGCTAAGATAAGTGAGGAATCTAAACTTTTCCAAAGCCAATACATTCTGTTAGTGAATGTTTCAATAAATTGTTGAACTGGTCTTGGCCCACATTTAGAGGCAACCAAAGTCTCAGGCTGCATGTACTGGCAAATGGCAGTCGTCCCTGATCTTCGAAGAAGGAAACAGTAAGTGGGCGACCAGAAGAATTCCAATCATCAAAGACGGAGGGTGCTGGAAAGCCTAAAGGTGGTTCGGACTTCGCTCCAGTCCAGAATGCAAGAAGCTGATCCATAGAAACGCCACTCCTGTTGTCTGAAATAATAAGTAAAAAACAAACATCTTGATATGCTTGACACAGCTGTTGCATAGGAAATGTGGAAATGAAACATTATATACAATTTACAGTATATGAAATTACATTACACTGCAAGGAAAACACTGCTGTAGTCTCTTGTAAAGTGTGAACCTATAAACCTCACATGCAGATAAAACACATTCCAAGTACTAGATTAGCATCACTGATGATCTTCAAGCACTAACATCTGTAACATTTCGAATGATTTAAAATAATTTCTACACCAATCCTAAATCTGCATTGTTTGGCTGTTCACAGTGGTGGTTTAATGTTTAATTAGCCATACAGTGCCTACAATGTTTGTTGGTAACAAAGCCTGGTTACAGTCTCTGTGTACTAGAGTGTACACTGTATATGTGGATACAGAAGTGTGTACTAGAATACGTTTGGAGCACGCATGTCACACATACATAAATTAATAAATGGATAAAATCATTGTGAGAAGAAAAGAAAGAGAAGCTGATGAGTTAAACAAAGAACATTCAGCGGGAGGGGCTAAAGTAATTTTAGACCACCCCCGTCCAAAAACTCTAAACCACCAGTGGCTCTTCATTCATTCATATGGAGAATTTATATAGCGCCTCTTCAAGGCTATCTACTCAGAAGCACTCCCGACCCAACCCCGGCTGAAGAGCACAGTCTTGAGATTTGAATAAAATGTGGCGTAATGGGTGCTTGGGACCAAGCGAAGCGCTACAGGGAGCCCATTCCAGATTGCAGGGCCAGCGATGGAAAAATCACGGCGCTGCCTAAGGGCGGTCCGTGAGCGGGGAACTAGAAGCTCAGCCTGCTTAGAAGAGCGCAGGGAACCACGGCGCTGGATGTTCAGGGTGGAGCGGCAATGCTCTCGCAAATACACAGGGGCCTCACCCACAAGGCATTACAAACGTTTACAATCTCAGCTTGCCTTCACAATCCTGCAGGAATGACTCAAAAAAGTAGATGGTGTCCTCTTGTTTGGCTCGCATCCTGCTCCCATTTTCCGACCACTGTATGCAATACAGCTTTCGCAGTTGCAGAAGAGACAATGGTGAGTGTTCATACACGAAGAGTGGTCTCAAAACATCCTTGTTGGTTTTAACTACATTCCACAGAATATCCAGACCACTTGAAAACGCAGTCAGCTCAGCAGATAATCTAAACAAGAGCACAAACCAAAACCACATATCACAAAAATTCTGCATTCCAATACACTCTTGCAGCTACCAGGATGAAATTGGTGGGGAAAAGAGAACTTTCAGGAGGCATTCCAAGACTATATGAGAATCTGATGGCTGGCAAGT
Source organism: Allolobophora icterica (assembly GCA_963556255.1). Lineage (NCBI taxonomy): Eukaryota > Metazoa > Annelida > Clitellata > Crassiclitellata > Lumbricidae > Allolobophora > Allolobophora icterica. The sequence continues at coordinate 53,743,663 of OY744604.1, forward strand.
GCACAAATGACAAGCAAGATGAGATCAAATCTGAATAATAGGACATACCAGAATTTAATAGGAAGGAATTATGGAAATTTGCATAGCATGTGCGATCAATTGGCCTTTAGCTTAACACCAGAATCTCGAAACTTCTCTCGACTCATTCTATCATATACAGAACCATTCATAGTTCAATTTATGTTGTCAGGTCTAGTAATGTCCATATACATAAAATTACCACAAGCTGTACCTAAAGTGAAGATAGTTGCATAGTAAGTCTTCAACCAGAGTGTACTTGTCACCAAGATGTAGAGCATGCACGTTCAAGATGCCACTTGCAAGTAACACCTCCGACCATTTCACCTTTGCAGACTCCATCTCAGATTCTGACTGAACGGCTAATAGCTGCAATGACAAATACTAAATCTATTTCAGCAGCATCAATAGTCAGCACACATTGTTCTGTGAAGTTATATTTCTGCAAAACATCTGTACTTGGTGAGTACAGGAGACAAAGCGATAACTGATGGATACAATCTTTCAAGAAGTTAACGAAAATAGAAGTTTCTGAAAAAGAGTAAATTCATAACTTTAAAGAAAACAGCCTTAAGACCAACCTCTTTAACAAGGCATTGGCAGCTGTCATCATATACATGTTCTGCTGCACCCTCCAAATTGACAATTCCAGACCCACACCATAGGTCATACATGTAAGAGGAAATACACCGTAAACCCGGACCACCATTTGCTAAGCTCCAGGCCGTCATTTTCCCCGCCAGATTGTACTGTCCGCGACGTAGAAGCTCTACATTGTGAGTGAAAACTCTTGCTTCCTGGTGTCCCTCAAACAATCCCATTTCTGATGAGATGGCTTGCAGTAGAAGCCTGAAAGAAACAACAGCATAAGTGCACTTGATAACTCTCCTTTTTAGTAGGGCTGTACCGAATAGGTGATTATCACTATTCGGCCGAATACGAATAATTGCACCAACTATTCGGCCCCGAAGCGAATACGAAGCGAATATTCGGTACAGCCCTACTTTTTAGCATATTAAACGGGACACAATATTAAAAATTCAACTAGCATAACGTAAGTAGGCTCTAACTGTATGACCATGACGGACCATGTGAGTCAACTCGTTCGAGGCTGCTTCTACCAACTGCGGCGTATTAAAACCATCCGTAAATTCATTCCAACCTCAACTGCCGTCATCTTGGTCAACAGCTTCATAGTTTCCAGGGTTGACTACTGCAATAGCCTACTGGCGGGCCTGCCGACTTCTCAATTAGATCGAATACAGTCGGTGCTCAACTCTGCTGCACGTATCATATATGGCCGAATACCATCTGATCATGTCACTGATCTGCTGCGTGACAACCTTCACTGGCTGCGCGTTCCTCAGCGGATAACGTACAAACTGTGCTTGATCACATATAAAGCATTGAATCACCTCATGCCGGATTATATCTCCGATTTCTGCATTCGTGTGGCAGACAACCAGAGCAGATCTCGGCTACGATCGTCATCAAAGAATCAACTACAAGTGCCGCGGTCTTCCACGAAATTTGGCGACTGTTCCTTCTCTGTCGCTGGACCTACTGCGTGGAACAATCTTCCTGACCACGTTAAGAATGCGCCATCTCTGGAGTCATTCAAATCGCACCTGAAGACATATCTTTTTAAACTTTCGTACGATTGTCATTGACTCTGTGACTCATGTACAGCGCCCTTTTCTTCGGCCTCGGCTGTGCTACGGCGCTATAAAAATCGTCTTATTATTAATATTATTATTAACTGTATTTTATCAACAGCTCTACAAGTTATTCGTGACAAGTGCAATAAGACATCAAAACCTTACATCTACATTACTAATAAGAGATCATACACAGCACCTGAATTACTAGTAAGCATTAGCAGACAAAATGGAGACAGTATTACAGGTACTATGAGGCCCTGTAAAGCTAATCAGTAACCACTGTCACAGTATAGCTTGTTTGGGATTTCAAAACATTTGTTGTCTTACTTTCTCTCTTCATCAAACCTTGTTTTCCACAAAATAATGAATTGTTACTTTACATGAACCTATGTAAACTTACGTGAAAAATTCACGACTTGGTCCACCCTGATCTTCAGCTTCTTCTCCCGAAAAGACAACCTTAACCCGTTTCTGAAAGTGAAAACCAGGTTTGTTGATTGCTCGCATGACGGACTGAATAAAGTTGCGTCGTTGTACAATGACAGTGCATGTCTCGTCATTACTCCCAGCAAAGTATTCTATGCTGAACTGCTTGATCAGGTCTGCGACACTTCTCTGCTTCTCGTTCCTGTAAAACATATATGGTTTCCTCAAATTTGTTTGAATTTCTACAAATCTTAAACAAATTCAATCTTCAAATTTACAGTTTATATGTATTTGTATATATAACATGTACCTCATATTTTCAGAGGAACATTGTCATGGAGAAGATAAATGATTCTCGTTTCTTAATAGATGAGAAGGTTTGCTACAGTTCCAAAGTAAAAAAGTGTTGAGGCTTTATGCTTTCACATATTGTATACACCATACAATTCAGCTTAAACACAGATCCTGCAAGTTTACACAGTCCTGTTTCTATGTTAACTCAAAATTGTATATGGGCATTTATGTGCAAAATGTGCATTTATGGGCAAAATGTTCTCCCTTCTCACCCCTCACTTTCTAATCTACTTCGTCTTTCCAATTGACCATTCTCAAGGTGCACCACATGCACAGTCACCAGATTAACATTAAAACATGCCTAGTTGTGTCCTGCTAATTGTATACATGCAGAAATCATATCTAATCTAGTGATTTCCATTGTACCACAATAGAAATGCTCAAGGCATCACTTGGTATGAAATCGTAGCTAAACCCTCACTTGGCTGACTTGATGCTTTGGGAAACAGATTCCTCTTGATGGAAACTAGCCAATAAAGCAGACTGCAATCCATCATCATCTGTGTCACTGTCACAACAGAGTAGATTGACGTACGTATCATAGGAAGTAACTCCTGCAGAAGCTAAACTGGCACTAGCACCTTCCATGTATGACTGTCAACAACAAAAACACGTATTGCTTGGAAAATGCTTATGACATATTGAAGAAATTGAATACATGTGCATGTAACCAAGCATTTCTAAAAGTATGTCTGCAGTAGTGTGTGTCTGAACTTAGTGATTTATGCTGACACTTTTCTAAACTGTTGCTGTTAACTATTAAACTTAAGTCTAGTCACTGACTTTCCTTGACTTTTCAAATTTTCTTGAGTACTTCAAACATTCCTTTACATTGCCATAACTAAGACAAATTGCCTTCTTTCCCAGCGTTCATTTCAGTCAACAATTCATTAATGCAAAATCTGTAGAAATCTAATAACATGTAGTGTCCTTAAACTTCTACATTGATGTTTGCTAACTGCAAGAAAAATTCATTACCCATTCAGTCCATGGTATTCATCCTGCTGCACTTTATAACAGATCAATTTCTGTGCAGAACTATACCTATTATCAAATTGCACACAAAATTCATGTAAGCCATAATCTAAAATCTTTAATTTGACCAGCCTCACCTCCATATCACTTCCCTCTGGAGCAATGTACTGGTTCTGATTTTCACAATCAAGATCTGGTAAATACTCATCTGATGTCAAATCATCAGGTGTTGGTAACTGTGTAATGCGCGATGAATCCATAACGTCAGATCTTTTTGCAGTATTAGCATTGTCATTGCAAGAAATTTCATTACTGTCTTTTCTGGTAGAGCAAAGGTATAGGCGTAGCATTTTAACCTTGCTGCGGTTATACACTTCCTCAACAGTGTCATTATCATGAACAGCACTCTCAGAAAAGTCACGAATCTCAAAGGTGAATGATTCTGCAGAACCTTTTTTTGACGTGCCACTTTGGAAAAACAGTTGGATCCCAATCTCCATGATTTCTGCCATTGTAACTTCTTTAGGTACACTGAGATGTCTTGTACCACCTCCTTGTTGATTTCTAACTTGGCGAAATTGGCATGACCTAAAGTCGTAGTCCAGCCATCCAAACTCAATTCTTCGTGCACTTTTAAGGGCATTTTGATTAGTTCGCTTTGTATACTGTTTCCTAGCCCCATCACCAGAATGTTCCACTCTCTTTTTCTCCATCAATCGGTCATGAATTCTTTGCACAACATTGGGCAATGCTTCACAATCTGTGCTCTGAATTGATTGATTTCCAGTTCTAGCTCGACAAAAGGCAAAAAGAGCAACACGGTCTCCATATGCAGGAAGATATGTTTTCAGGCCATCATCCGACATGTTAGTCAAAACTTCACAATCAATCTGTAATACACATCAAACTACATGTAAGTACTTTTAGAACCTTTACAAATGAGTGCCATCAATAGGCTTATACACTTTTAAACACATACGGTTATTACCCACACATATTAAGACTAATTGCCAGAGTGTTCAAAACACAGGAAAGTGTTGGAAGAGAAGAATAACGACTAATAATCTTAATTACTCGAAAGGGGCAGTTCATGAGAACAACATAAAAGTCATCAAAAAACTTATTCAGAAAACTGATATAATCTGCAGCTTTCTGGATACCAGTGGTTGCTGATACGTGCACTGCATAGCAGTGCTCTATGCGACTAAGCTGGATTGATAACTGGTTGTGAATGCGTAATTACAAACAGCATCCTCTGTCAAAAGTAGCCTAACATTGGCAGATTCGTTTCGCGAAATTATCACCTAACTAAAAGTAGACCACAGTCAACAGTGCCTAGTAAACTGAAAGATATATCAGATCATTTATTTTTTAAATTACTACACCAGACTTACGGCTTCTTACTTTTTCGACACTTTTTACATAACTAGTTAGCCTTATCATGTCTGAACAGAAAATTATGCCAGTGCTCAATTACCAAACATCCATAGGATCCACAGTAATTATCTCCAAGATATTGGCATCTTTCGCTACGAGATATGCATTAATGCTATATAAACACATATACTGGTACTACAGAAACTGTTACATACTAAAAGTCTCAGATACTGTTAGATATTAACATACGTTGTTAAGTTTAAATAATTCTCCTAAGTAACTTTGTCGGCGCTATATACCTAATGAGCTAGATTACCTTCTCGCGACGGAAAATGTCAATAACGTCGTCGGTAACGCCTCTACGACGCAAGAAATCAATAATTTCGTTCATTTTAGACTACGACAAATTTGAATTATACTACGAACACTTCAGAATCATATACTGATTCGAAATAGTTTAGTTTTTGATAGAAACTCCTTCTACTAACGCTATGTTCTGTTGCCCTATACTAGCTATGTCCAAGGAATCTATATTTAGTCTTTCCTCCACAAATCCCAAAATATAAACTCCCCAAATATGCCTACCCGCTACAACGAAATTAAACTCGTGCGCATATACTTACTCACTTACGAATTAGTATCTCGTGCGCACGACTTATTATCTCGTGCGCACGAGTTAGGATCTCGTTCCCACGACTTAATATCTCGTGCGCACGAGTTAGGATCTCGTTCCCACGACTTAATATCTCGTGCGCACGAGTTAGGATCTCGTGCGCACGAGTTAGGATCTCGTGCGCACGACTTAGTATCTCGTTCCCACGACTTATTATCTCGTGCGCACGAGTTAGGATCTCGTTCCCACGACTTAATATCTCGTGCGCACGAGTTAGGATCTCGTGCGCACGAGTTAGTATCTCGTTCCCACGACTTAATATCTCGTGCGCACGAGATATGATCTCGTGCGCACGAGATAGGATCTCGTGAGCACGACTTAAAATATATTTTTACCATGTCCCTTTAGGGGCTCCGTACAATCCCAAGTCAGGAACAGAGGAGAACTGAATGAAGGGAACATGAGATAGACATTCAAAATCAATCTTGCTGTGTACAGTGTAAATTGTCTAAGTGAGGTTTTGCGCCGAATTCGCCGATAGACGGTATGGTTAACATAATGGTTATTTTATTATGTCCGAAATTCAAGAGAACATTTCAACATTTTTCTATATATTTTAAGTTTCGTCTTTTTTTTAAGCTACCGTCTTATTATTACTGTTTTCAATACTACAAATCACAGTTTAGTATATTTGTATAAATCAGACTGTTTTTAATGTTCATTTAAAAAGTTAACTTTTCAATTTTTACTGCTGTTTCGTAATCTTGTCAGCTTCAGGGGGCTTCTCCCCTCTGACCCTCTGAGGGCCTGACTAGAGGCTTTCCCAATGCCCCTGGACCGATCTGGGAACATCGCCCCCAGACCCTCATGACGCGCTCGCCATAGTCCGGTAATTTCCTCAAGACTACCTGGCAACCCTACAAACGACCCCTATATAAAAACGTGTACGTGTACATTTAGCTCACATTGTAACCTGGTAGAAATATGCATCTTGTGGGGCACAGTACCTGACTGGTTAGAGGCTTGGTTTGTAATGTGTACGGATTCAAACCTTCCCCGTCTATTCAGAGGCCATCCATTTACTATGTACGCATGGAATGGGGAGGGGGTTAACCCAGATGCGTATGGGAGTCTACTGATAATGTACGTACGCATAGGACACGGGGGAAGGGGGCGGGGAAACATAATTTGTCTATATCGGCCTTCAGATTGATTGGCCTTCAAACGAGCCACAGTTAAGTTTTTCAGCTATCAGACAAGTACTACCGGGGAAGTAAGACCAGAGCCGTTTTAAGGAGTTTGGGGCCCTAGACACAATCCACACAAACCCTAACTAACCTTAAACGTAACCCGATTTCCGCCTCAATCTCTGAGTCTCAGAAATAGAGTATTGCATTAATGCATTGCATTGCATGTGTGTCATTTTGTTAAATTCATTAATTTAATATAGCACTATTACTAAACTCATACTAACACAGCTAACACAGCAATCTTTGTACTACAAGTGTAAAATAAAAGTTTAGTTTAACATACGTTACAGTTTCCATTGTTAATTTGTTATAGGCTTACAAATTGAAAGTGAAATTGTAATGAGTAAATGTTTGCTATACATGGATTGTGACTTTGTCACGATATTTTCCTTCAAACAAACATCGTTTTCGTGTTTTGCTCTGAGCAAAGTCTCTTATAATATCATCAAAGACTCCAACACATCCGATTCTATGCTCATGACATACAGGCAGTTCAATCATTCTTGCATCATACGACTGCAAAGCTCGTTCTTCAGTAATTTAAGTTTTGAGAAACAACGCTCACCCGTAGGCCTACAGTATGTAGTTTGTCTCCATCATTGACAGAAACATTCTTATTGCAATTTCAACGTTTGGAAATGTTGATTCCAGATTGTCATTAAAGCTTTATCATGGTATAGATTATATTATTGACATAGATAGCACGGATGTTTTTGCAAATGACACTGACATATAATATTTTAGATGTTGACATTCTGAAATTAGTTCGTGTTGGTCAAGATCTTGAGGACTGAACTTAGCAAGCTTTTAATCTATTCCGTTATTTATTCAGCATTCAAATGGACCTATTTGATTAAGAATGTATATCTGCTGCTGATTTCTTCATAAGCTTCTACACGTCTTTTTAGTTCAGTGATCAGTGAGGTGATTGGCAAACTCTAGGTCTGAATTCTAAATGATGTGCTCGCATCCATAACAGTGTCATTTGCAGGACCTTCCACAAATGTAAATCGCATATTTCTTTTAGTCACTCGTTTCTGGCTGTCGTAGTACTCTGCGTTGTGAGTTTCTGTTTTGGCTCTGTGTTCATATTCTTCAAAGTAATTATTGTCTCTAAGTGCATCAACATAAAGCTTCAGTGACTGAATCAGAGCGACAGTTTAAAAAGGTGTTATTGTTCTTACTTTGCTTCGCGGAAATGTTACTTGTTAGAACAGAACTTATAACATCATTATATTGTTTCTGGACCGCCGCGGGGCCCCTCTGTTGTGCGGGGCCCTAGGCACGTGCCTCGCATGCCTAGGCCTTAAAACGGCACCGAGTAAGACTCTGGGAGAGATGTCACTTGTATGCCACCTTACCTCTGACTACTATTATTCAACTGTCACGCAGCTCAGCAGTTTCTGCCTGGAATAAATATAGACCATTCTCTATGATTCGGCGGGGTGCGTCAAGCGTACGTACGCAGGTGGGGGGGGGGGGGTAAAAAGTTCACGTGCATACAGAGAGGGGAAGAGGTAAATTTTTCCGGATTTCTGCATACATAGTAAATGGATGGCCCTCACTGCATAGGGACCTGGAACAAGTTCTTCATTAACTGCTTAGTGCCTATGATGAATCTGTCATATGATAGTACTGTATGTGCATCTCTGAACTTTGGACGGAGGGCAATATCAAATACAGCTGTATTCAGGGCTGTAGTGGTAAAATTTGAGGTGAGTATACGCTAAAAAAAATTTGAAGACCTTTTTTAAGGAAAAATTTCTGACTTTTCACCAATTCTCAGAAAATTTTCAGACTTTTTACGATTTTGTCTCTGAAAAAGTTGATGACCTTTTTTTTTTTTTTTTTTTTTATAGTCATTCGCCCTGAAAACCTTCAAAAACCTCTCTTTTTTGAAAAATTTTCGTTCCCAGAGGTAAGTATACGCTGTATACCCGCGTATACCCTCCTCTACAGCCATGAGTATACGCTCTCAAATTTCTCTAGAGGTAAGTATACGCTGTATACCCGCGTATACGCTCGACTACAGCCCTGGCTGTATTGTATTGTTTTGTATCTTGACAATCAATTGTGACAATACAAAGAAACTTAGAGTCCTTACAAAGATAACAGTGTCTCTTTAGCTACGATAGTCCACCGACCTTTTTAATGAGTTAGTTATTGTGACATCACTTTAGATCTGAAATCAGATTAACAAGCAGTTCTACCAGTTCTTATCGTAACTCTGCCCCACTGTTGTTGACATGTGATATGCAGATGACTCCTCAAAAGGAATCAGTGTACTGCAGCAGAAAAATATAATGATATACCGTAGGTGTCATATATATTATATTCAATTCAAGATTCAAGCTAAACTTGCGATCTGATGACAGAAAAGGCAGTGCTTATAGCCATAAACCATGGCAAACAATACAAGTTTTAATAAAATGTTCAATAATATTGTATCATACATAGCTGAAACAAACTGTGTAAACAGTGAAAACTCAAACACTTCCTAATTACAGCTTTCATCAATAAAAAAATCATCAGGCTTTTCGGTTTTAACCACAACACTACATACTGCAGTGTCGTCGTCGTCGCTACTTTCAGCTTTAATAGTCGTAGAGCTTTCAACTGAAGACAGCTCAGAGCTACCCTCAGTTTTGAGAGCAGCTGAAGTGGGCATAGGAGGAAATTCCGAGTCATAGTCATAGTCATCCAAGTCTTCTTTGATCTCATTCTTACAAGTCTTTATAGCTTCTGTGGCATCTGCAGTGATTGAACTCACACACGTTGATCCCAGCTTCATACTGAAATTAAAAACAAAAAATGGTTGCAAGACTCCTTGATTTTTGTATCCTGGTGAATTGGATGCTAAAGTGTACTGGTCACAGTGGTCAGTATATAATAAATAACTATAATTAAAATAACAGTAATAAAAACAAAATGTAACTATCTTAATAATACAATTACTACTAGTATTACTAGGTACCACCACTATTAAACTACTACCAATACTAGTAATAGTAATAATAATAAAAATAATAATGAGATACTGCTTTGGTGTTCCAATTAATTTACAAAGAGATCAGTTTGGGACAGTTAAATGCATTTATGACAATTTGTTTTGCAGTGTTTTTGCATTTATTTTTCAACAAAAGAATGAAGGAGACAAAACAATCTTCTACATCATCCTTCTGTAATCTCCATCTCCCTATTCTGTATGGAGTTTTGAGACATTGGTTAGAAAGACTGCCATCAACGGCCGAAATTGCTTAATAGCAGAAGTTTCAAGAAAAATGCCTTTCAGTTTACATGGTCTGCATGGATACTGTGTACAGATTAAATTAAGTATAGTTTGAAAATTAGCAAGACAAGTACGTGATAAATGAACAGCATCATGCAACCAAGTACTTGGACCATACACCAATAAAACAGCATTGCCAAAACAGCCACATTATGTGTTTATGTGTACTGTAGAAAGAGAAAGCAGGTATTGTCTACCAGTAATTGACATCATTGTCTGGAAAATAAGCCGACATTCACTGTTGCATATTTTGTATACATGTATTTTCCAAATAGAAACAGCTTTAGCAACAAAACTTGCCTCATAGGCAGCAAATCAAATTTATTTAAGTGTAGTGTCATTACACTGCAAAACTACAGAATCCAGACAAATAATTTTTGTTAGAAAGTATTGATTATACACCTTCTGCTATATTTTAAAGAAATGCAAATCTTTTGAGCTTTTTGATGCGACTGCGGCCTTCAACACTGTTGACCATGGCATCATATTGGAGTGCCTTGAAAGGTCATTTGGCGACATGGGTCGCCTTCTGTCATGGTTGTGTTCCTTCCACCCTGGGTGACTGATTTTTGGGTCACCTCGACCTGACTAGTCCTGGGTCACATATTGTCTTCCACAGGTTCCATTCTTTATGTTCTCTAAACTGCTGATTTAAACCTAGTTTGCTCTTCTGTGGGAGTTGCAGCTCACCAACATGCTGATGATACTCAGGCATATGTCCAATTGTCCATGGCCCAGCTATCAAGGTTACCTCCTGGGTGGAGAAAATGCTTCTGACATCAGAGGTGCTTGGTGCCTGAATGTTGTTGAACCGCCTCCAGTTGAATCATGTCTTAAGCAAAGATTTTTTTACTCCATAATGGAAATGTCTTCTATAAAAAATATCTACCTTCTTCCACAGCGGTCTGTTGGTTCCCATACATGTAGTTGCTTTTTCCAAGTCCGCACCAATGTATCAAAACCACGACGACTGTAATTGCGGTAAATATCCGGCGTTCGAGGATGATACTTAGTTCGTTTGTGCCTGAGAGCAATTATTAAAAGTCATTCAAAACAAAGACAGATCAGTTGGATGGCACTGATATACACTCAAAATATACAGTCAACGGTTGACCCTTAAAGATACATGCTATGGCACTGTAGCATTTTTCATGCGAAATCAAGTGCACAATCTGAGGTAGTGCAATCGTTCAGCTGAATGCATGTAATAGCTGGAACCCAGAAAACTTCAGAGATTTCTGGTCTTTATTTTGAAACCTGGCAACTGCACCACTACAGTAACAGTACAGTCCAGTTTGTAAAGTGAATGTAAGAATGGTTCCTCACAGAGAAAGTGTGATGCCGCCAGGTAGAGGTGCGGGCAAAAGGAACAAAAAAGCATGCCTTGCTCACATGGGCGAAGGGATCAAAAACCCGTGCGCAAATGCATTAATAATGTGCTCAAGACGTCAACAGAAAGAATTGGGAGCCCAGGTACATAATTTTTTATATGTCAACAATCATAGAGAGAGTGAAGCTGTACAGGAAGAGATGTCATCAAGGGAGTACGGTGGATTCAGAACATGGTCTACCTAGAAGAGAACTTGTACAGAGGCTTCAGTGCTTGTTGAACTACTGCAGCTATACATATGAAAGATAAGATCAGACCAGAAATAGGTAGGATGTTGAGGCATGTAAGACGGGGTAATAATTGGATGGTTTGAGGAGTTATCAGATACTTGGTATACCTGTAACAACATCCTCTCCACAGCAACTGGCTGTGCCAATTGGGAATTCCTCTGACTATTTACAGGACCTCTAATGCCCCATCTTGTGCTTGGCTCACCAGGGAAATCTTCGTACCGCATCTTGAGGTGAGCCTTTGCATACACTTTGAAGATGCAGTGGTTTTGCCATCCACATGGAATAACCCCTTCAGATCTGTCTGTTCTTTTACATATATACCTTTTAACGCGGCATGCACCATTTAACAGCATTTGTAATTGTTCTTTCAGGTCGGGTTGGGTTGGGAGCAACTCTGAGTAGGTATGTTGGATAGGCAGTAAATAATTAATCTGAATGAATAAACGAAAATTCATAAAGTAAATGAGAAACTGGGTTGCTTTAATTGGTATCTGCTTTACATGCGGAGATGAACTCTCGGTTCACGATATCCATATGACATAAGATCCGCACGATATTAAAACAACATACAGTACATGCAAAATTGTTTTTGCCCTAAATATATGTAAACAATACAGCCAAGTACCTTGGAACAACTTGAATGTATCGATGGTAGCAATCCAAGACCTTTCCATACTGAATTTGCTTCTTCCGTCTTGCTATAATAGCCTGAACCTCTTTAGTATTGAGTTCACTTTCAGTAAATCTTGGTGTTGCTGACATTTTAATTTTTCTACAACAATAGTGTAAAGCAGTGTAATAAATGTAAACAATTAATGAACATACAATATCTAGCTACGGTAAGCATTAAAAACTGTTACAGAAAGAAACACAAAAAATGTGTCAAGACTTATGCATCAATGTGCAGTTTGTTGATATACTGATAACAGTGGACTATTGGAACAGGTAAGCTTAAAGGAAAGACAGGAAAGTTTTAGCTGTCCTCTGGCTAATCCAATGTACCAATTTAACATGGTTCAAAAAATGTAGGACAGATATCAGCACCTGCTTGAAATCTGTAACAGCATCAGTCACAAAATAATTCTTTCTATATAGTCACAATAATCAGGATGAAAATTATTTCTTCCTCTTAATAGTTCAAATGTAAGGAAGCTACATCTTATAATGCTTTTAAACAAAGCCATACATCTGACCTTTCAGGAAAATTGTGGAGGGAAATAATGACGATAAAACGGAATACTAGCTGGTGCAGTGTATGTATTGATTTCACAAAAGTTCTACCATATAGTGCTACACAGCAAATTCCTGCATCGCCTGTTTAAATAGGTAGCAATCCAAGCCATGGTGCAACCGCATGTTAAGCGAATTCAAGTGTAAAAGGGTCATGTGTTAACAGGACTGCACTGTATTACTTATTCACTTATAATGTGCTGGTGTCTAATGTACAAGGCATCAACTGATGGCACACCAAAGCCAAGCCATAATCAGGTCAACATCCAGAAGATAACTTTAACGATGAACGTGCACTAAAATGTATGGAAAACTAATCCCTCTCGTCGTTAAAGGGTTAAGACAGAGAGGATAAGCAATTTGAAAAGGTAAGTCTTAACTTGAAAAAACATGACACAAGTGACTCGGCTATGGACCTTGCACACACAGAGAATTCCAAAACCTAGGTCCAATGAATGAAAAATCTCGGAAAAGATAACCAGCTTTCAACCATATGGATGGATATGGATAAATCTCGAAGGCAGTTAGAAAAATCATGAAAAGGATTTCAGCTCATATTTAATTTGACTTGCCTCAACATTTCTATTACTTTATTTGTTAAATCATAATTGATGTAGCCAAAGTTTCTGGATATGCCTGAATTGTTACCCTTACAAATATGCCACCCATGGCAGTTGTCTGTTTTGCGCATGTAGTAATCTATCTCTGCTGCTGTTATCCTTAGTTGACTGTTTTTACAACAGGGTCTGCATCTACTTCCATCAAGGTAAAAGAGTTGAAAAAAGAAATGTAAAGTTCAGAATCTTCGACTAACTTTGATTCGGATGTTGAGTTACTACCAAACGAGCTGGGATTTGACATCAAAGAGTTCTGACGCACGTGTGATGAAGTATATCTCTGTACTGGAATGTCGTTCAACTCTTCCTTCACCTGTTCAGGACATATCCTAGAAATGAACATTGAACAAGCTGTCACACTACTTACTGAATATACCTTGCAACCATGTTACAATATATCTTTCCCAGAGTGTTGCAATAGCAAAGAACCACTGTCTCATAAATGATCATATATACTCACCTATAAGTCAACGTAGCCTGTAAGTCTACATCTAAAAATTGGACCTTGTATAGGTGAAAAATCTATGACCCGCATATAAGTCAATGCATGTTTATACATCTACCTGTAAATCGTAACATTTTGCAGTCCTTTGAAAAACCAACCAAACATACTAAGTTAGACCCTAAGCTGACAGCGCACGTGGGACGAACATATTCTTCGCCCAAAATAGATTGCTATCCATGAAATTATCTGCCAGTAATCAAATAGCTACTAAGTTATGTTAGATTTAAAATTATCAGTTTGTGTTGTATTACAAATAACTGGTATCTCTGGACATTTTTGATCCCTTTGTAAACACCAAAACAAAAGGAACCAAGTTAGACCCTAGGATGCGAAAAAGTGCACATCAAACACGTGCACTGCCCAAAATAGAATGTTACTGAACAAATTATATACCAGTAATTAAACATTTTCTAATAAATAACTCTTAAAATTACCAGTTTGTGATTTACAGGTTAAGGCATAAAAGAAAACAATTTGCCACTTCCTGGCATTTTCTCATTGTTTCCATTTTATGGAAGTTACAGTCATCAGGACAAGGAATTTGGAATATGGATGATGGCAAAATATTATACCACTATTTAACAAACTGAACTGCAGTTTGCAGTTTGGAACTTCAACAAGTTACTTAGAAGTTAATTCAGTTAATTTCAAGTCATTCGCATAAATGTCAGTTTCGCCATTATCATCGTCGACTTTCGAGTACCCCTGCGTTAGGCAACGGCGCCTAAATGACATCATCTTGCGAACCATCCATGGCAGTAATAATGCTGCATTGTTAAAACAAATTTACCACTTTTCTTGGCAAATCATTCCAGGAGAGCTTCACCCATTCACGAGCCACGGGCCAAGCATGTTTGGTAATTATCGTTGCCAAGCCCGATGCTATCATTACAAGCAGAACATGTATGGCTCTAACTAGCATGCCTATAGTGCACCTGACTTCGCATTTCACATGCATTGCAACCAGTCCTTAATTCAATCTTCGTACAACGAACCTTTGGAATGAGCTTTACAAAAAGGCCTCTTGGAAATGTAATTTCTTCGGGCAGTCTTTCACTGTTGCTTATAAATAAATGATGACATCAATTTCGTACCATCTGCTAGACAGCCAAGGATCAGAGTAAAATGTGTTCGTTGTGGCCAATAGTTTTGACCTGATCAGTACATGCTCTTACATCGCTTACAGTCCAATTCCTCGGCAGGTCAATTATCACTACCGGACATAAATTTATGGTCTATGTGGCAAAATACACTATGATCAAATGATCTAGTCTTGCATAGGAAGAATCTCCACCCAGTCAAAAAGAACAATAAATAAGAACTGGTTTTGACGTTATTAGCTGGCATAGTTTAAATTAAACACAATATTATTTTATTTTACCAGATATTTTGTCAGTATTTTAAGCAAATATTTTTTCCTTAGCTAAAAATGTATTCTTTATAGTATCATTTGTTTAAAACATTATATGTTTCCTTCTCGGATGTGCAATGTGATCTGCCATGGTGTGTCATGTGATATCTGACAGGCAGGTCATTGTTCTCTGTTGCATGCTTCATGCAATCTCTGATGGATAAATCTGACGATCTTAGCCCTGAGCACATAAGGTTACCCCCAACTCTGGACTTTCAAAATTGTTTAAGCACCTCAAATTATAGGTGGTTACATATAATAATACTAATCTTCTTTATTAATTCAAACTGACAAGCACACAGTAAGATTAGATTGAAACATGACAGTACAATCAAGATCTTAATTAAACACATGGTTTGGCAGCCATGCAAGGTGTCGCCCTAAAGGGGGGTTACGGTACGGTATCGAACCGCGATCTAATGCTCTCCCAACCATGAGTGTTACTAGTATATTATATGGTAGTGTCGTAGAGACAAGTTTTAAGTTATACGCACTGTAAACTTAAATAAACTGACACAATAAAAGAGATTATTCTCTCTTTAAATTTAGGATCAGGCACCACATATGCTATAAACTAAACTTCAGAATTTCATATAAAATGTAACAAGGCTGGTTAGCAATACAAACAATTCATTGTACCAAACAAGTATCGCAGTGACTTCAAAAACTTCAGTACAGATTATATCTCAGCACCAGGCATTGCAAAAGACTGATTAAGCATGGAGACGTTATATTCACGCACCTCTTTACCAACTAACTTCCATAAACAGCTATCAATGCTGATGATTCTGATTTATCTCACTTAGTTACTAAAGACCATGAAAATTCATGCAACTTAATAATTCACTCTTTATATATATAATTATGGTAACAAACCCACCTGTTATATTCTGTTTCAAACTCCAAGTTCTGCTGTTCTGCTGCCAATTCTTCCAGTTCAACCATATCCGCCCAATTTCTACTTATTGATGGAGCCATTTCAGAACTGAAAAGAAATAAAAGCAATCATCTGCTAGTAAAACCACTCTGTCTTGAATTAATACACTTCTCAAACAAAAGATTTTGTACCTCAAAAGTGGCTACTTTGAGGACACTTTTGAGCAGGTGTATTAACAAATTAGCAGAACATTAAATATCATAACTCACTCAAAAGTAATATCTGATATATACTGGCCTTCTAACAAAGGTGTCTCTCATTCAAGCAAAGAAGCCACACTTCATTCCCTGTAGGAGTAAATGAACTGCTCTATTATGGTAAAAAAATTGCAGGTTTCAATACCATATGCTAAACCATATTCTGTAGATCACTCTGGGTGTATATATATATATATATATATATATATATATATATATATATATATATATATATATATATATATATATATATATATATATCCATTTAATTTCAATGAGGTTGATAAATCGCAATCAGGTACAACAGCAGCTAGATACCAAAATATGAAAACAGAAAATAAGGAGAAAGTAAGGTCAGCAAGGGATATTAAATGTTGGATCTGTCAGTTGCGCTTGACAACCAAGGATCTGTAGAGGATCACCTTGTCACCTTGTGCTGTCAACTCCTGGAGCTCTAGCGATCGCCATGACACACATTCTCCATTGCTTCCTATTCGAAGTCAGGTCCCTTAGTACTTCCAGATTCATGCCAGTTACATCGTGAATCTCATCCATCCATTTCTTCCTTGGTCGACCCCGTCTTTTTTTCCCCTCACCACAAGCCAACATCATTTCCTTTTCTAGCCCATCAGATCGCATAACATGACCAAAGAATCCAAGCTTCAATCTTGTCGCTTTTTGTTTTAATGACTCTTCATTCTCGACACCAATCTCCACTCGTATTGATTCGTTCGTCCTTTTCTCTGTCCATGATATTCTCAACATCTTTCTCCATATCCACATTTCACATGCGTTGACCTTTTTCTCCATGTTCTTTGTCATTGTCCACGACTCACACCCATACAGAACCGTTGGAAAGACTAGGGCTCTCACGAGCCTTTTTTTTGTATCTATGCTCACATGCTTGTCCTTCCAAATCTTTTCCAGTCCAATCATTGCAGCTTTCCCAATCGCAATCCTTCGTTTTATTTCTGTATCACATTTTCCTTCTTTTTCGACCAATGATCCCAGGAAAGTGAAGCTTTCTACCACCTCTATTTCTTCTCCGTCAATCTCAAAAGTATCCCATTCTGCTGTTGTCATGACTTTTGTCTTCTTTATGTTGAAGTATAAGCCAGCTTTTTCACTTTCTCTCCTTACCCTTCTTATTAATTCTATCAGCTCATCTTTTCTTTTTGCCATTAGTGTTGTATCATCCGCATATCTAAGATTGTTCAATGTCCTTCCCGCAATTTTTACTCCCTCTTTTGCCCCTTCCATTTCCGCCATTCTCATTATTCTTTCAGCATATAAGTTAAACAGGAATGGAGACAAAATGCATCCCTGTCTCACCCCTTTCTTGATATTGAATTGATCAGTGTCTCCGTATTCTGTTCTTATCACCGCTATCTGATCTTCATATAGTCCCCTTAATAGCCATATCAAGTGTTTCGGAATTCCCATCTCAAGTAGGATTTTCCACATTAAATCGTGGTTAATGCAGTCAAATGCCTTACTATAATCAATGAAGCAGATGTGCACCTCTTGTCCATACTCCCTTTGCCGTTCCATTATCCACCTTAGGTTGGCAATATGGTCTCTAGTTCCTCGAGATTTCCTGAAACCAGCCTGGTTCACCGGAAGTTCCCTCTCTATTGTGCTTTCCATTATTTTGTGGATTATTTTCAGTAATATTTTACTAGTGTGTGATATTATTGCTATCGTCCTGTAATTTTCGCATTCCCTCGCGTCACCTGTAGAGGATACGCAGTATAAAGTTTCTGTCGTCCTTGGGTGGTAACTCAGTCATGAGGACGAGGGCTTAAACCAGGCCCTTAGCCAGCCACCCGTCCAGCTGTCCTTTGGACGGCTGAAATCATTTTGGACGGCCATAAATTGTGCATGGACGCGACGTCCTAAATGTGATAGGCTATAATGTATAATCCATTCCCCTTCATCTGTGTAACGATGTTCCTTTTCCCACACAAGATACACTTCTCTAGCAGCTATTTATGATCTAGGATAGGTGTAATTAAGTGCCAATTAGATGAGGTTGTTTCATGGTAATGGCCCAATGGGTAACTGATTTGACTATACAAATACCTTGACCTTATGAATAAGGGGTTTCGATTGATAACAAGTAATGTCTGTTCCATAGGCTATAATCTATACATATAGTTTCCATATAGTGTCCGTCCGACGATAAACGCTACGTCACAAACGCTTTCTGTTCTATTGTGAAACATAAACCGGTTGTCTTGACAACAGCGGTCTTGACGACGGGGATAACTAACGATACATATAGGCCTATATTATGACGTCATAATATGACGGGCAAATACACTAGTAATCAAATAAGGGAATTAAAAATTATTTCTGAAGTCAACAGATTGTTGTTTGTATCATTGTATATAAAACAAAACTGTTACAATTGTGATCAAAACCCAAAAGTCATTCAGTGTAGGGACAGTGCAGACTTTTGCAGTCGGACTCGTATGGTCGTGGTATCTTGCGGTTCCGACTTCATACGCTCACGGCATTGGGTGATCACAGCTTTAAATGCTTTTGGACGCCCTACTCTTTATTTCTGCTTAAGGGCCTGGCTAAAACTATATCGACGCCAGATGGTAGGCAGAAACAGATTCCTCAGCACATGCACAGAGTTCCAAATTACAGCATGGAACAACCTCCCAGTTTGTGTTCATGCGTATTATTGCAGGAGCGGCATACAGGGAGCTCAAAGGGTGCACTGCTAAATCACATCATAATACTAGCAGCCTGTAACAAACGAAATACGCAATTAACCTTTGGCTCAATAATGTGCATGAACACAACTGGGAGATTAAAGAGATGTTCTTGGCGTTCTCTACTGAGCAGAATGATCTTTCAACCCTACAATCGCATTTTCAAAACGTTTCCATAGTGACATAAAATGACAAGTGTGTTTCCTTTACCACCATTACACTTAAAATCATTAAACAGACAGAGACAACAAAGCCCACCCTGCTTGTTGCTGCTCAAATTCAAGGTTTCGCTGATCAATTTTATGTTCTCGTACTTTAGACCACGTAGGTAGAAGTCTGTGCCCTTTAGAATGAGCCATTTCAGACCTGTAATAACGAAAAACAATTTACTAAAGTGCAGTTTAAGCTGACAAATTTTCCAAGATTCTTCTTGTCCGATTTAATAAAACAGCTGAATTCATGCAAGCCACCTCAAGTGGTTTCAAAAAGATGGTAGGTCCTCACCCATACTGTACTCCAATTTGCAGGATCCTTTAAGCTTTGAAGCCATGTACAGAGGTATGCATGTACATTGTACAGAGGGGTGACTTGTGCAGAAAACTGATATCTTCATGAAGGCACATTGTTTGTACTCCAGTAGATAAGAATATTCACAGTTGCATTGCAGTAGAAATCACCATACACTTTTCAGCAACCAAACTTTTGAAACAGACGAATCATGGAAACAGAATGACAAAAGGGGTTGTTCATAAAAGAGGTCTGCAAAAACTGACCTACTCTGGACCCCTCCCTCCCCCTTATCAGCAATTGTCCTACTTAGGCATTACCCTTACCCATTCAAAAGTTGAATTCTGGCGATAGCCTAATTCACCGAACCGTACAGAAACGAGCTGTAGCACAAGGCATGTTGTGAGAAACTGTGCATAAACAATACATAAATAATATAATATATAGTAATACATAAATAAAATCACTATTTTGTGTTCATGGTCACGAATTGTGTTTTGACGTGTTTGGGGTCAAATTATAAGAGTTTATAACTTTTAAAAGTGGAAATTTAAAAAAAATTGTTTGAACCTGGCACTAGGAAGCGCCGGATTCAAAGGGTTAAACACCTTCCCTTCTACCCTTCTTGGCATTTGGGTGACCCATACTACCTCTCTTTGCAGAAGGCCCTAATGGGCAACCCCAAGAAGACCGATTAATGTTATACAGTCCAATTATGCGTTTATGTTCTAAGTCTTTTGTTAGGCCTATTAAAGAGTAGCAAATACATATTTATATTAAAACAATCTTGATGTTTCTTTACAATACATATACACTTGTGCTTTTTAATTGCCACTTATGCCTACCATTGCGTTAAATACTACCAAAGTAACCAAACCCCAATAATGAACTACTACTAAATGCAAACTTAATGCGCTCAGCTCAGTGCTTCCTATTTACATTAGCACCTACATTCCATTTCAGTTATATTACTGTTTAGTTGTTTTCACAGAATAGAGTTTCTAAAACTGAATCTAATCATGAAGAAAATAACAGTGAAAAAAAGTACTTTAGGAAACTAGAAGGAAAAAGTTGAAAGAACACATACCGGTAGTTGCCGGTAGAACAAAAAACACATTAGAAAGTGTATAAAAACGTTACACTGATTATGGCCATAGAGAAAACACAAAAACACAAAGATTGGACACACACTTCATGGCAACTTATTTTTGAAAACTAGAAAAAGACCGAAAACTATGCTTGGTTATCAGTCAGTGGCAGGCCCTTTGCCACAAAAACAGAGTTGCCCTTCCAAAACCATTCGAAGTCAAGACCGCCCGACGCCGTGAGCATAGGAAGTTGCGACCTTCCAAAGTCCCACCACCGTACGCAGTGCCGGCCTTAGGTATAGGCGATATAGGCGGCTGCCTAGAGCAGCATTTCTCAAGGGGCAGCAAATTCCGGCAAAATAAAAATAATATAATTAGTTAATAAGAAATTAAATGGAAATATATGTGTTGAGTAAGGGGCGGCCTTTTTGGTCCTTGCAGCTTGCCTATAGCACAATACTGTCAAAGGACACATCTGGCCGTACGAGTCCGACTGCAGTGCCCCTATGCTGTTTACAGAGCCTAATATCAACCCCTGCTCCTTAAAGAACTGTCATCTGGACGCTGGCAGTGGCTCTAGAGAAGAAACTAGATGGTGCTGGAGGAGAATTATGCACAATTTCTGCCCGTCCAAAATAATTTTCACCCATCCAAAGGTGGACGAGTGGCTGGCTAAGGGCTGGTCAGTGGGCATTGAATGTCTGTTCTGATGGTTCGAAAGATTTTCGCGTACTGCATCATTTTCCCTCTTCAAGGGTCTGCTGGATGATGAGACAACCATGAGCCATCAGCAGCAGATCACATTGCCTATCATCGTTCCTCATCCTTGATTCAACGTGCTTCAGAAATGCTGAACTTGCTGTCATCTGTCAACTCTAGTTGCGAATCGGTTAGTTGAGCTCTGCATGTGTGTGCAAGCCTGCCACTGGTGACTTTTATTAGTTATCTGAGCAATGTTTGCTAACTGTTGAAATGATTCGATGTAAATGTTTACAAATACTGTTGCCTAAAGTTGTATTTCTACAACTTTACCAAACCAATGGAAAACCCATGTAAGGAATTTTCAGAACGTACAATGTTCCTTTTATCTAATGAACATAAATAGAACTGTTAATATAGCTAATTATAGGCCAGAAAGGTACGTTTTGCACTGCGGTTGTTATCGACCACAATGGCTATATCCAGCAACCATAAACGCTCGTTCACCAAGAAGAGTTCTTGATTTTGGTATTCTGTTCCTGCATCTGTCGATTCTGCTCAGTCACTCACATCATTTTGTTCTTAACTTAAGACTTACCTTTTTCAGATTGCTCTTCCATCACAATCTGCTTAGGGATTGATCTTCTGGATACTGACCCTGATAATGTTTTGATTTAGGCGCTCAATCAAGTCATGCCTTGTGCATTACACATTGGCACGATAAAAGTTACTAATTACAGTTACTATAACATCACAATTGTGGCCTATTTGCGATATGTGGAAAGTTTTCTGATGTCATAATTTTGCATTTGTGCCATTCATAGTGTGAAGATGCACCTTACTATCTTTTGGTCAGCCATGTTCACAGTGCTTTTTGAAAAACACTACCTAAATGTTCACATACATACACAGAGCAAATGTTCGAAATACCATAAAATGAATATTACCTTGGCCCGCTGAAGTCTTGGAAAACGTTTGCTCTCCACACCGGAAAATCTGTGCGAGTGTTTGGCAAGTAACAGTGTCTCAGAGTAGAGCCTGAAGGACTTTCTAAAGGAGTTTTTAGATCACCCGAATATCTGTCTGAGTGCCTGTATAAAGCAAAACAATTACCTGAAGACCATGAAGTAGTAAATATTTGCACTCTCATATTGTGACATTGTTGCTGATACATTTAAGAACACTACCACAAAACAGACAATAAATAAGCAATAATTTAAACATTTCACACTAGCTGGATTACCCGGCGTTGCCCGGGGTTATAAGTTTCACACCACCACCACCACCACCACCACCACCACCACCACCACCACCAACAACAACAACAACAACAACAACAACAACAACAACAACAACAACAACAACAACAACAACGACTGCTTGGCAATCTTGGCAGTCGCCCTCTGGCGGCGACTGCTTTTCAGTCTTGGAGGCCCTTGTGGCGTCTGGCGACCTGTGGCGGATACTGCTTCGCAGTCTTGTAAACGCCTTATGGCGTCTAGCGACCTCTGCCGTGGAGTGACTGCTTCGCAGTCGCCCTCTGGCGGCGACTGCTTTGCAGTCTTGGAGGCCCTTGTGACGTGTGGCGACCTGTGGGGGAGACTGCTTCGCAGTCTTGTAGACGCCTTCTGGCGTACAGCGGAGACTGCTTCGCAGTCTTGTATACGCCTTCTGGCGTCTAGCGACCTCTGCCGTGAAGTGACTGCTTCGCAGTCGCCCTCTGGCGGCGACTGCTTCGCAGTCTTGGAGGCCCTTGTGGCGTCTGGCGACCTGTGGGGGAGACTGCTTCGCAGTCTCCCGTCGACTGACTGCTTCGCAGTCGAAGAGGGTGAACCGGGCGTTGGCGTGTTAAAGAAAACGCCAGAAATCTAGCCCTCACTGCCGGTCTGTAGTCGGCCTCGCCCTTAGTAGAGCAGACTGGTTGTTTGATATACTGTAAATAATTTAGATCTTTGTCTTTGAACATACATGTGTTAAAATTTTGCTGTAAAACGATGAATATACTTCGAATCGATCGTCATTATATTTTGTGCGAAAGTAAACAACTTACGCGCATTATTAGTGACGTTGGGGAATACCGGCGCCATAAATAGAACCGCGGTGTCGTTAAGCGGATTATTAATGACGTTGGGGAATACCGGCGCCATAAATAGAACCGCTTGGCAGTGGAATAGGCGAGCTTGCGCGTTATGGACGGTCGGGTGGGTAGCGTTTTGGGGCATTTTCACCATGGTAGGGTTGAAAACGGAGGACGCGAACCCCTCCACTGGGTGTCAGAAGCCGAGGCCGACACATTAGTGAAGGTTTCGAGTGAAAAGGTGCAAAATTGTAGAAGTTAAGCCCGGTCAAACAGACAGACAGACAGACACACACACAGACACACAGAAAGCTGGCTTTATTTATATAGATTAATTTTCATAATCACAAGTACCCAGAAATTGCGATAATGTTGTTTACTAAAACCGATTGTATGATTATGGTTATTGATGAAATAAAAATTTGAATTTGAAAATAAGTGTCATCTCCTTTTAACAACCAAATGACTGGAAATGAAACAGCAACACTCAGTTTCACACATTACCCAAAACTAGTGTCACAAGTCCCACAACTGCTGTTCCTTTTTTGCATAGATCTATATGGTATGGTTAGCATTTAGAACGCCATCCAAACAGGTTAAGATGCTGATCTCTAGAGCTCTCATAACCACAAATAATCTGTCACATTTGATCCATTAAGCCTGGCTAAGTATCAACATTGAGTCCTGCATTGCACAGTGCCAATAATTATGCATCGTAATAAAAATAACCAAGTAATACAGTAACTAGGGGTCCAACGGAAAGACATTTTCCACCGAGTACCGAATCCAAGTATTTGGATGTACTATTTGCCAGATCCGGAAACGAACCGGGTACCATTTGTTCCATATGCGAAGCTTCACATTTTCATGTAATAAAAAATTATCAAAATAAATTTGTGTACTTGTAATAAGTGACTGATACATTTTTAATTTTAGTCATAATTTCTGTGCAGTTGTGAAGTTTTCAAAAATTGCATTAAATTCAATAAACTGACATAATTTCAAGATAATGGAATTGAATTCAATCGATGTGTAATTGTATTAAGGCTGAACATTTATAATTTTATATACGTAAGTTTATTGAATAAGTTTTTAAAGAAAAAATCTTTTTTTAAAGAAAAATTTTTTTGCAACTATTTGCGTCTACAGTATTTGCCAAGGCGAATAGTTCCGGTCGAGGCAAATGTCCGAGGCGGTGGACCCCGGTGGACCCCTAACAGTAACAAAACAGCCTTGTTACTATATCTTTATTTGTTCCAAACAATTACTAGATGGCATAAGTTTGAGGCCAATGCTGCATGATGGGTGCGGATAACCACAGTGGCCCATCTGGTATATGCAGCCCCCAGCATGGTGGCGTTTGTGGGGCAGCAAAAGTGCAGACTGTGATAACCAGTTGATCCGACTACATATCGACCAGAGGGAAGTCCAACTTTCGAGTAGCTGTGTTGCAGGGCAGACAAGAGCCTCTTTGCTGATGTCCTGGACATTTTGGGTCACATGCTGTACCCACTTCTTCTTCCTTAAAGGGCAATCCCTTACTCCCCGCGCCAACGACCGCACGACCTAATCGTCCCACGAGCAGACCATTTAATGCGTAAAACGTTCTTAATAAGAATGCTAATTCTTATTTAATGTCATGTTCTCCAAAGTGACATAAAGCAGTTTGAATTAATAAAGAATATACTTACTTACTTACTTATTTACATAATAAAAGTAAGTTTAACGTTTCACAGCGAAATTTGCGACATCAAACAAACTCCTTCAAGTATATGAAAACAAATGTGCCAAACGTAAAACAAAACGTGCCAAAATGTCTTTCGAATTTTGAATCTACAAAGTTGTGTTAAAGCGAGTCTGGGCGGCCATGTTGTTTGTTTATACGATGATCGGTCACAGACGGGCCTTTCAATTTATTGAATTTTAGGTGTTTTCAAACGTTCTGAAGTGCGGTTTAATGTATAGCACATACCCACGGTTGCGACTTCTGCTTCTTTCTTGACTTGGACTAGAATAGAAAGCATCTTCGTTTAATGCTCGTCTGCTCCTTTCATTTCCTAGTTGCTGGCGGCTGTCGTCTATATGTCGACGTGCACAAGATTCATTCTGCAACGGACGATTCTGTGGACGATAATATGGGTTCTGTCGTTCTGTTCTTCGCAGTCGTCTCCCTCCGACTCTGCACGCTCTGTATGGTATATCGCTCATCGCAGATTTGCTGACAAATACTTGACGCTCTAAAAGCACCTAGGCTAATGGATGAATCTGCGCAAAAATATAACGCATAAACTCACATGAGGGAAATGTAAACTCAACAACGACCAATAATAGATTTCATAACGCCTCGAAACTATGTATGTCGCACGTCATTGAGTCTGTTCCATTCATAGACATCTATGGTTCCATTGCTGTTACGAGCAATGTGCTCCGCATAATAATCCATTCGATGTGAAACATTAATAAGAGCGGGAATTTAAGTGGGCAGAGTAAAATCACAGTATAAATAATTACGCTGTGGTAAAATCGTGGAATCGTATGGTTTGTGCACAAAATGACTGATACGAAGTAGTCAAATTTAACGGAAACTAATACTTTATATGAGAGCGCACGACATAATTATTATATTATGTTTATTGAATAAAAAGGGAGAATACGTGAATATTAAATGGAATCTTCGGCGGCGGTGCGATGCCATGGAGAGCCATGCAGATGCATGGAGGTAAAATTGTACCGCTATTGACAAAACGAACCAGCACAGGCACAGTTATACTCTGCTCGCCCTTAAGCTTCGGATCCATCTTGTGTGAAGGCTATCCCTCTAAACATGGGCGGGAGGGTCGAGGGGGACAAGACCCCCACCTATAGCTTTAACAGTGGGGGGCGCCCAGTGGCGTCACTATAGGGCTGGTGTCACCCAGTGCGGTAAGTCATGGTGTCACCCTAATTAAAGGTTCAAAAAAGTAAATTAGAGTTTCAGAAAAGAGGTGAAATGTGATGATCTTTTCTAGGAATTCGTCTCACAAAAAAATCTGATGACTTTTTTTAGGCATCCGTCTCGCAAAAAATGTGATAATGTGATGACCTTTTTTTGGGAATTCGTCTCGCAAAAATGATGGCTTTTAGGGGTTCGTCATCTTAGAAAAATTTCATCATTTTGTCGTTTGTGACACGTGGTGTCACCCCCTCTGAGGGTGTCACCCGGTGCGGTCCGCACCCCCTCGATCGTGACGCCACTGGACACGCCATACATCGGACCCCCCAAATTTTTAAGAAATACCATAAAAAGTCATCAAATTAAAAAATGTTATACCTCTTTTTTCACCAGATCAGTTCAAAACTCTTGACCAGATCAGTTCATACCTGACCCCCCACCTGTCAAACAAGATCGCCGCCACTGCCTCTAAACTAAAGCTATGTGCCCTATCGCTTTCTCAGTAGAGGCCTATTTTCTCAATTTCGGATCTGTTCAAGATATATTTCGATTTCATCGTCACCATGATCTTTCCATGGCGTGGTCCTGTCGATCTGGAGTCATGGTCATGCTGCCAATCGTCTCTCTTTTGGGTTTGTCTCCACTCTCCAGCCGTGTGCAAGCCAACTAAAGTTCAGTGGGCGCAGGTCAGCTTCCACGTGACCACGTCCTGTTCTTGTGCATGTGTTGCGAGTGCATCTAACAGTTTCCAAATTAAAAAATCACCTCTTCAAGAATTCTTACCCTGATCCTCTGCCTTCCAAACCTTCTCGTCCTCAACGAAACCCGCCGTAACAGCTGCTCTGCCTCTCCCTGGTCTCTCCGGCAATCGGACTCGGACCATCAATGGACATCGATCTCGATCGATCTGGACAACCCCTCGGATACGTCGCAGCGCTCGTGAATAAGCTGGTGCTTTGCGCTCAGTTTACAGTGGGGCTTTAGAAAATTGGAGATTACGATTATGAGTCTGAGAGTCTCTTCCTGTAAGCATAGGCGTAGACTCGGGGGGGGGCCGCCGGGGCACGTGCCCCCCAATAATTGAGATTGACTGTACATCCAATGCAACAAGTGTAGAATTAATAACCAAATGCCCCAACCCCCTCCCACCCAATATTTTGAACAAGTTTACGTCAGTATCTGCACAGCATAAATAATTACACAGTACGTCGACTCCCGGCCTCTGCAGCAGTCAGAATGTGTGACCAAAAAACATCTTGAAAGAGAACGTTTCCATGCCGATACACCGGAAACAATCACATCAAATATTTTTTAAACGTTACAACAACATTGAGGACTACACGCCGATATATCGGAATCCATCAAATAAAATATTTTTTAAACGTTTAAACAACATCGAGAACTTCATTAGAATTAACAATATTATTTTTAACGTTAATTTCAGCTTAAATCTATAATTCTGGAGCTCAGATTCAAGATGGCGTCGCAATCACGTGACCATAAAAACTAGTCAATAGCCAGCAATGAGAGTCGACGTACTGTGTAATTATTTATACTGTGGTATCTGTAAGGGTAGCGGCTAGCAGTTTACGGACACTACACCTGGTAGGCCTACCAGGTGTAGTCCGTCACTCCTGCCTGGGACTAAGATTGCTGAAATCTTAGTCCCAGCTCCTGCAGAGCTAGTTGAGAGCTCTGTCACTTTCTTTAAATTGCATTTATATTACATTACATTTAGTGACTGTGATTTATCTCTTAACTTTATGTTTTGTTTGGCAATGTGTAGGCCTAAGAGCAAAGGCGCTTCAGTCAATGACGATTCATGACCTCTTTGCTTCAGCGACACCCGATACGTTTGCAGCTTGCCAAGGGCTGCCATGTCATCAGACACAGGTTAAGAATTGTGGTGCTGTTAAACTGAATGCTTTACATTGTGTGCATATAGTTCGATCCTGTTTGTAGTATATTTTGCCTGCTTTTGTTATCCTGCTGTAATGAATTCTGATATCAACCACAAATTAGGAATATTGGACCTCAATATGACACTCACCAAGGACCACGATTTGAAAAGTAGCACGGCAAATTAGAGGATCTGGGCGACGGAACCTTTTAACAGACAAAAAGTGGTAGCCTACGGCAAAAGTATGTTGTTGGCATACCACCTTAAAAAGTGGTTCGGCAAAAGCCGTGCCACAAACATAAGCTTATAGGCGGCGCCGCCACTGTCAAGGACTGCTGCAGCGAGACGCGTTCATCGGCAGCCGGGCTAGCGCCGGTGAATAAGCTGCAGTATCCTTGTCGTGGCTTTTGTGTGGCGCTGAGAAATTTCAGAGTTTCACGGGTAGGCCTACATTTACGACTGAGATCGTTAGAGAAGCGCGACCACTGGCGGCGATCTTGTTTGACAGGTTAGGGGCGGGGGCACTTTTGAACTGATTTGGTCAAAAAAGAGTTTTGAATTAATCTGGTCAGAAATGAGGTAAAAAAAATTGGGGACTTTTTTGGTGTTTCCTCAAAATTTTTATTGAGGGACAGATGCAGGGATGACGAACGGTTTTTAGAAATAACTCGCTTTATTATCGCTCTAGGTGCTATATGGTATTGCGCTATTATTTAGGCCTATATCGTCTATGGGTGGGCAGAGGCCCCATGCGCATTGCTTTGCCCAGGGCCTACAATATGCTGTTATAATAAGACGGCGCTGGTTGCATGGTTGTGAGCAGTGTTTAATGTAGACGTCTTTGGGGGGAATGTTCCCCCAGGATTGATGTTCCCCCAGAGGCCAGCAATGTAGAGACCTTTAGGGGAGGAAAATTCCCCCAGGATACATGTTGATACATGGTTCCCCCAGGGAGATGATTTCCTAAAAAAGGTCAACTTTTTTGAGAGAGTATAATATTGCTGTAGAAAAAGTTAGAAAAATCGGGCGAAGGACTAAAAAAAGGTCATCAACTTGTTTTTGAAGATGAAATTAAGAAAAGTCAGAAACTTTTCAAGATGGATGAAATTGCAGAGACAAAAATGTCGTGTAAATTCGTTGGTCCCCAGAAACCTTGTTTCCCCTCCCAGAAGAGGGGGACTAGATTAAACACTGGGTTGTGAGTCGCCCTTGTACGTGGTATGGCGCCATAGAAATCGTCGTTCTTATTAAGATCTTTGTCATTAGGCTACTAATTGCAACCATCGATATCCAAATATAGATATCGATTATAACAACCCAAATTGCAGAGGAAATGCGGACCACGGCACAGTTGTTGTAGTCAACGAAGTAGGCATATAGTTGTCATAACCACGTGCTCCGTGTCCGCACAAAGAATCTAAATATAACATCAATCTTTCATTTGCCATATATGGTAGCACAGAATATTGGTCCTTTCGTGCCACAATCTATATTTTATAACCATATATGGTACACGTAGCCTACAGTATAATAATATTGGTCCTTGCGTGCCACTTATGTAAGAGGCATAGAGGTCGTTTCGTGCCACCCAATGAGATTGTTCATGATGTACACCTCAGTGGTGCCACCTAGCGCTGTTTGACCCGCGCTTTAATCGATGGCTTTCTGCGTTTTATATATGCAAAATAATATATATACGTTTTAGCCTCGCAGATGGTAATATATTTATTGTCCAATCGCTTAGCAGACAATAATAGATTCACATCCACTATAGGCTTATGAATTTTAATATGTAAACATAAAAGTAGGTTATTCGACATGCGCATTAAATAACAACATAGCCTAGATACATTATGACCAATAGCGTTCAGTGGATGATTTTAATATGTAAACATGAAAGTAGGTTATTCGACATGCGCATTAAATAACAACATAGCCTAGATACATATGACCAATAGCGTTCAGTTTCTAGGCAGACGTCTCTGCGTTCATTGCACAACTGCGTTTGAGAAGAGTAGGTTCAAAACATTACAAAGGCGCAGATCGGACCGAACACAATGCCGTTTCTTGGACAAGATTGGCGTTCTCCGGGCGAACAATGGGTCAGAACTGATGAAGGTTGGCAAAGACTTGACCTATGGAGGCTGAAGCTTTTGGAAAGTCTTTTTGAAAATTTCCTCGGACGGTAAGAAAAATTTGGTGAAAATTTGGTGATAAGCTTAGTTCTTTGTCGAGACAGTCTCAGCGAAACGAATATCGGAGAATCGTTTTGCATGTCTTTATGGTACACATTTTAAGGTGTTTGACTGTAGTTCTTAATTTACGAAAAAACGTTCCAATTTGGCAATAGCCCGTTCGGTGTATTCATCAACAGAATAATATTTCTGGTTTATATCCGGGAGAACACATTTTACATAAATTATGCAAATTACGTAAACAAAACAACGGACATGTGTCTAATTAATTGTTCAGAAACAATTTGAGATTAACCCGTGTTCTGTATAGTCCGATATTACATAGACTCTTTGTTTAAAATTGTTATATTTTAAAGGTTATTTGAGTAAATTGCAGCGCAGTATAGTTTTCGTTACAAATATGCGTAATAAGGTAATGACGCGGCGGCGCAGAAAGTGCCTAGGGCCCGTTGTTACGCCATTTACCGCGAAATGGACCAACTGGTGCGCAGATGGAAAACAAGGTGCGCAGAAGGAAACAGGATGCGTAGATACGTTGAAGCAACCGGTGATTTGTCCGCGTACTAGAGCACGATGAGTAATCAGGCGATAATTACAGGATGTTTCGGGGAAAGGATGCGGAAAAATAAATCGGATTCACCAATTGTACATACAAGAAATAACGGCAACAGGTGCAAACCTCTGGCATCTGGCCATCCACTGAACATCTGTGTCTGTATTGCAGACGTTATATTTTATTCATTTGTGCCAAATTATTTCAAGCATTTTTCAGTGGCACACGGTGTAACACAGAAAGCGAATTTGTATACCTACCTTTCCTAGACTGTGTCAGTTCAGAACAAGCCACACAGTGATCATCTCAACAAGAATGAGCAATTACTGGGCAGTTTTTTCAGTAGTTCATGCATTCGATGTGCCTTGCCATGTCTGCTGGAGTGTTTGAAACGATTGTTACAGTCATGGGTGCCAGTGGAAATTATTGCAAGGTGCCAAACCATTTAGCACAAAAATCATGCACAACAAAGTATGAGGATGTAGGAATTAATAGATTTTCAGATAACTGGGTACAAATGGAAGTGATATGTAGCTATAAAAGAAGACAGTCACACAAAATGTAGACTACTTTAGCATAGATGCCATAGACACATTTCTACAGTACAATAATAATTGTAATATACTTATCTAAACTGTGCCTTTCAACTGTAACTGCTGTAATTGGCCCAGTTACAGGGATCTGTTTGTCATTTAATAGTTAAATATGTTGTCCATTTTAAAGAACTTTGTAAAAGTATCAAGTACTTAGGTCTCAGGTACAAGTACTTTGGTCTCAAGTACAAGTACTTAAAACTGTACTCAACTTGTACAAGTACTGAGTTCTTCAGGGCCATAGCATCTGAGTCACTGAGACTAG
Organism: Allolobophora icterica; assembly: GCA_963556255.1. Lineage (NCBI taxonomy): Eukaryota > Metazoa > Annelida > Clitellata > Crassiclitellata > Lumbricidae > Allolobophora > Allolobophora icterica. The sequence goes on from OY744604.1 coordinate 53,775,678, forward strand.
CATAACAAATTTACTTGTTGTTTGGGCCTTCCTGAAGTAAATAAATTCTTTGAAAGACTGACAGTGCTGTGATTTAGCAGTTATGTTAATTTGATATTAACAAATTGTCCATGTATATGGAATGGTGATGAAAACGATAATGATGACCATAGTAACTCTAAAGATTCCATTATCAGTTAAATCAAAACGAAGCTTATTTAAAATTGTTTAATACCAATTTTATAACAATTCCATTTTTTAATTGGCTTTCTTCTGTATAAACCACAATACTGTTCATCAAATCACTACCAAATAGGCTGACTGACCCCTTTAAATCAGTTATAGGTTCCACCATTTTTGGGATAGTTTGTGTTTTCAGTTCTTTATGTGTAAATGTTGTGCACTAGAAAAATTGCCTATTTAATAGTTTTTCTCAAATGGAATTTTCTTTCTGATATTCCATCTTTTCTGCAATCCTATTTTATCTCTCAACCCACAGGTCTGTCAACTTAAAAGAATATGGTGGAACCTCTGTATAGTGGGAGCCTTGGCAAATACCATAATTTATGTAGGTTGCAGGATGAGTGCCATCAACGATGCTATACATGTGTCGGAGTTTGTGGCGTGATGAAGAATTTTTATAAGAAGGCTCTGGTGTTTCAGGACCATGTATCTAATATTGCCCAGAGTTCCTACTAAACTCATATTTGACCAATTTGAGGTTTTTCATTTGTAGGCTTCAGTTGAAAATTGCCAGAGGAGAGCATGGCTACTATCTGATGCATACAGAACTCAAGCCACTGCAGCCTCATGTAGTGGTTAAAGAGGTTACAAAAGAGGTAGTTCTCTAAAACAATAATTTTAAAGTGCTATTTAAAGGCTAATTATGGTTATAATTTAAGTCAATGTTGACCACTAGATCTGTAAGTAGTTAATTTGTTTGAACCATCTATTCAAACCTACTGTTTATTTTGTCCATGTATCTGTCATCTGTTATCTTCAATGAATCAACCATCTGTTGCAGAGATGTTACCCTAGTGCATTATCTCATTTATTGTGAGAATTAGTGCTGTAAATTGTCAACTTAATAATGTATGTTGAATGTGCTTTTATCTCCTGTTCCAGACTCGCACAATATTCTGTTTGCTTACAGCTCAAACCGCTACAACCCTGATACACGCATTCATATGATCCAGGGTTGTCCATGGCAATGTCATTTATGCAGACCTAACTCTTTCCTCTATTGGTCAGCCTCAATCATTTTTAATTGCTGAGGCTTAGCTGATTGGCAGTGTATGTAGAGCTTGGTCACCTATCCAGTTTCATGTGGGAGGCACTGTGCTGGTTACCTATGCAAAAGCACATCGGTTCTGAGATGTTGGTACATATGCACAATTGTCTAGTAGGCTGTGTTCCATGTTAAGCAGCTTTGCATCTTGCACTTTTCCATCCCTGCTGCATTCCCTGGGCAGAGGTTTATTTGCTCTGCTGCACATGGTGACTTGATTGTTCCACCGGCCTGAAATTCAGCAGTCCAGCATAGAAGTTTTGCTGTGGCCAGTGAATACTTCTGTAATAAGTTGCCTAACAACCTCCGACTTCAACTCTTTAGCCTTTCTTCACTCTTTTCCACAAGTCCTTGAAGACCGTTCTGTTCGATCTTGGTTTCGTGTTGTTAGGTCAGGAGTGCCTTTGATGAGTCTGTGTTGAAGTGGTGCTATTTAAAATGGTGCTGTTTGAAATTTAAGATTATGATTATGGTCTCCCCCGCAGACCACTCCAGCTGACTTAAAGTTGTTGCACATACAGTTCCTTTCTCTAAATAGTGTCAGATGCTACTGTTGTTGTCATTCTAGTGAATTGTTACCACTGCTGCAATTCTTAGTTAAGGATTGTGGGGTGATTCTTTGCTGTTTCTTGTGTTGTTGTTTATTATCAGTCTAAGTGAGGGGTAGGCCTACTTTCCGGCTTCCAAAAATTGGGTGATATTATTTTGCCTTCACTTTAGTGCAGGGGATTAATGCTGATGAAATGGCCAATTGTCATCCAACCCCATATTTATATTTGTATCAAAGATGGGTGAGAAGATTGTGTCGATACAGTGAAGATGTTATCTGGTCAAAAATGTTCTCTTGCCCAAACAATAATTTGGTTCTAGCACATTCTATTCTACTGAGTCTTTGCTGACCTGCGTAATTGCTGATTTTTGGGCAGCTCTCGACTTGGATCATGTATCCTTGCTTGTCTTGTTTGATGTGAATGCAGCATTTGATGCTGTAGACCACCTTGTTAAGTTTTCAGTGTCATTGGTTGTCCTTGGCAGTGGTTGCTTTTGTTCCTCTCCGACTGCTGTTGGGCAGTGGTTTTTTGTTCCATCCAACTGGCTTCGTCTCCTGGGATGCTTAGGGTTTCATTTGTTCTCTGCTTTATATTGTATATACTGCTGACCTAAGTCTTGTTCTTTCCTGCCTTTGTGTTGCTGCTTATCAGTATGTATGCTGATGAGACTTGGGAAATGAGCATGTATTCATGACTAAGCTGTTGATGTAACCTACATAGTTCAGAAAATGTTTGGTGTCTGCGGCCCTTTCTGCTTGGATGCCGTATAATTGACTACCTTTAAAAATCAACCAATCGACTTTAGTAGCCGCTGGCTTCTTCAAATGATAGACTAGCATTACTTCCATCTTGCCTTTCCTAGGGCCTCCTTACTAGCACGTAACCTTGGACCACAAGTTGACCTCTGAGCATGAGCTTAAACTTCATGCAAAACTTAAGAAAGTTGTTCCTTATGAGATCCTTAGATAGCATTGTATTACTGTCCAGATTCATGATCCTACAATGAAATGAGTCTCCATTTACTCAACACAATTTTCAAGAAACAGGTTATTGAGGTGTTTAAGTGAACGTGTGATAACTTTTTATTGTATTTTGGTAGTTCATATCCTAATTGTAGTATCGTTTTATATAGATCTTTAAAAAATTAAGTTTATAATTGCTTATATTTTATGTTTTTATTGCATTTATTGTGAAAAATAGAGCTTAAAAATCCTATTTTTCAGCCAGTTTTGACCTTCAGTTTGTCACCATCTGTATATATGTATGTAAAACTATGTATCTAGACACTACATTACCGTAGCACCTTTTAGTACTTCACAAGAGCACTGCATGCACCAACCTAAATGATATTAAGTGGTCTTTGTTAAATAACTATTTATATCCTGTCATAAAGTTCGTTTCGTCAGCGGATAAAAGTCAATTTTCTGAAAATTATAAACTTGGCTAGTATGATTGTAATAACAGTACTCGTCAGAGGTGCTCGCAACCTGACAAAAAACTATGAAATGAGTTTCAAGTGCTTAACAAATAGAGACAGAAAGGCTAAGGAGCTTATGTTGCTGGTTGCTAGACGACTTTTCCAGACATATGAGCCGACCACAAGGAAGCATCTCTGCTCCACTCGGAATGTTTAGGCCAGTGGGATTTCCAGATAACCTTGCTTAGCAGAAAAGGGACCTGCGACCAGGAATGGATGAGACAGAAACTAAAACTCTCTTACTGCCAAGCGTCAAATGCTCCAATGCTTTTGTCACTACACATGCACGAACCATAAACACACTGATTGGTCACCCTCGTGAACTGCACACTAATTCATGCTTACAGCAACCTATTCCAGAACGTTTGACCAACCACAGCAAAGCTGTGCTGCACCATGTAAGTTTTGGCTGGGAAACAACCCGGTTACTCTGCAGTAGACTGAAGAAATCTGTGGCCAGTAATTGATGAGACTTATCCACATAACTCATTGAGATAAGATGGAGCACAGCCTACAAGGCAGTTACCGGTATGCATAATTGACTTTAAAAATGTAAATCAATGCAATTTTACATTAGTTACTATTGCAGTTCCTCCAAAGTGAATTTGGATATATGCCAAAACCTAAAATACGCTTTATAAAGTCCAGATACATACATAGGTAAACTGCCAATCAGCTTGGCCACATCGCTTTAGGTAGATTGCACACGGTTAATGCGGAAGAGAGCTGATTATGCTACCATAATTAATTAATCCTGCTACATATGAATGTGTGCATCATCGTTGTGGTGGCTCGAGTTGTAAACAAGTGCCAGATTGTGCAGCTAGCACAGGTGGTGAATTCGTGTACTGCAGGTGCTCTTCACATGTTCTGAGTCAATTCCTGTGCAACTCAAGGTCCAACTCAAGCACAGTAGTTAAAAAAGAGGGGCTGGGTGAACAATGCTGAGATCTGCCCACAGCTGTCCTATCAGATCTCACTGTTCAAGTTCCAGTATTTCAGAATACTTTTGTAAATGATACATAATTTTAACGTAATTGAATGCACTATTTCATTAAATAAAATCAAAATATTTCGTGAAATTGAATGCACTATTTCATTAAATAAAATCAAAATATTAAAAATCTGAATTATGACTCATTTCTGAGAGCCAGTCACATATGTACGTATATACATTATATATAATATATATGGTATATATATAACATATATATATAATATTTATATAGAATTATAATACCTTTTTAATCAGAGCTCTGGCCTCCACAATGGGAATTTCTATAATTTGTGGAAAATCTGTTTTAGCAAAAAGTGTGCACTACAATTGCTGATGCTTTGAGTCGTCTTGATATGAGTGGTGCTGTTCGAGATGTTAAGAGATTTAACTATATTTGCAAAGTAAGTAACTACTTCTTGATGTTGAACACAAAGTAGGAAATGCAGCTGAATGCACTTTACCTTTATCTTGGAAGCGAATATTTGTTTTTCACGGTAATAATGGATTTAACTGCTTTGCATTTTCTTTGTGATATTCCTTATGGTAGAAGATTAAACTACAGATCTGCGATGTTCTAAGTTAAAACATTTTAAATATAACCTAATTGAATTTACGATACTGCTGAAAGTGCATATAGAAAGTGAACATAGATAGTATGATATTGGAGATGTAGGTATGGTATGTATGTGTCTGGCGATTTCTATAGCACATTTGTACAGCCTTGCAAAAGTGCTAAAATCCAGCTGTGTAGCAGATGGTTAAAGTGCAACCTAAGATAGGTACAATGTACCTGATATGTATGGCCTCGAACTTGCCCATTTTTTCAATTAATTGAACGGCTGAGATCCTTTTGCATGGTCTGCTACTGCCTGTTTTAATGGGTGCAATGCCATTTAAGGTCCTCGTGTATGGACTATTGTATTGTATTGTATTGTATTGTATTGTATTTACGGATTTATAAAGGGCCTCTCGCAGTACAACCTACCGTAATCAGAAGCGCTCAACTATGCTATTTATTTAAGCATTGCAGTCAATATTTGTAATAATACTGCAAAATTATTTCTTTTAAAAGTTGGTTTATGTAAATCTTTGTGATGTGCTTGAGGTTAAGTTAGTTTGACCACCTTATCTTCCTTGCTTCCATGCCTTCCCATGTTATCTTACATTTTCTTGCCTTTCTTTGCCTACCTTTCTTTACCTGATCTCGTTTGATTTGTATTGTGTTCTGGTCTTTGCAGCTGATGCTGTTTCTAATGCAGCACAAGATGTCGAGCTTGAGTGGAATGGCGCAAAAGATCATAATTAATACTCTTGATCAAATTGTACAACAGGGTAAGTCCTGCCAGCATGTATTAAAGAATTTTGTATTTTTAACACTTTAGGTCGTCTGTTCACTTACAATTTCAAGTCCTCCGACTTGATTAAATTGTCTAATGGCAAATCTAAAAGATGTTTCATTACTGTGATATAATATGGTCAGAAAGCATGGGTTAAAACATGGTTAATGATATGAGTCCCAAGTTAATGAGCTTTAAAACATGCAGCTTTGCATAACATGGTACGTGGCATGTATTTTTATGGTGGGCATTGGTGGATTTTTATATTATCGTCAAGCCAAACAGAACGTGGAACCTTGTTATAACATGTTACTTGCCATATTAGAGTTGGCTTTGTATACCTCACAAAGTGGCTTTAGCCTAAGTGATGTTAAAGACATAAATAAGAAAGAGTTCTTCAATAAGCAAACAGAGTCATCATCAATAAATATTCTATCTGATGATGTAGGTTTTGCAAAGTGTAATCAGTTTTTTCAGAGGGATCTTGGGTATTTAAATGATCTAGCATCAAGAAATATTTCAATTTTTTAAACAGTTTACATATTTACTCCAGAGGATTTGTTTCTAATTAGTCTTTTTTATTGTTAAGACAGTTGTGTATACTTTCATCTTTGCTTTGATCTTAAGCCATAAAGACTCATCACAACTTGCGCATAGTTCATCAGCTCATGGATGAGCTGCTCTTGGCCCTTGACAGAGGCCAATATGATCATGTTGGCAGCGCATCGCTCTGGGATTCACACAAGACTCACGTTCTGAGACTGAAGGAAGAACTGGGCGCAGTTACGATTGAAGAGGTCAGTGGCAGTGAGATTCATCCAAAGATAAATGCTTTGTTGTAAAAATTACAATTCTTGCTGAGTTCAGTTTGAAAATTTCCTGAAGTTATCAGGCAGGAGGCATGCTCTGAATTTATGGAAATGTGTTGGCATGACTTTGGAGTGACAATACGTTGTCTGCTGTTGAAATCTACTGAAACTATTCATTATATAGCTCATTTTCAGAGACAATGAAAATGCACTTTGTAGTAGCACACAATAAGCTATATAGCTGTGGTTCTAAAAAATCTGAGAATAGCAAATTTTATGAAGCCCTTCTTTTAAAATTGTCAAATTATTGGGTTGCTGTTGCAGTGTTTGTTGTCAGACAATAGGTCCAACATTCCATGGGATAAAGTTGTATAATGCTCAAATGGCAGATCATAGTTTACAATCCAGACTGCCAGCATTGTGGATTGTGCAAAGGTCCGAAAAACCATATTTACAACCCAACTTTTTGCGTCAACATGAATGCAGGGGCGCCCACAGCGTGATGCACTGGACGCACGTGCGTCCACCCAGTAAATCAAATCCACACAAGGAATAGGCTTTGCAACGATATTTTTGCAAGCAATTGAATCATAACAAAGCAAAACATTTTTAAATTATTTTTAATCAAGGGCGGAAATAAATGCTTACAGAAAACAGTATGTTGAACAAAATACGGCATGTTAAACAGCTGAAGCATTTATAGATGTTATCTAAATTGAATTTTTTTTGTGCGTCCAATTTTTTTAAGCCTGCGGGCGCCCCTGCATGAATGTAAAGGTCTCGAGGGCATATTCCCAATCAACGATAGTCCATTTTCAATATTTCCTGTTGTTGACTGGACAGTAAGTAACAGTAAGGTAAGTTAAGGTTCTGTCTTGCAGCTTGAAGTTACTGAGCAAACTAGATGAAAGAGTCCAGACTCGTTTGGTACATACAAAATTTGGAGTACATGATCTATTTTTGTGGTTCAGCGTGATGAAGATGGTAAAATAACGCTCTCGGATCTGCCAGACACTGTGTTTCAAGATATTATGGCCTGCCTTTCGGATCACAAAGACCTTGTCAATGCTGGAAGAACTGAACTGCGAGCTTTTGAACTGTCAGAGCAGAAGAGACTGTGGAGAAACTTGTGTCAGTTCCACTTTACACAGAAACAGTGGAATTCAGTATTGCGGAGGGGTGAAGACTTGGAAGCAATTGAGTGGAAGAAACTCTACACAAGACTCATGAAGTAAGTCATCTGCTATTATATTTTGTTTTCTGAATTAATCCTTTGACATCTGATTAGGGCTTTAAATCCTGGTACATAGTTCAACAGTAAGAGAGTAAAGATGACACTTTTTATTATGCCACTGTTGAAACTCAAGTGTGGTCGAAGGCTGAAGCAACATTTGGCTGGGATACAAACTGCCTTTTGTGTTGGCACTCCATTACTGACCCCTAATTGTATGGAGTGCTGAGTAGGTGCTGCGTAGTATGATGATTTACTGATGACCATCCGTCCAAGCGCTGGACGAGGCTTGATTGTGCTTAACTGCGATATGCCTGTCAGCATTACATGAGTAGCACCAAGCGCTGATGCAAACACGGCATGGTCTATCCATGCGAGGATACACTGTACTGTGTTTGTATTAGCATTTCTCTGTCTGCTTTATGTCATCGATCTAAACATCTAGCTGAAGAATACTACAAATAAAATGGTTTGATTGGATACATATGAATTTATTCGATATAGATTAAATTAGCTGGACACATTTGTTTATCCTGTCGCTTGTTGTTTTCATCTTTTGATGTTTATTAACTTTTATCACTTTCAAGTCTTTCATTATTTGTATACAGTTGTTTTTTGATTGGTCCATCCATCCATTTGTTTGAGAATTTCTAATTACCTGATATATAAATTTCTAGGCGCTATGGTCTGAAAGATGTTTACGCTGAGATGGTTCACATCTGCAGACACTGCAATGCTTTATTCTGGGAGGTAAGTTTTGGCAAATTAAAACACTGTAATTATGTGTGAATTCTTGTGGAAGTGATGTAGTATCATGTAACTGACCCCAGCATGCCATACGCTGACTGGCACTCCTGACCTGATGGTAGGAGATGCTGCATCTGGATACTCTTTGGAGCCACCTCTTGATCTGTGCAGGACAGGCATTAGTCAGTTGCCAGCCAGTTGGTCTCAGAATCTTTTCAGCATGGAGTCTAATGCTGCTTCAAAATTCCCAACTTGCTCATGAAAGCCTGCCTTCTCCAAATTTGGAAACCAGTCATTATGTTATAGGTTGACCAATAATAGTAGTTGACCAACAGTGGTCAACTTATAAAAGGTTGAGCGGTACTTAGATGATGAAGTAAGGTTCCAGTGATGGGTTGTTGGAATATTATCCAGAATGCACAAGAATTCAGACTGAAGAAATACCTCCGGAATGTCAATTTAGGCAAAATAAGTAAGTAAGTTCGTAGAAGTGAAGTGATGTAATGTTGAAACATCAGAATAAGTCAGAAAAATTCGCACCTCATGACTAATCTGCCAAAATGAAACGACTTGTCAACTGCAGCCAACATGGATGCCATAGACATCTAGCAAAATTTGTAATGCTGTACATTATCATATTTGCTATTATATATTTGAACTACCGTTTATGATGAAACTGTTGCCCAAGATCCAAAATTTCCGAAAAACTGCTATTCACAAAACCTTATCCTTCATCCAAACTTCACTGCATCCAACAGTACTTTAGTGATTTTAATTCCTAATCTGAATGTGTGAAGGATTGTTTCTCTTCCTCCCCTTACCTGATTTATCTTGAAATGGAAATTGTTTCTACTTATTTTGTAGCCATATTTGCTGAAAGACTGTATTAGAATAGAAGTTCTGAGTTATATTTCTATCTAGGAAGGGAATCACATCAGTGAACTCTAGATTTCCACTCAAATTCTTAGCTTCTATGCTAATGTTATGCCACAAACCGAGTGATTCTTCTCGGCAGCTTTTTCTATCACAAATTTGTTTTTGGCCTTTGCTTTCTGATTTCTTATTTTCCTACAATCATTTTTAACATACACATCATTTTTAACCAGTTAATCATTCTTATGCCTTGCTGATTATATGCCATCATGGCTGGGCATCCACAAACACCTGCGCTAAAAGACCGGGCTGTCTCTGTATATTCCACAATTTTTCATTCCATTGCTTCTGAAAGAGGCATTGTTAACTTATGGCTATAGCTATCACATTAAGTTTATATAGGGGAATGCAACAGTGTTTACGCATACCAAATGTGGGTTAATCATGGCAGCATTTTTGAAGAATAGTTATTAGTTGGAATCCCAGATGCCTTCTGTGAAATTGGCAGGCAGATTGCTATCGATTCCTGGAAATGGTAAGGGAGGATTGATTGGCTGTTGGATGACTGTTTTTGCTTTGTCTTCATGTTAGCTGAAAGATTAAGCAGTTTATAATGTGCATTTACAAACTTTAGGTGAGCACTCGTATAGTGTAAATGCTACTTTACAGTTGATCTAATTTTTTGTTTTGCAGTTGCATGGTCATCCATGTGCTGTTCAAAATATGGAACCCCAGTCGATGTCCGTTTCTCCAAAAATGTTTGTGGATTTCTTTTCGGCATGATTGCTCACTGAGCAGAAGTGAATGTTTGTTTTGTTCGATGAAAGGTTTCTACTCGAAGAGGAGTCTTCCTCAAAAACCAATATTCTTAGCCAAAAGAGGCAAAACTACAGCTTTATTATATTTGTATTTGATTATATTATATGGAAAATTCAGTTGAATTGTTATTACAGAATGTAAGTGTTGATTCAGTAATTAGCTATATTTTCATCTTTTCTAAACAAAATATCCACCGTTTCTTAAGTCTGATTAACAATTGCAAATTAATGCATTGCTGTAAATGTTAATGGTTAATATCAATTTCTGTCTGCAGTGACTTTATGTACAAAGAGACTTTATTTAACAACATGTACAAATTGTATAGTTGGTGAAAATATTTGGTCTATCTGTAAACACCAACTGTAATTTGATGGCAAGTTTATTTAATACCGTAATTGGAATTGGGTGTTGTAACAAAGAAGTTCTTTGTTACATTATAAATTGTGAACTTAACTTTAAAATTTTGCTACTTATGATCCTGTAATAAAACTAGATTTTCAGTCATGCTACTGAAATTTATTTGTACAAAGATGACTTACTCATCAACAGGGTTAACAATTTAAAGGAAACAATTGAATAATTGTTGATAAATTGATTATAGATTATTCATTTCTGAAGATATTGATTGATCTTAAGACATTCTAACGTGAACCACAATGACTGTCGCGTAAAGTTTTTTAGTGTGAGCGTTTTCTTATATAGGCTTCTTGTTTTCAAAGCCTGTTTGAATTTTCAACAATGAAGAGCAAATTGCTGTCTGTTTTTATGCACCTGTATAGGAGTTTGTTTTCGTTGATGCATTATTTAAAGCTCAATGTTCAAGTTTTGACTGTGTTACATCATTCATCTTGTGTAAACCCTTTCAAAATAGGTATATGGAGATATTTATTGTTGTTATTACAGTACATATAGTATTAAAATTCTCATTAAAAATTAAACATATTTGGACAGTTTGTTTGAATGCCACCATTTCAGTTTTTCTTTGGGTAATTTGATATCTGGTTTGTGTAAGATTGCAATTCTAATTCTGTGTAATTGCAAAACATTATATTCAGCTCCATGAAATTTTGATTATTTTGATTTTAATTACACTGCTAGTTGGTTTTATTATAATATTCATGAATTCATTTGATTTCTTTACACTTATTGTTTTGGCTAAATTTTCAAGTTTGGTTAGCATTAATTTAAAATTTTATAACCTTGGCAATTTTTTGATTATGAACAGAATTTGTTAATAGAATGTATAGGAAAGCGAGTGAAAGTTATTAGGAAAGGTTTCTGGATAGAAGCTAGCCATAGATTGTGATGATATGGCAAGTCATGACAGTGTCCTAATTTATGCATTTTATTTAAGTTTGTGTAATATTTGTTATATTACCAGCATCTAGCGGCAGTGAATAACCCCAGCAAGAAATTCTTATCTTATCTTATCTTATATAATTATTTATAAAGCGCCTCTCACAGCATAGACTATTCAGAGGCGCTCCCAGCGTGTCAGCCCCGAGGGAAAAGAAAGGTCTTTAAGCAGCGGAGAGAAGAAGGCGAGATCCCAAGCAAAATCTTGCTACGGAGAGAGGGGGGCAGGTCATTCCAAAGGGAAGGGCCAAGGATGGCAAACGCACGATGCTGAGCCATCGAAGTCCTTGCACGAGGGACAAGCAGATCAAGGCGGTCAGCAGACCGAAGAGGGCGGGAAGACAGAGCAGATAGAGGTTTGCGCATTAGGTCACAGAGGTATTTAGGAGCTTTTCCCAGTTGAGTCCTAGAGACCAGGAGAAGAACCTTGTATTGGATGCGGGAAGCAACAGGAAGCCAGTGAAGTACATCATTAGACATTGAGGCAGGGTAGTAATTGTCTAGCTCTACCTCAAAAGCCCCACACAGAATTATTATAATGGGCTGTTGTAATGTGACAACTTCAAAAGTTTCTATATCTGGAAGTTTCTTATCAAACGAGTCACTTAAGTTTGTAATTGAGAATGATGCATATTCAAAATATATTAAATTGTAAATTAGCGTCATGGGAGAGATTAGTTATGTTTTGCTTGGTGGCATAAAATTCGTCCTGTGGTTTCTCGAGTAGCAACACCGCTTCATGCAGGGTATAGACTGTATGCATGGTCACTGGCTTAGTCCTTAATACCATTCCCACTGAAGTCAAAGTTCTCATTGCAGATTTAAAACCAGTTTGTTGGATCTCTTGTTGAATAGCAAACACGGTAACAGCAAATAACAACCTGCAGAAAACCTGATTTATCCTTTAATTTGCTGTTTGGTTTCTGAATATTTAGTAATTGACTTGCTTTCTTTTTACATGTACTCGTTATTGTAAACCCAGTGAGTTTGTTTTTAATTTATGTTAGCCTAAGTTATTTCCTGTTATTAAACTTTCAGTGATATCGTAATTTGGTAATTTTCATAAAATCTTGTACAGAACTACAATTTTAAATTGACCTGTATATAATACTATTGATCAATTTTGTATTTTAAGAATTTTTCTTTTTTTCTTATAAGACTGGTGATGGAGATGACTTGTTGTAATCAAATGTATGTTCTTATAATATTCTTATAATGATAATGGTTTTGCATTTGAATTGATTTTATCCTCTCTTCCTATAAAATTTCCTGATTGGCTGTCTTACCTCCAAACTTGTACATCTTTATCACTGATTGCTACTGCATATTCAAGCAGGTGTAATGCTTGGAGCATTTCTTACCTTAATTTCTTTGTTGTCAAGCAGTACACACAGGGGCATTGCCCCTTCTCAAAAGGATAATTATCCCTTATTCCTGCCTAGCTCCATGCTATTGTTTTCTGGGGTAATGTAATCTGTGCATGGTTTAGGTGTACAACCTGGATAGTGATACAAAGAATATGCAAGTGAATAATAACTTGAGCATATTTAATGGATTTGTGGCAGTGCTAGTGGAGTCGTAGTAATGGGGATAGACTGGATATCAAGTACTTGCCTATGATATAATGTAATTGATGTTGATTGTTTCTGTTTTCTTATCGATTGTGACTATAGTAATATCATGATGACTAAGTACTGCTAGTGCTGAATGATCTTGGTTGATGATATCTTTCCAAATGGCATAGGCTATGATCACTCTGGAATACAGTAACAGGGCTGTAAATCTGTTTCAACATGTGGGGAGGGAACTGCCTCTTTGAAAGTGTGTATACTTCACTTAAGAAGCCCATACAACGGCATTTCGTAGGGATCATACTAATAATTATTTAATTAATGTGTTGAGCAAAACAATATTCCAGACTTCCATTAGAGGGTAATGACTGATTCCCACTACTGAGTTAGTTACACGCTAGGTTAGCATTATAAATTTTTATTTGTTCACACTGCTGCATTTAGGTTTGGACTGTAGCCTGGAGCAACAAGACTAGAGCTTCTCTTGTCAAACCAAAAAAGTTGAAAGTAGGCTATTCAGTCACTCATATCTTCATTTCGACTTCCTGCATCTGCATGACTTCGTAGACATCCACCTTTAGCAACTCATTTGTAAACCGAACTGTTGCCCGTTTCTGCATTCTCTCTCTGACAACCAGAGTCTGACCTCCAGTGGATATTGATCTCTGGATAACCCCTCTGATATGATGCTGCACTCCTGAATAAGCTGGTGCTTTGCACTTTGCTTTAGAGTAGCACTTTAGAAATTTGCAGATTACTATTAAGATTCTTGCATGTAAAATGTTTGATCATCAAGTTAAACAACAAATTTGCTATTCTTTTACAATGCACTGAGCAAGGCCAAGAAAATATGCACATTGTGATGAGTAAAAATGTAAGTGAATACTTCAAAAGAAATACAATGTCAGCGAGCACCAAATAAGCCATTCTTCCTGATCTCTGAAGTGGAGACAAATTTCGACACCACATTCATATCAATGAACGTTATCCAAGAATTCTTGATGAACGTGTCAAATTGCCACATGGTGTGAATGCTTTTGAGATGCTATTGTATAAACATACGCTATCGGAAGTGGCCGAAATTGCCGAACACTACACGGCAGCTATCGTGTAAACAGCTAATTCACAAGCGATAGCATATTATATATATAATATATCTATATAAATAAAGACAAGACCAAGAAAGTCTGTCTCTGTCTGTCTGTCTGTCTGTCTGTCTGTCTGTCTGTCTGTCTGTCTGTCTGTCACAGCGATCTTTGACCGCAATGCATTTCTACAGCTTTGGACCTTTTCACTCCAAACCTTCACCACTGTCTCGGGGTGGGCATTACACACCCAGTGTGAGGCTTCGCGTCCCCCGTTTTCACCGCTACCATGGTCTCCCGGGCCAAAACCTACCCGGGCAATGCATTTTTAGCTGGTAAAAAAAATCTTACACTCAACCTATTTTCACTCGCCAGATGGCGCCGCCGGGTTAAGCAGCTACAGTACGGATTCGCTAGAGGGATTGAAACTTTCACTGAACCCGGCCAACGCCGGGTTAAGCAGCGTTTTGTTGCTTATTCGCTAGAGGAATTGAAACACCCAAAACGCCGGGTTAAGCAGTTTCGCGTCCACCGTTTTGACCGCTACCATGGTGTCCCGGCCCAAAACCTCCGAAACCCGGGCAACGCCGGGTAAACAAGCTAGTATATATAATTATATATATATATAATATGCTATCGCTTGTGAATTAGCTGTTTCATAGACTTTGATTTATGTGGAGTTCGGGTGTGCAATGAAGACTTTACTATGGGGTCCTAAGAAAGACTAGGGGGTTGAACCCCCTCAACCCCCCGACCCTGGGACATAGGCCTACACCCAGTCTGCACCATCGTGCCACTGATCCAGTGGACCACGTACACGTGTGTAGGCCTACCGGCCAGCTAGAGCTAGCCTATTTACGGTCAAATAAACTACGCTGCTACGCACAACTACTATAAGCGTGCACTCCGAAGTGTAAGGGGCATATAGCTCATTCAGTTCCCAACAGTCACTCAAAATAATAGCTATTCGTCACAAATATGTTTAAAACGTCAAAGCCTATCCTCGATCGTCATACCTCGATCGAAGATACGAAAATCTTCACAGTGCCCTTTGGTAGAAATAAATTCTGATAAAAGTCACTATAAGTTTGGTCAATAATTAAGGCCTATGCCTATGCTCAGTCAAACTGTGGTTTTCGCCTGGAAGTAGCGGCGTCTACGCCATGGAACCTTGGAGCAAATGTTACTTCCAAGAACTGTAGGGTAAGATCTGTCAGTGTGTGTGCCATCAGTAACGGGGAGGGAAAGGGGAAGGGGAGGGGAAGTTGCTCCAATGACTTTGGGGCCCTCTCTGGAAGTGTTTTGTTCTCAGTACTAATACATCATGTTATATGGTATGCATGTGACATCTGAGAAACTGTCAAACATGAAAAATATGGAACAAATGGGACCTATATGTTACTGAATCACTGCTGGAAAACATGAAAAATGTGACAATCAATGACAATGAAGCACGTAGGCCTATTGCTCTTTAAACTAATGCATGTACCAATAATTAATAATTAGCCGGTTGAATTATCAGCTCCAAGGATAGTCTCCTTCTTACAACAGCCAGGTTACAGCCTACAAGTAGCAAGCAGTCTTTCGGTGTTCTTTTTAGAGCGAACTGTGTCTGCTATTGATCTTTGGTTAGCAAAGCATTGTACGTTTTCGTACATCAGTGCCTCGCGTTCTGCAGTATAATTATAGGCTATCACTGGGAACACGCGGATTTGGACGACATAATGTTGGTAGTCGTGGTAGATCTCGAAGTTGTAGTAGTGGTGGTAGTGGCATTGGTAGTGGCAGTATATAGTAGGCCAAATATAAGAAGATAAGGCAGTGTGTAGAAAGAAGACTGGGGGTGGTAGACTTTGATGAGTTTGGTCAATGTGGAGTTGAATATTTTATCCGCATTTTGCCACTTGAGGAAATTCAAAAATGCAAAAGAAAACTTAGGCCTAAACTCCTTAAAGTGTTTACATCACTGGCGGCGATCTTGTTTGACACGTGGGGGGGGGGGAAGGGACACTTTGGAACTGATCTGGTCAAAAAAGGTGACAAATTTTGTTGTGCTGACGCGTGAAAAAATTTGTTGACCTTTATTGGTGTTTTCTTCACAACTTGGGGAGACAACTCTATACTATTAAAGGTGGGGGTCTTGTCCCCTCGATTACCCGGGATCGCCGCCCATGGTTGACTTCACCAAATTTATCAGTATACAATTCACATGGTCACAAATCTCACAATAAACCAGAGCATCATACTTTATTACTAACTCACAAAGTGAATTGTGAAAGAAAATGCTAAAATATATGCACAATATAATCACACTAGCACAACTGAGGGGGTTGGAAACGACCCCTGGGGTGTGCAATGAAGACTTAACTGTGTGGGTCCTAATAAAGACTAGGGGGTTGAGCCTTAGAGGTAAGGATGAGGACCTTGAATTGGATGCGGGCAGAAAGTGGAAGCCAGTGGAGTTCTTCTACCATAAAGGTTGTGGTATAACTATAGATATTTACGAGAGTGAGATATGCATGAGATAATTTGAGGAAGATGGGCAATTAGTCTAGCAGCGGCATTGAGAACGGACTTTAGAGGAGCGAGACGGACCTTGGGAAGACCAATGAGGAGGGAATTGCAGTAGTCAAATCTAGAGCAGACAAATGCATGGACAATCGAAGTTAAAATTGGATATGAGACAGAACGATCTAAGGTGCGCCTTTGAAAGTAGGAAGTGCGGGTAAGTTTGGAAATATGCTAGACGAGAAAGAGAGAAGCGGAAAGATGGCTATGATGGTGGTGGTGGTGGTGGTGGTGGTGGTGGTGGTGGTGGTGGTGGTGGTGGTGGTGGTGGTGGTGGTGGTGGTGGTGGTGGGCTGTACAGAATAGGTGGTTATCACTATTCGGCCGAATACGAATAATTAGACCAACTATAGTGGGCCGAATACGAATAGGCTACGAATAGTGCACAAAAGCAGCACAAAATAGGTCTACCGACAACATTGAAAATTTCAAATGTAAGCAAAAGTTTCAGTTCAGTAAATTTAATACATAAACTAAAAGTAAACAGTCACTGTACACAAAGAATGGGACTACTGACACTGCGATACCGTGGTCCAGGCAGTAGGCAACGCCTGGCTGCAACCACGGCATATTATGTCAATAAGAGAGTTACTTCAGTCCACTCGCAATAGCAACCGCTTATGCAGAAACAGATGTCACGTGACCACTATTCGCATTCGGTCCGACCGCTACTATTCGGCCGAATACCGACTAGCTGTTTGGCCAACTATTTGGCTCCGAAGCGAATATTCGGTACAGCCCTAATACTAACTCCTAAAGCATCAACAAAATGGACCAGATTATCTGTTGTGTAATAAGTTGGTCTGTTTGTTGCGCACTGAATTTGGATTTAATTTAGAATAGATGACATTTTTAGATTTACCCCTACCAGATCGGACACTATTGACGGATACGAAACAGCACGTCGCCAAGTCGTAGGCCTATAGGCCTACTTGTTTTTTTTACAAAGTTTTACAGCCTCAGGGAAGATATAGCCTACTGATGCTCTTGTGCGAAGTAAAAACAAACAGCGATACTCTTGAACTCTCTAGTATCCTGAATTTATCAGTAATATTGTCTTTCTGTTACAAACAAATGAACACTTGGAACTCCCTGTAGCCTACTTGACCTTACAGAGGCGAGGGCAAATTGCCACTCAAATCTATTATTACATTCGAGCTATATTAGGCTACAGTTAAGCTGACCTTATGGGAAAACAAATTAGTTCCAGAAATATGCCTCATTTTGAACATGTTCGATCTCTTCAGAAAGTAAAACTCTCGATCTCAAAAGAAATATACAGAAAAACTTGTTGAACCACAAAAAACTGACAAAATATTTAATGCACCATCTGCGCCATATATAGTTTCCTGCACCATTTGTTGTCGCCACAGACAAAGAACATTCAAAGGAAGCTAGCCGACCTTTCGTGTAACAATTTAAAACAAAGATAGGCTGAAGTTGTAATTCGTGAATCCTACGCTTTTTGTCTCTCTAAAGGTTTCCAAATTTCCAGTCGGAAGTACAAATGTATGTGAACACTTCGAACGTTTCAATCATGAAGTGAAGCCATGAGATCTCTGTTATGTGTATACGACGACTATGCATAAAATGTAATGGAAATATATAGGCCTATGTGTCTGTAGGGCCTATGTAATATTTAGGTGGCGCAATTTAAATTCCCAGTTACATTGTGTTGTATAAACTCTATATATACTTACTAATGAATCCTTTCAGGTTAGATGTAGGCCTACGAATAAGCAAATGCATGGCATTATATCCCAGGCTATTCTCTGGCCAATTACATAATTAGTTAGTAATAAAGAAATTCCATCATTATTATGCCGTGTGTGGATTAAATATACTCATTCAGAGAAAAAATGAATCTGTGCTGCTGTATAAATCGAGAAGTTTGTTGTTCTTTAAATTATTAGGTTCGGAGGTTGGCTTTGTCTGCCAGGCATTGTCCGGCGATTGCCCCGTCAAATAATCGTCGTCGTCACGGTCGATGTAGTTTTGGTTGGCTTCGTTGTCGATGAAGCGAAGCGTGGCACCTGCTTCGTCGTCCAAGCTGTTGTTGACGCTCTGACACGTCTTCATGCCACTCATCCGGTGGATCTCCGTTCCAAGACCGAGTAATTGCCGAAACAGTTTACGATCCTGCGTTTTCAAGGAATGCTGTGTGCGCAAATAGAATACATACATGCACACAATAGGGCTATGCATATATAAGACTACTATTCATTTCTCCATCCTTCTACAATATGGCAGAAATTTGGTGCGAGATTTATGCTTCACCTGCACGCCTTAGCCAACTCAGCTATAATGAGTACACTGACCGCACACTGTCTGTGGGAAGAAGAGACGGCGAGGGAGAGGACTGGACACCCGCCCTCATATGCCGATGCTAAGTATATGAAGTCGCTAACACTTCATACCCATGGCTGCCTTAGGGCTAGCTTAGGGGGCTGTTCTCCTCCTCCTCCTCCTCCTCCTCCTTCTTTTTTCTTCTTCGTTTTCTTCTTTTTCTTCAATGACGGCTCTGTCTATCCATTGTCCATCAGATAGCCCTGTCCGGATGGATTTGATACGGTTGCGTTTAGTATAACTTCTAATACGAATGTCTATCGAACGTGTTTAACATTCCGAGTACTTAACAGAGTATACGATAGCACAATAATGGACTGGCAGCTGCTTTTCAATTTAGAAAAGTGCTCAGTTATGCATATGTTGGAGACAAGGAGTTTTCCTATGAAATGGAGTAAGGTATTTAAAGTAAGTGAGGAAGAAAAGGATTTGGGTTTGATTATGCAAGAGGGTGCTAACCGTCAAGGCATTGTGCTGAAGCATCAAAGAGGGCTTAGGTATAATTAGAAGGACAATAGTCACCAGAGACAAGGATACAATAGGCCTACAGAGATTGTACAAATCACTGCATGGTTGCGCCACAGTTAGAATACCGCATCCAGGTGTGGAATCCATAGGCCCTACCTGAAACATGACACTGAACAACTAGAGAAAGTGTAAGGAAGAGCTACAAAAATTATTTTGGATTAAAAGGATTTGAACTATGAAAAACAGGTTGAAAAGTTGTGAACTAACAACATTAGGGAGATGGAGGAGGCTTCAAGGAGCAGAGGAGACCTATAATTGCAGTGCTGGATTTAGACTAAACGCAACGACAAAACTGGAAAAGAGGCAATAAAATCCGGTAAAGAAAGAAAAAATGTGTTAAATAAGTTAACTAATATAGGCCCTAGCTAGTAGGCCCTAAGGCCTTATCATTGTGTAAACTTCTGGATCTGCATGCGGTTACTCTTTTAAGGCTTTCCATGTGAAATCAAGCACAGCCTGCGACTCAGAGACACGTCGACTCAGATAGACGTAATATTTTCACCAAATAATTCTCACTAAAGCATCGCGAGATATGACTGTTTTCCAGATTCTCTTATATCATCGAGATAACACAGCCTGCATTTTGTTAGACATTATAGATAGGACCCATATGGGCTCTATACGGCCAGGTCCCATATGAGAATATTATGGTCATGTATGGGCTGCAGCCTGCACGTGGGTAAACTGGCAGGGACGCTAGGGGACCCTACCAATTTAGAAAGAATTGTTTCGTTGAAACAACGACAATGGACGAAAACCGAATTGATGTGAAATCGAGGAGACGATGATACGAGAATAGGTCATGGACAATGGGGCATGTAGCAAATGACTGGAACAATTGATAGGGCCTGCCTTAAAATATTCCAGCTAACGTACTCTATAATTAAAATAGTTTACTATTATTATTTATTACTACGCATTTATTAAGCGCCACAATATTGTGACAAAGCATCAATCGACGGCGCTGATAAATTGTGAGTGAAGGACCTGCTCATAATGCTCAAGGTCCATATCACAGTAGGCCTAATCATCTCAGTGGAGGCTCGAACCCATACTCTCCAATTTACAAGGCAAGCGCTTCAACCAATCGGCTACTGTGTTCCACAACAGTTTAAAGGTAAAAGATCATCTTACGAACGATTGGCAGTGAATGATTAGTATTTAGTAGGTGCATATGGCCCATCAATATGACAATCTAGGAATAAACATTCCGTAGGACAACTTACGAAACCACGCGTGAACTGAGCAGAAACTTTAGTATCCAAGAAGACCACGAGATTGAAGCCTGTCTGTCGACTGCTGAGAGGACGTAAGGCCATTGACAAGGAAAATGTGAACATATACGCAAGAATAGGTAGAGGAAGATTACCTGATCAGTGTATTGCTCAAGAATATATATGACGGATCACGGATGTAATATGAGTAGGCTGTAACCGGTAGCCTATTCGTGTGTTCGGAATGGAGGAGTACGGCAGACACGGAAATATAATGAACCATTGAAGGAAGATCGATGACATGTAGGCCTACGTAAAACAGGCGATTCCGCGCTTTAGCTGGGAAAAGGAAGTAGGAAATAACCAATAAAGTAGGGAATGAACTAAGCATTCTCCATGCGTAGTTAATGCGATGACTATAGAGTTAACTAGATAACTATAGACAAGGAAGATTGAAAATGTGAAGTGAGTATTCACTCTCACTGCAGGATGCTCATCGACGAAATGCATTGGAGGAATCCGCTGTCAAAGACAGGCAGCGACAACCAGACAATTAAGAGAAACAATTAAGACCAGTGGCGGCGATCTTGTTTGACAGGTGGGGGGACATTTTTAAAGTGATATGGTCAAAAAAGAGTTTTGAACTGATCTGGTAAAAAAAAGAGGTCAAAAAATTTTTCGCGCTCACGCGCGAATCAATTTTTAACTCTCAGCACGAAAAAGTTTATGACCTTTTTTGGGGAGTTCTTCAAAATTTGGGGGGGGTCCGATATATGGCGTGTCCCCCCACTCTTAAAGGTGGGGGGTCTTGTCCCCCTCGACCCCCCGGGATCGCCGCCCATGATTAAGACGGACGACAAACGATGCCTCAATAGGTCATAAGTTTGGTCGACACACTGAGATGGTCATTTACAAAGTCGCTTTGCTGTACCTACGGCTGTAAACAGATTTCTGCTGAAAACAAAATAACTTAAAAAGACGCTTCATAGACGAGGCGCTGCATTCGAATGAAACGCTGAGAAGACACTGAAGAGACACTGAAGAGATGGAACGGCTCGATGTCACCATGCACTGTATACCACTAAGATACGTGGTAGATTGATCAACAATCTGTCTCAAACATGAACGAATCGAGATGTTTCAATGGTTGCCACTTTTCAGACTTAAGAGTGAGGCGACCGAGATTTTTTTACTGGATCGGCTTCGTTTTCAGATGCATGAAGTAGAACAGTTTTTAGTGTAGGCCTAGGCGTATGCCTCATGGTCTCGGAAAAAAACACTGGAAAATAGCAAGCATTGTTACAAACATCAATTTCGCTTGTTTTCGACAGCATCTCGTCGAGCACAAACGATGAACATAAAAACCACGAACATCAATTGAACGTACGTCCATCCATGAACGGGAGTAGGGCCTAAACCTTAATAATGCACGAGGTATAGGCCTATATAAATCGATGACGCACCAAGTATACCCCTATCTATCCAATTTTTCAGCATTGGCGTGTGTACTTAACACAATCATTAATATATATTTCTTAGCGTGCGTTGGGCGCGTACATATTTTCTGATTGTGATCAGTGATATGACATGTGTATCTTGATGATACGCATGCTGATAATAGAATATAGTCGCTTACTATTTCTTGCTGCAGCCAAATCATGGCTGCGTCGATGTCCTTTTCTTTTTGCGCCTGGCTGCAGTTGATTGTCGCGCTCTGCTGGTTCAGCATCTCCGTAGGCTGAAGCTCTGGGAGGCTGTCGAGTGGACCTGAGATGCTGACCGTCGAGCCTTGCAGACTGCCACTAATCGATGTTCTTGGCGGGTAGATCCTGCTGCTGCTGAACCTTCGCTTAGTCAGCGCATGTCTCAGTCTAAGCGGTAGAAGAACGATCCTACCCCCTCCTCCTGCTCCTCCTCCACTTCTTGACCCAGAGGACGAGTTGCCATCGTCCGATGACCCTCTACGCAGCCTCGGCTGATCTTCATCCTCCTCGGCGTAATCCTCTCCGAACAGCTTAGCGTCTAGCGTGCGGCCCTTCTGCAGCAGATAGGCCAGTTCAAAGTTGCTGCCGCGCCGTATCTCCTGCAGCCTTGGTGGGCGACTGTTGTGACGGACATCGGACTTGGATCGCTGAACACTTGCGTGCGGCCGATCATCCATGACATAGCTACGGTCGGTTTCGGTTGAGCCGCTATGGCGAAGCCGATTGTGACCGGAACCATCTGGATTTCTTCCGCCGGACTCGACTTTGTAGGACTGGTCGTCAGGACTTATGGTGGTGGAATCGCCATAGGCAACGGATGTCTCGCTTCGATACTTCTCCATCGCTTTCGTCGAGTTTCACTCCATGGATTAAGTATATATAGACCCACACAGACGACTACAGCAGAGACGATAGAAACACAGATTGAATTACAGGAACTTCGAATTTGCTAAATTCGCGAAGCAGTCTAAAGACGTAAGCGTTGCTTATCTATCTGCGCACAGCAGAAATTGTGAGGATGTGTTGCACCCTCTGTAAGATACGCAGGCCTTATAGTCGTATAGGCGTCATGCTTAGGCCTCAGTCGCCAGCGTGGTAAGCCTACACGCATTACGTACATACAGACCTGCATGTAAACAGGCTATATATATATTATATATATATGTGTGTATATATGTATGTATATATGTATGCATGTATGTATGAAGCCTGTGTGCAAAAGTAACGGGTGTAGCCTACTATTTCACTGTGGTGAGTCGCTGGCCGCTTTGTGCCATTGTGTATTGTAACGCCAAATTTATCAAGTAGTCGATCTGTTGTTCGTTTTTATGAAGAGGAATGTCTCTTGATCTTTTGAAGCGTACGCTTTGGTCATGCTTCAGTGCTTAGTCGGGGCGAAGGCCGCCCAGTGCACCGCCAATCATACAGCGCCACCTGTTAAAAGGTTCGAAAGGAAACCTGGCTGTTCAGGCAAGGCGTGTGCTACGCCTTACAGCCTTTCAGTCGCCCACGGCACGCATGCATGTGCTGTGGGTCTAATATGGTAGGCCTATGCGGTCTATAGGCCTCTAGCAGAGTCTAAGGAGATACCCTGGCACACAACTTGCAGTTTATTAAGCATACAGAATAGGATAAACTGTATCTTTACTCGAAGCCCATTATATTAGGCCCTAATAGTTCAAATAGTCTTATTTACTAGCCGCTTTCGTTAGACTCATTTCGTGCTCATTGTTATCTATAAGAAAGAATCCACGATAGATAAGCTAGCTTTCAGAAGAAGTGTACGCCTAGGCTGCCTCGAATAGGGCCTAGTGTGTTTTCCAACACAAAGTGTGCAGTTGACATTGTCGAGTGTGCAATTGACTTATCTGGAGTGCACAGAGACCAGCATGGAGTTTTGAGAGATTTGTAATATCTTAAGTTTACTTCCTAGTTCAAGTACAGCTGTATGAGCGTGCAGTTGACTTTTTCTGATCAGTTTAGTTACTGGGGCATGCAGTGGGGCTATGTATACTGGTCTGATACGTAAGACTATCCAGACTGATCATCCACTAGTCGATTGTAATTTCAATGAATCGTGGTAGTCAAATCTAATTTGCATTCATCGATTGGATGGATAAGCATGGAGAAATGACGCATTCCCTCCAAGTCGATTATCATGTTGATATATAGGGGCCTATAATATTATATAGGCTTATATAATAGAACTATACAGTCGACGCCACTTAATTGCATAATGGATAAGTGCCTAATTCGCTTATGTGCATAAAAGCTGGCCGGTCCCATGGGCGGCGATCCCGAGGGTCGAGGGGGACAAGACCCCACCTTTAAGAGTGGGGGGACGCACCATACAGTTCCCCCCACATTTTGAAGAAACACCAAAAAAAGGTCATCACAGTTGCACGCGAAAAATTGTTGGACCTCTTTCTTCACCAGGTCAGTTCAAAACTCTTTTTCACCAGATCAGTTCAAAAGTGCCCCCACACCTGTCAAACAAGATCGCCGCCAGTGGCCGGTCCAGTTTTAATATATGGCATTTCAGTGGAAGACCTATGTTTAGTCTAGACCCTAGAAAGCAAGATTGTGTACTTTCTCTCTATCTCTGTCTGTCTGTCTGTCTGTCTGTCTGTCTGTCTGTCTGTCTGTCTGTCTCCCTGTCTGACTGATGCTTGTCATGGACCATGTGGTTCTAAACTATGTGAATTACAGATAGACTATGGTGGAACGGTACATAGAAATTTACAGCCACACGTGGATTCAGCATTGGAAGGGCATCAGTCAAGAACACAACAGTATGAGGGAAAGAACAACTCTGATGCTGATGCTTTTTGACTTATGTTAGGACAGTGATAGGCCTACGTGACTTATGGCAAGTTCATATGACATATACAGATAAATCTATGCCTCTTATAGTTATTAATAAGACGTTGCATAATAATACATATGTATACAGAGTCGTAGCCAGGAAACAATTTGGGAAGTTTCCAATTTCGGGTTTTTTCCATTAGACATAATCGCCAGAGTAGGCCTACTTGGTCAGTTTGAAAAGTTAAGTGTTTTTGTATTTTGCAGTTTATTTGGGGGGTTTGAACCCGTAAACCACACCACCCCTAAATAAGCCCAGAATATTATATAGGCCTACTTGAATACAGGGGCGTCTATCCCCCTCCCAAAGTCATTTGAGCAACTTCCCCTTCCCTCCCTTCTCTTCCCCCTTCTCCTTCTTTCACCTATTATTGATGGCACATACACTGACAGATCCCCCTATTTTTTGGATGGAGCATTTGCTCCTTAAGGTTTCTAAGGAGTAGACGCCTCTGCTTGAATATAAATGTAGACGCGTCCAAATTAAATCTGTTCGTTTTTCTATAGCGACCGTAGCCTCTAGCCTCGACCCTGCTCACCTTTCAATTAATCGCTTGGATGAGATCCTTCAACGCTGCTATCCTTTTGAATGACTGGCAGGTCGCGTGTATGAACTGTGATGGCCTGAGATTTAAAATCTCTTAGATAGCCTAAGCCACCGTCGGCTTGCAAACTGGCGCACAGGCGTTTATAAGCATGTGCTTCAACTAATGTAGGCCTAGTTAATCACGGCAATGTGAACCGATAATCAGCACAATACAGAAGTGAATTGTCTCTCGTGATAACTACTCTTAAAAGCACAATGCACAATTATAGGCCTAATTACAGGCCTATATAATCACTGTGGCCGACTGTGTTAACACGACGACTTTTCAACAAACCTTTTGTGGATTGTGCGAAACCCGCTAGCCCCACAAAGGTCGACTCAGCCTTCTACTCCCTAGAAGGCAGCAGCAAAATAAGTAGCAGTTTCACTGCGCAGGTAACCTTGGATTCGGCGGAAAGACTGGTCACCTACTGCCGATGTATGGCAATGCCACCTAAGGGCTGATGGCTTAACACCGGGGATCAGCACCGGGCCCGACGCTCGAAAGACGAGTATGAGTAAAACCTTTAGCTTTTTGTGGATTGAGTCGCGGTGCGTCATTACAGAATACACGGACGTAAACCTTGCTAGGACTTCACACTAAATGCGGGAAACTGTAGCATAAAATTTGTTTTAATTTAACGAATACCTGGATGTGCGTCAAATGTATTCGCTCAATTTCATTACACCGCAGACCTTCATTCACCAATTCCTGATCAAGCGCTGCAAGACCCTCGGCCTCTCGTTGTGTTCGTTGGAATATTTGACGATACAGCTAGGCATATATATCCACGAACTCCACGTGTCCCACGGGCCAACGTCCAAAATCAATGACATTTAACGAATCATTAGGCCTATAATTTTTTTTACTGTCCCTTTCCATCGCCTGTGGACTTATTCAGAAATATAGTTAACGGTCGTAAAACCACCACGCCTGTCTCACCGAAACGCGAATAATATATAGGTTTCGTTATCGAGCAATCTGCAGCATAGGCCTATATATACAGTTGCACTTAGGCAAAGGCCTACATGAAGAGGTCGACAGGGCCAATCTAGACCTATAGAATAGATAGACAACCTTATTATTGATTCATCATCATAATCATAATCATCATTATCATTATCATCATCATCATAATCATCATCATCACCACCACCACCACCACCACCACCACCACCACCACCACCACCACCACCACCACCACCACCACCACCACCACCACCACCACCACCACCACCACCACCACCACCACCACCACCACCACCACCACCACCACCACCACCACCACCACCACCACCACCACCACCACCACCACCACCACCAGCAGCAGCAGCAGCAGCATCATCATCATCATCATCATCATCATCATCATCATCATCATCATCAACATCAACATCAGCATCATCAGCATCATCATCATCATCATCATCACCATCATCATCAGCAGCATCATCATCCTTTCATTCATTCACTCATTCATTCATTCATTCATTCATTCATTCATTCATTCATTCACTTGAACACTTATATAACGTCTCTTCAAGGGAACTACTCAGAGGCGCTCCCGACTCTATCACGAACATAAAGAACAGTTTTTAGCGCAGTGTATAGAGAGACTCAGGTTGGGTTTTATGGGAGGAGACGCAGCTCCAGAGGGAGCCCGTTCCATATCACAGGACCAACCACACAAAATGACCGATTTTGCATAGTCGCAGTAAGAGCAAATGGCACAGCGAGCGAAGCGAGCGACAACGGGTCTTGCCAGCAGACTGGCAGAGGGATCTCAGATATGCTGGAGCGAGGCCCAGCTGGCAGCGCCAGACCAAGGAAGCTATTCTATACTGGATGCGCAGGGGAACCGGTAGCCAATGTCAGTCCCGAAGCATGAAGTCAGACACATGGTCAAACTTTGATATCCGACCAATAAGTCGGGCAGCTGCACGCATGACGCGTTGAAGGCAGGCCAAACGCACCGCAGGTAGGTCGATATAGGCCCTTAGAGACAGGAGCAGTAGTCTACTCGGGGCCTCGGACCGTGATGAAAGCATGCATGGACCAGAGTGGACGTAGCAGACGGAGAAAGGGCGCGAGCAATAGTAGGGAGCTGGCACAGTTGATAGAAGCCAGTGGCGGCGATCTTGTCTGAGAGGTGGGGGGGGGGGGGGGGGGACAAAGTCGGCCACGATCTCGTCGACGACCGGTTTTGGAAAATCTTGTCCCAAAAAAAATGTTCTGCCACTTCATCTCCGAAAAATTTCCCTTTCATCTCCGAAAAAAGTTGACCTTTTTTTTACTTTTTTTCCCTACTTTCATTTTCCCCAATTCATCGCCAAAAATATCGATTTCATCTCGAAAAAAAGTTGATGACTTTTTTTTAGTCATTCGCCACATTTAACTACTTTTTCCCGTCTCACAACAATAACCCTTTTCTTTTTATGATTTCTTCGTCTTAAACATGTTAACTTTTTTGACGAATTCCTTCTTCTTTCTCATAATTTTGGGGGACACTTCTCCTACAAAAATTTATTTTTACCTAGTCTGGTCAAAAACGCTGCGAAAAGCCTCACGCGCAATTACATTTCTCCGCCTTTTTGGTCTTTCTTCAAAATGTGGGGGGACAAATGCATGGAGTGTCCCCCCACTTTTACAGGTGGGGGGACATGTCCCTCCCGTCCTCCCTAGATCGCCGCCCATTATAGAATTAAGCAGTTGCGGGTAAGGCGGCGAAGCTGCGGCAGGAGAGTTAGCTCCTGGTCAAGTATGACGCTAAGGTCGCGCACAGTAGGGGAGAAGGAGAGGGGAATTCAGCAACGAGCGATGCCAGGTCAAGCCCAGCCAGTCGCTGCCTACAATGCCTAGTACCCAACAAAATGAATTTAGTCTTGGCGGAATTCAGTTTAAGACGGTTGGAAGCCATCCACACCTCAAGGGCTCGCAAAAGCTCACCCATAGACTGCAATGCCAGGGGGTATCGGATGGTTTACAGTAGAGATATAGAATAGAATATTCTTTATAAAAACCAATTGCGAACCGTATTTTGGTGTACATAAACATATAAAAACATTCGCACATACACAGCCCTGCAAAGCTATCAGTGGCCAAAGTTATATAAATAGTGTTAAGCAGAGAGTTATTCATCAAGTTTTAAGTACAGCATCCTTGTTTTAAGAATGTTTATCTCATGAGACAGTACTGTCAGCCGAAGGAATGGCTCGGTCATGGGCTCTGGGTCGGAGTGCATATCCGTTAATTCCTTTACAGGTGGAAGCAGACTGTGCAGGACATGCCCTTCATTAACCAGAACTGCCGAGAAAAGGCTGTTGTCGGCCAATTCACACAGCTGCTGAATGGACGAGAGTCATCGGGGAGGTAACCATTTATTTTCAAGCGCCTAAGGATGGCTCCCAGCCTCTCTCTGCTCACTCTGGGTCGTGAACTCCCACCATACCGGGGAGGCATAGAGCAACCTTGACAGCGCCGGGGCTTTGACAACGTCATACATACTTGGCCCTCTCAGACCATGGGCCGATAGTGTTCGAAATGTGAAGGACGAATGACAAGCCCGGGCACATATGCCTGAATGTCATCGGCATAAAGTTGACCCTGGACCCCATGCATGCTCAGCCAGAAATGGAGCAAGACCAGAAGTGTAAATGATTTAAAGGATGGGTCCGAGTACAGAGCCCTGATGGAGACCGAACGAGGCAGGGACCCACCTGGAACCAGTGATGTAGTCGAGTCCACCTAAGCCGAGTCCGAGTCAAGTCCGAGTCCATCTAAGCCGAGTCCGAGTCGAGTCCGAGTCCTGAGGTGCTCGAGTCCGAGTCCGAGTCCGAGTCACTAAAGATCGAGTCCAAGTCCGAGTCCGAGTCCAAGTCCAGCGTCATCAAAATACACTGAACCACGCAATTCAAGGCCATAGAAAATAACATAGTTACATAACCATATATGTAGAAAGAATTTTTAATGTTATTCATCCAAATTTCACATTAAAAATCCTAAATTAAATAAAGTTTTGTTCGATAATCTGGCACGATCATGAGGACACATAAAAATTCTTCCACTGCTGAACACAAGTTCAGTGGGTAGGAACAGCTAGAACTGTAAACGCCACAAGTGCAGCCGTGGCATATCACGTCCTCACTCCTTCTCTACACTGGAAGGGCGATACGAAAGTTTCTTCTAATTCGAAGCGACAAATTGATAACTCCATGCACAGTTTAGCATTATAATTGAAGATATATCATATATTTACAAATCGACAATCATTAGTATTCAGTTGACCGTTCTTTTCAATGTCATACCCTTCACGGTGTTCGCCTCTTATAAATGTGCCCGTCCACGCCATCGATATCTATACATCGATATCTATATTTAGACCTGGATTGCGCTAAGGGGGCTGAGAAATGAGGTCAGCGACCTACCATCTTGCTCCTCTGAGTGTTGTCGAATGTTGACTGAAGATGCCTTGTTGCGCGGCTATAAACTGTTCTAATCAGCAATTTAAAGGAGCACCACAGTCGTTTCATGTGTGAGTATGCCTATTTACTGACTATTTTAGTACTGAGTGAGCGGAGTTCTGATGAAAATGTAATTAAATTCAAGTGAATACGGACTTCAATCACGCGAAATACCCATAGGCCTATCGCTTACACGGGTTCGCGGCTAATTCCCGAAACAGAACTTCGCCGGAAAGCTATTTTTACCCTATTCAGGATATTGGCCGGCTAATCCATAGTAGTTTTCAGTATTCGAACAAATGGCAGACAATTGTTTTCAGGAATTCAAACAATTTTGCTTATCCACCACTTTCGGGAATCGGGGATTCGGGAAGACCCCCACTTACACGTCCCAAACATCATCCCAAACCATTGCATCATGCATCTTTAAAGTTGCCAGTTTCGCATCTTAATCACAATTCCTCACCCAAAATTCTTATATAGATGTATAATAAATATTTGCAATTTGTACTAACGCATATTTACTAATTGAAATTTGTGAATATGCTGAATATATCAACAGATTTCCACATTCCCAGCCGGAACTGCTGAAACAGTGGGTGAACAATATGCATCGAGAAAGTTTTGCACCATCAAAGAAATCGGTCGTTTGCTCTGATCACTTTCAGCCAAGCTGCTTTGATCGAACTGGACAGACAGTCAGACTTCATCCTGGATCTGTGCCAACCATCTTTACCTTATCTGATCACCTTGTTAAGGTTTCTTTCCATACTGATTTTTCCTGCAACAACTTTTTACTTCATACCCATCTGTCAGCTATTATTTATTTAAACTGGTGAACTGAGGATAATTTAATTAATTAATTAAAAAGTGACTGCAGCAAGTTGAGGCCACCATGAATAGACAGATGTCAGAATTGTGCACACCGTTAATTAATATATTTATTGTTTTGTGAAGCTGTTGTTGATTTATGCTGCTATTATGAAATATAGACAATTATAAACATGGTAACATCATTTTAGACCATGATAGTAGTTTGTATAAGTCAGCAAAGCACAGGACACCACTTAGACATCCCTTGATCCAAGTCCAGAGCCAGTCAAATATGTCAAATATGTACTTTTACAAGGAACATTGGATTTATATAGTGCATAAATTCAGTCCCAGCCCATACCTGGCACCTGACGTATTTACAGAGATGTGTCAAAAGCACAAGCACATTCATTTCATCTTTTTGGTAACCATCCAGAGAAAAACGCAAGGATACAATAATACATAGCACAATAGTATGTTCTGGGTTAGGGCTACCTCTGAACAGCCTATCAACCACATGTATGTTTTCCATTATCAGCTGTATTCTTGATTTTATGTTGCTTGTTGCTGTGTTAGGTTGTGAAGTCTCGGAAACCCCCGAAACAGCGATTGCAGCAAGTTGAGGCTGCCATGAATACACAGATGTCAGAACCGTGTGCACCGTTAACATCGCCTACAGTTGTACTGCATGAGAAGGATCACTCCTATTCGATAAAAGATAGTCCAAGATCTCTGAAAAGGAAAATGGATGTTGTTGTTGATCGTGCTGTTGCAGTACAGAAGCGCTTAAAGTACAGCAATGCCAAAGTTCAACGTCTCAGGCGCAGAGTGAAGTCGCTGTCAGAAATTGTGTCAGAATTGAGGAAGAATGACATGATCTCTTCTGGTTGTGAGAAATTACTTGAAAGCACTTTCACTGGAGTATCTCGGCTACTAATGAAACGGATCATGAATCAGAAGTGTGCTAGACCAACACGTTCATCCTATCCCGATGGTCTTAGATCTTTTGCATTGACACTAGCCTTCTACTCTCTGAAGGCATACAATTATGTGCGCCGTACTTTTCACCTTGCACTCCCTCATCCAGCAACTCTTCGTCACGGGTACCAAGGGGTAAATGGTACCCCCACTTTTTAGACCAAAGTTATGCCCATGAGCTTAGTAAATATACATCAAAACAGAAATTATTGTGTATATTTTATATGTAGCTTCATGGGCTAGAGAACTGGGTGTCTGTCTTGCAAAAGGTCCAGGAGGCAGGAGAGAGGTTGTTGCAGGAGGTAAGTAAGGTCTGAAAGGGGAATGACAAAGTGTCCTTGGCTCTGACGGTGATCTCGACTATGATGGGCTGTTGAGTAGTTAGGATGCGTGTAGCTGGAGCGTCTGATATAGGAGTCCAAAGTTGCCAAATGACTTGTCACTGCCGTGATGTGATGTAATGGTAGGTGGTGGTGGTCATACGAGTCATCATTGCGCGGGAATGAGGAGGTGTAGGTCGTCGTCTGAGGTGGTGCTGACGGTCTGGAAAGATACGAAGTGTTCGGCCTGGTCTGTGTCCTAGGGCAGGGAGGAAGACTTTTCTCCAGTGGCGCCATCTGTGGGGAGGGTGAAGTCAGACCCTTCGGAGGGAGGTGGATTATGTGCCTTTAAGAGATATCCCGAAGCAAACGAGGCATTATTTTAAATCATTCCATATATTACATACGCAACAATTCAGGAAAATTGGACTCTCCCTGTTCGCACACGTACTTTTTTCTACCACCCCCACCTTGGTACGTACGGTTGACGCACCCCCCACCAAGACAGCTGCAGAATGTGTCAGTACCACAGGTCCAGGCTGCAGCGACTGTCTGCACTTTAGGCCAGATTGAAGGATGAGTAATCCATGGACTCACTGCTGAGTTGTGTGATAGTTTAGTAATAGCGTTCAGAGGTAAGGTGGCATACAAATGACACCTCTCCCACAATCCTACTTCCTCTGGTAGTACCGGATAGCTGGAAAGACTGAACTCTAGCTCATTTGAAGGCCAATCAACTCGAAGGCCCCGTTTCCTATGCGTACGTACATTATCAGTAGACCCCAACCCCTCCCCCCCCCATTCGCAATCGTACGCAACACATGCATTTCGGTTACCCCCCTCTCCCTCCATGCGTACGTAATATATGGACATAACCCCAGTATGAGAATTGTAGGAAAAAGACTGGGGGGGTTAGACATTGATTTACATGGAGTTTGGGTGTGCAATGAAGACTTTACTGTGGGGTCCTAAGAAAGACTGGGGGGTTAAACCCCCCAAACCCCCCGACAATTCTCACCCTGCATAACCCCGCATAATGCGTACGTACATTTTCCGCTGACCCCACGCTTGCATACCTGACCCCTCTACCTCTGTGCGTTATGCTGTGCGTAGGCTACGTACTATATGGACGCCCCTTGGTCCTTTACTAAAGAATTGTTGCTAAACAACACATACTAATTTGTACTAGTCGTAGTAAGACGACTGAACATCAATTAACGGTTGGTTAGCTTGCATTGAATGTGGAAATGCTCTTTACTTGAAGGTTTTAGTCGAAACTTTATTACAGGTATGAAACGCACAGCTGATAGAATACGAGTAACAAAATGGCGGAAAGGCCAGCTCGCCGACCGCGCCGCTTCGGGCAGGACGAATAGGCTAAGCTCAATCCAGGTCTAAATATAGATATCGATGGTCCACGCCAATTAGAGACCCTCAGTCTTATACCCCAGTCTATTCATGATACTCGTCTTCACTTAAGAATTCATTAGTTTCTGCTGTCCGCTGGTAGGAACTGGTTGGCGCCGGAATAGTTACGCCTGTTCTGGCTGATGCCTGTAGCGACGGTCGGCCGGGTATTCAGGTCAGTTCTCGCATGAGGGGTGGTCTTGGCCGTGACATGGCAATACAGTTGCCTGTTCTGCCCAGAAATTGTGACTCGGAAAACGAGTCAGCGAGTCAAATTCGAGTCCAGGGTTCGAGTCCGAGTCCAAGTCCGAGTCGTGACAGTCCAAGTCCGGGTCCGAGTCCGCAAAAAATCGGTCTCGAGTCGGACTCGAGTCCTTGCCCGGACTCGAGTACTACATCACTGCCTGGAACTATAGTATCACCAATATAGGAACTATCTTACGTAGATCTTCATTTGTGCGTATAAATGTACATGTGTGGCTAATGGGCATGAAAGTATGTATGTAGGTGACTGCTCATGAATAAGCTGAGGTCTTCCCTTAAAGTTTAATCCATGGAATTATTATAAACGTTCACACAATTGATCACAGGTTGTATTATCTTGGCGGTAGTTAAGTACTAGTTAAGAACAATGAAACCATTGCACAACGATAGTTACAGAGTTTAGTTAAGTAGGCCTACTGAGTTTTTTTTATCACTGCATTAAGAAATAAGAATGATGGATGATCGACTGCTTTCCACTTAGGCCTACTGTACCCAGGTGGCCCTGGTAGCGGGGTCATTTGACCCCTTTTGGCTTCCTGTGTAGCCAGACTTTGGTATATAATAATGTAGGCCTGTGTTTTGCTGTATCTGTGAAAAAAGTTTGGTTAACAAATAAACATATATCATATCATTTAAAATCTTCTATAGTCTTGAAATTCCTGCAATTATCCGTGACCATGTCATGTCTGCTGTCAGTAGGCTTTCCTTCGTCACCTTCAACTTTTCAAGACATCTTGCAGAGGCGTAACTTTGGTCTAGAAAGTGGAGGAGGGTACCAAATTTCGCATCGTTTCCTCTTCGTGATGGGCCCCAAGAAACTAGACTCCCGGTCCTGACTTGAGGCTTCGGGCCCCGGAGCGATGAACCAGACATATAGGCCTAGGCGTAATTTTCGGGAGGATGGCTATTAGGGTGGAGTGAAAGCTATAGGTAAAATTTTTTTTGAGGAATCTGCAATTGGCAGGGGGTGCAAAACTTGTGTATAGATACTAGTTTTGCTAGCGTAAAATATTTTGCCTCTAGGATTATGTTTTGAGGTGCCCCAACGGTGAAAACCTATCCCATTATAACCCAGAAATTGAAATCTTCCATAATAAACTAGGCTTGGAATTTTAAAATGACCTTGTTAGCAGCAAATCATGTAACAATTTGCTAATAGGTGCTTCTAGACTAATTTGACCCTGCCGAAAACGGAAATCGTGGTTAGGAAGCTGCAGTTTTAGCGGTTACATGGAAAATCCAAGATGGCGGCCAAAATGGTGGCCAATATCTTCAAATGGCTATAAGTAGGCCTACAGTCATGTATATCACGGAAACATGATTTTAGAGTCTAAATAAACATTTCCGGGATCAAGGAATGCGATGGAACTAAAGACACATATGTAGCACTGCCAGAAAACAAAATGGCGGACAAAATGGCGGCCAATATCTGCAAATGGCTATAAGTAAAGTCGTGTATATCATGAAAACATGATTTTATAGACTAACTTAACATTTTCTGGGTCAAGGAATGCAATGGAACTAAAGACACATATGTAGCACTGCCAGAAAACGGTTCCGGTCCGCTATTCCGGGGGTCCGCTATTCCGGGGCCCACTATTCCGGGGGTCCGCTATTCCGGGGGTCCGCTATTCCGGGGATCCGCCGGAATATACATACACGCAACATACATTCATACATACATACACAAGTACATACACACATACATACATGTACATACATACATACATACAAACATACATACACACAAACATACATACTTGTATGTATGTAGGCCCCTACATACATACCTACACATAAACATACATAGTTACATACATATTTGTACATACATACATACATACATACATACATACATACACGTATGTACATCCATACATGCAATTAAGTAACTTACATATATATATATATATATATATATACGTACATACATAACTACATACATATACACGTACATACATACACACATGTATATACATACATACATATATACATACATATATACATACACGTAAGTACATCCATACATGCAAGTAACTTACATATATACATAAATATATGTACTCGCATAACTACATACGTATACACGTACATACATACATACATACATGTACATATATGCATGAACATACATACATACATACATGTACATACATATATACAAACATTATATACATACATACATATATATGTACATACATACAAAAAGTACATACATACATACATAGATACATGTACGTATATACATACATACATACATACATACATACATACATACATGCATGCATACATATATAAACATATGTATGTACATACACAGATGTAGTTACATACATAAATGTATGTACATGTATACATTTGTGTACATATATACATACACGCATGTATGTACATGAATACATACATACATACATACATATATGTATGTACATACACACGTGTATGTACAAACATACATATTACTTACATACGTACATACATACATACGTATTACATACATACATTTATGGATACATACATACACACATACATGCATGAATAAATATATAGATGCATGTATGTATGTATGTATGTATGAATGTATATATGTATGTGTGTATGCATGTTTGTCCGTGTTTATTTATGTATGTATGTATGTATGTACGTGTGTATGTATGTATGTATGTATGTATGTATGTGTGTACGTATATATGTATATATGTATGTATTTATGTATTTATTTATGTATGTATGTACGTATATATGTATGTACGTATGTATGTATGTATGTATGTATGTATGTATGTATGTATGTATGTATGTATGTATGTATGTAATGTGTATGTATGTATGTATGTATGCATGCATGTACAATACATACATGTACCTATGTTTGCATGTATATAAGTAGGTATGCACTTGTGTATGTATGTATGTATATATTTAAGTGTATATGTATGTATGTATGAAGATACATATATATATATATATCTATGTATGTACGTGTGTATGTGTGCATGTATGTATGTACATACATGTATGTATGTGCATGCATGTACGTACGTACGTACGTACGTGTATGTATATATGTATGTATGTATCTATGTATGTACATGTATGTATGGATGTACATACATATATGCATGTATGTGTGTATATGTATGTATGTATGTATGTGCGTACATGTATTTATGTATGTATGTAGTTGTGTGTGTATGCGGATCCCCGGAATAGCAGACCCCCGGAATAGCGGACCCCCGGAATAGTGGGCCCCGGAATAGCGGACCCCCGGAATAGCGGGCCGGTACCCAGAAAACAGAATGGCGGCCAGTCTGTAGTAGTGTTTTCTTGGTTAAAGAATACCAACGAAATAAAACTCTATGTAGCATTGACGTTATTGCAGTTTCACTGTCATTATACATGAAATTTTTAATAGCCTGCGATTCCAGTTTAACCATTTTATACATTATGGATGCAATATTCGTGTTTCATAACTTGACTTGTATAGACCAGAGCTATTTCAAGTAGAATTCTGTTAGCAGTTGTAAGCCATCTTGAATGAACTACTGGGTCGAGTTTTCGATTAGCAACTTCGTCAGGGCATTTCCTAGCAGATATAGATTGACATATAGGACCATTGTACAAATACTTCTGATCGATACTATCGGCATTATCAACACACAGACAATTGTCAAGTGCAATTGCTGTAAAGGGAACTACTGATTTGTTTTCAGATGCTTGGTTTGCTTTACCAATTGGACTAGACAACGTTCTAGGACCATGTGTTACACTATCAAGTTTCTGTAGATGTCTCAAAGGCAATTGGTTTGCATGCAACAAACAAACGAGCCACTGCAGTGGTCACCCTATCTCCATTTCGAGCAAGGGAATAACACCTTCTCTGTTACCAGTATTCACATTTGTGCCATTGCACCCAACAACAAGCAATCTGTTCGTTGTAATTTCATTTCGGTGGAGTAGATCTGATATTCCTCTTGATATACTTTATGGGTTTCCAACTGATGGACTGAAATGACATGCATATTTCGAATTGGGTTCTGACACAACTGTAATATGCTCCTCGGTTATCATATTCGGATAATACCATCTTCATTTTTCACTTGCACTTTCCTTCTATCAACATATAACCCTATTATGGATTCTCGTTCACTTGCTTGTAAATATTTTCTGACTCCAATTCTCTACGAATTTTACTCCTGTCGTTATCCTGCGATCTGTCATCTTCATGCACTACTTAGTCTATCAGCTCTTCAATCAGAAACATCCTATCTATCACATTCCCTTGTCGCAACACTCAGAGTTGTTTGCATCTGCTACTGCTGAAACAATTACTGTTTTAATCTCGCTTCAGGTCATCAAGAACAATTAGGAACAACTCCAGCATGTCAGCACATGTTTGAGACAGTTCTGAATGAATACCAAGTACTGGACAGCTAATAGGTTTTATTGTTTTTGGCTGTTTGACTGACATTCTTGCAATCTGCCTTTCAGTCTTCAATATATTTACAAAAGACATCGCCAAAATAAAATTGCAATAGTGAAAAAATATCACATTGCATGTATACAAAAATTCATGCCATCCATGCAAAATTTCGGCAATTCGTGTTTTTTTGGGTGGCCTTGGGGCACCTCAAGAATTTAACCAAATCCAGTAATATTTTACATGCAGGCTACTGGGCACAGTAGACAACTTTTGCACACCCTGCCGATTCTGAAATGTTAACTTCATGTTTTCACTCCACCCTAATGGCTATGATGGGGGTACAGCTGGTTCTCATAAACCCCCCTAGCTCCTACTCCCGAAAATTACGCCTATGCATCCTTGTCTTATAAATCCCATTTTCGTCTGGAAATGTTCTGTGATCGTTTCGTCTGCTTATACTTAAGAGTATTTTTATCTTGATGATTTTCGATTACTTCCTGTACAAGTTTTATTACTTTCTCTGGCATTCCAGCATTTAATTTGCATCGCTCTCTGCATTCCATCAGCTAGGGGTCGTCTATAAAGGACGTCCGCAATGAAGGAAGGGCGGACAAAGAGGAGGGTGTGAACCAGTGCGGACGTCCGCATCTAATTAAATTTGGTACATAGTTTTTTTTCCAATGCTACCAATAATATGGCAGACAGTCTGAACTGCATTGGTTCGTCACTAGTAGACAGCCTAATAACCAATTCATCAGGATGCACATGTATGCAGGTACTGTGGAATAGTCTAATAGTGAAAAGAATGACGACATTAAAATTTTGATTCGAGTTTGGCATGCAAAAGCAGCAGAAAGTCGGTTGATGGGTATGCGAGTTCTGTAGCAAGTCATCCTTTGCTGCGGACGTCTGCAAAGGGGAGGGAGGGCAAGGCCAAATGTGAACAAATTGCGGACAAGAGGGAGGGGTCAAAGTAGGTAATTTTTGCGGTCGCCCTTATAGACGATCCCTCAAGCCACAGGCCTACGCTGTCTAATGCTTGTAGAGTCTATGAAGTTGATTGACCAATTTCAGCCTTAGGGGGCCTACGTCAGAAGAGCACAATTTACGATTACAGCCATTATCATGTAGGGCGGAATCTGGGCCTAAAATCATGCACATCCTCAGTCTATTCACATGTTGACCAATGTAGGCTTACAGTGTAGGCCTACTGTACATACATGTGCTGTAGCGCCTGCATGTGCATGCACACACACTCACACACACACACATATTTATATGTAAATGTAGCCTACATGTTATTCTGTAGCGACCGTATGGTCCCTACCCTGCTCATTTTCAATTAATTTTATCAGGCGAGATCCTTCACTACTGGCACCCATAGCTTCCCGTTTTAGTAGGTGCCACGACATCAAGGTTCTCGTGTACAAGCCGTGACAGCGACAGATTTAGGCTAAATCTCTTAAACAAGCCACCATCGATATCGGTATGCGAACTGCCCAGGGCCGGCCCTAGCCCAAATGGTGCCCCAGCAAAGCATACATTTGGTGCCCTGCGACCCCACTCCACGGTCCACCCCGTCACAACCAAAGAGGAACCAGTCAGAACATTACATGCCTGCTGAAATTAGTTATTTATTATTTGAATTCAAATGAAAATAATCACTGTAATTGAAAAAAATGGCTAAAAAAGTTAAAAACATAAAACTGTTAACACATTTTTTAAATGGCACCCCTTAGATTTTGGCACCCCAGGCAACTGCCTGCTTTGCCTGTGCCTAGGGCCAGCCCTGGAACCGCCAATGCACGCACCGTACTAGCATCACAAATCTTAGAGGCGACCGAGTTGTAAAAGCTGCAGGTCCTCCTATACTCGCTGTAGTGAATCAAGTAGCGAAATCCTCAGTGTCACTCTTTTGAGAAAATACGAATGTGAACTTAGAAGGCATTGAAACAAGACACAGCTGTATATCTCTGATCTTGACTGGGTCTCTTTCTATGAGCAGACTTGATTTACTCATTCTAGCTAATTACAATGCAAATACAAATCAACTCACAGAACTTAACATCAGCTTAATTATAAACAAACACATAATAAGTTAAGCCCAAGCACTGCAAGCAGTTTAGTTTCAGCCAATACCACATGCAGGATTATGATGACTATTACGATACACAACCTGGTAATGGCTCTAGTTGCATGCAGATGGTGTAATGTACTCAAAGTTCATGGAATGCACAATACTGAAGCACAGTTCTAACAAGTACAGAGATTAAAAGTCATAATTGTCCAAAAGCAACATTGAAGCAGAAACACCAGAACATTTTGCAATGCTGAAGACATTGCTAAAACCTTTTAAGGCAGTTGTTGCAATTGGTTCAGAAATTTTGTAAACAAAATCCATGTGTAAATCATTAACCAAAAATTCATAAAAATACTGAAATAGTGCCACTCCAGGAAACTAATCAGAAACTAAACTTGCCAGAATTATCGAGCAAATTCTGCATTTAGACAAAGTAATCCATGACGGCTGTCAACAAACATGGCTGCCAACAATTAGAACTATTTAGTACATGCACTTGTATGTGGTACATAATAACTGGAGAAGCTATCTAGCACATGAAAAGCCTATAATTTGATTAAAATTGCAACATTCTAAGCTGCAGTCAGTTTAAATGAAAGCATGTTCAGAAGGAGTCAACATTTTTAACTTTCCATGAACTACCAAAAAGGAAAAAGCAAAGAAAACAGATGAGATATCTTGATATCATAATGCTCCAAGTGTGCTGTAATGTACGTAATTTAATTAAACATTAATTCGAGCCTTTCAATGCATTCACACTGACTGCTAGGCACTAATGCTGTCACTAATAAGTGTACTTAATGGGGTGACTGAAGCATGGCCTGAACCAACATCCAAGCAAACAACATCGACTGTGGTAGAATGGCGGGCGGAAGTACCATCACGTACAGCAACTGTCGCATTGAAACCAGAATCTTCCATTGAGACATCCTCCAAATCACTGGTACAATCGTATGGAATGTTACAGTTTGCAGCTCTTTCCTTTCTCACACTAAATCCACAAAGCACGAAACAGATTGTTATTATTATAATTATTATTACTATTATTATAAAGGTATTTTAGTTTAATGGATCTCGCAGTCTTGGCTCTTGTGGATTCACTCAGTAAAGTGGAAATGCTTTAACGAACATTGTTGTCTTAATTCCCATTCTGCATTGATCGATTACTGGTACTTGGGTACACTTGTTCTCCTCAAATAACCATTTGAAACCAATATAATAGAATTAGCATTTTTATCAACAGACCATCTCTTAATCTCAGAAGCAAACTTCTACTTATAAAAAAATACAACAAGAAGGAATGCTTCATTTTATAAAGAGTTACTCAAGTAAGGTCTTTTATCATGATAGGTCACATGACACAAAAAGGACCAGCATCCTAAACTAAACTACCCTTGTTCTCCTCAAATAACCAAAACCAAACCTGCTATTCACAGTAGTTTTCCCCATAAATTGAGATTTTTAGCAAAACACATTTAGGGAGGTTTAGCCAGACTTCTTAAACAACAAAAGAGGAAATATATGCCAAAAATTAAAAGTAAAAAGTTAACTAGCAAATGAGTCACTCACTTTTTCTTGTTTTCTTTACCGGATAAATTCAGCTTCAAGTTCTTGTCAAAACCTTCTGTCAAATCTCTTCCATCACTGTCTAGTAA
Organism: Allolobophora icterica; assembly: GCA_963556255.1. Classification (NCBI taxonomy): domain Eukaryota; kingdom Metazoa; phylum Annelida; class Clitellata; order Crassiclitellata; family Lumbricidae; genus Allolobophora; species Allolobophora icterica. The sequence goes on from OY744604.1 coordinate 53,817,790, forward strand.
ACTGCACACATTACTTTCTAATCCATGTAAGCCTCCGTTATCATGACTTCCAGTGGTATTAGACTTCATTTGAAATGACATTTGCAAGTCTGTTTCATTCCTAATATTATCCAACTCTCTCGGCACTGACTTGTGTAAGTGTGGCTCTTTTTGACATGATCTCTGCATGACCGTATCTTCTTGACATGACTCACATTTTCCCTTTGACCTTTGTAACGATTCTTGGAGTATGGCATCTCTTTCTGATGACTTACCCATGTGCTTTAGGCATTGATTATTATCACAAGACATGTATCCAGCTGATAGACAACCACTTCCTGCCTCCATCTTAGCCAGTGATGCAGATGTCAAATTATCCCTAGACACATTCTGCTCAAGCTCTTCCATCAGATGTACTGGCAATTCACTGTCCCCAGTTTCATAAAATCCTTCCTCACTTTGAATTTGCACAATTTCAGAATCTAAATTTCTTCTGTCATTCACAAAGACACAATTCATTTCATCTTCTTTCCTTTCAAACCCCATCTTTCCAGTTGCATCATCAATTACTTGCTGTCTTCCTAATGATATTTCTTCAACTGATCTTCCATCGGTGTCACCCATCCCAGTGTCACATTGCATCACAGCTGCATCTGATTTTCCTTCAAATGCATCTGCTTCTGATTCAACACCTGACTGCCATAACAAATTTTCTTCAACATTATCTCCCTTTGCTGCATCACATGACACTTTGTACCCTGACATTATGTTGGGAATAAATGTCTCTGCTTCTGCTTTTGGTAGTGACACTTCTCTAGCCATAATATTTCCAGTATTCTCAATTTCTGCTTCAACTGATGATCCCTTGAGCAGCGATTCCTTGTTACCAGTACAAACTGCTGTATTGGCTTCTTCAGGTAATTTTTCAACTTCATACATAACCTCAAAGCCGTCTGTTCTTAATCTAGCTGGTGACATTCCAGATACCAACTGACCATTAAACTGACCATTGCTCGTTTCAAATTCTGATGAGTTTCCATCAAGTGATCGACAGATGTCAGCAGGAAAACTTTTCTGACCTTTCGTTTCTCGCTTATCATAGTTTCCATCAAACCAACTTGGTTCTGTTTCAGCATATGACTTTCCATCAAAACAATTTTTGTCTGGTTCTGTTATATGTAGTAAAATTTCATCTGCTGAGTTTCCATCAGCATGACCTTCCTGCTGTGAATTGACCTTGAAGTTGGCTGTTCCTGCTTCTTCCACTGATGCTTCTTCAACTATTTTACCACCATTATTTTCAGCTTTCCTGGCTAACATTTCCTTAAAGGGCCACTGATCTGCATCACCTACTGATGTTTCACCCACCACCCCTTCAACAATCAATGTTTCCCGTATGACTCCAGAACCCTCTATCCCTTCTTCATTCATTTTCTTGAACACAGTGTCTTTTGATTTATCTGCATTAACCTCAACATCCACATTCTCAGTAAAGTCTTTCTGTCTGTTTTGCAAGTCCTGGCTTGTGCTAACCGAAGCATCCGTTCGAATTGGATCTGAACCAATGTTGTAACTGATCCACTCGACTTTAAAGTTGATGCGCAAGTTTTCATTAATGCAGTAGAACTACAGCAATCAAAATACAAATAGTAGCATCAGTTCACAGTGTTCTAGCCTACTGTATCAAAACTTTGAATGTGAAATTCATTTAAAAAACGAAAAAAGCCTTGCATGAAATTCAATTTTGGCATGGAATCAACTGATTTCAGGGCTGTGAATATGCAAATGCTGTACGGCTACACTGTAGAAACTTATCTCAAATGCTGCACAAGTATTACAATCCTGTTTTATATCTGGCAGTAGTGGTATACTTCCAATACACTTGTGTACTGCAAATACTAGTTAACCCTCTCAAAAACTGCCTCTTGTGAAAGGTTTCCATAGTTGCAGACATATTGCTTTCTGTTTCAGAGGTAATGAGTATATCAATTAAGGTTGAACTCATGTAAACTTTAATTTTTCATCTTTTTAACAAGAATTTTATGATTTACTGTATCAAACACTTTTAATAGTTAAAAAAAATACCAATGCAGTAAAGGTTATTGTCCAGAGCTTCAGTTTTTTTAGTACAATTCCAGAAGAGCCATGAAAGTGGACTGCCAAAAGCGAAAACCACACTTGTTCATCGATAAACTATTCCTTACTCCAAAATATGTTGTTAGCCCTTGATACAAGACTTTTTCAAAGAACTTATAGAAGTATGGCAGCACTGATATTAATTTATTCCTTTGTCCAGATTCTAAACTATTAGCCTCTTTTGCAACCTTTAAACCATTTGGAACAATACCATTAGTAACGGAACAATTTATAATAAGCACGTCTAAGCCAAAGTGATGAGTACAGCAAAGTTCGTTTGCAATGGACATAATCTCTTCAAATGAAGTTAATGCAATGCCAATGGACAAAGTAGGAGAATCTTTTACGAATTCCATTGTGCATTTATCTGTATTTGCTGCCAAAATAGATCCAATTTCAGTAAAGAAATTATGAAATTTAGTAGCTCTGAGTGTCTAACCAGTGATTTCTATACCATCTACGAGAAAAGAGCCAGCAGCCAATCAGTTATTTGTTAGGGCCTCAATTAATTCTTCTCGGTTGAATTTCAAGTTGGCTTTTTAGGCATGAAAGTTCGTAGAAAAGTTATTAACCAGATTTAATAATTATAAAGTGAATTAACTTTATTTCAGCTATAATTTCATATTATATTCGAATTTCACTGTCTCAAGAATTTAGTTTGCTACCAATGTGGTCAGATGTCATTTCCGGTTAAGTGACATCTTGTGCAGTATAATCAAGGCACTACAGAAGTTTCTGGATAAGATTAGCACTGAGGATTAGTACTTGTTAGGCAAGCTTTGCATGGTACTTATTGCTCCACTATATAAACTTAACTTCTCTTTTAGACATATTATATATATTTGAAAAAATTTATGGCTCCGTTTTTTGGACTTTCTTGTATTAGGCAAAAATTTCTTCCCATTCTGGAATGTGGAGTTTAAGCCATTGGTAATTTTACTTGTAACAAATTTTCCAGTATTGTTAGCACACCTGGCTAATCTAACACAAGAATTAAGTGAATTTCAAACACAGACTGAAAGTCCTTTAATGACACTGACCAAGAAGTAATGTGCACATTTTTTTAGGAACCTGCAAGTTAGCAACTGCGTGCAGAAATGACTGGATATGCAGTTTTTATGCAGCTAAATTCCGAGTTCAGATTAGACTATAATAATGGAAAATTTTAGGAATTTTTTACTGACAAGTAATGAAAAACTAAAAAGCAATCATGATGAAAAAGAATGATAAGTTTTGGCACTGGCAATCCACAGTTAAAATGCTGTTTGGGTAACTAGGAATTATTCCAGCAATTTGAGAACATGTAATTAAGTGACAGCCTTTAGAAGCAGTGTTGTACAGCAGGCCCGGTTCGTCTGTTAGGGAAACTGGGCAGCCGCCCAGGGCCGCCGATTTTTAGGGGCTGCCAATTTTCCATTTTGCAAAAAAAGGTCATCAACTTTTTTGTAAGATGAATTCCAAAAAAGATGGATGAAATGATAAATTGCCCAGGTGTATCGCGGATTCCTTAAAAAATGTGATCTGTGAGGCGAATTCCTAAAAAAAGGTCATCAAATTTTTGGACGGTTTGTGCTTAGGGCCGCCGGTTTGCCTATATGGCCGCCGATTTGCCCAGGGCCGCCAAATGTCTTGAGCCGGGCCTGTTGTACAGTAATGAATAAAAGTTATGAATCAACCAACCATGTTTATTAGAACAGTCAAAAATTAGTACAATCAATATAGAACAATCAGTGAAAATAATGCCTTACTGTACTTAGGTAAAAGTTTGAGTACTTTTACTTGTAAAGAAGTATCACAAAATAGAAGCTTTTACTTGTAAGAAAGTAAAATTTAACCCATTTTCCAGTACTTTTACTTCGTTACAATTTACATAATATTTTCGTAACAATGTTCGTCACTAAGAATTGCACTACATTTTGTTAGAAAGGGCAACGCTGAAGGAGTTAGTTTTAATTTGTATACAGCGCATGATTGGAAATCTATTTATAGACTCTGGTAATTTCCAACTGTGACAAGTAGAAAGGTTTCACCCAAAACATGCGACTCGTGCAGTAATTCCTGCGTAGCTTGGAAAATAAGTGCAAAATTTTCTGAAATATAAGTAAAAATGTGGACATAGTTTGCACTTTTATTCATTTTATCCCTAAACTCTTTCCAATTCATGATTGAATCCGTTGGCAATTTGGTGTTCATCCATGCTCATATTTGTTGCCAATGTTTAAAAAAAAGAGCATAGACGGAAGTGCTTGACCTTAACAAGGAACCATCGAGATTGAATAACAAGCATTTTGAGAACGTAGTCTTCTTTAAAGTAAATAAGTGGATCAAATTATACAAACAAGACTCAGTCTTTTACTTTTTACTTTTAAGGTATTATTTGGAAGGATACTTTTTTACTTTTACAAAAGTAAAATTTGTGATGAGTGCTTTTACTTTTACTCAAGTATGTAAAGTCCTATTTACTTTTACTTTTGTACATTTGCCTGATACTTTTAACAACACTCCTTAGAAGACTTTGTGATGTAACAAATTCAAATTTGAGAAAATTGTAATTAAGAAACAGTTCTAAGTTGTAATGTGTAGGAATAAACAAAAATCTACAGCAGACCTGGACCTATTTGAAGAAGGCTATCACACTGATCAATGAATGAATAGATACTGAAAACTACAAACCTCTTTCCTTTCGTCTTCTATTTTTTTCACTTCAGCCAACCACCTGTGTTGCTCTTGCTCAACCATCTGCTCAAACAAAGGATCCTTCTTGATATTACTAGTCTTGGGCAACTCAGCAGTTGTACGACTTTGTGTCTTCTCTTGCACAGTCCTAACCAACAACATGACCAAAACTCAGTGCCTTTCTAAATCCATTCAATTACAACACAAGATAATGAAATCCAATGCAGCATATTTTCAGACACTGCTATTCACCTACTTTTTTTAACACTCCCAACTCTGGAACTGTGTGGTGCATACAAAGACCATTGTTACAGGGAAGCATGGCAAATGAGCAGCAACCTCATTTATTGAAAGTGTCGAGCTGTTGTCTATACTTTTGTGTTGCTGGCAGACAATTCTTCAGCAACACCATGGCAAGGCTAAGACTTGGCTATTACATAAAACTTCATGTCTTGTTGGGCATCAGGCTTCATATGCTGTTTTAGGTATTAAAGAAAGATTGACCAAAACCTATGTTCTGAGGAACCTAAAAGGAGCTATATAAATATATGGTTACATTACATTCAACACAATCCTACCCTTCACAAGGTAGAGATCTGACATTAGATTAGCTGTTGCTATACACTGAGTTCTCCTGAACAAGTGGTAGAACCAGGACAAAGTGAACTTTGTGAACTGCCAACCACTGCAGCACCACTATGCTACTACAAACTACTTGTTAATTATACATTCCTTGGCATTTAATAATTTCCTTTAATAAACAGTCCAAACACATCTTGACTTTACTGGATATTGTCAGGCAAGAGTTGCAGCATGTACTACACCACTGTCACCAAGAACTCATTACTTCACCCAGATGGCCCTAACGACAATTCCATCCAAGTGAGCATTTTTAACATCCAGGCTATATCTGCTCCAGTGCATCCTTCATTCCATAGTCCAAAAACAACATCTATTTGAACCAGCATCTAGCTATTACTTCATTCACTGTTCTGTTGCTAAAACATGATTCTTAAACTCCTTTGATCTATCAGACATCTGCACATACAGAAACTTCTAAAGGCTCTACATAAATGTTCACACACATGCATACAAATACAAAGTTCACATACATGAACCAACAGGTAATAGTAATCACCTCTTTGTTTGACTGAGTTTTGAAGGTTTTCCTCCCAATACTTCTTTGCCCTTTTCATCTGGTCTTTTTGCAGCTGAAATTTTTCTTGAGTTGTTTTCCTTTACAGTTTGAGGAACTTTTTGCTTGTTCTGTCTTTTTTCACAGTTCACGACGTTTAACTGTAACAAACATGCATGGAGCAAACGTTGTTGAAAAATTTCCTTTTTACAAACATACTCCAACATACATACTGTATATGTCCATTATTATCTGTTTCAGTCTACTTCATTTGCTATTCTGCATTCATATGCTCTCTAAGGCCAACTATGAAGAGTATTAAATGCAACTGAAAATCATAATTACATCAATACAAGCGCTTAACATGTAATAACTAAATGTCAATTCTGAAACTATAAATGCATACCAAACCAATATCCCAGATGTTTCTTGTTCAATCATTTGTGACTAATCACCACGAAACCAGTCGCTTATCGCAAAACGTTATTACGCAGAAAAGCCGATTTATGATGGGTAACCTCAAACCGGTCGTAATTGACATTAATGCAAAAACAATTACAAAAATATATATTTAATACAAATGACATATAAAATATTTGTTTAGACGTATCTAAATGTGTAAAAAACATTTTTTTACTAAGAGCCCTATATCTGTTTCAAGATGGAAAAACAGAATCTTAGTCAAAATTTCGCTAACTTTGTTGTGACATTTAATTAGGTTACAGATCGAATTTTCGTGCGTGCTTGGCCTCGTTTTGATCAGGGAAATCTCCTCGGTCTGTTCAATTAATAAAATATGACCTTTCTTTGTGTATTATGCACAGAGATTGGCCCGAAAGAGGTCGACTAACCGCTAAATTTTTGAATTTAGCTAGCAACGCTGAGCACGTGACTAAATTTTGCACCGTGGTTGGCTGAAGGTTTGAAAGGTCGGCCCAGAGCATGCCACTCACGTGACCTGGTTTGTTTAAATGACAGATAAATGGGTCGGGTTAACGGCAAACATTTCTTATTTTGTTCATTTTCGACTTAATAAACTTCATTTTCGAAATGGAGGCTATTATTGCGAGTTTGATAAATGCTAAAGGGTTGGATCGAGCGAAAGTGCACGAGTTGTTGCGGGAATATTTTACCACAAATCGCGATGAAAGTGAGGACAACAGTGACAATGATCACTAAACTTTAAACGCAGTTTTCTCAAGTAACAATTTATGTAAACCGTCGGATTGAAAATTCTGTAACTTCGGTTGTATGTGAGGTATAAAAAAACCGAAAACAGTTTTGAAAAGGTAAATAAAGGATCTACAAGATGGTGTAAAAAACTAAATTTTTATCATTTTTAAGTTGCGACTGGTTCTGTGGCGATGGGTCACATTTGTTGATCATCAGTCAGACTGCCATTACTTGCAAGCACTGCAACTGTCCATTAGACTCCAAAGAACGTCATTGAGCGACTAGGGAATGAAAGGCAGCATGCAGCAGCTGAGATGTGGGAGAACCGGGACGGAGGAAAGAAAAGGCAGGGGAGCCGACAAGAGGGATGAAGCAGCCCCTCCACAGCCTGCTGACTTTGATGGCTGTACTGTTCTAGTTTCACACTTACAAGATGGCCTCACATAAGCGACTGTATGTAACATTGATTCAATACTATTAGTTATAATTGCTTACGATATATGAAAACATGTCCTATATTGTCTATCCAGCGCAATCTTGGTCTTCCATTGTTTCTCTTTAATTCAAACCTTGCAAGTAGTGCACTGAGTGGGATTCAGTCAATTGGCATTCTCTACACACGGCCAAGACATCGGAGTCCTCACTGAATGACTTTTTCTATGAAGAGTTGTTTCAATACCTAAGGTATTGGTAGGCTGATGAGAAATAAACTATTGTAAGGAAATGAAACTAAAGTAACATTTCACTTGATCCATGATATACATATAGAATTATACATTGTAGATGTTAAACAGATGATGAAAATGACCAGAAACTAACAAAAATTATGTATATCTTCCTAACCTGTGAATTTGATACAGTTGAAGAAAACTGTTGATTCTCACTCTTATTCTTTAATCCATTGTTTTGCAGAGGACGATGGAACCCCTGGTGATGCCACATGGAAAGTATTTCATTACCACTGGAAGATGTTTTGCTTGGTGGACACATTCTCACCATCCTGTCACTTGACTTAAGCTCATTATTTTCACTGGACATCTTCTTGGTCAAGCCTTTACTATGCAATTGTTTTGCAGTTGTTGTCTTGCTGATGGTGTCTCTTTTATGACACAATGGAAGGAAAAGTTCCACAGGCCCTGGATAAATGCAAAAAATAGCTTCAGAAGCAATGTAACTGGATTCAAATGAAGTTATTTCCATATGTCCCACATTGGCTTGATGGTAGAAGCATGAGGTTTTAGTGACATTACATTTAGTTACATTACAATATAATGTAATGTAGCCTTTAACACTTTAACAACGAGTGTGCACTAAAATGTATGGAAAACTAATCCCTCTTGTCATTAAAGGGTGAAGGGGCCGTCCATATATTACGTATGTAAAAATCCGGGAAAATTGGACCCCTCGCCCCTCCCTGTTCGCACGCGTACTTTTTCCACCCCCCACCTGCATACGTACAGTTGACGCACCCCCTCCCTTAGACCAGCTGCAGAACAGGTCCAGGCAGTGACTGTCTGCACTTTAGGCCAGATTGAAGGATGAGTAATCCATGGATTCACTGTTGAGTTGTGGGATAGTTTAATAATAGCGTTCAGAGGTAAGGTGGCATACAAGTGACATCTCTCCCACAGTTACTTCCTCTGGTAGTACCAGGTAGCTGGAAAGACTGAACTCTAGCTCACTTGAAGGCCAATCAATTTGCGTATGTACATTATCAGTAGACCCCCCATTCGCAAGCGTACAAAAGCACATGCATTTCAGTTACCCCCTATGCGTAAGTAATGTATGGATGGCCCCCAAAAGACCTTGATGTCTTTTGGTAATTTATATATAACAAAAAGTCGTGGTCCCAGCTAATTGCTTAACAATGAAAGAAAACTGCATGCATCTCATGGCAACACTAGATCTGGCTCACAGAGACAGCAACTGCATAGGTCCAGCTCTAAATCTGCAGAAGAGTAGCCCACTCAGTGGCTAATGAAGCCAGAAAGCACCCATCCGAGTAAGAGGACTCAGCAATGAAGTTGCAACCACACCCCTTGCATGTAATATTGAGCTGTTAATATTGAAATATGACCTTAGGACCCAGACAAAAAAGCTTCAAAAGGCTTCAACATTGACTATGGTCTATGAGGCAATAGTGACAAAGAAGCCATCAGCTATACAATGTAGTTTCATCATTTTTTCTGCTGTAAAAATTCCTTCGACAACATCTTACTGTATCGTTGGCATGGTGAAGAAGCTGGCAGGCCACCCAATTTCATCCTCAGCTGAGATGCAATTGTAGGTGCAGCATAACCTTGTGCAGCTGCTGAAGCTGAATGATGATGATGATGAATGGTTACCTGTGCCAGATGCACTTTGTCGTCCTTACATCTGGCTGCTGTATTATAGAAACAAATCGAAACAACATAAAAACCCTGCTTCATGTGAAACAGATTTCGTCACTCAATAGATCACTGCTTCTGTCACAAGGTTTACTCTGACCAGAATTTTAACCTGGGATGTTTGAATTGAAAAAGACCACAGCTGTTTCATACTCATCCAGGTAAATGGGGTGACCTGTAGAACAGTGTAGATGATGCACTCTGCTAGTCAAAGGCCAACTCTCTCTGGATCATAAGTGACTGACAATTTCACAACAAAAAATCTTGTTTTAACTGCTATCAACTGAAGAGACTGGTTCTGTAGAAGTCTTCGACTATTACAATAAAACCGATTCACACTACTCTAATTTAGATGCAGACAACTCCAAAAGTGCCACAGTACAATGTACAGGAATTTAGCAATGATATGGACATCAACCGAGGCTTCATAAACATTTCTCCTTTCCACAGAAATGACACAACAAACCTTTGCTAAGATATGTCCCAATGCACAGTTTTGCACACTGCTCATCATATCGTCATCACAATCACACATCCATCAGCCATGTCTAACTCTGTCTAATTCAGAGATGCACTGTTGTACAACTCAAATCAAAGAGTAAGAAAGGAAAAAACACTGGAAGAAAAAAGGAAGACAGATAACAAAACAGGACAAACCAGCGAACATGCAAACGAACAGAAAACTGGCATCTTTTAAATTTATTAAATACTTTTTAAGAAAACCATAAATTATGTCAGTTGGCAGCTTACCTCTTCATACATTTCTTATGTAATTCATGTTTCAAACGACAAAAAGAAGGAAATCGTGTCACAGCTAAACAAGAATCCAATAAAAACAACACATAAAACTTAATACTTAATACATGCAATGGTACTTAAAAACATCACCAATTAGAACAGCCCGTGTGACTGTACAAAATAAAATGATGAGTACCTGGTACTCAAAACTCAACTCAAAACAACCAAAAGTCAATTCAATTATGGGAGTTAAGAATCAAAACGTCGTAGCATGTAAACTGTACAACAGCACAGATTGCCATAACAAACTAAATCTAAAAAATGCCAAAAACAGAAACAGACAAATATATGTTTTTAAATATTTGACAAAACCTGACTTACCGGTAGTTCATGCTCACCCTAATTTAGTTGGAACAATCACTGTTTTAACAACTGAATCATAATAACTAAACTTGCTTTAAGGCTAACATTACTTCCTAAAAGAAACTTGAATCAATCTTTACCATTAATACTCAAACAGCTGCACTAAACGTTTTCTGCGCGCAACTATCAAGTATATTATTTTTACATATTTCATGTATTTTAATCATTACATAATTTTTTTAGTGTGCTAATTAGTTTTAAATCAAACAATATAGTTTCCCATGTCCTGTCGAGTAACTTTGGCTATAGGCCCCCGCTAGCTCTCAGCTACCGGCTGGCAGAATGCCCGGCTGGCTGCCTGCATAATGCAAGCACTTACATGGGTCCAGCTGATCTCTCTCTCCAAGGGAAGTTGTTACGACAGCCATGCACATTGTACTCTCAAGCACACTAAAGTTTCTAAACTAAATTTACATACAGTGATTTTTCACGGGTTACAGCTAGTAATACAATAAATTACAATTCTTAAGTGTTTTAATCATTTTTAAACAATAAATTACATTTTGTTAGCAAATAATAACTGGAATCAGAAAGTGGATAAAGCCACAACAGCAAATTGACCATGTGTGTGCCATAATGATCACTACTCCATTGGCCTCAGGTAATATTAATGATGTTAACAAGTATTAATTAAAGTGATATGAATACATAGAAAACTGGAGAAGAAAATTGAATAACCACAAAATGTGGGTTTAGCCAAAACAAAATAAGTTACACAGAATCAGATAAACATGGCAACTGTAAACAAAATTTTAGCCTTAACAGAAAAAGGTTAAGCATTCAACTTTACAGGCCAACAGTCAACAACCACAAGGCAAAGTACGAGCAATTACTTGATCCGTACATGACATCTTACGTGGTTGACCAGAGGTAGAATTTTTCTCTGCAACATCATAGTTTGAAATAACGTTTCTGTGCACCACCTAAAATAAAAACTAACATAACACACTAACATACTTATACAATGTTCATGTGAGGAGGTCTGCCTCAAACTCAATTCATCAGCCACACAAGACACGCATAAAAACGTTACAGAACGATACCAGATGATTAAAGTACATCACTACCTTTCTCAGAACCACATCCAGAACAATTTCTTCTTCCGGTCTTTTCAGGCAACACCTCTGGAACACCTCCTTAGAAAACCTTTGGACACAGTAGCTGACTGGTTAGAGCGCTCATTCGAAGCTCCCTTGAGACAGCTACTATGGGTATGTAAGGACCTTGACCAAGTCACTCACAACTGCTCAGAGCTATCAACTGATGCTTGGTCATTAGAGAGTGGTGCATAATAAATGCAGAATACAAATTTACTAATAAAACTATAAATGCTAATCGCTGGCTTTGTTGCTTACATGGTCCTGAACTTCAAAAGTACAGCACTGTTCAAATGTTTGGTCCCTTCACTCAACTCCACTCAGCCACCCAAATGAGGTGTTTTTTCTTGAAAAGATGCTACAGAAATGTGTGATTACAACTACACGTATGAACATCCAGTCTGTCTGAGACTGCCAGTTTCAGCTACTTCCCTCCGTCCATTACGATCGCTTAAACGCCATGATCTTTTTGTGCCACGAGCCAGGACCACTATGGCCAAAACTCGAGCCTTTTCTTGCATTGGTCCTGCTCTTTGGAATCAACTCCCTCCATTGACACGTGTCTCTTTATTAGCTGGTGGCCCAAGTGCCTCGTTCCGCTGTCTTAAAACCACTTTCTATTCACTGGGTCTTTCGCACTTGGAGTGCCTCTGATTACCGAACACTGTGAGAGGCACTTTATAAATGTTTAGATACAATACAATACAATACTTTTAAATGAGGAATAGACATTTTACTAACATGCATCTTGGCACTAGGATGTAGACCTTTGATCATCATGCTCTGTGTAACTTCTTTACTACCAGCAGATAAATCTTTCTTACTCTGTAAGGAATCACTTCTGACTGGATCTAAGACCATCTTCCACACTTTCATTAAGGTCTGCATCCATATAAACAAATAAAAATTCCCATATAAGAACAAGATGAAAGCATTGTTAGGCACATAGGTTGATGTAATCTTTTCTGTTGTTCAGCCATCTACCTTTCATTCATTCATTCAAAGAATTTGTAAAGCACCCCTCCAAGACACCAACTCAGAGGCACCCCAGCCCAACTCCGGCAAAAGAGAACAGCATTGAGATGCTTGTAAAAGGTGTATGCAGAGTCCCTAATTAAAATATCATGTAGATTTGAAGGCTATTCCGCATGGTGGGCCCAACCACTGAAAAGGCACAACATTGAATCTATGAAGTGAGGTTAAAAGAACAATCACACACAAACTTTAACAATCTTTAAGCAAGTTAAGCTTTTTGACTTATAATACTGTCCAAATATATTTATGCCGAAATTCACAAAAACAACTTTGTTCTGTTTTCTAAGAACTTGCTGGTGTTTGGACCCAAACATGCATCTCATAAGGACAGTCTTGTTGTCCTCGAGACCAAGGTCTTGGTCTCGAGTGAACTCGAGTTCGTTTTAAAAGTCTTGGTCTTGGTCTTGAGACCAAAAGTCTTGGTCTTGGGCTTGAGGGTCAAGGTCTTGGTCTTGGTTTTGCAAGACCAAGACTTTTGACAATATGAACAGTCATTTAACAAAACGCAAGGATTTTAAAAATTTATCCAATAATTACTAATACAATTGCTTTAGTATTTACACGGTGTGAGTGAGGATTTACTGTTGTTTTGGACATTAATTTATTTTGACTTCCGGTTATATACCATGGAATGATTTCAAAACAGACTCACAATTTGTATATTTACAGCCGGTACTTGAAAAGCTGCCCTGTGTGCCAGTGAATTCAACACTGTAGAACGTATTTTTCACATGGCAGAATTTTTATGAATCCCCACAGGTCACGTCTTGGTCAGAAAATTCTGAGCGAATTGGTGTTTTATAAAATGCAACAGGCATTTGGAATAACATTTCGCATGAAGGACTTTTGTAAATACAAATTCGGAATTCTCTGCAGCCTGCATTTGGAGTTTTTTGTTTGAATAAAATAAAAGATTCGTGTTTTAATTAAAATAGCGAGTAGTCCGACTTGACAATTTTTTAGTAAGGAATAGAAGTCTGGATATGGTTGTGATTTTTTGGGTATTTTTCTCGGTTTTGGTCTTGAGTTTCAAAGTCTTGGTCTTGGTGTTGAGGTTCAAGGTCTTGGTCTTGAGGTTCAAAGTCTTGGTCTTGAGGTTCAAGGTCTTGGTCTTGTGGTTTAAGGTCTTGACAACAAGACTGCATAAGTATACTTCTTGTTTTGATTTAGATCTAGATCTAGCACATTTAACTGACTAATCAAATACATGGCCTGGCACTGAAAAATCCAGCTATTTACAATGCCATGTAGTCTATTCAGCATAGTTTACCTTATAGGCATAGTTTAACTCTTGCGCTTATTTTTACATATGGCTGCTAGGAACTGATGACATTAAATTGGAAAAACAGGTAGCAAAGCTCAAAGCACAAGATTTCAGAAAGCCAAACTGTGACACAATCAAACTTATGTAGTCAATAAATTTTGTAAGTGGTGCTTGAAAGTTAAGCGCATGGTCAGCTTAGTTAAAAGCGCTGCATCAAGTTGGATATATCAAATGAAAGCAACAGTCCGATTGCAGAGAGACCACAGAGAGGAGGCAGAGAAGATGCAAAGGTGGGTTTCGTTTAGGCTGAGAATAATTGGTAGGCATATAGAGGAGCCTGAGGCAGATGGTGGAGGAACTGAAAAATTGCAGAATTCAGGAGGAAGATAGTTCCAGAGTTGAGGTAATGAGTGGTGACTCGAGGTTGAGAAGACCGAGACAGAAAGATGATCGAGTAGCCCAGGTTGGTTGGGTGGTGATATAATATGATGAATTCTATTTTGGAAACGTTGCGGCAGAGGAGGTGGAAGAATATACATTAATTTTGGAAATGAGACCAACCATATGGAGGTAGAATACTCGTACTGCCCTACCAACACGCTTAAGAACACAAGCGATTAACGAAACTAGCTTTCCAATTCAACTTAACAATAATTACAACATAAATTTTACACACCTTAAACGCCTTTTAGCATAATCTGTCTCGTAACATGCTACACGACGACGGTGCGACGCACAGACCTCTCGAATATTAATTAGACCACTTAAAGCCACGGCCCAAGGACTAATAATTTAGAAACTGGAAGTCCTTATTTAACGTCGTATTACCAACTACTTGGAGCTCAGCCTTCTGGCGGACCGGAAGGTATTGCGTTTTCTTTAGCCTACATAACAAATACATAGCATTACATTTATGAAGAAAAATCGACGAATAAGCATATTTTAAGAATAAAAATGTCTGTGGAGAGTAAAATATCATATTTAATATCAGGTGTAAGAATTGCAGCAAGGCGACATCTGTGGGTAACAATGTATCCGGGTATAAAATTATTTGCACGTTATTTCTGCATAACGACACTGTCTCATAGCAAGTTGATCAGTTCGCCCTTCCCCTTTTTCTAGGCCTGAAATTGACTCTACCAGAGTATGGACTATTATATAGTTATTTGCACGAGTTTCCATTCCTCTGTAGCCTATGTCTAATATCTAAACTGCAGAGTACAGACTCCCTGTAAAGCTTTCCTCGCATCACCTCTTTCTCAAAGTCTGCAAAAATCTCTGGTGTCGGCTTTCTTGGTTGTGAACCGGCTGTTGTCTTAAATTCCTCTCACAATCCCTTCTGCTCTTTTGAATGCTCTTCCACAACTCTTCGACTTGCCCCCGACATACTCACAGTTTTCAATAGGCCTATCTAGCTAGACCCGTAGGGTAATGGATTTATAACACACTGGCGTGAAGAGCAGTAGGCCTATATATAATATAGGTACCAAGATCGAATCCCGTAGACCCGTTAGGTTTATTCAGCCTTTCACTCGCTAGGTGGCGGCGGTGGTTAAATGAATAGTAGGCCGTGATTGGCGCCCTGGTGGCTGCCGTATAAAACATATATATTGGACTTCTGTAAAACACTGTTATCGTGTGCTTCTACTGTAGGCCTATACATGTATGTAAGGCGCCCTGCGTGGCTGCCGTTCTACTATATGTAGGCCTATGTTCACTGTACAGCGCAGTGCGGTTAGCATGCAGGCGCTTAAATAAAGGAAAGATTATTATTATTAGCAGTCTTGTTGTCCTCGAGACCAAGGTCTTGGTCTCGAGTGCACTGGAGTTCGTTTTTAAAAGTCTTGGTCTTGGTCTTGAGACCAAAAGTCTTGGTCTTGGTCTTGAGGTTCAAAGTCTTGGTCTTGGTCTTGAGGTTCAAAGTCTTGGTCTTGGTCTCGCAAGACCAAGACCGGCTGTCAATATGAACAGTCATTTAATAAAACTCAAGAATTTAAAAATTTGTCAAGCCTGCTTGCATCATACGACCAATATCTATGGACGGGTATACAAGTCTTGTTGGTCAGGAAAACCCATTGGCAGCATCAACAGTTATTCTGTATCAGACGGTATGATAAACCATGGGAAGATTTCATAAGGCCTCACTATCTGTACATTTACATCCAGTGCTTGAAAGCTATTGTGTGTGTCAGCGACTTCAGCACCTGTAGAACGTATTTTTTCACATGGCGGAATTTTTATGAGGCCAACCAGGCACGTCTTGGTCAGAAAATTTCCGAGCGAATTGGTTTTTATAAAATACAAAAGGCATTTGGAATAATATTGTGCATGAAGAACTTTTGAATACGAATTCGGAATTCTCTGCAGTTTGCATCTAAAGTTAATTTGCTGGAATAAAATAAAACTCATTTTTCATTAAAATAGCGAATATTCCGACTTGACAATTTTTAAAAGTCTTGATCTGATTGCGATTTGTTGGGTCTTGGTCTTGGTCTTGAGGTTCAAGGTCTTGGTCTTGGTTTTGGTCTTGAGGTTCAAAGTCTTGGTCTTGAGGTTCAAGGTCTTGGTCTTGGTCTTGAGGTTCAAGGTCTTGGTCTTGGTCTTGGTCCTGAGGTTCAAAGTCTTGGTCTTGGTCTTGAGGTTCAAGGTCTTAGTCTTGGTCTTGGTCTTGAGGTTCAAGGTCTTGGTCTTGGTCTTGAGCTTTAAGGTCTTGACAACAAGACTGATTATTAGATTATTATTATCTACCGCCATCCCACTTCGTCCGCTTAGGCTAGGCTACTCCTTCAAGCCCTCTATCTTCCATGTCTAGCATGAACGAGTGAGAGCTGTGAAGAATTCTATCAATTGTTCATCGTTTTGTGAATTCAGTTGGTGTTTTTCAATTTAAAACTGCTGACGCGGAACATGGCCGACGCACCGATTGAAAAACCACTGGCTTAGGGCCTCACCCAGGACGTGCGTCTATCCTTCCTAAGTCATTGGAGCAACTTCCTCTTCCCCCTCTTCTTTCCCCCTCCCCTTCGTTCCCCCCGGCCCTAAACACACACACACACA
This sequence comes from Allolobophora icterica, assembly GCA_963556255.1. NCBI lineage: Eukaryota > Metazoa > Annelida > Clitellata > Crassiclitellata > Lumbricidae > Allolobophora > Allolobophora icterica. The sequence goes on from OY744604.1 coordinate 53,834,890, forward strand.
CACACACACACACACACACACACACACACACACACACACACACACACACACACACACACACACACACACACACACACACACACACACACACACACACACACACACACACACACACACACACACACACACACACACACACACACACACACACACACACACACACACACACACACACACACACACACACACACACACACACACACACACACACACCTACACACACACACACACACACACACACACACACACACACACACACACACACCTACACACACACACACACACACACACACACACACACACACACACACACACACACACACACACACACACACACACACACACACACACACACACACACACACACTGACAGGTCTTTCCCCTATTTCTTGCATGGAGCATTTACTCCAAGGTTTCTATGGTGTAGACGCCCCTGGCCTCACCAACTCTAAATTCGGCACTGTCGAGGCGAGGGAAAGGCGGATAAGTGTTAGAGCGGAAGAGGAGCTAGCTGGCTTAGCGAAGTGGTTGGAATTGTGAATAACTTACGAAGATTGGAGGGCTGGGAGGATTTAAGTGAATAGGCCTAATCATGACTCTGCATTGTGTTCGTTCAGATATTTTAAGCAAGTTGAATGATTTGAGGACAGGAGTGATGTGATGATGTTTGAGGGTTTTGTCGACGGCACGATCGAGTGAGAGCAGATCTGGATAGCTTGAAGACGGTTAATTTGGGTGGTGTCAATATTCAGGATTCGGAAAAGCGAGTTGCAATAGTCTACTTTAGCATCGACTTTAGCATCGACTTTTGTTCAATAACATATACTAAATTAAAACCACTAATAGGCTATAATTAGTCGTCACACTGAACTTGTTCTGCGTAAACTACAGCGTTCTGCCTGTTGTATTTGAAATATACGAATATACATACATACATACATACATACATACATACATACATACATACATACATAGGCCTAGGCCTACATACGTCGACTATATCCGGATGCCGACAGTAGGCTAGATGCAGTCAATATATTTCACGCATCCTTTATAAGAATGCTTACGGACAATTTCCTGTACAAAACCCTGTACTCTCGGCCCTAGAATTGTCTTCCATTGTCTAGTTTGTCTAAGTTGCGTCTGTGTCAGCTTAGGCCTAATGTATGAATAAACGAATTTGATTGATTGATTGATACATTTGCTATGTGATACTTTCTGACCGCCAGAGGTGCTGCGGTGATAGGCACTGCAACTAGTGACACGACCATAATTTCTGTGATTAGTTGCCCTTGGCTTGAGTCGTCTGCTGTAATGTGTTTGCGCTTAGAATTTTTGTGTATATTTTTAAACAAATTGTTCACAAATGCTTTTCGCTACAACACTATTACTTGCGTACTATGTGTACGCCGCAGTTGGTATGATAATTTTGTGATGAATTTGAGTTAACATCAATACTTAATAGAATAGGAAAAGAATTTACAGACTGGTGTAGCATGTATCCTCGGCAGGACAGAAATTTGGTTCGAGATTTCTGCACCACCAGCACCACCAGCACCACCTAGTAGGGTTGCCACCGTTCTAAACTAGGAAGTCGGGACGTAATTTTGGAGCACGGAAATCGTAAATCACCTCACGATGTTGGACCAGAGGCGCAAGTCGTGCGACCGAGTAATTATTTGGGAAAGTAACAATTTATTTTTAAAAATACGATTAAGAGTTATGATTTTGATTCATAACGACATTTAAACACATCCTGACATCACTGTAATGATGTCAGGATGTGTTTAAATGTCATTATTTATGATAATTCACTTCGCCTACGTTATAAATTTATAGTGGAGTTGAACAAAATGTAGTACGGGTAATGTGTTTAACCACATTGACCGCCACCTACGAGTTAACTCGTAGTACAATGCATAGTGCTATAGGAGTGCTATAGGCAAACATTGGCGCATGCCTAATAATTCTGCTAGAGTCAGGGTTGATACCAGATGTTTCTGTGTCGAAATGGATGAGGCGGGATGAGAAAAAAATACTGTTTCTTTTTTGGGGGAGGGGGTTGAATAACCTTAGATGCTAGTCAACGTATGTATAATCGAAGTCAGCTGCGAGGCTAGATCCGAATGACATTTCTATTGATTCTCAGGATGCTGGTCCATCACGACAAAAGCCTCAGAATGAATGGATAAATCTTAGTCTTAAGTAGGGCGTTTGTTCTTCACAAAGCATCAGACGTGTCCAGATATATAGCGGACAACACTTCCTGGACTTTACTGTTGCAAAACGTACTTGTCGAAGCCAGCACTGAATGTGTGTTGTTACAGGTGTGGAAGTCTACCACACTGAAGCTGAAATCTAAGAATAACACTGTTTCTTCAAAGAAACAAGACTGCAAACATGTGACTTTTTATGTATACATGTTGAAAATAGTAAAAAAATAAATATATTATATAAAAAATATAGTTAAAAATAGATATATAAAAAAATATTTTCCGGCGTTTCGAGAAATTTTCGTGGCATAGGGATAAAAAAACGTGGTGGCGGTCATTGTGTTAAGCCACAACATTTTTTTAGTTTAGAAAAAAATTATCAAAAATTTGAAAGTAAGGACATTTGACTGTCCCGACTAGGTCAAGTAGGGACGCGGGACATTTACTTCGAAATCGGGATGGTCCTGACAAAATCTGGACGGTTGGCAACCCTACCACCTAGCCAACTCAGCTATAATGAGTACACTGACGGTGTACTGTCGGTTGGGAGGGGACTGAAAGATATAAGAAAATGAAGTCGCTAACATTTCATACCCGTGGCTGCCTTAAGGCAGTGGTTTTCAAACTTTTTGGACCAGAGACCCTTATTTTTACAGTAAAACCGTAGTTTACGTTGCTAAATTGATTGTGGTTGGAAATCCATATTTTACATACGTTGCTAAATTCTTTGACGTTAGGCCTATTATCGCTTATGAAACCTGTTTCATAGTAAAACTAGAAGTTGGATTATTACTAAGGTACTACTGAAACTAGAAGCTGGATGATCAGTAAACATAAAACTGAAACTAGAAGTTGGATGAGCGATGAAAATATTTCATATTAAAAGTCAAACTAGAAGTTGGATGATCAGCAACGTGAAGACATGACATTAATTTAGCAACGTAAACTACGGGCCTGAAAACATGTTGAATTTAGCAACGTAAACTATGGTTTTACCATTTTTACTAGGCATAGCTCGCGGACCCAAGTATTTAAAAGTAAAATTTACCAATTAAAATTTAATCAAAATAACGGGCAGACTATTTCCACAATGCAAGCTTGATTGTGACGATGAGGATTGTTATGATATACATGTGGAAAGTAACACTGAATACATTGTTATTAACTTCCTGCAATAATTATGGAACACAGTCGTTTTTAAAGAAATCAGTAACATTGGCGGTGTTAATCACAGCTAATGAATATTTTCAGAACGTTCTTGCGGACCCCGCCATATCCTACAAGGATATGGAGGGTCGTGGCCCCTCTTGGTCCTCAGACCACAGTTTGAAAAGCGCTGGCAATTTAAGAAAACTTAGAGGTGCCCTATAGACCTGATCATAGCGGATTGAAGGGTATGGAGGGTCATGGCTCAATAGTTGTCGGAACTGCTTTAAAAGCAGGAATGTAACTAGCATTGAGCTTGGGGGCTTAAGCCCCCCAAACGAAGCTGAAGCCCCCCTAAATAAATCAAGCCGTTGTATGCTTACGGCTAAAAATTCTTATGAACACTGTATTCATGTTGCCATACTCAAGGCTTAAGCCCACCCAAACGAAAAGTCCTAGTTACGTTGCTGTTTAAAAGTGGGATGGTTTCTGTCTTCAGCGAAGACTAGTCTCCGAAGGTGGTGTTTCAATATGCAGCAGGGCATAAATTGGAAAGTTCTGTAACTTGAGTGGATGTGCAGAAAATTCGATTATTTAAGTATTGCAATAGACATCTACTGCCAGAAAGACGAAGCTTGGCTTGGCTTTGCTTATGATTTGCCTCATTTAGTTAAATTTGACTCAGAAAATCTGTAACGGGTTGGACTGAAAAGTGCATGGGACCGCAGTACCTATTCTTGCCATCCCACTTTTAAAACTGGAACGTCTCAAGCTGTAGCGTGGATATAGGTTCGAGTGCATGTGTATAGCCCAAATTATGTATTTTATAAGAAAAAGTACTTGGCTTGAGAGGACTTGCCTTTGCTCTTCTGACTAGGAGCTTTGCACTGAACTCCATGTTCCCTGCTGGACTCTTGTATACAATGTATTGGCTTATGCTCCACACTAGCCATCCGGCCCCTTTTTTGCTGACATTCTGGATCTGCTCTTGGACCTGACATTGACCTGTTTAAGAATGAAAAGGGTTGACCAAGGAATTACGGAGTCAGGCTAACAACCGGGTAATCCTGTTCTACAGAGTGAAGAGTTTTGTAACCTGATACAATGAAACTTAAATACATACCTTCTGGAGATAGGATGCAGCAAAAGCCCCAGGCAGTTATGCATCAGCATGAAGATTCAATGTTGACACATTGAGTCCACTTGGGCAGCAATTGTAACTTGTTCTACAGTAAGTTAGTTATATGACCAATCTTTAGAATCCCACTGATTACTCGATGTTATCCCACCAATTAGTTTTGTAAAACAGGTCAAAGTTAGCTCAGGTGAAAGAAGGTGAAGTCTACATGAATGGCATTACCAGTTAAAGCATGCTCATATGAATGTATTGGAGTAAAAGCAGCTTTGGTATATGATTTGGGAATTGATGTGGATGATAAAAGAAAAGCATATTTTACATACTGTGTTAGCACGCTCAAAGATATTCAATTTTTTGGTCCAGAGTCACACCAATGTAACATAGAAGTAGAGAAGACCTCTTCCGGCCTGTGTCGGCTTCTCGGACTGCTCGAGTCCTCCGCTCGGCAGGGATGGGGATGCTGTCCGTCCCGTTTGCCCGTACTGCTATGATGCAGACCTGCGCCTTCTCGGTGGTCGGCCTGACCATATGGAATGGCCTTCCTCCTGAGCTGTGCCTGGAGGAAGGCCTAGGTCTTCCTCTGGTACCTTCTATGACCGTCTGAAAACTGTTCTTTTTCGCCCTGCTGGAGTCGGGAGCGCCTCGGAGTAGTTTCCTTGAAGAGGCGCTATATAAATCTATGAGTTAATGAATGAATGAGTGAAAAGAAGGAGACAGTTGCAAAGTGAAGATGTCAGTGTATCTTCTAGTAATGCAATCAGGAACCAAATTGGTTTTGTCCTGGCTAGATGATGAAGTAATTGTAACCGTAGTGTTTTTTTATAGGCCTATATGATTGGCATTGATTGCCTTGATTGTTTACCATTTTTATTTTTCAGATTTTCACTTTTGATTAATAAATATATTTATCATTTATCATCTTGAATGCTTCAATTTTAAATTAAAACTGCCTGCCTTATTTGATTGCTGCATTCATATGATGAAATAATTAAGAGCTATAATTATGATGGCTACTGATGATAAAGTTTTCAGCTGAAACTGGATGTTTAATGTTGATTTCAGGTGAAAAAAATCTGGAATGCTCTACATCCGATGAGCGGTTTTTTCTTTCAGAAAATGAGCTGGTAGATCTGTTTTTATTATTTTGTATTAGACTTTTTAATTTAATATCTAGATGCCATATTGTTTTTTCATTCATTCATAGCTCCTAACTCTTTTACTCAGTGCCGTCTTAATAGCATTGTGGGCCCTGGGCAAAGCAATGCACTGGGCCCCTGCCCACCCACAGGGATAAAAATTAAACGTATAGATTTGTTGGTACTTTCAACATTCGCTTTGTAACAAAATGAATGTTTAAACATGATGAAACATACTGAAAAGCGAAGATTAATCAACAAACTTTTGAACAATTGTTCAATATAACATCAGCCTTGAAAAGCACAAATATTTCAACATATAAATGATAATTAATTGGTATACCATACAATATGATGCAGACAGATATGGTACCGTATGAATTATTTATTATTAATCAACACAAACGTTTACGAAATTTCTTTGCGGAGAACCGATTTATAAGTGGCTTGAAGTCATTGGTTCGCAGGATATCATTTTCAATGCACATGAGTGAAAGCCAGTTCAAACGCTGCTGCCCCATTGTGCTGCGAAGCTGATTCTTTACAAGTTTCAATTTTGAAAATGAATGTTCCCCTGTACAGTTGGTCACCATCATGCACATGAAGACTCTGAGTGCAATTTCAACATTGGGGAATACATATTTCAAGTTGTCCGAAATTATTTTTTTTTACAACTCAGGGAGAGTCTTGCAATTTTCCATCAAAAACCATGTAGTGCTTGAGATGAGTGCATTCATTTAGAAGGTCACCATGCTTAAGTTCACATTAGCCAGATCTTCACACTTTTTGTTTAGCTCAGCAGAACCAATTGTTTTCAAATATTACACTCAATAAAGCTCAAATTAATTCTATATGCACCGCGTAAACTTGTCCAAAATATTGGTGCACATGGGGCATTTGGTTAGTCATTCTACACTTGTTGCATTGGGTGTACAGTCCATCTCAAAATTTTTTGTGGTCTTTCGGGGCCCCCAGAAGCGTGGGGCCCCTGGCGACTGCCCACATTGCCCATGCGTTAAGACAGCACTGCTTTTACTGCTGCTATTATAATGAAGCATAGAAAGTTATGTGGGTTAGTAGCTACACTCTGCCTGCAGTATCACACCAGCCAGTTCAGTGTCTTATAACCATTGTATTGCAGCATTGTGTTTAGCTTTCTGAGCAGTGCATTTTAGCAATCCGGAATGTTCATAAAAACTCACAAAGCCATCTTGTAGTGTAACTAGTAAAATTTGAGAAAAGGTCAGTTATTGTGCAATAATTATCATGTCAGTCAGTCTCGTGAATTTTAAATAATTTCTCACGACGAAACTCTTGACAAGAAACTAGTTTCTTTCTCCGAAAATTCGCTAAAACTCACCTATGGCAATGTAGAATTCAATTTTTTTACTGGCTTGTGGCTCATTAACTCACAAAAAATTATACACATGTGGGTCTAGGTCACTGGTATGGGGCCAGTCAAATAATGCTATAGGTACTCTAATTTCACTTTCCAACAGTTGATTATGTGGCCAGATTTGTGGGGCCTGCTTATTTTACTGGCCTCAATTCTGGATCTAGAGCCTTTAAAATGCAAGAGTTCTATGGCTCCACTTTACAAAGACAGGCCTTGCTCGTACATATTCTTAGTCTTTACCACAGTCTTTTGATACGAGTGTTTTTTTAAAAATGACATCGCAAAAGAGAAAGAAGCTGAATCCAGTAGGCGTACTAGTGATGTGAAGCTTTGAGAAGTACCATTCAGCACCATTGTCAACATGGATTAAAAGATGAAAAAAGTTCCTCTTATGATTCCAGCAACCCTGAATGAAAGTGCCAGAAGTCACCAGTTTGCAGACATCGAGCAAACTCATCAGGAATGGTTAAATACTGTAGGTCCAGACAAATCTGGCTACCGTCAGCAGTTCCATCTTTGTGTGAACTCTATTTTACATTTTGGCTACATTTTTACTGTTTCTAGCAACTTTCTTGACAATTTCCAGATCAGGCTTGTAGTTGTCGGCAATGTTGCTGAGTTCGTTTTACAGTTTTAAATTAATACATGTATAATTTCTTGTCAACTTTCATCTTTTTAAGACACAGTCATTATTATTATCACAAACAACATTGCAGTACATGTATTAAAATTTCATGATGACTTAGTTCATGTTGAGTCACATAGAGCTTGATATGAGTACCTTTCAATATATTGAACCGATGATGGTCCATTGAACTTCAGCATAACAAAGTTTTACTATAAGTGTGAGAAGTAGTAGGCCCTTACAACCCACAATCCAACTGCAGCACTATCAGTCTTCTTCAGCACTCTGATCAGTGATCATCATCTGAATATAAATGTAACAAGTAATGCAAGTTATCAGCTTCCGGTTTGCAGTTATTGTGCTATGGCAGAGTCTTTGTTCTCTCATCTATGACACTCCCATCTGTACTTTTGTGGATCACAAATGATACTGTTTTAATGAAAGACATGCTGCAGAAATCAGAAGTTTTTATATTGTACATTTTCTAGACTACAAGTAGCACTTTTCAGTAAGATGATGTTATGCAAAAGTGACAAATTATACATTGGATTTACCATCTATCATCGCAGCTCTAATATCCTGTCGTGTCGGGAAAGCAATTACTGTACATGGCAGAATGACCAAAATAATTCTTAGATATGCTGTTACATGGTAAAATTCTGTTGAAATGTAACTTTTTTCAATTTTTAAATGACGATTTTCGACACTAGTCATTTTTTGCTTTTTTGTTTGGCAGTGGGATCGCAACAGCATGGTGTTGTAATTATATATAAATTCATTTATACTAACCCAATGGAAACAAAGATACTATATACAGAAAGTTCTGGACTGTGACAAATTATACATTGGATTTACCATCTATCATCGCAGCTCTGATATCCTGTCGTGTCGGGAAAGCAATTACTGTACATGGCAGAATGACCAAAATAATTCTTAGATATGCTGTTACATGGTAAAATTCTGTTTAAATGTAACTTGTTTCAATTTTTAAATGACGATTTTCGACACTAGTCATATTTTGCTTTCTTGTTTGGCAGTGGGATCGCAACAGCATGGTGTTGTAATTATATATAAATTCATTTATACTAACCCAATGGAAACAAAGATACTATATACAGAAAGAGTGTTTGGCTGCCTGTCCCGTTTCGTGTTCGATACAAGGTTCGTCTAGTCACTGCATCCCAGTTGGGCTTAGCGCCTAAATACTTTTCTGTACTGTTGAACCGATCTTCATGCTTCGCTCGCCCCTTCCGTGATTCAGAGCAAGATGCTTGAGGAGTTTTCATCTGCTTCATTTCAGTGGTTAAAGACTTTTCTTTTTGCATGAGCTTATCACGTTGAGAGCACTTCTGAATAGCTCTGCTGCGAGGAGCGCTTTATAAATATTTATATTACGTTACTTTACATTCAGTAGCATCTATCTCAGTCAGGTGCAGCTAAAATGTTTAGGCTCTTGCCCAGAAGCTTAAGAATTATAAAAAAGAGTGAGAGAATACCCATAAAAATCTTATATAATGAGCAATCCTTTAACCCATTCTTTCACCAATTTTTTCCTGAAAATAAGTAACTTGACAGCACGCATTGTAGAACAACAAAGCACAACAAGGGTTACAGTTAAGCATCATAAAATATATATATATTTTCTAAATCATCAGACTTCCAGCTCAAAAATGTTTATCTTGTGAAGTAAAGCTAATTTACATAGCACCCTTGCGATGCCAAATGATGGTTATTGCCACTGGTGCTCTAGAAGAAAAGGTTCCGGAACTAAACAATAGGTTCCGGAACTGAACGATTGTGGAAGGACTAAAATCCTGAGAAAAACGGGATTGGGAGTTGGGAGGGGCCTTAAAAACGCTGAAAACAGTTCACAACACTGACATTAAATTAAAATAACTAAATTATTGTTTTTGTTATTAAAATAAATAAATTATTTTTAGTAGCTGAAAAAAGGTCCCGGAACGCTGTTCCGGCGTGTTCCGGCTGAAGAAAGCACTGGTTATTGCATATCTTGCACAGGTTACAGTCACAGTGTCTTTGTATCTGCCAGTCTGTGAGTTTTATACTTATCATATACTCTGCACCTTTTTCTCACATGTGAGTTTGAGGAAACTTGCTTGCCAAGTAGCCTGGGTATGGAAGATGGTGTCGTATCAGGACCAGGTGCAATTGCAGTGTCAGGTGGGTTCGCACACTGTGCAAGTACACCAGCACTAAGCCATGCAAAGTGAAGTCGGAAAACCTTCTGCATCATCTGTCCCCAGTAAATGTAAACTCCTTTCTGGTAAGTGCTGCTGCTAGTTTCAGTAGTTATCATCAGAAGCTGCTGTTGGCTGGTTGAGAGATGTCCTGCTGAAATGATCATCTAGACCAGTGCTTCCCAAACTTTTTTGGCTACAGAACTCTTTTGACTTGAAATTTTTTTGACGGAACCCCAACCTAAACACAACATATTCTGGTACAATATTTTTAAACAGTGTTCGAAATAGTATACAGTTTTAATCGATAAAAATTAAATTAGAAATTGTGTTTTAAATGAAATTTCTCCACGGAATCCTTGTCTTCACCTCAGAGTCTGATTTAAAATGTTACAACACATTCAAACAACACTCATCCAATTGCTTCACGGAACCATGTCTTCCCCTCACGGAACCCCAGGGTTCCGCGGAACCTACTTTGGGAAACACTGATCTAGACCTTGACCATGACCTAGATGGCGACTAGTTCCACCTGCGATGCTGACTTAGACTAGTGTGCATCTTCAGAACATGCAGATAATGTCTAGAAATTTTAAAAAATGAATAAATGTCAAACTAGATTGGATGAATTGAATTGGATTGAATATCATTCATCATTAGTCGCTGATCAACAGACAACCTACTTTTTGCTATAAAACTATTCTCATCATGTAATTTTGCTTGATTTGAATATCATATTTAGCAAGTTTCTAACTCTAGGGCCTACATATACTTTCAGTCTATAAAATCATAATACTGTCATATAACAATTATCAAGCTATTTTCTCAAAAAAGACTACCGGTAAATAAAATATATCGCCTCACTTGCCTCTTCAACTTCATCAATAGCTGAATTTAACAGTGGCTGAATCTAATAGGCAAGGTTTTCACAGCAGAATTTGCTCTCCATCATGCTCATGGCCTATTCCATACACTGTGTTCACTATCAACTTTCAAATTGGTCAATAATTTCGCTGATAGAAGACAAAAACTCATCATTTGTATTGTCCAACACATGCCTCTAAACTGCTGACAGCTGTGTGTATTTTGCTATTACTTCAGAGTCTTTTTCTCATGTGCAATAAATCTCAAAATCTGTTGAGAAACTGAACCCAAAATTTAAAAAACATTTTTGTACAGGATTACTGATGCTATTTTTAGGCATGATGTTATTTTACTATAATTAATCTATAGTCTGATTCAATCCCTCTCATATTGGGTTAATCCTCTATTGGTTATTGATTTTTATTTGCAAAGTTTTTTGGCAAAGAATTAAATGTTTACTGGAAATGTTTATTTCAGATTATCAAGTGCACAATTACAGCAAAGTTGAAACATTTCAATATATCCCAGATGAATCTTCTTTTCAACAACAGATCCTGGGCTTATTCAACCAATTTTCATTACAAAGTAAGATTTACCACAATTTTTCAGTAACTTTAGAATGCTTTTGATGTTTACTCACTTAAATTGTAACTTACTTGCAGTACACCCATAATGTATATGTACAACATTGTACATAAACTTGCTTTTTAAATTCAGTATTGAACTGGATGAAGAGCAGAGGCCCGGGAAGTGTTTAAAAGTTGTGTGAGCCAACCAAGGCAAACCTTTACATATATATTTATATATATATGACATATGTATATATATATATATGCTAACAAGCTAAATTATCTGGGCTGTTTTCTGGTTGCAGCCAAGTCATTTAAAATTAGTATGCATGAAATGCACGTTAAGTTTTACAGGTCATTTAATTCTTTGTATAGTAAGTGTCACAAATTTAGTGAACCTGTTTTATTACATTTGGTTAGTGCCCACTGTAAACCATTTCTCCTCTATGGAATGGAAGCTGTCAACCCTACCAAAGCGAGCTAAATTCCTTAGAATACACCTACAGCTCTGCAATATGCAAAATTTTCAAAATCTGTTATAGTACTGTTGTATCGGTCCTACACTTCATGCATGAAAGTAACATAAAAGACTGTTGGTTAACTAGAAGACTGAGATTTACTCAGAATTGCCTTTCAAATGACAATGATGTTGTGAGATTTCTCAAACACCATAAGTGATTGAGTCTTTTGTTTTGTATTTTCATATTCTTGTTTTGTGCTACCAATGTTTGGTGAATTAAAGATTGATATATATATATATATATGAATATTTATGTACATATATTTATAAGGTGGATGAAATTATTCATTATATCCGATATGATGTAAAAGAATATTTTTGTAATTTTTACAAACACTGGACAAGTTTATTATACTCAGTCAGTATGCAGGGATGAGTAGTAATTCAATTGATGTAATTGAAATTTTTTATTTGAATTACAATAATTATTGTAGTTGGTAATTTGCAATTTGTAAGAGAATTACATTTTCAGTGTAATTTGTAATTTCAAATCACATACTGTAAAATAAAATTACTTATTTTAAATTTACCATGTTAAATTATTTGTGTAAAAATTAGGGCCTACTCTTACTTATTTGACAAATTGCATGTCACACATACAGTTTAGGTGTAACCATGGCAGTAATACCAACCTTGCATTTAAGAATGCATCTTTTCAATACTTAATTTTTCTGCGATGAGGAAATGTTCAGCCCTCTGGAATTCATCCTCACTGGCTAGAATGGGTGGGAAGATTGGTGATATTTCTAATCTCTAATCATCTGCTACAAATTCCATATCCCACTAGATGGAATTCTCTGCATGACAGCTTGATACACTTGCTGAAATTTGGGAAAAGCTGCCATGCATCAAGGTTGTTGAGCTGGGCTTCATGTTCTTAATGTACATAGCAGCTTTGGTATGCTTAAGCTGCTCCTCAGCAGTGTGAATGAGTCATGTGGGTATAGTGTCTCAAGCTTTGCGACGACTTTCTTCAGATCGTTAATCTTTTTATGAATGAATTTATCGACAGTGACAGTAGCAGTGCTCCCAACAAGGTTAAATCTTCAATGGGCACATTTTCAAACTCGGCAAAGGCCTTATTCATGTTTGCATTATCTTAAATTCTTACAGATGCTTTGCATTTTGCACGATTTAGCTGTAGACCATACATGGACATTGGACACGTGTTTCTCTATCAAGCTGATGTCATACTCAACTTATCAATCGATCCAGCAAGAGTAAGATCATCCAAATAGCCTAAATGTAATGGGGTTGTCAAACTCTCAAGAAGTTTATGTAAAACTCCAGTGGTCCTAAGGGTCATCTTGTGGGGTACCCTCGCGGAAATATAGTATGCTGCCTTGTCTGTAGCTAGGGTGTGGCGTAAACATAATTCTTAAAGATGTATCTGTATACATATTTCTGGAGTTTTGTGGCTATTGCCTCTAATTAGGGATCAGCCGGAAATCGCCTCGGACATTTGCCTCGGCCGAATATCCCGTTTTTCGGCACTATTCGGAAGTATTCGCCTCGGCAAATACTGGACACGCAAATAGCAAATAGTTGTCAATAATTTTTTTAACTTATTCAATAAACTTACACATATAAATGATATAATAAAGTGCAATTCATTGTTTGTGAAACTTTGTATCATTTATGATTTGCCAGAAATCACAATATGCAATAGTAAAATATATTAAAAAATTTAAATAAAGTAATTAAATTAATGATTAATTTTTCACTACCTGAAAATGTGAAGCTTCGCATATGGAACAAATGGTACTCGGTTCGTACCCGGATCCGGCAAATAGTACATCCAAATACTCGGATCCGGTACTCGGTAGAAAATGTCTACCCGGCTGACCCCTACCTCTAATATATGCTGTTGGGTGCTTCTTCTACAGTTCTTCCATCACTTGAGGTGAATCTTCCACAGGAACATCATCAGAGTATATTTATGTCACCGTCTTCAAGCCTGCTAGATACCGCTTGGGCAAGATATTTTCTCCTATTGTACACCTTGCCATTCCTCCCATTTCACGATTCAGATAGCATGATTTATTTTTGTGCATCATAGAAGACCATTCCACTATGCCAGGCTTCAATGCGCTGCAGAATAGTTTTGCCCGAGTTCTGGTTTCGACCTCCAATCTTGGGCTTTGACAAAATTATTGGTGCATATTGGAGCAAATCTTGCCATTTTGAGTGGTTATTTGGTTCTCGAATAACTGCCTTTTGGCATCGTGGTAAGTTCCTGCATGCTGTTCTTGCTGCCAGTGGAATGTGTTTCAGCAGTGGTGTTCTAAACTTTGGATGGGTTAAAATGTCTAGCAATGGCTTGCTGTTGAACAGGTGTTCATCGCTATCTTCACTGTTCCGGCCGGCTATCATCAGACTGCATTATGTGTGAAGAGCTGCTTCCTGATTGCACAGCACTAATGGGTACCTGATCTGATCTGGAGCATGGGTTCCAATCTCTAAGGAATGCAGTGTGCCGTTAGAATGGTGTAGTTTAAACTTGTTGACAAACAAATCGTCTTTTGGTAACCTTCAGCCAATATTTGCGATAGAACTGGACGAAGATGCCCTCTGCTTTTCAGTTTAGCCATATTCTATTATTTTTTAGATACATATCTGAAGAGGAAGGAAATTAAGTATAGTAAGTATATGTGTGGGGCGTGGTGGCTCAGTGGTAAGTTCGGTGCCTTGTGACTGGAGGGTTGCAGGTTCGAATCCCACTCTAGCCGCTGCGTACGGACCTTGGGCAAGTCCTTCATTCGCAATTGCTCGTGGTGCTTCGGCATGAAAATTCCGGCACAGTATCAAATGCTGTAGTCGGTAGCGCCTCTGAGTAGTAGTTGACTTCGAGAGGCGCTATAGAAATATCCGGAATAAATAAAAATAAATAAAATAAATATCTGGCATAGGAGTAATGAAACTGGATAATCGACAAATTGTGTTTAAAATATGCCACTTTTTAAAACTTTTAAACCATAAGAGAAATAAATCCATCGACTGACTTGTATGTCACACATCATCATCGTCATCATCATCATCATCATAATCATCATCATCATCTTCATCATCATTATTATTATTACACTAGTGGTTTTACACTAGTGATGAATTCTGGTTCATACCATGTAATGTGCTGTTAATGTAAGAACAATATGTTTAACAGCATATATGAATTGGGGAATTGACTCTCTGTGATGTAAAGTAATACTGTTTTAAATGATTCCTGAAGAGTGAGGTATAAATGTGTTAACACTAAAAAAAACTCTCAGGACTCAAACATATGAAAAGTCGAGCTTTTTCAGTGGTGGGCCTGGTAGTCTAGAATAGACTCCCCTTAGAGCTCTGCATGTGCCCTGGGGTCACCCCATGCCTATTTCTTGCAAATCTTAAAACTGTCTTATATGAATGTGCTGGTGTCAGGAGCGCCTCTGAGTAGTTCCCTTGAAGGGGCGCTATATAAATCTTCGAATGAATGAATGAATATTAAAGTTTACAGATCTAATTTGATATATGTGCCTCTTCAAGAAAAGCTACTCAGAGGTGCCCCCAGCCCAGCCACAGCTAAAGAAATGTGATTTGAGGGACTTACAAAAAGCAGGCGAGTTTAACCGGGGCAGCAAGCGCAGGTCTAGAGGGAGGCCATTCTGTATGGAGGGCCCTACAACCGAAAAGGCCCGACACTGTCTAATAGCAGTGCGAGCACGGGGGACCAAAAGCTCCCCCCTTGCCGAAGAGCGGAGAGTTCGACGGGCTGCAAGGGCAGAGACAGAGATCAGACAAGTAGGATGGAACACAGCCAAGAAGGCACCGCCAGACAAGTGCAGCAACTCGATAGGAGATGCGCTGAGAAACAGGGAGCCAGTGAAGGACATCATGCATAAAAGCAGAGACAGGTGCATTTTTAGGAAGGTGGCCAATTAGGCGAGCCGCTGAGCGGAGAACCCTATCAAGGCGCCCAATTAGCCTAACAGGCAGGCCTACAAGAACCGCACTGCAGTGATCAAGTCTACTGGTGACGAAAGCATGCACAAGAGCCACCGTAGCATTGTGAGAGATCGCAAGATAACTCAGAGTTGGTGTAGCTGGTAGTAGCAACTACGAGTGACCAAATTAATATTCTGTGAGAAATTAAGCTCTTGATTTACTCCAAGGTCTCGAACTGTAAGGGCGAAAGAGATATGAGGAAAAGTCACCGCAAATAGGTGCAGGTCAATGGATGCCAGTTGTCTGCGGGTACCGAGCCAGATGAACTGGGTCTTAGATGGGTTCAAAAGCAAGCGATTTGAAGCTATCCATGATAAGAGAGCGTCAATGGCATGGGACATTAACGATACAGAAGACAGTGGCGAGGCAGTGAACATATGCCTGCTCATCATCGGCAATGAGCTGGTGCAGGAGGCCGTTTCCGGACAGCAAGGAACTAATACCAGCTGTTTAAAGAATGTACAGCAAAGGGCCCAACACTGAGCCCTGTAGCACACCAAAAGGGCAGGGACCCAACAGGATGTAGAGGTACCAACAACCACGTACACAGTTTGTGCACTCAGACAGGAAGGAGCGAAGCCATTCTAAGGGAGCACCAGCCAACCCCAAGGAAGTAGAGAGGCGTTGGAGCAAGATAGGATGATCGACAGAGTTGAAAGCTGCACTAACATAGAAAAGCTACATAAGCACAGCGCCTGCATGTCTCCATGAATAGCAGAGCACAACAACTCAATTTATTTGAGACTGGAACATAAAGCTCCTTGATGAATGTTGGTGTGGTGTCGACCAACGAGGCCTGATCCCAAAGGAGAATCTTGAACTTTATTCTTTCTTCAATGGAGAATCGGTGGAATGTGTCCCTCCTATAATCTCATGATGCATGAAACAACTACGACAGATTTACCAGTAGTCTGGCTGTATAGTTTTAAGACAGACTCGAGCTGACAAATTCTGAATTTGGCCAGCCTGCTATGGTTAGGGTTGCCAGATACGTGGGTAGCCAAATGAGGACACAGAACGCTGGAAAGGAGGACAAAGGAGGACGCATTGAATGTTTCACTCCGGAGTCAGAGGGTCTCCTAAGTAACCAAGAAACGGTCACATTGAAAATCTACCGGAAATAAAATTAGCACTTTGACCATAGATACATTGCAACATTACTCAGGTCATGGACAAGAAACGTCTGGAAAATAGAGCTGCAATTACAAAATAAATAGGTAGTTTAGTTAGGAGAACTTAGGAACAACATGCGCGTGTAAAGACGTTAAAAACGGTCACAAAATAATTGCCAAAAGGCTAGCCAAATACAACAAACATACAAAAAGCCGGACATTTTCCGGGTTTTTAACTTTGCCTGCCGGACAGAGGACATGGGGCCAACAAGGAGGACATGTCCTCCTTTTGCCGGACGTCTGGCAACCCTAGCTATGGTGGAACTACAGTAGCCGAAGTGTGTCAGAATAAAGGAATGTATGAATGTGGCACTAAGCAACAGTTTGCACCAAATGACCCATATCCGATGCAGATGATAATAGCAGGACCTGCCGAGAGAGTTCACATTCAGCAGCACACCCAAGTTGTGGATGATGGGTTGTTGGTTCCAGTCAGGAAATTGTGACTGAACTGCTTCTTTGTTGATCTTTGCACCATTTCACCTGGTGTGTACCTGGCCAGACCTACTGTGTCTTCGTTCAGTTCAACCGGAGCTGATTAGAAAACATCCATGGCTGTACTTCTGCCACAGTATTCTGCAATCTGCATGGATTACACACAGGGAAACTGGGTTGCAAGCTCTGTACAGTTGAATGTTGGCATGCTCATGTACCTGTGCTCCAAGAGCAGTGATGACATTAGTGTTGAGTTATTGTTAGTTCTAGTTTTGAGTTACTACACTTGCAGGTATCTTTCCAGTCTAAGTGGTTCAGAACCATCTGATCCTTAGTGTAGAGTAGTAACCAAACTTAATTGCGTGACAGAAGATAATCTGCTGATATATTTATACATTATTTTTAAGGAGCATCAGGATGAACACCCTTTTCACATAAAAAGAGAAAGTTTGACTTCAGAGCACAAAGGTCAGTTATTCTGATAGTTAAATTTGAGAGATCTTTTTGTAAATTATCTTGTCCTTTACTCTACAGAAGTCTTAGTATCTCCAAGAACTTCTTTCTGGTTTCTACCCTAAAGTAATTAATTAATAGGTTTTAAAAATAATTAATAAGGGTTTCCAATGTCTGCCAGGACAAAATGAAATTTGTACATTTTGATATCCAAGTACTCTATACCTATGACACTTTCGTGTGGCTTTCGTGAACTAAAATTCTCATCTACATACATTCACTGGGAATGTTCAAACGCTGTGTTTGTCGTGCAACTGATATGTAAAGTTTTTTTAGACTGGTTGCCAAAAGAGCCATGGAAAGTTTATTCTGAAGTCCTGCACAGCATTGGCAAAATCACTGAATTTCAAGGCATCTTATTGGATTATTTAACAGGTGAATGTTAACTTATTTGATATCCACTTGCAATCTGTTGATTCTCTTGTTGCTTGGGGAAGAACATGACAGCTGCCAGTTTCTTTTCTCTATTTTCAACACTGTACACAGAATGAAAATGCCACTGAAACACACATGTCATCTGTCAGTGTTATTGTTATCAGTATATTGAGATATTTTTATAATGTTTATTTATGAATTCGTCTGAAAAGTTTAAGTAGCTGGAAAAGATAGTCAGCATTGTTTGAGAAATGAGATATGAAAAAGGGAAGGTTCCCATAAAGGACTCTTGCTAGCAAATAACATAGATGTCTATCAGTATGCAAAGTTGATATCAAGTTTGTGCTGGTGGGATTAAGCATGACCGGAATGCACAAGTCAGCAAAGTTTCTTGAGGCCATGAGATGTGTTGTATACAAGGATTGCAACTTTAGCTGGAAAAGATAATCAATTTTACTTTGAAGGCATTTTGTGTAATTATTAGAGATCTTGGATGAACAAAAGGAGCAGCTACTGTAAGGAGCCATTAACACTTTAACAGCGAGCTGCATTGGTTTTCCAGTCAGTTTTAGTGCAGGGTTGACATTAAAGTGTTTTAAAGACAATGAGGAGGCGAACAGATTATTGAAATGTAATAGTTCATGGATGACAGGACAAGTGAATATACAAGAGCATGGGCAGCATCATGAGGTTGAGGTTAAGTTGAAATTGTCTCAGCTACCAGTAACAGAAGGATCATGTAATGTTGGGAATGTGAAATTCCAATGACAAGCTGGAATCAACAGGCACATGTAGGTTATGAACTTGGGCACTTATGGACTGGTCGAATACAAGGAAAATAGTCTTGTAAGAAAATATGCTACACAGAATAAATCTGAGAGGACCATGCCAGAGAACTTGAGTTTGATTCTTGTCGAAACATAGCTGACTTGAGACATCTGTTCATGTATTACTGAGATACACTTGGGCATATTAGTTATTTTTATTATTATTCATGGCAGAATGCAGATCTATGAGACCATCCCGGAACTAATGATGCCAGCACACAATCATCTGACAGGTATGGTGGTGCAAGTTCATGCAGACATTTGCAAACTAGTGTGGCCAACTTAAAATCGATCCTTTTGCATATTGGTGCAGACTTTTGAGCACAGGAGTAATGTGATCGAATTTCTGTGTGCCAGATATGAATCTGGCTGCAGCATTCTGCTCACTTTGAAGTTTCCTCAAGAGCCCCACCTACACGAAACAGCAAGCTGTTGAAACAGTCAAGATGTCTGTTTATGAAGGCATGATCTTGCTTCTAATGTCTTGTCTCTATATGCTCTCCACAATGTTGCATCGGCACACATAATGTATTCCTCCCAGCTTGGTGGGGATACACTACCTCTAAAGCAAGGGACAAGGTCGAACGTCTGGTCAACCAGATGAAACTTTGTGGCTTCCTTCTTGAATCAGCCCCAACCACAGCCCAGCTGGCTGAGGCTGCTGGGCTGTGGTCATCCAGGCCATCTGTCAAAATGCTGACCATGTTCTCAAGGCTCTGTTCCCCCTCTCCGTAATATTAATTATAACCTTCGCACAAGGATACATAATTTTACATTACCCCTTAAGGATGACCGCAATTTTATCCCACAGACCCTCTGTAAGAATACCTACTGACTTGGTATATCCAGGTTGATATCTCTAAAAACTTAACTAATTAACTAGCCTGTCTGTTCCAAGTTGCATCTGTGTCAGCTTTGTGTTATGAGTTGACCATTGACCATTGTTGCTCAATTCTAGCTGGTCTCCCACTCGGAGTCCTAGGGCATCTGGATCGGGTTCTACGCTGAGCTGCTCGACTCGTCGGGCGTATCCTCAAGTACACTTCTGTCTCTGCCTATATGCGCGATGTGTTGCACTGGCTCCCTATTGCCCAGCGTATTTCCTATCGGATCGCTGCCTTAATCTCTCACTGTTTCTAGGCTGCGCTCCATCTTACCTTCGCAACCGTTGTCGCCCGGTGTACGACGTCGTAGTGCGTCGGGCACTTCGCTTCTCGACCAGAGGGGAGCTCTTGGTCCCACGTGCTCGTTCTTCTACAGGTCAGCGCCGGGCTTTCTCATTTGTGAGTCCCTCCAACTTGGAATGGGCTCCCACTGGAACTGCGATTACTACCTCTGAATAATTTGCCTGCGTTTCATTAATCACTTTTAAAAGTCTTTCTTTTTTGGCCATGGCTGGACTGGAAGCACTCCTGAGTAGGTATCTGGAAGGGGCACTGTATAAATTTTCAGAATGAATGAATGAATGCATGGATGAATGAATGAATATTGATTGATTGACCCTAGGAAATTAACCTGATGCATGCAGTAATGACCTCTCTCACCACAGTGCTGTCCCATCAAATCCATGTTGCCTCTAAAGTCGACACAGTTGACCATTAGTCGATGCAGTAAACCCAGGAGAGTGACACTTCTACCAACCACTGCATCCAGCAAATCTGATATTGTATGAAGCAGAGCTGTTTCAGTTTGAATGTTGGCAATGGCGTGCTGACTTCAGATACGGCATCAAATTGTTATCATTCAAGAATCCAGTCAACTGCTCAGATATGAGTTGCTCCACTACTTTTGACATGAATAACAGATTGGAAATTGATCTAATTTTCAGCTCACCTAGGTCCAGCAATGGCTTCTTCAACACGGGTGTAATAATTGCTTGGTGCTGCATGATCAGTAGACTTCTCATTTAGCAATAATGCATTGCACTTACCCATCAGAAATGGTAGCAAAATATCAAGGCTTTCCTTCAGTAGAAATGTTGGAATCAGATCAAGTGAATATGATGATTAGTAAGTTCATAGTCATCCGATGCACCTCATCCATGGTTGTGGATTGTATGATGGTGGCAGTGGCAGTGGGTGGTGATATGGGACTGGAGACAGGTTGAGGAAACTGAATTTTGCAGACGATATCGCTCTACTGGAAAGTACTTCTAAGGGCATGGAAGTTTTTGGCACACAAAACACAGGAAGATTAGGCAAAGGTGGGACTCACTATAAATCAGTGTTGTATGCAAGGCTTCAAACTTCAAGACAAGACCAAGGCAGTGAAGTTCCAAGACTGAGATGAGACAAATACTGTAGGGTACCAAAACTGAAACTGATACCAAGACATGAGGTCCAAGGTAGTACAAGACTGAGGCTTTGTGAAATTATTCCACGGGGTGAATGGACTAAATGATAAAAGAACTAACATAGGCATATCAGTTTCCCAGCTTTTCGTAAATGCCATTTTGTTTTATGAATGTGAGATCCTTAAGCATAGCATCACCTAGACTTCTAAGAGCATGGAAGTTTTGACACACAAACACACAGGAAGAGGCGGCAAAGGTGGGACTCACTATAAATCAGTGTTGTATGCAAGGCTTCAAACTTCAAGACAAGACCAAGGCAATGAAGTTCCAAGATTGAGTGAGACAAAGACTGTAGGTACCAAAAGTGAGACTGAGACCAAGATTTGAGGTCCAAGGCAGTACAAGACTAAGATTTTTTGGGAATTTATTCCACAGGGTAAACATTCCCAAAGGGTAAATGGACTAAATGATAAAAGAACTAACATAGGCATATCAGTGTCCCAGCTATTCTTAAATACCATTATGTTTTATGAATACGAGATCCTTAAGCATAGCTTCACCTAGACGAATTATCTGTTCATATTGGCACAGGCCAATTTTATAGCGCAAGAACTAAGGACAGTTTGCACGAGACTTATTGAGACCGCTTGTTCAAGACAGAACAAGACTTTTGCTTCAAGACAGTTATTAAAAGTATTGTATTGCAAATACTCTAGTATTGTGATAATATCCAACAATAACTCACTGTCTTGTTCTTGTGGCATCCATATATGTCACTTCTGTAATACATTGCTTTTGTCATTTCAGAACCTATCCTTCAGTGGCCTCTTGGCACTTCAGCGACTCTACAGTTACAGGACAATAGTGCTATTCTGCTTACTCAGAGTACTTGTGCTTTGGATGTTGTGTTAATAGTGCCAGTTATAAATTCAGGCAAGCCCTTACACTATGATTTTATTGTCATAAGTTTGCATTCTGAAGGTTGAAGTCTTAACCCTTGATAGTTGTAGTTTAGTAAAGCAGTCTTTTCCACTGCCAGTTAGTACATAGTGAACCATACTTATGTTGAGGTAGGTCTTTACAAATATCCTCCAACTGACATATCTTATGATTCATTAGACAATTAAATGCATTTAGGTCAGTAGACTGTAGTTGGACACTTATGTTAAGTGCACGAATTAAATTAAATTTGTAAGACAAAAACATGAATGGCTTGAGAATGAGGATTTTTGTTTATCCAAAACTGGATATAAGAAACTTCCAACTATAGTAAAACAGAGAGAACTTTGTACATGTTGCATCTGTTTTAAGATTTTGCCTTCTCTTCTCTTGAAATGTTGATCACAGTTAATTGTTAATTGTTCAATTAAGATTTTAATCACAAATTAATTTCACTTTTAAAAAATGATTCAGTTTTTTTCAAGTTTAAAAAGTTCTGCAAGTTTTTAGTTTTTTACCTGTAATTTTAGTGTAATATCTACTTCATGATACTTTTATAATGTCTTCAAAAATAGATGGTCATAGATGTTCTTGCATTTTATGTCTCTTTTTCAGGGAATGTTGCAAACAATTTCAAGGTTCAGTTCTTAGTCTCTGCATATAAGGAAAAGCACTTTTGAAATATATAAGGCACTGTCAAAACTATGAGAAATAAGAATACAAGAATGATGTGTAAAAGCACTTTTGTGAAACATTTAAGGCACTATAAAAATTATGAGAAATAAGAATACACAAATGATGTGTAAAAGCACTTTTGTGAATTATTTAAGGCAATGTACAAATTCTGAGAAATTAATATACATGAATGATGTGTAGATACACTTTTGTGAAATATTTAAGACACTGTAAGAATTATGAGAAGTTAATATACATGACTGATGTGTAAAAGCACTTTTGTATAATATTTCAGGCACTGTAAAAATTCTGAGAAATTAGAATAGATGAGTGATGTCTAAAAGCATTTTTGTGAAATATTTCAGGCACTGTACAAATTCTGAGAAATTAGAATACATGAATAATGTGTAAAAGCACTTTTGTGTAATATTTAAGGCACTGTACAAATTCTGAGAAATTAGAATACATGATTGATGTGTAAAAGCACTTTTGTGAAATATTTAAGGCACTGTACAAATTCTGAGAAATTAGAATACATGAATGATGTGTAAAAGCACTTTTGTATAATATTTAAGGCACTGTACAAATTCTGAGAAATTAGAATATATGACTGATGTGTAAAAGCACTGTTGTGAAATATTTAAGACACTGTAAATATTCTGAGAAATTAGAATACATGAATGATGTGTAAAAGGACTTTTGTGAAATATTTAAGGCACTGTACAAATTCTGAGAAATTAGAATACATGATTGATGTGTAAAAGCACTTTTGTGAAATATTTAAGGCACTGTAAAAATTCTGAGAAATTAGAATACATGATTGATGTGTAAAAGCCCTTTTGTGAAATATTTAAAGTGCTGTAGAAATTTTGAGGAATTAGAATACATGAATGATGCTTTTGTTTTGTGATGTTTCAGGAGACCTGATTTATTTTGGAGTAACAAAGAAGGCATTTGTTGATGGGAATGTCCAGTGGTTCAGTAGGCCAAATCTGTGTCAAGGTAAGGGGCTTATTTTTTTCAGACTGAAGTTTGATTATGCAATATTTTATTTAATTATCACTGGAATGGCCTTAATGGTTGAATGACTTGTTTAAGTCTATATTAGCAACTATTTCAGCGAATACAGTCGATTGTAACCATACAATGAAAACAGCTTGCATGTTGTGACATGTCGCGTCTTGGAGATAAAGTAATCGCTAGGACTTGACGTGCCATGCCATGTTCCGACTAATACCGAATACTGTTGAAGTTGTCCAAAGGATAGCAGACGTTGAGAATGTTCAGGGCACTCCTTTTAGTTGATGTATAAAAGGGGCGTGGAGGTTGTATTTGGGCAGAGTGAAGAGTGGGTCAGAGGGTGTTGTTGGAGAGTGAGTTGTCCAATGTCCAAGAGAGTACAAGTAAAAGTGGAGTTCGATACAGTTTGTGAAATGTTCAGTATTTTGATAGATAGTATTGTGAATACAAAAAAAATACAGTTTTATCGAAATGAACCGAGTTGTTGACCAAAGAACAAAGGAAGCCAGGGCATACTGGACCAGCATACTAGACACAAGCAATTTCTAGTATGCAACAATGTACGTATGTATGTATGTATTAGGGACCTACGAAGCTTCGATATTCGATTCGAAAACGAATCGGACGGCGGTATTCGATTCGATTCGAAAATGAAGTCATGATTCGAAATATTTTCGAATTGTTTTTTGGAAAAATGATAACGACTTTGTTGTAAACTAGGCCTAGTTGTTTAAAAATTAGGGTTGCTGATTAATCGCCGTTAACTCGACGACAGCAAACCCTCTGCAAGAAAAGGGCAGTGATGGGCAATAGTTAACTAAAAAGTTGCTAACTATTAGTTTAACTAAAAAATTTTAGTTAAGGAAGAAGTTTAACTAAAAAAAAATTGTTTAGTTAAAACCATAGTTTAACTAAAAAAATTTAGTTGCTAACTAAAAAGTTTAACTAAAAAAATCAGCAATATGCAACTATTTTTCCACAGTGAACATTGAACACTGTCAGCAAAAAAACATTTTAACAACTCATGGTTTAGCATTTACAGCCTGTGTTTTCAAATTCATACACTACTTACAGTGCACATGTAACTGTATGCCAGAAAAGTACACATTGCATAGTTTGAAGGTGAAATTGTCATTGACGCTTTGCATTATTACAGTTCACTTAACGTCTTTTATTGCAAAAATGTTTGGCGTAAATAGTTGGAAAATAGTTGGAAAAAGTTTAACTACTTTTTTTTAGTTTAGTTAACTAATTTCCAAAATCAGTTGCCAACTTTAGTTTAACTACTTTTTTTTAGTTGGAAAATAGTTTTTGTTTAACTAAAAAAAAATAGTTTAGTGCCATCACTGGAAAAGGGTTTATAATTAGAAAGTTATGCTCTGCGTAGATGTAGGCCCTATATGTACACCAAAGTGCGGTTATGCAATTGGTACAATAAAGAATATATTTATTAACTTAACTCATAAATTATTTGTGCTATTTTTAAATTCTATTAAATAGTTTAATGTTTAGATTAATTCAGTGCTTTTTTCTAGAAAAAAAAGGTTCCGGAACTGAACAATAGGTTCCGGAACTGAACAATTGTGGAAGGGATAAAATCCCGAGAAAAACGGGATTGGGGTTGGGAGGGGTCTCATTGAGACCGTCTCAATAAACACTGAAAAAGTCCACAATGCTAAAATTATATTAAAATAACTAAATTATTGTTTTTGTTATTAAAATTAAAAAATATTTAGTAGCTGAAAAAAGGTGCCGAAACGCCGTTCCGGCGCATTCCGGCTGAAAAAAGCACTGTTTGATTTGATTTTAAACTGCAGAAAAGTTATTAATATATCGACACTGTGATAGGCCTGTGCTATGACACTGCTATCAAGCTTCATGAATATCAAACTGGTACCCGCCGATTCGATTCGAGATTCGATTCGAATTCGAACCTTCACCCCCGATTCGATTCGAGATTCGATTCGACTGAAAATTTGTGATTCGCAGGTCCCTAGTATGTATGTATTTTGACATTTGTTATGCCTTGCCAATACCTCACATTGCTGAGATAACTGGAAGAGTCACGACTGGCGAGCTCCCACAGACATGCAGAGCCCAACTGATGGATTCTCATCCAAAGCTGATAGTAGACATGATGTTCAGATTTCCTGTGCTATGTAGCATTGAAGAATAGGAGCGATGACGGTGAAAAGGCTCGCAATACACAAAGTTAAAATCCAAAGCAGTTCCTCGCAGATGGTAGAAGATGCTGCATATGAATAGTTACCTTGAAGAGCATGCTATATAAATGTCTAGTTGATTGATTGATTGATCTAGGCATCCCTCTTTCACTGAGTTTGTGGAGGACAACATTCTGTGAAGACGAAAAGTAGACTGTCTACTGTTACCATAGGAGGATGTTCATTTGCACTGACTTTCTTGGCCTTTCCAAATGGAGTTTGACTTTATCATCTTTATGATAACCTGAAACCCTTTACTGGGTAAATTCCATATTTATGCCAAAAACCTTGATAACATGCCTGAACACTGTCCAAATCACTCAGAAACAAAGAAATTGCCGATGTAACAAAATGACCTTGACCGTGACCTTTCAAGGTGAAGATGACTCCAAATGGCGAAAACATTATCAGAAATGAATTCTGTATACCGAAATTAGTTGAATTAGAGATATTACATCTGATTCTACTGCTAAATTCGGATAATTTATAATCGAAATCGTTGATGTAACAAAATGACCTTGGCCGTGACCTTTCAAGGTGAAGATGACCCCGAATGGCGAAAACAATATCAGAAATGACTTCCACATACCGAAGTTAGTAAGATTAAAGGTATTACACGTGCATGTACAAAACAAAAAAGATGATTTTTCCAATGTGGCCGACGGCTGCCATTTGGATTTGGCCATAGTGTCATTCATCCCATTGTGGCAGAAAAGCACCTCGGTGATTTTTCATGTCTAGGGACCCATTGACTAAGTGGAAGTGAGAAATCCCCCCAACACCATTTTGCAAACGGGTCCTCAGGCCAGGTCCTGTACTATATTGTTTAATTGACGACAATATTATAGCTTAATCAACCAGCCGTGAAGTAGGCATTATAACAAGGTTAATAACTTGATATAATATACTCAACCAAATATTATTATTATTATTATTATTATTATTATTATTAATTAAATTTGTAACGCGCACATGGTCACACCGAAATGTGAATCTGAGGTGCGGATAGTGGAGGTAGAGGGTGGGAAAGATATTTTATTGATTATTGGTGTACAGGTTCCGTGGCCAGCACACTGACCTACATAATATGTATAGTAATACCTATATTAATATCAGTGGTCCAACACCAGCAGAGGGAGGAAGGAGAAGTGGTGCTGTTGGCTGCCAACTAATGCACGAGATAGGCAAGCACTGTAACAGCCAGCTAAACAGTCATATTTTGTATTAATTAACACCATGGGATTATGTGGCAAGTGGGAATGACGATTAAACTTCGATATAAGACTTTCTGTAAGTAGAAAATAAACAATTCGGTGTCGACTACGCATTGCGTTTACATAAATCGGTACGTAATGCATATTAAAGTAACTTGCATTATATTATAATTTATAATATATTTCTATGAAGGCCCCTAAAAAACGTTTAATTGGTTTAATATTGGATTTCTACAATCGATAATCGGTTTGCCAAAAAACCATATTAACAACCCTTGTCTTATGCTGATTTCAGCCTGAAATACCTTCCTTTGCTTTGTTCAGCATGCAGACTACTTTATGTTTGGTTATTTGTTTCTAGGTTGTCATTTTCTAGATCTTGTGCTTGTCAACCATTATCTTCTCATTTTAATGGAAAATAAAGTCTTTGTGAGCAAATTTTTGCTTGACAAAGAAAACAGAAACAGTGTGCTGCCATTTACTAAGGTCTTCGACATTCCTGGCTGTATGTCAGTCAAGGTTGGTTCTGACCATGTATTCAGTGAACTTTACATTTTTTTCAGTCACTCATAGATCTATGGTGATAACTTGATAACAGTACTTCTGTATGATTTAATTATATATATATGCATGAATGTGTGCACGTTTGTATGTGAATGTATGTAAAGTAGAGGTGTACCGATAGCCCTTTTTGCCGATTATGCCGATACTGCGTATAGACGATTATTGAAATAGCTGATCCCGCGTATGAGTCCGATTATTTTGGTATTGCCCTAAAACTAGGCACACGACGTTGTATAAGGGTTATTAAGGAGTTTCCAGTCCTGTGTGTATTAGGTCCTTGGTTTCTACGTTGCCTAGTAAGTAGTGCACTGCTAAATATAAATCAATAATAAGAAACCAAACATAGATATTTATGCTCATTTTTCTGTTTGTAGCAATGTTAATTATAAAGTAATCTGTATCGGCGCCGATTATTTCTTGCCGATGCAAATTATGCCGATTGCTCTAATAACCGGCCCGATTATGAATGGGGTAGAGGTATCGGTAAGCTCTAATGTAAAGTTGCTCTTACTGGTAGATGGGTCCAAATCAGGGATCCCGACCTAAACAAAAATGAACCGGAACGCCAGCGTCGGGCGCCATGTTAATCTAGAAATGTTCCTGTAAATCCTGTCTAAAAAATAGTGGTTGTCAAAAAAGAACCGGAACACCGTTCCGGTGCGTTCCGGTCCCAACCGATCCCTGGTCCAAATGGTGGTTAGGTATTGATCAATGAGTCAGTACAGCGATAAAATACAGAAACTATGCTGGAATCGAGAAAAATATGAAACATGGACTCAGGTTGAGTAGAAATGTGAACAAAGAGAACTATCGAGCAAATGTTGCACAAGGCGAAAAAACTGCCAAATGACAGAATTGCGCAAACACATATGGATCCATGTAAACATGCACAAAAGATTCATTATATGTATGCATGTTTCCATGGGAGTAAAAAACTACATGATCATTGCTGTTATTTAACTGTTATTCATGCATGCAACCCACACATCTATGTAACCCATACTGCATATACTCAGGGGAAATTATTGGCTAATCATGTGAAAAGGTTCTGATAGTCCACAAAGGTGTATATGCCACTATCCATACAGACCATATGAAACAAAGTCTGTTGGTTCTTTTCTGCAAGCACTAAACCCATGTATCTGAACTGGTTTGTTAAAAACAGATCATCATACTCTCATTTAAATGTTTGGAAATACGGTTTTCAGCCTTACTGTTTGTAACCTCAGAGGCCCTTGCAGACCATTGGTTGAGATCCTTCCATGCTAGGTTGCCAATGCATTCTATATAGCAGTGCTTCCCAAACTTTTTAGCACCGCAACCCAATTTTTAGAACGACAATCTGTCGCGACCCACCTAACTTTACAGGACAAAAAAATTCTATAAAGAAAAAAAGTGTTTGTATTTATTACTGAATATAATTTTACAAAAACCTCAATCTATATTTCATAATGAGGCGTGTGTGAAGGTTGCGCTTGTTGCTGGTTACTGTTGATGACGGCATTAACGTCCTTGTCAATGATAGGAGCACTAAAGGCTCGCCTATTGTGTGCAGCTTACCGGCTTTCTCGATTTGAAAACTAATCAGGTACGAGGCGTGCTTAGCTTTTTAATTGATCTTAGTGAAATGCAAAAGCTTTCTTTTTGATGTTTTTAACTCTTCCAACTTTCTTTCGAAAAATTGGAGCGGTTGTTTTTCCAATCGGGATGCTTCGTCTCAATATGCCGATGCAATTTGTTCGGGCGCATGCTCTCGCTTGTAGATGCTTCACAGCAAACTGCGGCCGAGGAACTTCTTTCTCTCCATTCCAAGAAAAATTCGATTTTTAAGTAGTCGGAATCGTACATTCTCATCACTTCTCTTCGGTTTGATTGTTTCTAATTAGATGTCGAAGGCTCGTCTTCATCGACTTCGATTGTCGTCGTTGGCGTCTTTGTCAGCCAGTTAGCCATGTTGCAGAGATTATAAACTTAGAGGCGACAATAATACAGAAATAAATAAGTCCCAACACATCAACGGCCGAAGCTTATAGGAGGTGAGGGTTTAATAAATGCTTGTGTAAACCCATAGGATGTTTATGTGGAAATATTATTGAACCTGCCACTTGCAAACCAAATGTTACTTTTATAAATACACTGTGTCCCAATTGAACTGATACCATTTTTGTTTTGGTAATAAATCTGTCAATTCTAAATATAATTCAATAACATTTCATACATTGAAAGAGGGATAAATTATCAATATTTTCTGAAAATTTCATTAAATTATGTCGACAGGTTACAAAGTTATGAACATTCAAATTTGGACAAACAAATATCGAACTTTCCAACATATAAGAGATAAAATTATTTTTTTGCAAACTGCATACCTTACTTACTAAGAAGGTATGACGTCATAATGACTTCATTTCCATTTAAGCAGACGATAATAACAGAAAATGGCTTTCAGTTAAGATGACTTGAGCTTGATTAAAATTTTAAGACAAGAAAAACATTACGGAACAAAAAGGTTTTGAAGAAATTTCATATTCCAGCAGCACAGTGTATCCAGCTCACCGAGCAAGAGAAACTGTGGATCTGCTGTCAAGAGAAACTCCAGATTTTATTTCCCCCACTCTTTGGTCCTCCAGTAGCCATAATCTCAATCCGCTCAACTACACGATATGGAGCGTCCTTCAAGAACGTGTTTATCCCAAACCCGCGTATATGCGACATTGACCATCTCAAACAGCGAGTTGTGCAGGAATGGAATCGTTTTGATCAAGAAATTGTTGATCGTGCAATCAATGAACATTGTCGAGATCGCCTCAGAGCATGTACTCGAGCTAATGGCGGGCATTTTTAACATCAACTTTGAAGGACATTTGATTCAAATTAATTTAAAATGTTGATGTCTTGATGTTTTTGTGGAATTCTAAATTTTAATAAAATAATTTAAAAAATGACTTTTTACATGGTGGAAAGTTCGAATTTTGTTTGTCCAAATTTGAATGTTCATAACTTTTGACCCTGTTGACAGAATTTGATGAAAGTTTCAGAAAATATTTACAATTTATCCCTCTTTCAATGTTTTAAATTTTATTGAATTATATTTAGAATTGACAGATTTAGTGCCAAAACAAAAAGGGTATCAGTTCAATTGGGACACAGTGTATAAGACAAGGATATTATTGTTTTTAGAAAGGGCAGCTGATTTACACTCCTCAGTGTCATTATCGTTTTGACGATGCCTTTCAAGGTAGGATTAGACTAGGTTCTTTTAATGTGTTTTAATGTGTTTTGTTACCCATGTGATATATGTTGTACTTTATGGATTTTTAATATTTAAAAATATAAGATTCAGGTCAAGTTTGGAGCTTGACACTCTAACATCTTTATCGAGTTACTTGTTTATGATTTTTGGTTTAGGCTAAACTTGTCTTGATTAATTTTTGATGCTTTATTGTATAAATTTAAATTTGGTTTTAAACACAACTGGTTGTAAGAGCAAAAAGTCAACACTGATTAAAATTTGAATCTAATAATGGAAATTAGATATCCATCCCTTCAACAGCTAATTATAATTCGTTGATATGAGATTTTGTTAAACAATGTGTACCAATTTTATCTAAGATTTGCAAAAATCTGTTTGCACACCAATTTTGGTTAATAAACTGACCACAGATGATTACAACTATGTTTAGTTTTTTTAGTTATTGAGAAGCGTTATCTGAGTTCTGTGAGTGCATAAAATAGAAGAATTTTGGCAATCAGCTTGATGACTTCAGTTGAACAAAAATCATTTCAAGTATAAATTGAAGTACAGTTGATCACATGTCTGTTTTGCTGTTGTGATGGTTAAAAAATTAAACTCAACAAGCACTTTTTTAGCCGTGTTGGTATTGCTACTGGCTGGATGCGTTAGGCATGATGCATGTATATATACCTGCATGTATATATATATTTAAATGTATATAACTATTTAAATAATAGATACCAGCAGGTGTTCTGTAACGGTTCCCTATCTACTCAAGACTTGTCAGATATGGGGTACCACAAGTCTCAATTCTTGGCCCTTTACTCTTACTTTTTATAGATGACCTCCCTAATGCCTCAGCCCCTTCTACAATCTACACTTCCTACTATTTGCGGATGACACTAATATCTTCGCCTCTCACAAATCTTATGACAAACTATTCCAACTGATGAACCAAGAACTTGTAAAGGTAAATGAGTGGTTTATAGTGAATAAATTGTCCCTAAATGCAACTAAAATTATATTCTGTTTAGTTCTCATCGTAAACGACCACCTCTTACAAAGGAAATACTTACTATAAACAATACCCCCATTTCCCAAGTAATCTCTGCCAAGTTTCTTGGTCAATGTATCTACCAGTCTCTTACATGGACTGATCATATTAATAGTATATCATCCAAAATTGCTAAAAACATAGGAATTTTGTCTAGGATCGCCTACCTCTTACCAAAAAACACTTGCATCAGCCTGTACTACTCAATTATCCACCCCTACTTAACTTATTGTAACATGATATGGGCATCGAATTATCCAGCTAGACTAAAAAGACATCTGTCCTTCAAAAGAGAGCCCTCCGTAGTATTGCTAATTGTTCCTATTATATCTCAACTGACCTTATCTACAAGCAAACGCGTATTTTGAAGATCGAGCAGATAACAGCCTTACAAATCAATGAATTCATGTATAAATATGCAAATAAGCAATTACCGTCAGCTTTCAATAATTATTTTGCCTTGGTATCTGAAAGCAATCCTTATAGTATACACACCTCCAACAACTACAGACCTATATATTCCCAAACTATTCTTCTGCAAGACCGCAGGTTCTCAATTAGATGTGATGGCGTGACTGGCGTCAATACTTGGAATAGAGTCCCGACATCAAATGTTTGACTAAAGTTTGTCTCTTTAAGCATCAACTCCATGATTACTTGGTGGCATATTTAATTATCTAATGTGTTTGCACTAGTTAACTAGTTAAGATGTTTTGACTCCATGTGTAATTGACCAAACCAGCCACAGTACTGTCATTAAATGTAAGGGTGGCCCTGCTAAGCGGGACCTGGTAGGGTTTTCTTTTCTTGTTGTTCCCGGATAACCTCATTTTATACATTTGTAAAACATACTTGAAATGTCTTGTTTAATGTTGTTTGATGGACCAATAAACTTTATTGTTATAGTTATATATCTGAACACTTGTATTAAGGTGTTAAGGACCCCTTAAAAGCACTTGAACATGGCTGTATAAAGGATCTAAATAGGTGCATTGCATAGCAACAATGTATAATTCAAGCTGAGTTAGAGGGAACAATATGTATTTTCACATAAAGACTTTTCCAGGAAGAAGGACCAAACTTACTATGGCAGAACTGTCTCAGTAGAGTGGCCTTTCCTGAGGCTAGATTTTTAAGTGCTTCTGCGAAAAAGAGGCAAAGAAAGGCTAAGGAGTTCAAGTTGCAGGTTGCTAGACAAGTTATTCCTAAGCTGCTATACTTGACTGTGGATGTGTAGCATAGGCGCCGACTTCTCTGGAGTCTTGGGTGCCAATGCACCCAGAGAGAAAGCTCAGTGGGTGCCTGGCACCCAGAAGAATTCGGACCTTAAATTCAAATTTTTCACACCTAAGCAGTAATCTCGCAATTTGAGAAGTACAACTACAAAAAAAAAATACCCAACATTGCATGATGTCACAGTCACAGCCCGTACATAAATAATTTATTTATTATTTAAAATAATAAATTAATAACACTGGAACATCCGAAAGTCAATGATTTCTAATACTTTTTTCCAACATCGTAACCCATGACAAGAAAACAATTTTCTTTCTCCAAAAATCCGCTAAAACTCGCCTACCTAAGGGGAGGAAGAAGGGGGAAGGAAGGGAGAGGG
The DNA here is from genome assembly GCA_963556255.1 of Allolobophora icterica. NCBI lineage: Eukaryota > Metazoa > Annelida > Clitellata > Crassiclitellata > Lumbricidae > Allolobophora > Allolobophora icterica. The sequence continues at coordinate 53,868,832 of OY744604.1, forward strand.
GAAGGCACCCATAGACAAAAGCAAAGGTCGGCACCTATGATGTGTAGGATCCTCAGATTCACATTTCTATGTGACTTTGTGCGCGTTAAAAATGTTCGTAATAGTAGTAGTAATAATAGGATGGCAGAACACCCAGGCCACCTAGTGCAGCCGAGCAAAGAAATCAGCTGCCATGGATGGAAGACGCTGAGATGCATGACTCCTTAAGATCAGTTGGAGCACAGCCTGCAAGACAAGTATTGATAACTAATATAGAACTCAGTGTGTTGCTGCATAGGTAACGAGTGTAGTTTATCCCAAATGAAACTGGATATATATATATATATATACCCAAACCTAGCTATATTGCCGATCACGGTGATCAGTTGAGCTGCAGACTTTAAAACTGACTGCCGCTGATTAACATGGGGAAGAGGTTTGACCTACATAAATGGCATTACTGTGCTCAATCCTGTGTGATTCCTTGTACCAGGGTTGTTGCAGCTTGAGTTGTTGGCGAGCAGCATATTGTGTGAATCTGATGCAGGTGGTTGAAGAACATTCAACACACACTCTTCATCTTCACATACGTTTAGAAGGTCAGTTATATCAGACTGATTTCCCAGAAAGAAGAATCTGACAGAAGCTATCAGGCTGGTAGATTGCAGAAATGGTCATGGGTCCACCTGAGGTCAAAGCAGAACTTCAAAGGTATTAAATGGTATGCAAGCTCATTTCAGCGCACCTGTATGGAAGTTATCAGCTCCATCTCACTTGATGTTTTGTAGTGAGCTGCAAGTCACAGCAAGACATATCAACCATTTGAAACCCAAAACACAACAAATGAGGAAGATTAGTGAAGCATTTTGACTGCAACCAAGGTGTTGAGGCTGCATATGGTGGGAATGTAATGGAAATGACTTGTTTTCCTAACTCCACATCCCTGGTCAAAACCCCAACTACAGTTTTCTGCCGACAGCTGCTGCTTGCATAATACATTGAGACAGTGGCCACCAGAATCAGAGCAGAAACATGTAATTCAGCAGTCTACCAAATAATCATTTTGCAGTTTTTCATTTTATACTGTGATTTTTCATTTTATACTTCAGTTGTGCATCCTGTTCATTTGGATATACAGTGTTTTGGCTATGTGAACTTTGCAATATAATTACTGAAAGTATGAATGCTGTTGCAGATGATATCATAGTTCTCTTATATCAGTGTCAGACAGCATCAGGTGGAACTGTAAGTCAATGATTCATTTGTTTTACTGATACATACTGTTATCTATGTCAGGTTAATATTTTAAAAAAGATCTATCATCTATTACTTCTCTTTTTGCTTACTCTAGATGTAATTAATGGGAATGAACAGCTGAGTATGTTGGGTCACAAATTGAGACTTTTCTTCAATAGTGAACATTATTAGTGTCTGTTCAGGAATTTATTAATTTTTTATATAGCTTTAGAATTAATTTGTTATATAGCATTAGAATGCAAGAAATGCTTTCACTTTATTAATATTTCTTGTTTCTTTCAGGTCACCAATGTATATATGAGTTCATCTGCAAATTTTAGCAACTGGACTGCAGTTGGTGACTCTCTGAAATTGCATAATTCATTGTCAGCCTTGGCTTTTAACCCACAGACAAACAATTTAATTATGATCTATAATTCGGTAAGTTAAACTTTTTTATTTTACCTGTTGAGGAGACACTTGTGATACATTTGCTTGTGATTTCCAAAATAGGGATTGATGATCGATTTATAAATTTGAAGCCTCCCATTTTTGTTCTGTACATTTTATGACTGCAAAGAATTTGATGATCTCATTAGAAGAGTGTAAATGTACTATTGAATCAACGATTTAAGTCAGAGTTCATTGGAAAGTGGTCTAGTAATATCTAAAAATGATATAGTCACATCCTTTATTTTTATTACTATTGTTAATATTTTAAAGAAAATTTGTAATTTGTGCAAAGACACACAGAAATCTGAGGTGTGGTTAGTCAGTTGCCAGATAAAGAGCCTATAGATATCCAGATAGTTGAGAGCCAATAGTGATGTTTGAGGCATTGCTAGAGGGGTGGAAAATGATTTCAAGCATTGGAAAAACACTGGGAGTCAGTTGAATTCCTTGGGGCAGAAACTTGGATTGCACAAGAGCCCATGACAGTTCTGTAGCCAGACGACCCACACTCGAAGGTTGCAGACTTCAGGGAGGGAAATAATGATAACCTATAGTGGTTGAAAGTAGGTATAAATGCTTATTATAAGCATTTTATAGGTCAGACAGATCAGTGTAAATCTTATTCTGAATTCTACAGGAGGCCAATATAGGTGACCAAAGCAAGGTTAAGGAGTTTGTACAAGAAGGTGCACGTAGCATGGTGCGAGCCACAGAATTTTGGATATGTTGAAACCTGGTGACTTTAAGGTTGAGATGGCTGCAAAAACCGTTTTGGCCTAAGCAAGGTGAGAGCAGACAAGAAAGCAGGCTATGGTCTGCGACGTGTCTTTAGTAAGAGCAAACCTTAGTGAGTTGCATTGTCCTGACATGTAGAAAAAGATTTGAGAAGATTTGTTATGTGGGGTGAATGTGAAATTATTTTACTGAGTGACTTCCAAGTGTTTTGACAATTGTTGGTTGTGGCACAAAAGTGCTAGCAAGGTCAGTGCTAGAATGAGATAGGAAAGATTGATTGTATTGTGCAAACCTTAAAACATTTAAGTAGTTAAAGGCTTGTGCGATTGCCTGTATTGCCTTTACCATATTTTCCAGACTATAAGTGGCACCTGCAATACGATGTTGTGATGCAGAACTCGCAGTTTTTTTAAAAAATCAGTATATTGGAAGCACTGTACAGAGTCGCAGCTCTGATATTGTGTCGGGTTGGAAAAACCAAGGAGTATACAGGGCTAAATCACCACTCTGATTCGTATAATTCTTAAATACACTTTTACTTGGTCAAATTTTGGTTGGTTTTTTAAATTATTGACAATGTACCCTTGCTATTAGAGAAAAGCAAGATGAAAAGAATTGTAAAGATAAAGATAAGATAAGAATATTCTTTATTAAACCAATTGCTATCTGCATTTTGGTGTACAATCGTTTACATCTTTCTGCTAATCTTATAAATTTTTCTGCTACCAACAAACATTTATAATCTAAGTCTATAGCTAATTATATATACACAGACATATATATTATATATATATATATATTATGCATTATATATGTCACGGCAGAAAGTAGTTGGCTAGAGAAAATTGCAGGAATTTCAAGACAACAGAAGTTTAGAAGGCAGTTCTTAGGTATGCAAACAAGTGTCTTGGATAAAGTCATTCAGTGAAGACCCTAGAGGTTTGGCCATGTGGAGAGAATACCAGTTGACCAAATAACTACATGTGAGATTCAAATGAAGAGAAACAAAGAAAGACCAAGACTGTGCTAGATAGACAAGGCAAACAAGGACATAACAAGACTCAAACTTTATTGAGAGTAGCATCAGGAGTAACAGCATCCATTCATTAAGTGCAGCATCTATTTGTGCAAGTGATGACAGAGGTAGGTTGGTTGGTTAAGATGAAGTATGTTTTGAACTGTTAGACAGATTTTGAAATGTATTCTTTGCTCATTATTATGCAGCCAGTGCAATGAATGCAAGATGGGCATCATATGCTGATATCGGGGGCTTTGTTATGTGTGAGTGATGATCATGGCCTTCATTCCCACCTTGGCAAGAGAGTTTTGACAAAGTCGTAGTTTATACAGATTTCCCTCCTTGATACCTGTAGTGAAATATGGGCGACGGACAATGATCATACTAGATTTAAGTGTCAAGTTAGCATAGATTCAATTGTTTTGTGTGTTTGTTTAAACATTAATATTTTGCTTAACTTTAAACTACATTTATTAATGTTAAGACTGACTATAAACAGCAAGAACGTAGGTAATTAAATGACCATACCTGTCATAAAATTAGACAGAGAGGGAGACGTGAAGGGCGGAGAGTGGTTGGGGCTTAGATGGATGATTGACAGGTGCAGGCGCAGAATGAAAGAGGTTGCGAGGAGACGAAGGGAGAGTGGGCAACATCGGAGAGCTGACGATGAAGTGCATCTTGTAAACAGATTGACCACACATTGTCTTTTGCCAAAGCGAATCACAAACTCTCTCTAAGTTATGTTTAGCTGTGGCTGTTGTAAATAAGCTGTAGATCTAATTAATACACAAAATATCTAAAGATGTCTCATTTTCTTCGCAAAATATAATGATTGCCACGTGCTAGAGAAGGCCTAAGTCCCTGAAGATTAACCGCTGAACTTTAGCACCACTCGCCATGAAGATCCTAGAAGAATCGCAACAACCTCTTCGAAAGCTTTTCTTCTGGTGCATTACCAGTGAGAACTGAGAAGTGATTTGCATTAGCCAGTGGAGTTAAGACAGTTTGAGGCAAAAGGAAGCTGATTCTACGAATATCCCGTTATGTGAAATTGAGGTGATTTGCATAATGCATATGTATCATATCGTATCGTATCTAGTAATTTATAAGGCGCCTCTCGCAGTATAAACTATTCAAAGGCGCCCTCAGTGCATGAGCCCTGTGGAAACAGAAACGTCTTAAGCAAGCGAGTAGATGCAGGGGAGATTCCCATCATGAGTTTACCGTATATACTCGAGAATAAGTCGGCTTCGAGTATAAGTCGTCCCCTAAATTTTGGGCTGGGAAAGTGAGAAAATGTATTGACCCTAATATAAGTCGCGGCCGTAAATCACGCATCATCTGGCAAGTGTTTGATCACACTATACTAGCATTGTTAAGAGGTCATGCTGGGCGCCATGAATGATTTTTCAAACTATGTCATAAGCGACTTAATGCTTTTTAAAGCATTGCTAAATGAATTTAAAAGTTTTGCCCAATTATATAAATTAAAAAATTTATTTTGATATATGTGGAGTTTGTGCTTTTTGCAACTAAAGAAACTTGTGAAATTGCCTATTATCGCCACCATGGCGGAACGTATAGAGCAAGGAGTATATACTGTAGCGTAGAGTCATCAGTTTCTTGATATAGCACTTTACATCAACTTCCTGCCTATCTGGTTTTTAAGGTTCCTCGATAGCGATAGCGCATTGGAAAACATCTGGCGTAGAGTGCGAGAGGTACAAGGATCGAGTCCCATAGGCGGACATGCTTTGTAGGCTGCAATTTGCGCCGTGTATTGCAGGCTGTCTGTTCTGTTAGTAGTTAACTAGTTAAGATTTATCGCATAACATGTACATGTACAGCGCAGTGCGTTTGCAGGCGCTTAATTAAAGAATAAATATTATTATTATTATTACCTGTTTTCAATGTACACTTTTAAATGCTGTAAGTAGACCTCAAGCTTTTAGACATAAATTGTACTGCGTATCCTGCACTGTGAAACTTATGTGCTATAATTCTGAGTGGAAGACTTTACCTTGTGAGAGATGCCGGTAAAGAAGTAGGAACAAGATTCGCGGAAGAATTAATTATTTACATAGAAAACTTTAATCAAATGCTCAATTTTTGCAAGAACCTTCAATTTCTTTACAAAATAAACATTCATCAAATAGATTAGTTTAATTTAAGTATAATAGAAACAGTAATGATTTTACCCAACAAGAAATTATATATTGGCAAGGCGATGAGGTAGAGTACCATTCGTTAGCGGACACATTCGTCTATTACCTTGCTGGTTCACACATGAAATTTTGCCTTCACCCAAATATAAGTCGTACCCCCGACTTCAGATTTTAAAAATTGTCCAAAATTTTGCGACTTATTCTCGAGTATATACGGTAGTTCGAAGACGAGATGGAAGACTATTCCAGGCAGAGGGACCTGTGACAGCAAAAGCTCGATGTTGGGCCAGAGTGGTCCTAGTACGAGGGACAAAGAGATCGAGACGGCCAGTAGAGCGCAAAGGACGAGCAGAAGTTGCAGAGAGAGGTTGCCGCATAAGGTCAGAGAGGTATTTAGGGGCAAGCCGTAGCTGGGACTTGGAAACCAGAAGGAGGATCTTATACTGGATACGCGAAGTAATCGGGAGCCAGTGTAAGACTTCAATCATATATGTGGAGATATGAGCAGCAGCATTTAAGACTGATTGGAGGGGGGAGAGGCGTAGCATGGGTAGACCGAGGAGGAGCGAGTTACAGTAGTCGACCCGAGAGCAAATGAATGCATGCACAATGGAGGTAAAGACAGTAGGTACAGTGGATCGCCTGATAGCTCTCAGTCGTCTCAGTTGGAAGAAGCAGGAGCGAGTCAGAGTCATAATACTTTTATATATATACATCATATATACATACATATATATATGGGTCATTATCCGAAATGTTACAAATTTCGTCTCCGAAAAACAAAAAAATTTTTTTCCCCAAAATTGGTTGCAAGTGTTTTTTTTAGTCATGTACATAGTTAAATTTAACTAATTTGAAAGAAATCCACTATATTTTTAATCATAAGTTAATTTTTTTTCAGAAATTATAAAGTCAAAACTCCTATTTTTTCATTGAAATCCGCCCTTTTTGTGTAATCATATTTAATCACGGGAACCTGAAATATTCCTCTGGTGCTTATAAAATGGCAATTTCTTAAAAGTAGATAATGCCAGCATTAAGTAGGAGAACAATAGGCCTTTCCTTCACATAATATATTAGTCTGGTGTCAAGAAATTAAGACATTTTTCTAAATTATTTAAAAAAAGAAATATAATTTTCAGCTGCAGAAAAAAATCTTTGCAGCATTAGCTATAACTGTATGTTATATGCATTAGATACAAGTTGAACAACATTTTAAGAGTTGATAGTAAATTCTAATTGCTTGCAATTTATTTTTATATCAAATAATTCACAAACAATACATGTAATTCACTGTGAGCAATGCGTCATTACCATCCGAGACAAGATGCGACTGCCATGAGAAAATAGCAGAAATCTGATGAATACGGATGGTAATGACGAAAAACAACCGCGAATGGTAATGACAAAATGATCAAATTTATAACAGCCGTCAAACATTTTCACGTGAATTACTCCATCAGATAAGTAATTTCAATCAGTTCAACAAAAGCGACAAATAAAACAAGTTGTCAATGTTGTAATCTACCTAAACCAGGAAATACAACACTAGATGGTAATGAAGCAGAAATTTACTTTTCTTGTAATTTGGAACACACAAACTTAAAGTAAAAATAAAATATTAGGAATTTCAACACAAATCTGTGTGATTCCATTAATATTTGACAATATCTCGTTCTTGATGTTTTTCTTTTAGTAAGTAAGCACGTTCTGTAAAAGTTATAGGCTTCCCAAAAACTGGGATGGCTATGATGCTTATTTCTATGGACAAGTTTAAATAGGTCAAAAAGAAATAAATATTATGAAAATGAGTCTAAATGTTTAATTATTGCATATGCTAGCTACTAATTAATCAAAATAATATACATTTGTTACAGGTTGTAATGGAATAAATTTGCGTAAAAGCTTAATTTAATGCATTGTACACCGTCTCGAACATTGGATGGTAATGATATTTTGTATACATTTAGTAATTTTTTTCAAAATTTCCGGAATCTAGCAGCTAAAACAATGATTGGAAATGTTAATCTGCTCATTATTTGAAGGATAGGCAAAAAAAATTTGAAGAAATTATCGAAAAAACTCAAAAAACCAGCATGGGACATCGATTCTGCACTTTTCAGATAATGACCCATATATAGTGTACGTCTATAGTAGCATGTGTTGATACCTGCGCTTGTGCATACAATCCCTATATTATTGCTGGGGTGGTTGGGAAACGTCATCATTATGTCCCCTTATAGCTGTGGGTGGAGTCAATGTCTCCTCCACAGGTGGTCTCTCTCCTCATGGCTATGGGGTCGTTGAAGGTGATAGGATCTGTATGTTTATCCCCATAGGAGCAAGGGAGAGAGACAGAGAGAGAGAGAGAGAGAGAGAGAGAGAGAGAGAGAGAGATAGACAGAGAGCGAGAGTGACTATTCTGGGGCCGTTGACAGCCCTAGTAAGTAGTAACAATCAAACTTATAATTACTTGCGAGTGGCCTATACGCTGTTATTAATCCATTAATTCGAAACACAACTGTTATTACTCGGCGGACTGGACATTCCGGATCCGGATAATTCTGGATAGTCCAAAAATCGGCTAAATTGGTTTGCCGATCCGGATTTCGGTTATGCCCTACCACGTGTTATGGTATCGGCTGGTATTTGTTTTGGTGGCAAAGGTCGACTGCATCTTGTTGATGAAAAGGCGAAGGTGAACGCTGCATATTACGTTTCTCGCCTGCTTCCAGAATTAATTTCAGATTGCAAGTGTCTGCTGTCAGCTGGATTCATCTTCAGCAAGACGGTGCACCAGCGCATACTGCTCGTGTCACGCAAGATTGGCTCAGTGTCAATTGCCCTGGCTTCATTGAGAAGGACTAATTTGAACCCGCTGGATTATCGCGTGTGGGGAGCTATGCTGGAAAAATACCGCAATCTGCGACCAAAGCCAAAAACGATAAGAGAATTGAAGGTCGCATTGGAGCTGATATGGGAAGATTTACCTCTGGAACCTATCAACAAGGCCATCAAAAACTTTACAAAGAGACTCAGAACATGTGTGGGTACTAGTGGTGGACACATTGAACACAAGCTGTGAAGCAGTATCAAGTCTGTTTGATACCAATTATTTGTGATGACTTAATAAAATCGTTTTTTGTTACTTTTTGTTGTGTTACATGTTTTTGGTATATCAAAAAACAGTGGGTGAACTCAGTAAAAGTGATATAACTTTGGTTCTATTTGAAATATTTTGGTGAAATTTGGCTGTTATACATAAATATGAATTACTTTTAAGTCAGTAAAACTTGATCTAAAAATTCTTACTTTTGGTGGAAATATAAGTAAAAGCTATTTGGCTCACCCTGTATATATATATATATATATATATATATATATATATATATATATATATATATATATATATATATATATATATATATATATATATATATATATATATATATATATATATATGTGTGTGTATGTAATATATATATATGTCATTCAGAGTTTGATTCTAAAATTGATACTGATTTGATTTTAAGATTTGTATAGAATTCAAATTGGATTACTGATTAAATTTGAGACATTTCATGGATAATGAGGGATTTGCAAGGATTCAGAGTTTAGTCACCTTTTAATGTTGGGCTATATGTAGATGTGCAGATGACAGAGACTTGTGTTTATCTTGTATCTTGTGCACTCTTTAAAGGGCTGCTTTTGTGTTCTAGAATTCAGAGACTATTGCAGAAGTTCATCATGTGGAGAATCTGAGAGTTGAAACATCTCATGTTTATGAACCATTTCATTTCCCGGCTGGCAATCTTCTGATGGGACTTTTTATTCATCCTATCTCAAACTTTCTCTATGCCTATGGAGAACAGGTATGGTCATGTTTAGTAGTTTAGTTTGATTATAATTTTGGTCACTCTTTAAGGGTTCATCAAAATCAGATGTATGTATGTATGTGTGTATGTGTGTATGTATGTATGTATGTATGAAGTAGGGCCCTGTGAAGCTTCGATATTCGATTAGAAAACGAATCGGACAGCGATATTCGATTCGATTCGAAAATGATGTCATGATTCGAAAAATTTCGAATCATTTTGTGGAAAAATTATTATTAGCCCTTGACACAATTTGTTCTAAGCATATTGCTTTATATTTGTATTTTATTGTTTACTGCACGTGGATTGGTTGTTGAATTTCTGCGTGAAACGCGTTATGCGATGACAGCAAAACCTCTGAAAAGGGTTTAAAATTAGAATCCTATAGGCCTACTCAGAGCTTCTCATTTGAAAATATATAGTAGGCGGTTTGAAAATCGATCGCGCTGGATTTAGGTAAGCGATGTGCGGTCGACCTCTAGAGCTTTTGTGTACAGCCTATTTTGTATAGCCGCATATAATTAGTGACTCCACGAATGAAGTCATGAAACGTGAGGTGTCGACCGTGTTGTTATGGCCAATCATATTGTACGAACTTAGAGCGATCACTCAGCAGTCATTAGGTCACGACCGCATTCACCGCTGCCGCAAGTAAGTAAATTAATGTAATGTAAATTAGATAAATAAAATAATGGTTTGGCTCCAGTTCCGTCTATCGTCTTGGAGTTTAACTTAAACTCATCAAGCGACGACCGACGGTGCGACGCCTTCCACTAGGCGAGGGATTAACCGCTCGCCCGTACCTTTGCTAGGCAAGCGACCAAGGAGAGCGATCGATCGATCGCCACAAATGAGAAGCTCTGTAATAAACTCCGCTTAGATGTAGGCCTATGTACACCAAAGTGCGGTTATGCAATTGGCACAGAGAATATACTTAATTAATTAAATAATTAATTTGTGTTAGTTTTAATTCTGTTATTAGAGCTTAATGTTTAGTTTAATTGAATTTAAACTGCAGAAAAGTCATTGATACTGTGGTATGCCTGTGCAATCAAGCTTCATTAATATGAAACTGGTACCCGCTGATTCAATTCGAGATTCGATTCGAATTCGAATCTTTACCTCCGATTCGATTCGAGGTTCGATTCGACAAAATTTGTGATTCGCAGGTCCCTAGTATGAAGTGTGTTTTAAGTACCTCACAAAGGCGCTGCGCTCATGATGACTATCTGACTGCTCTGGACAAGTGCATTTTACGGGTAACCGGTCAATTCGGCACAAGACAATTTGGCGCAGGACAATTTGGCACGAGACAATTTGGCGAAAGACAGTTCAGCGCGGTCAATTCGGCGCATGGACAATTTGGCGCAAGACAATTCGGTACATGTTTTATGTTTTCATTGCTGTATCAGTCTAGATTGCAATATATGAGATACTCAGACAGCTCCAAATCAACTAAATGATTAAGAAAAACAGCACAAAATGTGGTGAATTATTAAAAAAATCATGATCTTACATCATTCTTATGTGGATGCTGTGACAACATTACGTTGTAGGCTTACGCTTGTAGCTTCATAGAGACTTTTTAAATTCCAAAACTTTTAAATAACTACCAGTTTTCTTGCATATTGCTTTATATTTGTATTTGTTTAAAATACTAGAGACTTTACTAATCATTTTGAGAACTGAACATTTCTAACTTTTGAAACATAGTCATTGTCAATTTTTATAGAATAGCCTAAAAGTCCTAGCATTTTGATAACTGCTTATTAAAACGTGTAACTATTCGTATTTACAACAGTGCCTTCATTGTGTGCAATAGAAAAATAACTAGCAATTGGAATCGATGAAGAAGCTACAAACTAAAAGTCAAAGTAGAATAGAAATAGAAGCGTAATAATAATAATAATAATAATAATAATAATAATAATAGTAATAATAACGACAATTTATATGGCACCGTAACGCGGCCATGCCGCTACAAGGGCGCCTTACAACTCCTAACAGGTGGGATAAGCCTTAGCAAACAAGTAAGATTTAAGCTTCGATTTGAACGAGTCTACTGAGTCGGCCAGTCTGATGACGGGTGGAAGACTGTTCCAGCATCTGGGACCAGCAATCGCGAAAGCGCGATCGCCGAAGCGCGTCCTCATCCTCCATACGCGAAGATCGTACGCGAAGAGCGTAAACAGAAGGCATCGAATTGTCTTGCGACAAACTGTCCATGCGCCGAATTGTCTTGTGCTGAATTGACCGCACCCAATTGTCTTGCACCAAATTGTCCTGCGCCGAATTGTCTTGTGCCAAATTGACCGGCGCCCAATAGTCATAGCACCATTTTAGGACAGTTTGAAAATGTTTGCTGCACAATGTAAGAGCAAGCATGTGAAGCACCAAAATCTTCCAAACGAAATGTCCAAAACATTAAAGTCATGATGTCCACATCCCGTATGTCCACATCCCGTATGGACTACCTCAGGGCTCTGTCCTCGCCCCCCTTCTGTTCATTTTGTATACCTCGGATCTAGCTGGGGTTCTTGGTCGAATGGGTGTTTTGTCTCACCAATACGCTGATGACACACAGGCATACCTCCATGGTCCAGCCAACTCAGCTGCTCTTATGGTTGAACGCAACCTGGAGGCTTCCTCTGCTCTTGATCTCTGGTTGTCCTCAAATCGCCTTCGTCTTAACTATGATAAAACCAAGTACATTTGGCTTGGCAATCGTGTCCAGCTTGCCAGGATTGATGCTGACTCTCTGCGCCTCAGGTTTCCCAATGTGTACTTCTCCTCCTCTGTCCGTGATCTTGGATTTGTCCTAGATCCTACTCTTTCTCTATCTGATCATGTCAATAGTGTATCTCGCTCGTGTTTTTACTATTTACGCCAACTTCGTGCCATTCGCCAGTCTCTTCCGCTGCATGCGATTGTGACCTTGGTTCATGCTCTGATCTGTACTAGGATTGACTACGGAAATGCTGTCTATATTGGCCTGTCCTCTACTAATACATCTAAACTTCAGTCCATCCTTAATGCTGCTGCTCGCCTTATAGGGGGCATCATGAAGTTTGCCCATATCTCTTCCTACATCCGGGACTCCCTTCACTGGCTTCCCATTCACCAACGCATTCAATTTAAGGTCCTTTCCCTCATGCGTAACTGTCTTGTTGGCTCAGCTCCGCTGTATCTCAGGGCTTACTGCACCCCAGTTTCCAGTTTGCCTGGTCGGGCCTCTCTCCGGTCATCTGCCCGTGGCCACTTGTTAGTCCCTTGGATGCGCACTGCTACTGCCCAGTCCCGTAGTTTTGCGGTTGTGGGCCCTTCCAGTTGGAACAGCCTCCCTCAGGGCTTTAGGCTTGTCCTCCTCTCTCTGTCTCCTGCCCAGTCTCGCAAGCGCCTGAAAACATTTCTCTTTGTCAGTGAAGACACTGACACGGGTCGGGAGCGCCTCTGATTATGAGTGGCGCTATATAAATCCTCGATTACAATTACAATTACAATTACATGATGGGCTCCAGTTGATATATGGAAGTATGGCATCCGCATATATCCACGAGCAGCAAACTGCAACTGCTGACCCAGTTAACTTGAGGCAGGAAATAAAGCTCTTAGATGTTGGTCAATGCGGTGCCATTCAATGAGGCCCACCTAAGCTGGAGAATCTTGAAGTTTATTCTCTTTTCAAGGGTGAACCAGTGGAGTGGGTCCCACATATAATGCGATATATGAGAGAACTTTGGCAGATTGGCCAGTGTTCAGGTGCACGGTTGAGGGCGGACTGCAGCTGACACATTCTAAACTTTGGCAGGCTTGCAAGGATGTAATTACAACAGCCAAAGCTCATCAAACTGCAGGAATGTACCAGTTGGAGTGTCTCGTGGGACTATACAACAGATTGTGCCGAATGACACACGTCTGACGCAGCTGATAACCAGTATCTGTAACATCAAGCTCTGCAAAGAGGGTTCATATGGTATATTGGTTTAGTGGGTGTAGTGAATTATGTGTAGTGACTGGTATGTGGTGCTAGTTCACATGCTATGTTATTCATACCACTTCTTGCCATATTTCTGTGTAACTTCTGACTGATTTTAATTACCTTGAAAGGTATGGCTTTCATCCGATGATGGGCTCTCTTTTGATGCTATGCCAAGTCCAGTACAATCTGATAAAATAAAAGGCTGCAAATCAGGATATTCTGATGGATCCATTGCTTGTGTTACAAACAGTAACAAGATTCTTTACAGTAAAGGAAGCCCAGGTTAGATCTCTTAAATCATCGCAGATTCCTGCTAAACCGACAAATTTAGTGTGTGATGTTTAAATCTACATGTATGTGTATATTTACTTATTTAAGTTAACCACTTATTGTTAGCAGAGAGTATAAGGTGCAGATAAAATGTTTACAAATTACTGAAACAGAGTGAGAGTAAATTAATGTTCAATAAGCTTGACTTGCAATTTATATGCTAAGAACACAGCAGCGGGTTGAGTCTTTTATAGCAGTTGATTTTGTATACATAATAGTGTAATGCAGCGGTTCTCAACCTTTCGAGACTCAAGGACGACTTATAAATTTTGTGTCTCGGTCGCGGACCACCACTAAAAATTGTGACACTGCACATATGCGATCCTATAAAATTATAAATTTATATAAAATTATAATATAAAATAATAAATTTGATAAGATTAAGTATTTTACTTTTGATTTACTATTAAATTAAAGCAATTGTTAAACAAATATTTTAAAAATTGACAAAAATTTGTGTTTGCATGTTTTTAATTGTAAAAAATATAAATTGCAGGTCTTGCTCGCGGACCACCAGGCAGATGGCCGCGGACCACCAGTGGTCCGCGGACCACAGGTTGAGAACCGCTGGTGTAATGAATCATATAACTCTCATTACAGAATATCTGAACATCTGGTTAAGGTGCCATTTTTGTCGGGTGGCCATGTTTCTTTCTTGAAGGAACATCTAGCAGTCGTGCTATGAAGTATTGCTTGTCAGTCTAGCTCCTTAGTCGGTAAAGGGAGGGTATTTGCTGATGTCGTTGTTCTCTGCCGCTGTCATTGTGGCCTTCCCAGGAATCACAGGAGAATCTTGAAGTTTCTTTTCTTTTCAGGGGTGAACCAGTGGAGTGGGTCCCACATATAATCCGATATATGAGAGAACTTTGGTGACAAATTCTGTCAGTTTGTGACACTCGGCATCCAAAGTTGGTAGATTGCTAGTAGGGGAGAGCTATACACAGTTACACACCAATATTTTTAGAGATACTGAAAATGTTTTTTACATGGACAAGAAGACGGTCTTCTTACCTCAATCGATTTCGGCCTCGTAATGAGAATCAGCAATAGATATCTGATAATTTGCTAGGTATCAATGGGGCAATCTTTTTCACCTTTCCATGGTGCGCACGTGCTAAAGATAGATGGATGGAAGGAAGGATTTTTGAAAGGAAACTGCGACTGGAGTGAACATAGCCCAGAAAAGGATCTATAAGTGGAAGTGTTGTGAAGCTTTCTCTCGTTCGCTCTGTCATTGACTCGCTAGTTTTCAAATCGTGTGGAAATAGTTACGATTTCTTAGTATTTCGGTCAAACTATATTGGAGATATTCCATACATATCCATAAGATGAAGTGTCTTTCATAGCGATAGGTTGTTAAGTAGTTTCTGATCGATTGTTCTTTGGAGTATTTTACGATCTTCTGCCATGGAAATATAAATGTTTTGTTAAAGTACCGTTCTGTTCTAAGGAATATCAAAGTTATCAATAGTTTCTAAAAGATAGCTGTCGTTTCTGGATATCTTCTAAATTGCGAGCTGATTTCGGTCTTCTGCCACATCGGTTAGAAGATCCACTATCAAAGTCCTGCTTTGCTTTTTGCCCTTTGGCTGTCAATATAATAATAATATAATAATAATAATAATGATAATAATAATAATAATGATAATAATAATAATAATAATAATAATAATAATAATATTCGTGTTTATTGACAAGCTCACTGACAAACCGCAGTAAGTAACATTGAAACATATGACAGTACAATTATCAAGATCTTGTTGAACACACGTCTTGGCATCCTGTTGGGTGCCAGCTCATTTTACTGCTGTCTTTTAGGGAATGGAAGGCTGAGTTGACCGATTGAAGATCTTATGTTCTTTGCATAGATATAATAAACCTGGATACAGCATGCCGTAAATGTTTGATTCCAACATCTAAAATTAGCCAGTGACGTCATGGGTTGTAGAAAGCAGTCTCTGCGGTACAATGAATAGAACTTCTCATAATCGTAGTTATAAACTCCAAATTTCTAAAGCGCTACTTTTAAGCTAAGCGCACGGCACCATCTTATTCGAGGGTGCTGCGTCGTGTTAGAAGGGTTGTCCTTGTCCACGGATGTCGAGTTGAGTTCCGATTGCCAGAGAGGAGGCAGATCTACTGCAGGCTTCTTTGAGGATGAGAAAGCTTGTAAGGCAGATTTGGATGGATTGGAATGAGTTCTTTAAGAGGTGAGATCTCAATTTGGACTGGAAAGGCTGTGTGGTGTTGAGGCAGATGAGGGTGAGTGGTTTTCCGAATGGTGCATTGAGTGGCGGTATTGCTGGAGGAACTGAGAATTCAGAGTGAATTAGTTAACCGGTTTACAGTTGAGGTGCAGTGTATAGATATTTTAATGGGTCGATTGGAGAATTTTAGGAGAGTACACTGGGGAATGGGAGAGAGCGAGGTAGGATGCACGGATAGACCTAGATGATGAAGTTTGCGAAGATACTTTGGCCAAGAGTATTTATTGTGACAAGTTGTAGGTTAGGGGCCATCCACATATTACGTACGCACTTACGGGGGGAGGGGGATCGGATTTTGGCGATTTTTCGTACGGGTGCGAACGGGGGGGGGGGGAGGGGGGGGGACAAAATGTGTAGGTACACAAAATAAATTTCTAATTATGACGTCCACATTAGCCTATTTGTAACTCTGTATTGTCCTATAGTCGTCCTATGGCATTTTATTACATTATATAAAAGCCATGTGCAGTTATTCTGTGCTGTGAACGAGACACCTATAATATGTCTATATTGGCCCTTCAATCATCCTTCAATCTGGCCTAAAGTGCAGACAGTCGGGCTGCCAGACACTTTCTGCAGCTGGTCTTCGGAGGGGGGGGTTTGCGTCAAGCGTACGTACGCAGAGGGGTGGCGAAAAAAGTACGCTTGCGAACAGGGGGGGGGAGGGTCCAATTTTCCCGGATTTTTGTGTACGTAATATATGGATGGCCCCTTAGTGATAGGACCTTGAAGTGGATGAATTTTCAGCCAGTGGAGTGATTTAAGGTCAGAGGTGGGAATGGTGGTGGTTGGGTATCCTAATGACAGATGGGGCTAGTTAATTCTGAATGAATTTAAACTTCTTGTTTTCTAGTGCAAAGTTTCTATACATCGGCCTACATATTTCCCAAACAAGTTTAATAGTGCTGTAGGCTTAGCCTTTTGGTAGAAAATTAAGATATTGATGGATATGTAGTTATAATAAACCATTACTTTAAAGGTTAAAATTAATGGAATGAAATCTCTACTATAATAATTGCTAATAAATTAAAATATTTGTAATTATGATAATTTTTACATAACAACACAATTGTTATTTTTACTGTATATTGACAAAATGCTTCCAACATGCAACATAGCAAATGACCTTTAATAAACACTAATGCAAATTTATTTCATCTGTACAAACTGAACTCATAACTTGACATCATTATTAGATGGTTCTTGGTATGGTTATTTTGATTTATAAAGTTATCAATGTGCAGGGACGTAACTTTGGTCTAAAAAGTGGGGGTACCAATTTCTTACATACATGAAGCAAGGCTGAGACTGCGCTTTCTGGGAAGGCACATTAACAAAACATTGATTGGCATTGTTCAAAAAGTCGGGGTACTGTACCCCCAGTCCAAAAAGTGGGGGGTACGGGTACCCCTCGTACCCCACAAATTACACCTATGTCAATGTGTGTAAACTTGGCATGCCCACAGCTGGAACTAATAATTATAATACTACTTAAAGATCAGTACTATAGACCTAATAAGTTATTTATGTGTACTGATGAGCTCACATACAAATAAAAATTTAAGAACTATATTTTCTACAGAACATTTTCTTGGAGAAACTGTACAGCTTGACTCAATATTCACTTCAAAATGAACATGGCTATCTTCCATTACGTGTACACGTACAATTGAAAGCATGTCTGATTTAAGTCTCCTATTGATTCTTAAACAGAATAAGCTTTGTGAGAGTGTTTCGAACTCGGGTTCCTTTGAGTCAAATTGTTTCTGCACTTGCGATATGGTGAACCCGGACATCAACATAAGAGTCAATAATCAAATTAATCAGCAAGACCATATGATTGTCCTCCACAGGCAAATCTTCAATGTGTGCCTTCAGACCAATGAACAGCTGGCACTTTCTTCATGAAGTCCTTCATGAACTTAAATCCTCCTGACACTCCTTGTCGTATGAATTTTTCCGTTTTCCTGCTTTTAAATACCGTCTAGAGCAAAATCCAGAATTTTTGCTTTTATCAAACGCCTCCTCGACAAAATGATCAGAACAGATGTAACTCCCTGAAGTTGGTTTGAAATTCTTTCGCTTAGTTGCTATAATCCATTTTTCACGAAGACCAGCATTTTTTGGAAATCTAACAAAACACAAGAAATGGTAAATGTTTTTGCGCTTGTGATGCTTGCATGGAAAACATTGATTTAGAAGGCCCTAATGGTGGCATGAGGTGAATGGAATCTGGCCTAACCAATTGTTTGACCATATATCTCCATGGTAAAAACAGTGCCCAGTAAACTCACATGATTTCCAAAGTGCACTATAATATGCCATTATAACAGCCTTTCTTAAAGCCTGAGAACATGTAAGTAAGTCAGTAAGTACATTCTTTAATGAATGCTATCAAACGCACAGCGCTTTATATACAATATTACACAGAGAGGAAAGAAAATAGAACAATGAAGTAATAACGTTAGTTAGATCAAAAATGAAATAATAGCAACAGAGCCTAACTGTACAGCATCCTACCCAGGAAACCTCATCGGGTAAGAGATTCAAATCTAGAGAGAACCAGATTATGAAAACGCGGGTGCAAATTACACCTGGTCTTTAGAACGGGAGGTAGAAGGTTATGGAGGAGGTGCCTAAGGTTTTTAAGAATGTTATCAGCTTTTTGCAGAGTTCCTCACATGTTGGAAAAGGAGGGAGGTAGCCAAGACGAATCACCTAAATGCAACTAAATATATCAATCTTTTATTCACCAACCAAATATGGTAGCACAAAAACAAACGATACAGCATTCACTGGACAGTAGACCTGCCCATACAATGCTAATTAATCATATTACACAGTCCACATGTAGAACAACAATTTCACAGCTCAAACTGGTCTATTCTGGGTGTCTATAGACTATATTACATGTGATTATTCAAGTTATATCATCACATGTTAGGTTGTCCAAATTTGGATGGGCCGTATTAAGAAATCGACTAAATGTAAATGAACACGATTTCTATAGCGATCGCATTGCCTCGATTCTGCTAAAGTTGACTAAATGTAAAAGGTTGTACTAAATGAACACGTTTTCTATTAGCGATCGCACTGCCTCGATTCTGCTCACATTTTCAATGAACTGGTCGGGTGAGATCTAGCGCAGTATATGTTTAGCAATATTAGTCTTTACTAACCTGTGAAACGTGCGTAATCCTCCAGTAACATGCTTTGCTGTGCATCCGTAAGCAGCACATGATTTAGTCATTTTTCGATAAAATTTACTTAAACTAATCGGCTCAATTTAGATAAACAACGTTAAAATTCCATCGCACACGATAACCTTATCAAGCTTTCTTCAACCCATGACGTCACACACCATAGATAGGTACTGACTTCATGAAAAGTTCAGATTTAGCCTGGGAGCTGGCTTGCATACACCATCCAGGTTTATTATATCTATGGTTCTTTGAGCAAGAGTGTTACCATTCATCTATCCCTCCTCCCCGTAGGCATTTACTCAGTCACTGAAACAGATGTTACAGACGTTTTCACTAGTACCTGTACAATAGAACATAGGTATTACTGTTGAGGTGTCAAAAGGACAGTCTGAAAGGGTCATTTTACCCACTTGATTCAGGGTTGTACCTTTTCCATTGTTAATGTTACCATTGATCTATCCCTCCTCCCCGCAGCCATTTAGGCAGCCATTTAGGCGGCTTGTTTGAATTACACGCTCATAGTCAACAGTTCTATCTTAACTAAATAGCAAAAACATATAAGAACAGAACATTTTAAACATGGTCTTCAGTCAGCGAACGTGCACGAAAATCTTTAAAGGGAAAATGCTACATTTTGAATAAACATCCACCCTCTCATTCAAGAACTATCTGCCCCTTTGGTCTTAGGGTGGTTAAAACAAAAGTTCTCAACTTCAGTGTCTCGAGTTATTAATTCTGTGGAAACTACCCTTTATAATAACGAAGAGGGAGAAGGATGGAGGGAAGGAGTTAAAGTGTCGTCAGTTCCCATTAATGCCCGCATTCGCAATGACTGTTAATAAGTTGAAGGACAAACCTTTTACCTGTTTTCAGCAAACCCATATTTTCACTTGGTCAGCTTTATGCTGCATGTCGGAGGTGGCATGCCAGAAAATTGACTGCAGTCGACTGCAGTTCGTAGTCGTAATCGTAATCTCGAGATTTCTACAGCACTCAAAAAAGCGAAGTTGTGGGAACCAGCTTATTCACAGGCGCTTAGTCAACTCAAGATCCAAAGGAGTCAGTCAGGCAGACAGTAAGGCGGCAAAGGTGGTTGGTGTTTAGGGCTGAAACGGCGAGGGAGGTAGGGAGAAGGAGTCGGGATAGGATTTGTGAAAAGCAGTGTTTTCAGTTTTGAGTGAAAGACCTGTGGAGATATAGCAAATGGTGAGGTTTTGGTGAGTTCGTAGGATGGATCGAAATTTTGTTGCTTCTGCATCGACTTCAGCCACTAAGGGGTGGTGGTTTCACCCTTGGTGGATGCAGTCGATGCATGCATTGACTGGAGTGGGCTCTAGGGTCCGAGGTAGCATGAGTCAGAGCGTTAGTCTGCAGTGGCCTACGGCCACTGAAGTAGCATACTTGTATATTTAGGGTGGGAGTCACATTGACCTCGGCAGTCGATGCCTTAGTGGCTGCCCCCTAGTGGCTGCAGTCGATGCTTTGAGCATTAGTCTACAGTGGCCTACGGCCACTGAAGCAGCATAAATGGTATATGTAGGGCGGGAGTCGCATTGACTGCTACAGTTGATGCATTAGTGGCTGCCCGTAGTGGCTAAAGCCCCATGCACCAACTGGAGTCGGCCTCTGGCATCAGAAGTAGCATGAGTCAGAGTGTTATTACATGACAGGTACACAGAGCTGGCCTTTTATATATATGGATGAGTTACAATGCAATCTTGATAATAACTGTCTTGCAAACTATGTGTCATTGTTCTGTGATGCCTACTGGAGAATATTCCATCGACAGTAGCATAGAGGCATGATATGCAGCCCATGCAATGGCATCTCCACTGGTGAGTTCTTCTGTCTGCAGACATTGCAGTGCATGCTGGAGCCAGCGGCGTTCTCCGGCTCTGGCCTGATCTAAACAGCACTGTGCAGGAAACACACCATGCTCTGGCACAGCAGCATCAATGTTCTTCAAAGTTATGGCTGGTACAGAGGCATAGCTGTCAGGAAGAGACTGCTTTTCCTTGCCAGAAGGTGGTATTGTAATGGATGGTCTGCTGCCCCAGGTTCTGTCTTGGTAGGTATCCGGAAAAGGCTGATTCCAGTGCCATGGAATGAGGTCAAGGAAGTAGTCGAGCTGGGGTGGTGGTGTAGGTTGTCCAGGATGCTAACAGTGAACAACCATTTCTGGAAACAAGCATCTTCTGCAAATCTTTTGCAGGCAGAAGTGCCATTCCAGTCCCCAGTCTCCATAATCCTATCATACGAAATGCTGATGCCCATGTGGTATAACTGCTGGATGAGTTTCTTGCTTCTGATAAGTGCATGCACATTGATGCCAATGGAGATGGCAAGGGTTGGTTCATGCTCCGTAGTGTGTCTGTTCTTTGAATCAGTATTAGATGCTATTTTGTTTGTGTTGTAAAAGATGCTCTGACCAATGGTGAGGCAAGCCTGGGATTCATGTTTGTGCTGATCTTTCAAGTTGGGACCATTCAATATCATGGAAACTAGGGGTCCACCGGAAAAACATTTTCCGCCGAGTACCGAATCCGAGTATTTGGATGTACTGTTTGCCGGATCCGGAAACGAACCGGGTACCATTTCTTCCATATGCGAAGCTTCACATTTTCATGTAATAAAAAATTATCGAAATAATTTTGTGTACTTGTAATAAGTGACTGATACATTTTTTTATTTTAGTCATTTCTGTGCAGTTTTGAAGTTTTCTAAAATTGCATTAAATTCAATAAATTGACATAATTTCAAGAAAATGGAATTGAATTCAGTGGATGTGTAATTGTTTTAAGGCTGAACATTTATAATTTTATATACGTAAGTTTATTGAATAAGTTTTTAAAGAAAAAATTTTTTAAAGAAAAAGTTTTGGAAACTATTTGCATCTACAGTATTTGCCGAGGCGAATAGTTCCAGAAACGGGATTTCCGGCCGAGGCAAATGTCCAAGGCGATTTCCGGTGGACCCCTAATGGAAACAATTAAATTTCAGGCTTGCGGGCAGTGAGTTTTCTTGGCATTCTGCCGGGAAGCTACCAGTGAATTTGAATCCTTGATGGCTGCTGATGTCTTTCCTTACAATTGCAGCCGCTTTGGCTTGGATAACAACATCTTCTGAGAAGTCTCAAGGCCTCAGAGCTTCCTTTAACATCTCTCAGGCTTTCCTTGAAAATAATGAACAGTGTTTCTCCCATCATAATGTTCTTCGGCCTCTGTGAAGCGTTCTAGCAACTGACACTTCAGTCTGATCTTGTTGATTAGTTTCTTGATGCCCAGTTCCTCAATATGATTCACATACGTAGAGTGGATCTCAGGTAACTTGAAGAGAAGAACTCCAGACTTCACCTAAATATCTGTTGGAATTCGGCAGCCAGACTAATCTGCAACCGCAAGAAGTATGACCATGTTACACCGCAGCTTCGCGACGTACTGCACTGGCTGCCAGTGCAGTATCGTATTGACCATAAACTCGCCCAGTTGGTCTACAAGTCACTCCATGGCATGGTTCCTGAGTACCTCAGAATATACTGCAGTAATGTGGCTTCGTCTAGATCTGGGCCTTCTTTGCGATCAGAGGTGAAGGGTGATCTAAAAGTAAAAAAATCTAAAACCTGCTTCGGAGATCATGCGTTTTCCGTGGCAGGACCTAGATGCTGGAACAATATTCCACCCTGAATACGTTCTCCAACTCACAAATCATTTAAGACCAGACTCAAGACACACTACTTCAAGCTGGCTTATGGGCCGTGTTGAACTTGTCAAAGCGCCCTTGTAACGACTTGTGTCGTGTTACAGTGCTGTAGAAATCGTCGTATTCATCATCATCATCATCATCATCATCACTGATTTGTCGGTGTAGCTTGTCAGTTCTACAAATGCCCCAAAATCATTCATTTTCTCATCTGCACTTTCTTGGTTTTGGCTTGCGTTGCGAGTTAGACTATGGTAGCAATGTGTAATAAATAAGTAGCTAGTGAGTGTTTAATAGATATAATTTCATATTCAATGAATGTTAGTTTTCGTCTGATTTTTAGCGTTGATGTTAAAGACTTATTTATGACATAGAATAATTATAAATTTCAAAACTTTTACAGAAACAAGTGAGTGTCTATTCCTATCAGTGGGAACATTCCATTTCAAATTCTGTTTGTTCAATGGCCTTAGAAATCATCTGTCAATCAGTACTATTACTACACACGTAACATTTTGTCATAGATGTCGGCCATCTTGAATTTATGTGGTGGCAGAAGGCTCTTAGGCTTACATTACTTACTAGGCCCTAAGAGATCCTCATGCCAAATTTTTTTGCTTTTATCTGTCAGGTAATGATAATTTCAGTAAGCCACCTCACTACTGCCTGCAGCCTGTAATTTTTGGGTTTGGGTCTTTTGGCTAAGCCATGATGCAGAACTGTCATGGCTCTTGTGCAATCAAAATCAAATCAATCAAATATTCATTTATTTTTCTGACCAGTTGACACAACGCAATTGGTAACAATCATTCATAATTAATTAAAGTGATTAGAAATCTCTCAGCTGAGTCTAACTCATTGCAGTGCTAATACAATTACGATATAAAACCCTCGATATAAAGTTTTTATCATTCTTAATTGGAAGGGAGAAATTGTGTGCCCGAGGACAAAGGAGATAAGGAGTGGGTCAGCTCTCGGGGAAGTATGGACAAAGAATATGTTGTAGGTTTGAGACCTCTGCTTTTAATAGTCATGCCACTACCCTCAAAGAGTGACACCGACTACTGACTAAATGTTTCTCAAAATGCATAAACTGTTTTTCTTTCTTTAACACTTTAATGAGGAAGCAATGGAGAATGTGTAGGAAGCAATGGAGAATGTGTGTCATGGCGATCGCTAGAGCTCCAGGAGTTGACAGCACAAGGTGAACACTTTAATGATGAGTTGCATTGTTTTCCCAGTCACTTTTAGTACATGCTCATTAAAGCGTTAAGAAACACCTCAGAGGTTGCTATTTGTCACTGACTTTTAAAGATCTTTTTGTCGCACTGCATTTCACCTAGCAACCGAATAAAGATGCAGAAGATTCACTTTTGTATGTGACCTTGTGTACATAAATATTTTTTTAATAATAATTATAATTAATCCTATGTGTCAACCAACATCCTGATTATGTGATTTTTATACATGTAGGCAGAATGTGGAAAGTGGAACCACAGAATGCAGTGAGCGCTCCACTGACAATATATTTTGACTATATGGAGAATCTGTATGCTGGTTATGTGGAGAATGGCCAGTTCAAAACTGTCAAAGTTGAGGTTATTGATGGAATTAAGGTGAGTAGTTGGAGTTTCATTTAGCATTTATTTAGTGGCTGATATAGTGGTCCACGGCTGCAACTTTATGACAGTATCCCTTCAAGCATGTTTTCTGCTGACTAATGTAGAATAAAGTCAATAAACCATGTGCTTTGATGACTAATGAGGTCTGTGAAACAGCTAAATATCTTCAAGTATGGCATTTCCACGCCACTGAAAATTTCAAAGGACTGCTGAAATTACTTCAAACATAATATTGATTTAAATAAATTTTGGGATTTATTATGTTACTAGCAGGTTTACCCGGCGTTGCCCGGGGTTATAAGCCACCACCACCACCACCACCACCACCGCCGCCGCCACCACCACCACCAGTTAATGTGAAGTGAAATCTCTAGGGCGAATCTTTAGAAATGCGTGCCGGTGACAGAGAATTTTCGGTGAAACACACAGAATCTTCTCGGGTGGCGCCATCTGGCGAATGAAAATAGGTCGACTCGAATTTGTAAGAAGTGGGGGTTTGGGAGGTTTTCGCCCGTTTTCACCATGGAAGCGGTGAAAACGGGGGACGCGAAGCCTCACACTGGGTGTGTAATGCCCACCCCGAGACAGTAGTGAAGGTTTGGAGTGAAAAGCTCGAAAGCTGTAGAAATGCATCGCGGTCAAAGATCTGTGACAGACAGACAGAGTTTCTTCTTTATATATATAGATGTGTTATTGTATTATTTTAAAATGATTATATAGCAATATTAAAATTGATTGCATTATATAACAGGGCTACAGATGTATTCATCTTCGTTTGCAATCTGGTCATCTCTAATGCGACAGTATGCAATTTACTGTTAATATATGTTTTATTCAACAAGACTACAGTGTTGGAGTAGTGATGGTAATAGCAGTGGCACTAGCACATAGTTTATCTTTCGTGTCTCTATCCTTGTGAGGATATCTCACTTTAGACATGACTTGTAGTGGCCAATAGTGTGTATGCCTGCTATAACAATCCAGCCTGTCACAGAGTCATCACATTGAATTTCCATTGGGGAATCAAATTGTAAAACATTCAATAACCGTGATTTCTTACCTTTTTGTAATTGCTCATCCACCATAAGCTGTCTCCCTCTTGGCATTCTGATCACCTGGAGGTTCATAATCGTAATCTCCAAACTTCTAAAGCACCACTCGAAGACCAAGCGCAGGGCACCAGCCTATTCACTAGTGCTGGACAATTGTGGGTGAACAACTTGTCCAAGGTCGCTACGCAGCGGCTTGAGGTATATTCGAGCCTGTGAGCCCCTGGTTACAAGGCTACACCACTGCATCACCAACAGGCTACGTTGACCTGGTTATGGCCTACTTGTTGGTTTTGGAACACTTGTGCATTAGACAACAGCTCTATAGAAGTTTCTAATAATAATAATTAATGATTTTGAACAAGTTGTAATTTTACTTGTTGCTGTGCTTGCACTTGCTGAACCTGTCTGATTTTAGGGAGGCAGCCTTAATTTTACAAATCCTCTCATGGTTGAGATTTTATCTGACAAAGACATTCATTTGTATGAGTATCGTGCAAATCCTGGAAATACCCAATTCTCAGTGTTCTCGATGGGAATGCTTTTGACAAGCAGGTTTGAATTTACTTTCTGATCTAAAACAAACAGTGCATAAAATTTTGCGTGGCTCTTGGCTTCACAATTTATGTTTTATAATTTAAGACTGCAGTTTAACACTTTAATGACAAGCTGCATTGGTTTCCCTCTCACTTTTAGTACACTCTTGTTGTTAAAGTGTTAAATAAATTCAAAATAATATATATACTAGGATTAAATGGTGATGGTGCATTGTGACTGTATTAAGTACATGCCACTCAAAATAAGAAAAATCATTAAGTTGAACATTTTCATTTGTTTAATGCTGAACACTGTTAGAGTTTATTGAAGTGCGATAATGCTGGATATGTTGCGTAAATGTGATTACCAGTTATTGAGAACAGTGACTTTGATTAAGCATGTTGGTCTGGCCAAGATGGCCACATGTTTCTCTAGCATCTCAATTTTGATCAATTAGTTGGCCACATGTGGATTTTGCTTGCCAGTTTCGTCCATTCAGGCTTTTAATATGACCTGGTATGCTTCCTTAGAGTTATTTCTTTCACTGATGTTTCTGAATGTTTTGGATAGTGCTCAGACATTTGTTGTTTGGGTCTTGCCATTTTGGACTCTCCAAACAAAGGTGTTTCAAGGTTATTAACTAGTCAAGGCCAAGACAGTTCTTGGATCAGTGCTGACCATTTTACTGTGATGACTCTACATGCGCATTTGCTAGCTGTGAAGAATGTCGTCCGTCACAGACCTGGTGCAATAGGGATGCTCGGACACAGTGTCTTCTACCACTTGTGAGGAACTGCTTGATGGTGGAGTTCATGTGTTGCAAACCTTGTCGACTGTCTTCGCTCTTCTCCTTTGATGTTATGTAATCCAATAACTCCAAACTGGTGTCTATTATCAGCTCTGGATGGGAATTCGTCAGTTGAGCTTTGTACTTCTGCAGGGACTGGATAGTGGTGAATTGTCTAGTTATTTGAGCACTGTTCACTTTTTGATTAACTTTTTTGTTCTAATTGACTGTCACATTTTGTGAGATACTTAAAAGGTGCTATGTGTCAAGTGTAGATACTGACATACATGGACACATAAAATTGTTATACTAATTTCATTGTGTGATTCATGATTGATTGATTAGGTGTTCAACTGATTCATTATTGATTCACATCATCAATTATGATTATAAAGGAGCCATAGAAGTTTTTTTTAGATTAGACTGATTCATTAGGTTAATGATCAGTCGACTAAAAGAACCTTTATCTCTTTGCAGTGTTATAAGCTGTCTGTGTGCAAATACTTTCATAGCTTAGCAAGTTTCAACCTGCAGTACTTGCCCAAACCCAGCTGGTTTTCAGGGCCATTATGCCTCTCGATACAGAAGAATGTGAAAGATGGGAATTCTGACTTATCTGACCCTCCAACTTCTAATCTTCCTCAACCTGAATGAACCCACCTTCACAGCTCCCTTGCCTCCTCTCTCTTGTCTCTTTGGCAACTGGACTTGGATCTCCAGTTGATATCTCTGGAAAACCCTCTGAATCGACACAGTGCTCATGAATAAGCTGGTGCTCTGATTTCAAGTAGTGCTGTAGAAATTTGAAGTTTATGATCACGATTTGATTCGTTGCAGGTACAAATAATTTGCCAGAAAACCTCAGTGTAATGGAATTTTGGCAGGGACCTAATAATTGCCAACCAGGAATATCCTGGTGGCCCTGTAGGAAAGTCTGTCTCTGAGAAGGATGGAGTGAATGAGAGATATTTAGGATTTTAATTCTTTCCTTTATTCCTTTCTGCATGGCTCATTTCTTCTTTCATTTTCTTTGTTCATTTATGCCCATGTTTTGACTTGATTTCTGTATAGCAAGGGTGGTTCTGTTGTAATAAAAGACCTTGAGCTGATGAGTGGTTCAGTGGCCTCAGATGGGTTTATAGTGAAATTACGTACTTTGGCGGTTAAAAAGCTCACTCCGGATACTTCCAGTGCACTTTCAGCTACATTAAGTGCGTAACTTTTAGTGTAGTTTTGATTTGCATTTTTGGGAACTTTGTTTTAATATCATTTGACTTCTGTTTTCATTTTTGTTTTATTAATATATTGTTTTACAGTATGTTTATTAGTATAATTATTAATTATTAGTACTGTTATAATTGTTAATATTATTACATTAAACTTGATATTGGACAATTAGAAAATAAACTTAAGGGAGACAGCGTATAGCATTTGCCAGTTTTACAGATCTTTTCTAATTCAGTTAACAAACTAGATATTATGGCATCGTTTTCTTTCATTCTTGACTTTTGGAATAGAATGTGCCAAACACCAGTCAGGAGTTTCTGAACAGCTTAGCAGCAAACAGTTTTTAAAAAATGGTTGTAATTATGGACCATTGCTCATAGGGTCTTTCTCTCAGGACAATCACTCATAGGCCACTTCCAATTAGCTAGCAGTTATAAAAGTAATCAACTGAACAGGTCTTCTCCAATTAGCAGGTACCTACTGCACAGAAAGAAACCTTATCAAGATAATTATTAGTAGGCATCAGTTGACTGCATATAACTTTAGTAGGCATCAGTTAACTTTATATAACTTAGTTTACAAATATTTATTAAATTATTATTATTATTATTATTTTTTTTGCCCCGAGGTACATGTAATCCCTCAGGAGTCTAAAAAATTATGCTAGGAGCTGTTGTTGAATGTCTGAAAAATCAGGCCTCATCCTCCGCAACATTAGTGAAAGTGCCACGAAATGCGATGGCGTTGTAGCGCTGGATGCAGATGGAAAAGCGTTGAAAGAGAAAAGTGACATTATTATTATTATTATTATTATTATTATTATTATTATTATTATTATTATTATTATTATTATTAGTATTATTATTATTAAAGCAGTTTTATATAGCGCCCCTTCAAGATTGGGCTGGGAGGAGCACTCCCCAGCCCAACCACGGCATGGTTGAACAATGCTGTTTTGAGGATAATAAGAAACAAGGTGAAATGACCAGTCGGTATTTGGCGGAGTGTGGTAGGGAGTCCATTCCAGGTCATGGGGTCAGCCTCAGAGAAGGCACGGTGCTGTCATATGGCTGTCCACGTGTGGGGAACAATAAGTTGAGCTTGCCCAGCTGAGCGGAGAGAGCAGGGACGGGGCAAACATGAGGTGGGACAGAAGAGGAAGACCATCTTGATACAATTATTATTTTTAAAACCCGTGTGGTATAAAAAAGACCATGAAATGATAGCCAGACAAACATTTGCAGTGATCTAGTCAAGAGTCAAGAAGAAAGCTTCAGTACCTCGATGCATATAAAGAAGAAATCAGAAGTACAGTGTAATAATAATGTAAGATGTGGAGTAAGATGCTTTTGTGATGATGATGATATTCATTTATTGTTTATAAAGTAAACACATGCTGACAAACCGCAGCATGGAACAAAGTTATAGTTTTGAGAAGTAGATAATGTTGAGTATAGTGTTCGTTAATTCTTGAAGCTTTGTGCAAGGGTGAAATGCAGAACCATATCGAAAGGCTTTCGAGAAGTCAAGAACAATGAGCGCTACTATGAAGGGTTCGGTTCTGAGTAGTTTGTAAATCTGATGTTGAATAAATATGAGTGCTGCCATTGTTGATTCTGGGGGCCAAAGGTAAACTGGTCTACAAGAAGTTGACGGATACCCGATTCATTAAATGATGGATATAGATATTTGCGTACTATTACACGCTCAAAGATCTTTTGACAAAACTGGGACTTACTGAAATGGGTTGACATTCTTCGGTGTTTCAACCTTTGGAACCGGTGTGATTGTTGTAGCGTGCCATTGGTCTGGAAAGTGGGAGTCTACTATTGAGGCATTTATTAGTGATGTGATAGGTCTACAGAGCACCGGAGTGGTTAGCCTCAGGAACCAGGCCGGTATGCCATCCGGTCCTTCCGCTGTATGGTGCAGTTTGCCCAGGATATTAAAGACACAGGCCTCAGTGATAAACTAAGTGTTGTTGTTTACTGTTAGTTTTCTAGCCGGAAGTGTATAGGAAAGTGTATTGTGAAAGCAAGTTTTGTATTATTTATTTATTTATTACGAACATTTTTAACGCGCGCAGTCGCACAGAAATGCGAATCTGAGAAGTAGTGAGTTTTGAGGCGTTTCTTGAAAGAAGAAGAGGTCAAGCAATGGATAAACATTGGTAGTCGATTCCATTCCTTAGGGGCTGAAACACAAAATGCACGAGAGCCCATGGCAGTGCTACATCTAGGCTCAACCAAAAGACCCATAACCGAAGACCGCAGACTGCGTGGCGGAATGTATGGAGAGAGAGTAGTGGTTGAAGTGCACAATGTGAGGGTTTTATATGTCAAGCAGGCCAGTTTAAATCTAACTCTGAATTCTGCAGGTAGCCAATGCAGCTGATGGAGCAGAGTTAATGAGTTTAAACGAGAAGACGCACGCGACACCACGCGAGTCAGAGAACGGTGGATGCTTTGAAGCCTGTTGACTTGAGGATCTGACATGCCTGCAAACACAGAGTTGGCATAATCGAGGCGAGAGCAGACAAGAGAACAGGCTATGGTCTGTGACATGTCTTTGGTAAGAGCAGACCTTATGTGACGTATTGCCCTGTTATGGTAGAAACAAGATTTGCAAAGGTTTGTTATGTGGGACTGGAATGTGAGATTACTATCTAAAGTGACCCAAAGTGTTTTGACGGTTTTTGATACTGGAACAACAGTGCCCGCAAGGTCAACGCTAGAATGAGAAGGGAAAGAGCGCAGTCACTGATGTGAGCCGAACATGATTGCCTCAGATTTGTCTGGGTTTATAGCAAGGCCACTGAAGCAGAGCCATGCATGCACTGAAGAGAGGCACTCTTCTAGTATTGCTTTACCGGACTGATCCGTTGGCGACAGTGCGATTAAAAGCTGAGTATCATCAGTATACTGCTGTAACTGGACTCCATATTGATTGGCTATGCAACTGATTGGTGAAGTGAAGATGGTAAATAATAGGGAACCAAGAACAGAGCCCTGAGGGACACCAGCAGTGCAGAGAGAAGAATCCGATCAAGCAGTACCAATACCAACTTGCTGAGACTGATTGCAGACGTAAGAAACTAACCAGTTTAGGGCAGTCCCAGAGACATGAAAGCTTTTAAGTACTGAGTCTTGAGAGTAGAAGCTGGTGGTCGACAGTGTCAAAAGCAGCACTAAGGTCGAGGCAAACTGTGAGCCTTTCCTTTATCAATAGAAGAGAAGCTGTTGTCCAGCGTCAAGGCGAGAGCAGTTTCAGTAGAGTAGCCTTCGCGGTAAACTGATTGGTAAGGACTGAAATTAGGAGATGAAGTAATGTGCTTCTTGATCCGTTTGAGGAAGAGACGTTCGAGAATCTTAGAAATGTTATTAAGTTTGGAAATGGGTCTAAAGTTTGACAGGCTTTTAATGTCCAGGTCAGGTTTCTTTAAAGGTGTGACCAAAGCAGATTTAAAACTTGATGGATAGCAGCCTTCAGTAAAAGACAAGTTGGCCAAATGTGCAATAAGGTGGGAGAAAATATCGGAACAGGAGACAAGGAGTGATGTAGGTATGAAGTCCATCGGAGATGACTTAGGGATAATATGATTAAGGAGAGACAAGACTTCCAAGTAAGTTACAGGTGGCATATCGCTAAAGACAGTGCCAGAAAAGTCAGGGTCAAGCAATAGGTCGTTCCATTTAAGATTGGCAGTACATTGGGCAATTTTGCATAAATTTAAGATTGTTAAGCTTGTTAACAAAAAAATGAAGAGAAGTCGGAGCATAGTTTTTGTTTCTCTCGTTCCGAGCCTTCGCAGTTGACAGCATCTTTTGGATGCAGAAGCCGCTGGGTGATGCACCATCGTTCCTGAGGATTCTGAGCACTTTCAAGCTGACGGCAGTAGTAAGAGCTCCTGGACTCGTTTATGAGTTTATTTGTACGGCAGCAATGATTACGGTAACAATGTCTGTCCTCTTCAAGGCCTGAACTTTTCCATCTTCGTTCTAGACGGCGACGTTTTCTCTTTGCCGCTATTGCCTCATCAGAGAGCCATCTTGTGACGGGTTTAGAAGGTCACCAGATTATTGTTAGGTGATGACAGGTGTTAATCAGGGTGACTTTGTTCAGTATAAGTGTGACAGTTTTCTTGAGCTGTTCAGCGAATTCATCCGCGTTGTTGGCAGGTGAAGTGAAGAGATCAGAATCACTGAATTGAAGATGATCTACCATCGGCTTTGATGTTACGATAAACATGCCTCACAGGTTGACGATTGCAGTAGTCTTTAGTTTGCACAATAGAAACCTGTGATCTGATACGAGACCAGTGTCGCTGACCAGTATATCGTAAACACCGGTCCTGTCGTCAAAAGCAAGGACATATGTGGAGAAGATATCAGCTAGGTCGTCGTTGATATGACCATCAGTCCCAGGGCAGTTCAGATCTCCACACAACAGAAGTCTTTCATGAGCCTCGATGTAGATGGACGAGATCAGTGTTGCGAGGTCGTTTTGGAATTCACTGACTGGGCCAGGAGGTGATGGATGAAGCGATGGATGAAATGATGGATGAAGCGATGGATGAAATGATGGATGAAGACACACTTCCGAGCCGAATCAGCTGTACTTCATACGACGAAAAACAAAGCGATTCTGCATCAGGATGGATCTCGATGTCTAATGAGGACCTGTAGATGATAGTGAGGCCACCACCAGCTATGGAGTGACTGGAAGTTCCACGGCGGTGGACGTGGAGAACGGAGAAACCTTCTGGAGCAATGTCTGTCTTTATGCAGTCCAGTGTGTCGGCACAGATCCATGTTTCGCACAGAGCTAGGATGTACAGACGTTCATCTTTGATTAGATCGTGTGTGATGGCAGATCGACGAATAGCAGACCGAATGTTAAAACTGCCGAAGTTAATGGACCCTGTTCTCGATGTCAGCTTCTTGACATGTACTTTGTGTGAAGCTGGGCATGGGTTGCTTTCGACATCTCCCGACAACAGCAGCAGAAGAGCGACAACTGCAGCGGGAAAGAACCGACAACGCCGAGGTCGAAAAGGCCGGTCAGTTTGAGGCCATAGCAGGGCTCCTGTGATGTGTCGTAATTCGGAACTGACTTGTCCAGAAAACGCTTCCGTGTGTAGACCGCTTTCGGCTAATGTCCAAAATATTAGCGTACTCTTTTCAGAATGCAGTTTAACGAGATCTGCTCTACTTGCGCAGGGAAGTTCAAAGATTGATGACCAGCGACAATAAGAAGTGACGAATGCTGTGTATATAACATCTGTGTTGTCAGCAAGGCATTTTGAATGAAAGGCATTCAATGTCAGCAAGGCATTTTTGCATGAAAACGGTCACAGAACGTTAGCAGCCGATGAAAAGAGTTTATAAAATGTAAGTTACCATGCTCGACGATTTGGAAGTCCGGTTCAGAAGCGAAGTAAATAGTAAAAATCCCAAACACTAAGATATAAAAACAAAGTAGCAAGCACAATAAACTAGAAAATTTAGAGGAAATACTGAGGTTTATCAATGCATAAAATCCTTGAGCATCCATCTTGACCACCTGGCTTCTAACATATCATTGAAATAGATATGGATGGTGAATTCGGCATCTCAAAGGTAGTTTTCTTTATGTCTATAATTGCTTACGGCATATAAGCGGTAGTCGTGTGAGTGAAAGGCCCTATGAGCGATGGTCTCTATAAGTGGTAGTCTTACGAGGGGTGGTCCTATGAGTGGTAATCCTATGAGTGATGGTCCTAGAACCATCTAATGCCTCACAACATTAATCTACAATGTATATACATTGTAGATTAATATGGCACAAATACAGCTGGAGACAATCATAAACTTTTATTCAGCTTTCCAATAAGCAATAAAGACTCCACTTATTTGCGATAGAAAGATGGGGAACGATGACTTGCTGCAATTTGTAAATTATATGAGATGAAAAGTATAAGTCTCTATAATGTAGGATAGAAAGATGGCCAAGTAAGATTTTCTGCAATTTGTTAATTATATGAGATGAAAAATATAATCCTCTTATTTAGGAAAAAACGATGGCTAAACTATGATTTTCCTCAATTTGTAAGTTATATAAGATGAAAAATATAATCCTCTTATTTAGGATAGAAAGATGGCTAAACTAAGATTTTCCTCAATTTGTAAATTATATGAGGTGATAAAATATCCACTTGTAGGTAAACCAACACTTTCATAGAGCCAGCAACTGGATGCCCTTTTTCATCCATTTAGTTGATTTCAGTATTTAATTCTTTCTGTTAGTTGTGACAGTTGTTTATGTTATTATTTATGACAGAAGATTGAAATAGTTTTCAACCATTTGCAAATTGCCAGAAATAGGTTGCATATTTGTATCCTTAAATGAAATTAGAGTCTTTGCTTGAAGATAATAATTAAATTGATTGATAAACAAAATAAATAATTGATGATACAATCAGGTCACTTGCTTTTTCTTAGTTCACCAGTATTGGTGCAGAAAATGGTAAAACTGTCATGACCGGATGAAGAGTGTGTCGTGAAGATTTTCGTAGGATAATTAGAGCTGTGCCAGATAATGGTAGTCAGTTCATTTTGGATCCAAAAAGTGTTGAGCATAGCTTACTCATGTTCAGTGGAATAGTTTCTTGAATATGAATTATGAATTTGCTATATAAATTCTAACATATACTAACTATAAAAGGTACATTTTCATTTGTGATTCCTTTGTTGAGCTAAACTTTCTTTGATACTTGCAAGGAAAGTATGCTATGACTCTTATATTTTCTTAACAGCCTATAAAGTTTACTAACAATGCTTTAGGTTACAGATGAGCAAAATCCAGTAAAATGTCGGTAAATGCAAAGTTCACAGAAACAATGAAAACTCAGCTAACTTTAAATGTCTTTATTTTTAAAAAGCAGTCTGATCAGATCAGAGGCATACAAAGTATATAAAATCAAATCAAATCAAAATTTATTTTGATCAAAGTCTTGCTATTGATTGGTTTTGTGTTCGTTTGCTTTGCTTTAGGATTTTGTATTTTGTGTTTTGTTTATGGCCCTTACTGGGGCTCATCATATGTACGTATTTAATCAAGCTATCTTATTATATACATGTATAAGGGTTCTGCAGGGTTTAGCGGGACAATGTCCCTTTCTGAGTACCCATTCTGAGGGTTTAACAAGCAATGGATAAACAATGGATAAACAAAGGCCTCCAGTCCAGAAATGCCGATTGGTCTATTTTCTGTTGTGCCTATTTTGTGCCAATCCATATATACTGAGTCTTGGCTGGGTTCAGTCTTAAATGACTTGTTACTATTGTTATGTGACTGTTGTTTGAATTCCTCAAAATAAAAGTGGTTTTGATTTGATTTGATTTGATTTGAGGCCATTGATCAAATGACAACAGTGTATGCCCATAGTCGAGGATAGTGTTTTAAAAAAGTGCTATTCTGTCTAGAACCTAGGTGCAAAATGTCATTGAGGAAATATTTGGCTAAGAAATTATTATATCAGTGTCAGTGTTTATATAATGATATCTAACAAGGCATCAATCGAGCCAAAGAATTAATCTTTCCTAAAAGCAAATTTATATAGAGGATAATTATTTTCTTGTCTAGTGACAATTAAAAATATGCAAAATTTAGATAGCAAGCTGTTTGAATCTCGATGACTATAGAAAAAGTGAAACATATTAAACTTTGTAAAATATTTGTGACTAGTTTCTTATTCATATTAAACAGTATATATATATTTTGTCTGCATGTTGTACATTTTCTGTTGCCTACTATTCTTTTTCATATTCACTATTCAGCCAAATTTGTTTTCAGTTATTCGTATTTGGCCTGATAGTAAGAAGTGCTAGTCAACACTGCTACTGTATGCTAATAATAAATTCTGCAATGTCAAAGCCCATGTTGAAAGCTTTGCCCTTGCTGCATTTTGTATGTTTCAGCCATAGACAAGTGGAATGAAGTGACTCATGAAGGTGAACTAGTCCTGTCAAGTGGAAGTAGGTTTAACCTGGGATTAAGATTGCTGAAAGGGATATGAAGCGGCAACGCGTCAGCCAATCACAGCTCGTCTTTTCTGATGCATCGCAGGCGATGTTTGTGGTTTCATCCGGGTACTTAGCAGGGGATGATTTGAAATAAATACAGCACATGGCATCGGTCTAGACGTGTTTTTTTTAGCGATTTACAGTTAGGGACATAATTATGCGTTTTCTTATTAATAAAAGTCGTTTTTATTTAGTTATAACGTCAGCTGTAAGCGACCAGCCGATCCGTACAAGGGTACCGGAAGTAAAACTCAGCCACACACATAATCTAGACCAAAGACACTATATTCATCAGCTTCATATCCCTTGCAATCTTAGTCCCAGGTTTAACTATTAGACTCTCATGATCTCATCTACCTTCAAGGTTTTCTTATCACATAATAATGCAATAATTTATGACTAAGGTGGCTATCAGTGGCTAGTTGAGCACAGAAGTTAATACAAACTGGTAAATAATGCATTTATTTTGAATTTTACTAATTTTAAAAACTTTGACATTTTGCAAAGAGGAAATAAATATGTATAAAAATATTTACTCAGAATTTGACCTAAAAGTTTGTATCTCAACTATCTAAAATCAAACCAATATGCATTGTGCAGGGTTGACTTTGGTGGCACATAGTTTGATGGAAACCATGCCTGCTAAGAGGCAGGCTATTTGACACTGTAAAGATCTCCGTATTTTTACGCATTATATCTAATATGTTATAGTTAATAATACTGCACTTGGTTATACAACACATCAGTATGCCAATGACTTACAGCTGTATTATTATTATTATTATTATTATTATTATTATTAAGGAGCTTTTATATAACGCCCCTTCAAGGTGATCTACTCAGGAGTGCTCCTAGTCCAACTACGGCTAAGGAGAGTAGTTTTCAAGTTTGTAAGAAACAATTAAGGTAGTGTGAGTCATAGGGACCAAGCGGAGTGCAACAGGAAGGCCATTCCAGGTTGCGGGGCCAGCGACCGAAAAAGAACGGCGCTGCATAATGGCTGTCCGCGTGCGGGGGACCAAGAGCTCGGCCTAGTTAGCCATGTTGGCCGGGTATTGCAGCTGCATGGGTGTCTGCCATGAATGCTATCATCAAAGAAGTTCAGGTTTGGATGTCTTCCAATCATTTAAGACTGAACCCAGCCAAGACTCAGTATATATGGATTGGCACAAAATAGGCACAACAGAAAATAGACCAATCGGCATTTCTGGACTGGAGGCCTTTGAATATGGTTTGGGATCTTGGTGTACTTGACAGAGGACTTGCCCTAGCTGATCATGTAAATGCCAGCTGCACATCACACTACTATGAATTGAGGCACATCAGGGTCATACGAAGAACACATCCTTGGATGCTGCTGCCACGCTGTTGAACTCCTTCGTCCTCTCTTGTCTCTATCACTGCAATGCCATCCTCTCTGGCCTCCCACTCTTCCACATTAGACAACTACAATCGGTTCTCAATTCAGCTGCTCATCTCCTGGCCAACTACCGCATTTTACACATTATATCAGATTATGTACGACATAATCATCATTGACTGCAAATCGCTGATCCTTATGATTGTGCAATGTTCCTTGACTGGTACTGCTCCCAAATATGTCAGTTAGCTGTGCGTTCCGGTCTCCACACAGCCTGGACACTGGATGCTTTGTTCTGCGAAGTGGAATGATCTCATTGTTCCACGCTCTCACACCTCGATATGTGTACGTCGGGGCTTCCCTGTCATTGGACCATCGTTATGGAACAATTTACCTTCTGAAGTTCGCTCCGTTCGATGTATTATGGACTGCTATGCGTTTTCTCGAATATTAAAGACGCACCTTTTTCCATCTGACAGCCAGCTATTACATTACATATATAATTATATTATATTGAATTGTGTGACATGGTGTTATCTGCTTTTATAATATATACTGCAATTTCTAGGTTGATTGAATGATGGTCAATAGTATGACAAGAACTGTCCACGACATCGAGTAGTGCAGTTGAAGTTATAGTGTGACTAGGGATCGTTCATAAGGTTGAGTAGTGCAGACAATGCTAGTTTCAAGTTGATGGTGATCGATGAACTGTCGGTGAGACGACATCGTCCGCAACATGGTGAACTGTGTGAACTGTGAGAAAACAATCTACGAGGAGTCAGTGAAGTAGATATTATTAACCTGGTCTCCTTGGCTCAGCTTTTGCATTGGCACCAAGAAATTTAGTATATTTACATTGCATTACATTACATTCATTGTAATTAGTTTCTTTTCTGTAGTAGTGGGTTAGTGGTGCAGTAGAAATGTGATGTTGTATTGTAGTTATGCCAGCTTCACATAAAGCATAAGGTTAGTATTGCATATATGAAGTATTACTACTAGGTTGTCAGCTCTGCCAATTGTAAGATATAGAGTATAAAACAACACAGTGGTTTGGATATGTTTAAAGGTTGGGCTGCAGATGATGTATGGAAGACAGTTGTTGTTCCATACACGGCAAGTTTCCTTGTGAAAGAGGCATCTGGAACAATTGCAAAGGTTAAATCAATGACCAATGTTCGAAACATGCCACCAGTAACTACTGGGAATTGGAAGATGTATGACTTTCGAGCCAGTTCTTGGAGTTTGAGGGAAGACAAATGCCGTCATTCATTGGAGTCTACACTGGGAGTCTCCAACAATTATGAAGTGGTTGATATCGACCTGAGAATGAAATCAAAAGTTGAGGTTTCTCTTGGCTTGTCAGGTACTTACCTATTGTAACTGGGAAGTGTGCTCATGTAGCGTCAATTGCATTTACAATGTTTTAGAATGAAGCGTTTACTTATGTTAGTGCTAAATTGTATCAATGTTCAGTTGATTGAGAATTGCTGTATAAAAGCAACAATGCATTACAACGCATCAGACTAAGTTTGGTTGCAGTTGCATTTGCTCTGAGGCTTCAAGCATATTGGTTGTTCTGATATTTTTGAATTTACAATCTTTATTATCTGCAGTTTTCGTGGATTTTATTCATTATTCTGTTTAACTGGTTTATCTTCATTACTCTGTTTCACTATGTGTAAAAGCAGAATGGTGCAAAGGTGTATAGGGTTTGGCAGTTGGACTGGTTATCAGGATTGCCCAAATATTGAAAGATGGAGAAAAATAACATTCCATTTTATTTCTAATCCTTGCAATCCTGACTTATGTGAAATGTGAGTTTGAGCTAATCCTCAGAAAGCCATGATATGAAAATCATAATGGGAGACTTCAATGCACAGATTGGATAGGGTAGGATGGCTGGCCGGTGGGAAGTCATGGGAGGGCTGAGGGCAAAAGATCTGATAACAGCAAAAGATTGCTGAGCTTCTTCAGCAGCCACAAATTAAAATTTGGAAGGAATTTTTTCAACATCATATAATACATAGGC
Organism: Allolobophora icterica; assembly: GCA_963556255.1. Classification (NCBI taxonomy): domain Eukaryota; kingdom Metazoa; phylum Annelida; class Clitellata; order Crassiclitellata; family Lumbricidae; genus Allolobophora; species Allolobophora icterica. Next base: position 53,908,454 of record OY744604.1, read on the forward strand.
TCACATAGAAGTTACCTGATGGATTTACTTGCAACCAGGTAGATCTTATATGTATATTTTGGATGTCATCATTGAGAGATGTAGGGGTTTACAGAGGTGCTCATGATGAAGAAACCATCATTTTACCATCATTTGTTGGACCATTTTAATAAATAGTGTCTATTATTTAGATGAAGCTCTCTATTCCCATTAAAACAAACCCATACAAAGAAAAATTTATGTGTGACCGAAAGCGTGTTCATTTCCCGCTCCGTCGTTATATTGGCAACATTTAGAAAATCAGAAAATTTTACGCCAATTAGAAGAATGAGTAGAACTACAATTGTTTATTGGAAACAGGTGAACAATGTCCAGGAGTCCAGAAACTTCACACACTATTTCCATTCTGTTCAACTTTCATTTTGTTTAAACACAACTCTTTAGAGATCGACGTTTTTCAATAGCTTTCTCAACTCAGCACATACCGGTAGTAGTAACTTTTCAATAGTCGAGACACATGTTGCAAAAATAAGTACTGTTGACAATTTTTGCACTGAAAATCAAAGACATTTAGTCAGGAAACTTTCTAGCTTTTTAACGGTGGCCATTATTGCTGTTGCTATATACCTTGATAGATAAGAGTATGACATACAAATTTTTTAAGCCAGAGCTTATTCCGTCATCCTATTGCACTCGCCTTGACAATGCAATGCTGTACCTGGCACATTACATGGGTTTAACTTACATTAAGTTTTTTGTTACATATAATCTAATGTAATTTGGCCTAACAGTGTTTAACACTCTTTTAGTCATCTATAATAACTGTCACACAGTGACACTATCTTTGCCTATGATGAGTGACATAATCCATAAAAAATAGTTCACATTAGACTTTATATTTTTGATGAAATAAACATGAAAATAAACGAACTACGTGAATAGAATATTTGTTGTGATTTTACTTATGCAGCGCCGTTTGAAGTAGGAAGTGATTCATTCCTGTTTGGTTACCTAACTAATCCATCCATCTTTCGAACAAATTTCTATCCATCTACCTCTACTGCACCTTTGCTGGAGCAACTGTCTGTGGAAATCATGCCCGTTATTAACAGGAAGGTCAGTCAGTTACTTATTTTTCCAACATGCTATAATCATTTATATTTTAATGCATGCCTCTGTGAACATCGGTCTTTATTTTTGTTTTTCTTACTTTCCACTAAACACAGACATGACTAGGCATACATCATTCCATTGGCTGGAGAGCTCTTTCTTGTTGGCTGCAAAACTTGACCAGGCTTCAGGATTTCAGTGATGGAAGACATCTGGGGAATAGTATAAATGCTTTTACTTATAATTTATAATATTACTTTTTACCTACATCAATATTTAAATCTTTTTTACTGTTTTGTGTGCATGGTAGTTTGTAAAGTAATAATAATTACTTAATTGGCAACAATGGTTTTGTAATTTCCTAGTGTTCCCTAACATTTATAAAGGCTTATTCTTTCTGTTCTTCTGACTTACCTTTCATTACTTAAGTATCCTTTTCTTGTTAGTACAATCAAAACACCTTTACCATGCGGCCAATGGGAGGCACGCCATCGGAACCGTGCATTAGTACATGTGTGCTGGTAAACCATTCTACCAGGCAGGTATAACAGTAAAATACATTGCCTACCTTTGCACGAATGTGTAGCCGTGAATCTCGAACATCATTATCAGTTTAAAACGTACCTTTGCTCTGTATCAACAGAAGCAGCAATGCCGTTTCTCACTTTCATCGAATTGTTTGCCCTCTCCACACTGTATACTAATTTGTAATTGAACATTTAAACAGCGCCACTCAAAGAGCATGTAGTGGTAGCTATGATCATCATATGTATAGTCCATAACCTGATATACGTGTTTCAATATATATGTTGTTTAATAATGATGCGACATTGCTAGCGACACCTAGGGCATAATAAATGTCAGCCTCATTATGATATGAGGCGGTGAATTAGACTATGTACTGTTGGTGAGTGCGACGCATCGCGTGATATATGGTGTGATATGGTAGCGGCCAATCACAGGAGCGCTTCGTTTGAAAGTTGAAATCGGGCGCAAACAAACGGGAATTGAGGGCAATCGGGAGAATAATACAGCATTCGGAATCTGGCTTCGAATCGGACCGGTCGACGCGAGGTTGACTGCGGTGAACCTGAGAAAATCCAACGCCTTGGCTTGGATTGAAGAGATCGTGTGGATCCAACATCGGGGATTGGATCGAAGTGAACTTCGGGAATCGGCTACTGTTGATTCAAGGATCCAACAACAGGGCGTGGATCAAAGAGGGCTGTAGAACCTAGCTGCGGTTGGTTCTAAGGAAGCTGAGTTGTTTGGTTGGTGGAAGCCACATTCTGCCGTGTGAAAGGTGTTCCCATCGAACATCCGATGCGTAAAGAAGAAGAGGGGATTCGCAAATTCGAGACTGCGGGACTCGAATAAACACAACGAAAACACAAACTCTGTCGAAACAATACGAGGAACATTCTGTGCTGCGGAGAGGATCATTCATTACAAAGGAGACGATCGACATCACATCCTCCAAAGGACAGATATGAATCACATAATAATATATAAATATTAATTTAAGCGGTGCGCTTAAGTAGGATATTTTGATATACGACGAATTGATAACTTCATTGTTCATGATGCTAGATAGATACTTTTAATAATTGTCAAAATCTACATGTGCTTGATTGTTTCTCAACAACACTTTGAATTTCAACGTAATACTATATCAAACAATAACTTCTATTCGCCAAGTCAGGACAGGGTAAAATAGCGATCGAAAGTGAGCGTTACAGAGCACAACAAATCAGAAGTACTCTCTTCAATAGGCTATATGATGCCAAATGTCATTAAGAACAGAAAATATTCTCAGTTAGTAAACATTGCTCAGATAACCAGAAGAGTCACCAGTGGCAGGCTCAGGCACTTACGCTGTGCCTAACCACCAGCATCCCAACCAGATTTGACAGATGACAGTAAGTTCAGAGTTGCTGAAGCATGTAGAATCACCCCATGCATGCCAACTGAGGGTGCAGGTGACCAAACGGGCCACCGACTTTGTTTCCCATGCTTGTAGACAGTTGACTAGGGTACCCACGTGTATCAACGTTGTTGATGAGGTTTCCATGCATGCCTATAGAGGGCAACTGCAACATCAAATGGGCCACTGACTGTGTTGCTCACACTCGTCTAGTGATTGACAAGGTTTCCAAGTGTGTCAATAGAGGGCGATAAGTGACACATTGTCGGTCGATTAGTGACACATTGTCGGTCGATTGACATTGTTGACTGGTAATCTAATCAAATCTAATGACTTCTATAGCACTGCTATCAAAATAACTAAGACATCAATCAATGGTCACTTCAAGTACAATTGCAGTCAAAAATCATAATCCATTGGAAAAGCGAGGTCAAAATCCAGTGGATTAGAGAAACCAGAGGCCAGACTACTGTGGATATGCAAGTTGAAAGAGATGAGTCTCAAGTTTAAACCTGAACGACTTCAAAAGAATTGACCGAATTGACTGAACTGGGTAGCAAATTCCGTAACTTCGGAACAGCAACTGCTACATCAAATGGGCCGCTGACTCTGTTTCCACTCGTAGTAATGTTGATGAGGTTTCTCGCTTGTGTCAACAGAAGATGATAGTGACGTCTGCTAATCGGTCGACACTGTTTATGAGGTCCCCACGCATGCAACCCAGAGCGCTGATGACTTCAATCGAGCTGCCAACACATGTTTCCCACAAATGACTGAAGAAAGGTGTCAGTGATACCTCACATGTGGGCTGGGATGGGGCCAAATCGCCTATGTAAGGGCAAACTCAGGGAGGATGCTATGCCCTGTTCCACTTCTTCAGGAAAAGGAAGTTCGACAAAGCGGAAATGCTACATAAACCTAGTGGTTCTGACTCATGTAAGTAAGGAGCAATTTCTTCCACATGACATGCATAACGAATATCTTTAAATTTCCGCGTGTTAATGATGCCCATGCATTAATTTCGTGTCGTCAGGGGCATGGTGGCACCACGTGTAAACCGGACCTACGTGTTATTAGTGCGCTTGTTAACTGTGTTTCACTATATAGTGTGTACTTGTTAGTGTGCTCCCGTATAACATGCAGCGCCATATCCATATTTGAAGTGAAGCTTGTTGTCTGGGACCTTGGAGTGCTTCTAGATGAAGACTTATTTATGGAAGTGCATGTCAGCTCTCTGTGAAAGTCCATTTTTTATCAAATGCATCAGATTAGAGTCATACAGAGAAATTTGTCATTAGACACTGCTGTCTCTCTGTTCCACTCCTTCATTATGATGTGCGTGGACTATTGCAACTCTGTCCTCGCAGACCTGCGGAAATTCCACGTACGACTTCTTCAGTCCATCCTTTACTGTGCTGCCAAATTGTTTGTGACCTGTTAAAATTCTCACATGTTTTGAGCTATATGTAAGACATGCTGGATTGGCTTTCGGTTGAGGACAGGCATACCTTCAGAAATTGTGCTCATGAGAAGAGGTTGGATAGTCAGTGCAGCAGCAGACAACATCATAGAACTATGTGTTCCTGATTCCAGTCAAGCTATTTGATGATCGTTATGTTTAGTGACCTGTGGAGATCTGTTGGTCCCGTGCTTCTGTCTGATTATGCGAGTACATCATGCTTTTTCACGCATTGGACCATCCTTCTGGAACAGTCCTATTAAAACTAAGAACTATTTCATCACAGACAGCTCAAGAAACATTCTCAAGACATCTTCAGATGCACCTGTTTAGATCTGTTAGATCTAAAAAGGTGCACACACACACACACACACACACACACACACACACACACACACACACACACACACACACACACACACACACACACACACACACACACACACACACACACACACACACGCACACAGATCCATTCAGCACCACAGACCTGGAACATGAGTGATGATCTGTTGGTTTGATTCTACATGTTTGAGAAAGTTTGACTGTGGTTACTTTTCTAGCTGTTCAAGTGTCACTTGCTGCAGTTGAAATCCTTAATGAACTCTAGCATCAGTTATACTGAAGTAGAGTCCCTTTAACCCTTACAACCCTACAGGCTTGAAAACTGACTTGATCGAAAGGCCTACCCTTTATGCTGGGACTGGGTCGGGAGCACTTCCGAGTAGATACCTTGAAGGGGCGCTTTATAAATCCTCCTAATGAATTAATGAATATACTCAAAAGGGTGGTATACCCGTGAGGCTGGTATACCAGCCATTGTTGTACTGATGTTCTAGCAGGGCACTCCTTTGATTCTACAAGGATTCCCTGATCTTTGACATCATTATGGCTAACTGTCAACATCACTATGTGTAAGACTGTAAACTTTCACTTGACAAAGGCATATCAATATCAATCAAGCACTTCCTTAGCATAAGGGAATACATAAAAGACAAAGCAATCAAATGGAGTATAATTTCTACTTTGCGACAGCACAAATGGCTTTATAGTAAATGCAGAAGTATACACTGGAAACTGCTGAGGCAGATCATCAGCTTCCAAAGGAACTGGGAGTGACTCATTCCTTGTTGGCTCGTTTATGCAAACCTTTTGAAGGGTGAAATCATTGCATTTGTATAGATTGCTTTTATACATTCACATATGTTGTGGATAGGGTATAGCCGGGTGCCGTTTTTCAACCGGGTACCGGGTCCGGGTAGTTTGAATAAAATCGTTTGGGTACCGGGTCCGGGTATTAAAACTAAAAGCGGACATTCAGATAAATGTACCAAAGTGTATGCTACTATTATAATGACGTCTGTTGAGTGTTTGTTGACCTATCAAAACCAATATATTTTCGGAACTTTGCGTCATATAGGCCAAGATAGTATAATTAAGCACAGAAATTAGATTCAAATGATGACAGTTTCGATGAATCTGACAATGAAAGGCTGTCTCATGTATCAAATTGCGAAAAAAAGTGGCTTTGGCCAATGGAAATTCCGACTTTGACACAAGTTTACAGGGTCTACATTTGGCGTAGCCTACATTGTCCGAACGTGTAAGGCCAAAAAATAATGGTGTGTTTCCGGTAACAGAGTTTTAAACAACTGGGTAGGTAGGTGGGAAAATGTTTTTTTGGTAAAATATATTTATACAATGCTATTTCATAGCGGCCGTATCACCTTTTTGTTTTTCTTACGGTTTGAGAACAAAGAAGATGTAACTAAACACCTTGTTAAATACAGTTCAGTGTTCTTTAAACTTATTTGTCAGTAAATTAAATTGTACAAATGTTTTCTTTATATATGCTAGAAGAATAACACTTTCACAAGTGTAGTTCATTGACATCGTTTTCTGGCAGCCATCAGCGATAGTCTAATGAAATAATTTCACAACAACTTGAACATTTTGATTATTATGTTGTTGTAAATAAACATACTACTACTACTTAATATGTTTGTTCAAACCTTGTTTTCTGGGAAGGAGCACACTTCTCGGCTGCCTGTACATCATTATTTCAAATGCAGATCTCACAGTTGTACTTGCAAGGGCTGTTGTCGTTTCCGGAACTATACAGAGCGTGGCATGAAAGAGAGCTAAGAAACTGCCTTGCACGGCTTCAAGGACACGCTGCCCACTGGCCGAAGGAGGAGGGAAGGGGGAAATAAACGGGGACTTTAGAAGCTGCCTTGTTTCAATGACATGCCGGCTACAGGCCAAAGGACTTCAAAGGCTAACTACTCTTGCTCGACCGTCGACCGGGTCTATTACCTCCCCAACCATACGACGTTTGTAAAAACTGACCAGGGGAACTTACAGCCCATTTATTGCTCTAATTAACGGTGCTCTTATTTACATAGAAAGACTGCTGGTTCCCACAGTCGTCTGCTTTAGTGAGCGCACCTAAAGTGTCGCAATTCTGCACCTCTGGAATGGGCCGGGTGACTTGGGCTTACTAAAAAAGTGGTTTCAGTGTTTAGTGATTTCGTCGTTCATAAATGTGATGGGTCTGACATCTGTAGGCATTTGAATGCATACACACCATTGAGTACAATATTTAACTGATTAATCATTGGCAGCAGTGGTGGCGCCACGATTTGAAAAGTAGTACAGCAAATTAAAGGGTCTGGGGGACGGAAGCTTTTAACAGACAAAAAGTGGTACGGCAAAAGTATGTTCTTGCCATTACAACCTTAAAAAGTGGTACGGAAAAGCCGTACCACAAACATAGGCGGCACCGCCACTGATTGGCAGTTATTATTAAATGTGCATCATGATAACTAAATTATTATTTTCATTTTTGCCTGGTAGTCAATTGTTCAATAAATGATAAATAGATCGTCTCCACTTCTTTTCAGGCTTCACTTTTAAACATTTCATTTTTATTTACTAGAGGCAGCACATCAACCATGTAGGTGTCACTTACTTGGTGCATTTGCTATTGGTATTTCACTCTACTTTCTAAGGATGTGACCCATTGATGTCACTACTGTAAAGAACTACTAAAAATGGCTTTAACATAGCAGTACTGCTGTTATGTTAAATTGTTATCACTGCATCTATGGAATGTAGCATAAAGACTACTGGTACTGAACTAATTTGAAATTGTAAAAGTGCACACATATAAACTCATCAAATTGTATATATGCCACCAGTTAGGATTGGTGACTACAAGTGTATATGTAAATCTGTCTGAATGCGATATCAGTCTGTGTGTCTATCACTGGATTGCTGTGGTTGTGTTTGCGCCTCAGTGGAAAGATCCTCCAGCCTCGGGACCATACTGTAGCGATGCTAGGGTTAGCAAATGTCTTGTTTATTTTAATTAATTTAATATGGTTAATTGCAAGTGGCATTAGGTTTAATGACAGAGTGGTGCTATAATTGAGATATAATTAATTTAAATGTGAGATCAAACAGCAAGTAACTGGCAAACTACACAATCGGACATGTGTGGACTCACTGGACTGGTTACCATGGTAATGGCGATGCCAGCCAATGAAATCACTTGGAATGACATCAATGAAAAAGAGTTTTAAAGTCGACAGGAAACAGTTGTGGTGAAAGGATACTTTGAGACACAAGAAACGTGGATAATTTCTAATAAATCCTCGGATTTAAGCGGCGAAAGTACTTTAACTTGAACTTTTGAAAGCAAAGTGATAAGACTGACGACGATATTAAACGTATTCTTTCGATCGTGTTCAAACTGTGAAAGTGATTCTGGTAAATTGCTAAATTATCTAATTCCATAACTGCATGATTCTACGTAAGTTACGATCGAGTTGTACTCCACATCAAAAGAAGGATTACTTGTTATCAACCTAAGAAAGACACATGAACTGAGAGAGAATGTTTTTCAAGGAGAATCTGAATTTCATTCTATGATTTCCTTCAACTACGGGGCAATACTTGTTATGATAGTTTGTAAACCACAAAACCCAGATAAGTTACAAATAATAAAACTAGTTTATCTATGCCATTTTTAGGTAAATAGGTTTAGTATTGTAATTGTGGATACCTCTGATGAATTACATTAGAGGTGTGCAAAAGAGTGTGTTACCTTTTTTAAAACTATTTTTCCTTTTTTCTTGAGAAATTGAAAACTATTTTATTATTCCTCAATATCTCGGATAGCTTGAATATTCAACGTAGCTAATGGTGACTTGTGTCTTTTTTTCAACTAGACTGTTACAACTCTTAGAGTTTTTGCAGTTGGAGCTTCAATGCTGTGCCCAAAGACACATATCTTGATCACAATATATGGTGCCTGCCCATCTCAACGATTGCTGACTTTTATTTACCCAGGCGACTTCGCCAGAGGAAATTTCGTTTCACACGTAAAACCTCTTCATAAAGATAGCTCGAATATTCAACATAGCTCCAGAGAACATTCCGTGCCAGACCTAAAACCTCTTCAGAAAGACTCACCAATGATTGATTTAAAAGTATGTTTTCTTATTTACTGTACTTCTAAAAGTCATATTAGGGGCCGTCCACATATTACGTACGCACTGAGGGGAGGGAGGGGGGTCGGATTTTGGCTATTTTGCGTACGGGTGCGAACGGGGGGGGGAAGGGGGGAACAAAAGTGTACGTACGCAAAATAAATTTCTAATTATGACGTCCACATTAGCCTATTTATAACTCTGCATTGTCCTATAGTCGTCCGATGGCATTTTATTACATTATATAAAAGTCATATGCAGTTATTCTGTGCTGTGAACGAGACACCTATAATTTGTCTATATTGGCCCTCACTCATCCTTCAATCTGGCCTAAAGTGCAGACTGTCGAGACACTTTCTGCAGCTGGTCTTCGGGGGGGGGGTGCGTCAAGTGTACGTACGCGGGGGGTGTGGAAGAAAGTACGCTAGCGAACAGGGGGGAGGGGGTCCAATTTGCCCGGATTTTTGCGTACGTAATATATGGATGGCCCCTTAGTGTAAAAAATAGGCTTAATTTTGGCATGTTATGTGATATTGTCTGTTGATTGATGCTAGATTGGTAAATTAAGTATTTTGTAGCATTT